>OY977938.1:26727814-27380314 GCA_963854355.1 Epinotia brunnichana
TACAAATTGAAAATGTTTTAATTAAATCGTAACTTTGGTAATCTGCCTACGTAGATAATAACGATCATATAATTTACGTCATACCTGTCCACAAAGTAGCAATTATCGCATGCTAAAATCCCACTTCCTGGCCAGGGAGAGACGTAAAATAGTGTTCTCACCACGGGTGGTAATAAAGAAAGTCCCAGATCTCATATTTATATATATGTCATCGTTAGATTGTGAACACCGTCAGTTTATAATCTAACTCCCGATATTATAAACAGACGAAAAATTGTGAATTGTCAAAACCGTTCACAATTTAACGCATTATTTTTCGTTAGTTTATAAACTATCAACGTCGAATCGTCAACTTGTGAACTGAGATCAAATCGGCTTGCTACGGAACGTACACAAATACTAGGTAGGTAAGGTTAGTCAGGTATCTTCAGTTGCCCGAAGGGCAAACCGCCCGGAAATAGGAGCCCCGCGCAGCGGGGCTCCGTCGACACTGCTGGATGCCGAAATAAATAGAATAAAATGTCTTAATAACAAAAAAAAAATAATTATGTTCTGACGTAAGTCTAAACTGATGCAAGTGGAATAATTCGCTCAACCAAACAGCGCACAGGTTGCGTTCCGAATCTGGCAAATTTGATTGAGTTCACAATTTGACGATATGACTTTTATAATTGAACTAACAATTTCAATTATAAACTAACGAAAATGAATGCGTTATGAATTATTTTTGCAGTTCACAATATTCCGTCAGTTTACAATATAACGGGTAAGGGTATAAATTACGGTGACATATACATGCGATCTGAGACATTCTTTGTTTTACCGCCCTAGGTAAGTAATGTACTATTATCGCGCTCTGAAAGTGCGCCTTTATATGGTTCAACCACAGAACACTAAATACTATAGACCCCTTCTACATATATCATCAAACGCGATTTCCATCGGGACCGGTGGCGCCAACTCGTCCCTTCCACTCCACGTCGCCTACAACAACACGGCGATCGAGTGACGTTGCGTTGCTGCGAAAGCTTGAGCGCATGCTCAAACTCTAGTGGCGTGCGTGCCACGCCCACATCGCCATTCTATAGTATGTGTTCTGTGGGTTCAACATAAACACGGGAAGTTTTCTATCGGGTGCCGGGCGAGGCCAGCCCGCGCGGGAATGGATTTCAGGCCAATATTCCCACACACGTGCGAGAATGAGATTTCATGACAATGAAAATTTCACTTTTTATGTATATTTTTTTTCCTTGCATGATGCATTGTAAAATGTTGTATGATACACGCGCGGATAGGTAATTCCCAACTCGTGTCGATCAAGAACACTCCCTGACGGTCGTGTTTTCGGTCATCGCCACTCAATTACCTAATACTTTCCGCACTTGTATCATAAATAACTATTGTGTTTCAGCGTGGGAAGGAGCGACGAGTGGACGGCGGCCGCGAACCCCTCTTCTTTGCCGCTGCTACTGGCTGGCACACACGGTCGCCACGGACCTCGCCTTAGTAATAACGCTCGTCTACTGGACGCTGGTCTACGATCCTAGTAAGCATTTCTTTAAAATTGGGCAGTGGCAAGCATGCATATAGGGTAAATTGCCAGTAACTGGCCACCGTTCAATAACTGGCCACCTCATACTAAAAGTTTTTCTTGTTGTTTTTCTGTCCCAGCCAAGAGACAACAGTAACAGACTTTCTTAGAAAACATACTATAAACTGGACTCATATCATGCTAAGGAGATGCCCCACCATGGAATGGGTTTACCAATATGACAAAAACACGTGTTTAGTGGATTTAAACCCCATAAAATAATGGTTTTAAAGGGTGACCCAGGAGACGTAACCATGGCAACGAGCAGCAAAAAATAGTTAATTGACCCATTAACTCTATTCACCTATAATATAATTCATTTTAGTATAAGGTTTTAATTACTGGCCACCCTTCAATAACTGGCCATGTTATACTAAATTGAATTCTATTAATAGGTGAATAAAGTTAATTTTTAGTATGAGGTGGCTAGTTATTGAACGGTGGTCAGTTACTGGCGATTTACCCTATGACCTGTTCAGGGCCCATAAGGCGCAAACTTCTAGAACAAGCGCAGGTCTCTTTTCCGTCCCGACCGCTTTAGCCTAGTTGGTCACTACCCTGCCCACGAAGCAAGAGGTCCTGGGTTCGAATCCCGGCAAGGGCATTTATTTATGTAATGAGCACGAATATTTGTTCCTGAGTCATGGATGTTTTCTATGTAGGGTAAATCACCAGTAGCTGGCCACCCTTCAATAGCTGCCCCCTCATATTAAAAATGAACTCTGTTCCCCTACAAACAGAATTCATTTAAGTATGAGTATGACGTGGCCAGTAATTGAAACCTTATACTAAAATTTATTCTATAATAGGTGAACAGAGTTTATTTTTAGTATGAGGTGACCAGTTATTGAACGGAGGCCAGTTACTGGCAAATTACCCTATTTAAGAATTTATTTATCTATATGTATAAGTAAACATACTTTATGAATTGAATTGAATCGATAAACATATCAATTCAATTCAATTCAAATCATTTATTATCTTGTGAAACACAGGTATAGGTACAAAGATATGGTACGGTTATCATAGTTTAGTAGGTACACATAGTACAAGCTTTGCTTAGTTTGGGACTAGGTCAATTTGTGTAAGATTGTCCGCAAATATTTATGTATTTTCGGCTCCTATTTAACCCTTGGCGCAAACGAGGACTGCATGACTGACTAATAATGACTACTGAGAGCCAATAAGTTTGACTGCTGCATAAAATAACTGTGAGAGAGACCCAACAAGTTTGACTGCTGCATAAAATAACTGTGAGAGAGACCCAACAAGTTTGACTGCTGCATAAAATAACTGTGAGAGAGACCCAACAAGTTTGACTGCTGCATAAAATAACTGTGAGACCCGATAAAATAACATACCCGTGTACGTAACTCAACTTTAGATCCGATTGCACGCAATCCTCATATCCTCAGAGAGCGCCCTCAAATCAATAACTGAGTCGGAAGAGCTTACGACTTCACTGGCAGTGCTAATAGCCTACGGTGTCCGCTTTCCATCAGCCGGGTCGTACAATCGTGGTTTAGAAAAATACAATACCTAAGTATTCACTTATTATTTCTAATGTTTCTCATAAGTACGCCTTGGAGCAATTACCGTTGGTCACTGGTGGTACTTAACTACTAATTAGTGTGATTGGTGCCCGGAAAGTTATTAATTCAAACGCTAATCTAATTTAATACTCAGCTAACTTACATACCTACTACTCTCAGCCGTAATAATCTAGTTCTTTCAGCAATGTAGTATAAGAGTTAAACATAAAATTATGCCATCTGAGTTTTTTGCTTATTACGTATATTACAGTAGGTACATAGTTAGCTTAGTTTCCTGTTAAGTTAATTAACTGCATATAATCAAAGGAGTAACAATGACGTTTATAAAACTTGTTACTTAATGATTTTATGTAAAAAACTAAAATAAATAGTGTTTATTAATAGAATCGGTGTAGCGTACATATTTTGGCCTAAGTCTGGCCTAAGCCCCTATTTATAGATGAAAATGAAATAAAAAATATTACAAACTTAAAATCTTAGGGTTCTTTTAATAGCCTTAAAACTACCTACCGCTTCGAAAACCTACTAGCAATATTCCAGCTATTCATCGTCTAGCTAACTCACCGAGTAACAATGCTGTACCTAGTATATGATAAAAATCAGCGTAGAACAATCTATAGCCAATTTCTTCTCACCCCCAGAAATCCACGAGATCAATGCCCTAAACCTGCTAGTCCACGGCGGCAACTCAGTTGTGATGTTGGTGGAACTGGTCGTGACAGCGCACCCTGTGCGCGCCGCGCATGCGTTGTACGGCGCCGGCGCAGGGCTGGCGTACGGAATGTTCAGCGCGTTCTATTGGGCCGTCGGCGGCACTGACCGGATCGGGTTGACTGCCATATATCCGACGCTGGATTGGAACAAACCTGGTGAGTGTACTGGTCTCATGAATGATGTGGTGGCACTGCATCTGTATGGAAGCGCCTTCTACGGGGCGATATCGTTGGCATTCGGTCGACTTACTGCCATGTCCCGCGCTGGATTGCAACCTAGTGAGCCTAGTGTGTTATGACTCTGAATGGTGTAGCAACTCAGTTGTGATCAACGCAGGGCTGGCGTACGGAATGTCCAGCGCGTTCTATTGGCCCGTCGGCGGCACCGACCGGATCGGGTTGATTGCCATATATCCAACGCTGGATAGGAACAAATCTGGTGAGTGTACATATGTGGTGGCAATGCATCTGTATGGAAGCGCTTTCTACTGCGGGGCGATATCGTTGGCATTCGGTCGACTTACTGCCATGTCCCGCGCTGGATTGCAACCTAGTGAGCCTAGTGTGTTATGACTCTGAATGGTGTAGCAACTCAGTTGTGATCAACGCAGGGCTGGCGTACGGAATGTCCAGCGCGTTCTATTGGCCCGTCGGCGGCACCGACCGGATCGGGTTGACTGCCATATATCCAACGCTGGATAGGAACAAACCTGGTGAGTGTACATATGTGGTGGCAATGCATCTGTATGGAAGCGCTTTCTACTGAGCCATATGTTGGAATTGACCCGGTCGGCTTACTGACGCATGTCGGCATGTCTCGTGCTAGATTGCACCCTGGTGAGTTTGGTATATGATGTGGTCGCTGTACGGCGTTGGTGCGAACACAGCGAACCTCGCTGGATTATCCTGACTGTCCTATAACCTGCGCTGGTTTACAATGTACCTAGTGAGACGGTTGTTTTGTATATGCGTTGTTGTGGCACTGCTGTTGTATGGTACACAAACCTTCGCAACGGGGTATTCAGCGCCTACTTACTTCTGGGGCGTCGGCAGTCGAATTGACAGCAGTAGTTGGCAACTTGTTTTATGTATGACGTGTCTCGTTGCATTGTATAGGACAGCGCGGGGGCCCTACTGCCCCGATGACGACACTGATTCGGTTTGTCTGAATATAGGGTTGCCATCATAAAAACCTGGCTTTCAGGACAAGAAGCGTATAAACCCCGGATTTTGGAGCTCAGAACCCAGAAATATCAACAGATATTTTAAAACTTACTCAGTAAAAAACGCCAACGTCCAACAACTACCCATGACTTGAAAAATTTAAACCCGGGCTACGAATGAAACCCCGCCCGGATTCACCCCGGACGCCCCCAAAACTAGGACAAATCCGGGGAAACCCGGACGGATGGCAACCCTATCTGAATAGCAACTTGGGTACCTTCCTCTATCCCACGCTGGACTGAATAAAAAATTACTTATCAGAAACGATTTCTAACGAAATTGTAAATTTCGATCAAAGTGGAAAATTTAAAAATTATTCGCCACGAGCGTGATTTGATCCCCGGTAGATGTCCCTAATGTTAATTAGAAGAGTGAAGGAATTAAAAGATTCGTCGCTACTAGCGGACCTACGGTAGCTCAGTTGGTTTAGAGCGATGGACGGATTCCAGAGGTCGCTGGTTCAAATCCCGCTGGTGACGAATAATTTTTGAATTTTCCACTTTGACCGAAATTTCGAATAAATTTGTCGAACCTTTTCTCTGACATTTAGGCCCTTCGATGATCAATATATTTATGTAGTAATTGATACTAATATCAGAAGTATAAGAACCCGTTTATAAATGACACCAAAAGGTTACGTTGAATTGTGGCGTCTATGCCAGACAAAGGGCGTTCCGCAAAAATGACCACCCTCGTATTTGAACGAAATTTGCAAACTATTGCAATCTGACGACCGGTTTAGCCTAGTTGGTAGTGACCCTGCCTACGAAGCAAGAGGTCCTGGGTTCGAATCCCGGTAAGGGCACTTATTTGTGTGATGAGCATGAATATTTGTTCCTGAGTCATTGGAGGTTTTCTATGTATTTAAGTTTTTTTTTTTCTATATAAGTATCTATATCGTCGTCTAGTACCCATAGTACAACCTTTGCTTAGTTTGGGACTAGGGTGATTTGTGTAAGATTGTCCGCAAATACTTACTTACTTATTATAACTCAATACACTTTCAATTTAAGGCGAGGCTCCCAAGCTCTTGACAGTTGGGTATCCACAGTCGTTCCCTATATTCAATTTATCTTTGGTTTTGCCATACCAGTGATAGCAAAACTTGTATTTTTAAGTCTTGTAGTTAGCAGTTATACTGAGCCTTTTCAGCAAGTATTCATCCATCTTAATTAACGTATTTATGATAGGTACAAACAGAAAATAACTAATTGCTAATTATCCGCCATAGCACCATATACCTTACTCTGAATATTAGGATTCCTAAGTTGTCAATTTCGTCAACATTTGATTGGTGCGCTTGTATAAAACATAGATTTTTCTGTCTTTTGTAGTTATTTATTTCCTCGCAAATGTGATGAAAAACATTGTGTATATAACATGGGCGTAAGAATATTGCAAACTCGAGTCATCAGAAGCCCGACGCCGTATGGCGGAGGGCTTTTGATGACTCTCGTTTGCAATATTCCTCATACACCCCTTGTTAAACAATGTACTATTTCACCCGTGTATAACACAAATCTTTTCACCTCACTACAGCGAGGAAAATAAGAAGGGTAAAAAAAAGTTTAAAGAAGTCAAAAAAAAGTAAAAAAAAAAGTTTAAAAAAGTTTTAAAAAAAATTGTTATTATTTTTTAAGTAAAAAAAAAGTAAAAAAAAAATGTCACATAAAGT
Organism: Epinotia brunnichana; assembly: GCA_963854355.1. Taxonomy (NCBI): domain Eukaryota; kingdom Metazoa; phylum Arthropoda; class Insecta; order Lepidoptera; family Tortricidae; genus Epinotia; species Epinotia brunnichana. The sequence continues at coordinate 26,734,571 of OY977938.1, forward strand.
ATACAAAAAACCAAAAATAAACATTTAACGTTTTCTACATCTTCTTCTTCTTCCTGCTAGACCTTGTCCCATTTATTTGGGGTCGGCCTTCCTTGTCCGTAATTTCCATCTAGCACGGTCCTGAGCTACGTCTTTATTTAAATGAGACTCTTTTAGGTCCTTTTCGACCGTCGTCAACCAGGTAGTAGGTGGTCTTCCACGTTTTCGTTTCGTGGTAGGCAAGTCGAGGGCAAGCTTCACCAAGTGGTCATCTGGACGTCTTTGGATGTGGCCATACCACCTTAGGCGTTTCTCTTTGACTTTATCAATAACCGAGGCAACCTTGAAACTTCCTCTAACGTACTCATTTCGAATTTTGTCCAGTAGCGTCACCCCAGCTGACCAGCGTAGCATGCGCATTTATGTGGTGTGCAGCTTGTTTAGTTGCTGCTTGTTGGTCGCCCAACACTCTGACCCATACAGAACGGCCGGTCTAATGGCAGTCTTATATAAGTGCCCTTTGACTTTAAGCGGCATTTTTCTGTCACACATGACGCCTGTTAGTTGCCGCCACTTCGTCCATCCAGTTGTTGTTCTGTGAGTAACGTCGTTATCAATTTTGCCATCGTTGCTGAGTATTGAGCCTAGGTATTTGAACTGGGTTACCGTAGGTATAACAGTACTTCCTATATATATTTTTATACTCTCCTGCTTAGAGACATCATCGAAAATGCACGACATGTGTTCCGTCTTTTTCCTACTTATTTTTAAGCCATTTGTTTCCAATGCTTCAATCCAGGAGTTGAAGTTCCACTGAAGTGCTTCTGGGCTATCCGAGATCAGAACAACATCATCGGCATAGAGGATGTTCCAAGGTAGCGACTTTTGACATTGTTTTGTGAGATGATTCATAATAGTGTTAAAAAGTAGTGGGCTGAGTGTAGAACCTTGATGAACCCCGACGCTGATTTCAAACTTCTCACCTCTACCAGCGGGACTTAAGACTTGGGTAGTAATGTTTTTATACATGTCTTGCATAAGATTGATGTAAGATTCTGGCACTAATTGCTTTCTGAGTGCTTCCCAGATGAGATCACGTGGGACGTGATCGAAAGCCTTCTCCAAGTCTATGAAAACCATATGAAGGTTTGTCTTGTTCATTTTGGCTTTTTCCATCATTATCCGCACCGTCTGAATAGCGTCAGAGGAACTTTTCTCGGCTACAAACCCGCATTGATTTGTTGTAAGCGAGACATAGTGCTTTAGTCTATTGTTTAAAATGCGTTCCCAAATTTTAAGAGTGTGAGACATTAACTTGATTTAACGTTTTCTACATCATAGTACTTTTAACGTTCTACGTCTACTCTCTTCACATGTGGATAAAAAGCGATTTTCTCTATAGTTATCAAACATACAAAAAGGCCTTTCCGAGCAAGTGAGGTGAAATAGTGTTTTTCACAATCGTGTTATAATAGAGAGCTTTTTAGTCGAGTACCGTGTTTAGGCCACGAAGCTTGCTGAGTGGCCTAAGTAAGATACGAGATTAAAAAGCTTGATTATAACACTATTGTGAACAATACTTTTTGTACGAGTTCATTTAAATTAATTTTCTACGAGTCAACTGAACTAATTAAACAAACTCGATACTGTTGAAACGAAGTGCAGCCTATCGCTCGTACGCTCGTTGATATCTTAAAAGACATCAACGAGCGTACGACATCAACGAGTAAACTCAATAATCAAAGCGATTCTATTGGTCCAATTCATTACAGTTCCGTAAAGCAGCCACGTGATTGGTCGAATTTATTTTAGTTCTATTTTCAATTTTTTTTCGGTTGTCTAGAGCGTATCGAAACAGTTATTTAGGTTGTTTCGGAAGTAACAGACTATTCAACGATGAAAAGAGTGACGTTGCAGTATTCTCTATGAAATCTTAATACACATATTTTAATCGTAGAGTACAAAAAATAGTTTTCAAGTCGGTTGCCGCATGCAATGTGTGACGATCGAAACAGTGCCAAGGCGCCGGTAGTCGGCAGCATTCGGTGACCGACGGCTGCAATGTCTATGTATGTAGGTAGAGGTAGGTATGTGCCTGCCATAAGCAGAAAGGCTAATATGAAGACGACAGTTGTTGTCGCATTAGGCGACCGAAGCAATGTAATCGCCGCTCGATACCTGAACATACCTACTCGTATTAACTTTCAACATCTTCCTTAACAGGTTCAGCGTTCGGCTTCGTCGCGCTGTGCGCAGCGGTGATGGTGATGGCGCACGCACTGGCGACGTGCGCGGCGGCGCTGCGCGGGCGCGCCGCCTCGCGCCTGCGCGTCGCGCGTCCCACCCAGCAGGACCGGCTCACGCTGCCGTCGCACTGAGCCAAGGCACACTAGGATAATGACACTAGTGTTCGGTTTTATGGTACATTTAGTGTATTCACATCGGAACTGCCAGCAGGTTAACAGTGTGGCACCTAGCAGTGGTGGGAAAAGATACAAGCAAACAACGTTTCTATCACGCTCCCTGCTGCCTGCTGTTATGTAGCGGCTCCACCTCCGTCTCTGGCGTCTCGATCATCAGACCAGCTCAATGGTACAATAATATTGCATTGTCATCGGACTTCAATGTGTGTACAAAAATGCAACTCAATTTGACTCCTGGATGTTGGTCAAATAAGGCTTGCAAGATTTGAGGTGGAAGTTAAAGTAAAGCTTGTAAATAAAATAGGATGTAACCCTAGTAATACTCGTAGCTATGGCGATACATTCCCACAAGATTCATGATTCACTGCCTAAGCATCAGAAACCTTAAAAGAAACCTAGAAAGCAGTAACACTATAAGGTGCGAGAGGGTAGTCAGCGACAGGCCCCTACCGCCCGCTACCCTCTGACGTCACCCTCGCGCCCCTGTCCCGTCACAGGCGTCTCAGTTAACTGGTGAGCTATTTTATTACCATTCAAGATAAAATGCTAAAAAAGCGAATTGATCTTTACACTTAGGCCGGTCCTCGCTGTGATTTCATTAAAAAAAACTAAAATAATTTAAATTTTATTCCTTTTAGACAAAATTCTTCATAGTTCACAATTTATAGTAGTACAAAATTGTGAACTAAGTACCTAAGTATATTGGTCTATACTTTTTAGCCAAGACGTAGAATTTTTAGAGCGTTGCTGGTAGTGGTAGAGTTACGCCGTCTGGAGTAGGAAGCTTGGCGTTACTTATGATCTGATATGTTTTTACGCTGAAAGCTATATGAGCTAGGGAGTCTTGGCAATCACTTTACATGTAATGTTTTTGGTGGCACTTTATATCTTTACTTGATATAATATTTACGTCTATGTTATCTTTTAGAAATATAATATATACCCACCCAATAAGTTGGTTGATTTGTGCTTTAATAACCAATAGATTTATTTGCAAAATGGATGGAATAAGAACAAATGTGAGTTCAACTACCCAACTGAGTCAAAATTGTTTTAAGTAATCTTACAACAAAGTAATTATATTCTTGTTAGCTCGACTTGATACTTGAGCCCCGCAAATATAATATACCGATTTACTTGCATAAAATTAAATATGATAGGTCTGGAATACTTTAGTGAGATTTAGCAGTGATTCCTATAACCACACGATAATTATAATCAAGCGATATGACAGCCACGGTTATTTTTTTAAGTTATAGGCGCAATTGGAATGGGAATGGAGGGGCCGGATTTGCCATATAATACTTTTGCCGAATAATACGTCGTCGAATTGGGAAGCAGTGAGAATTTTCTTATGAAATCCGGAGAAAGGGATGATTAGTAGGTATTCGTTTAATTAATTTGAAACCAAACCAAAGGCTTTATTTTATATCGTTGTGCATGTATTTATTCATATTAATTAATGGTATTATTCAGACAAATAATAAATTTGTGATAAAAATGTGATCAACAGATTATTTCACGATCGTGTGCCATTTGGCTCCTCGAGTAGAATCTCTTTGTGTGATAAAATGATTGTTTTTAGTAGGTATGAAGTTTCATTTGGTTATCTAAGTTATCTAGCAAACTATGGGTGAATCAAACCTAGTTCTTATAGAATGTTGGTTTTAGATATTAACTATGTATTCGTGTTTTATACTCGTAAGCCAATGCCATACCTACATACGACAGCTAATAAAGTCATATAATTATTTATTTTGCAGTAGTTAGTATATAGTTGAATGAATTGTTCCTAGCCTTAGATATTTTAGTATATTCTGTCAAACGAACGCAAACAGGGAACAATTATTATGATCTGTTTATACCTTGTTTTTAGGCTTGCGTTTTTTGTCAGAATTTTGTTCTCGCAGTTTCGGTCCTACTAGGTATAAAATGTAAGCAACCCTGTGACCATATCGATAAGCAATATTGTCAAGCAATAGGGAGATGCATTTATTAATTCTCCTAAGGTTTGTAGGAAATAATTTAATATTTATTGATTATAATTTTTGGAAGCAACAGTGGTTTTGGATTACTCGTATGTATCAAAATATCAAATGCTCATTTGTTGTCTTATAGTTAGGTAAATGATTGTGTCCTATTATTATTAAGGAAATTATGGTGATCATAATAAATAAATACGTATATAATTAAGCTAAATATTATTTTTATATTCCTTGATTTATCCAATACCTAGTTGCGTGTAGGCAATGCCCTTTACATGAACGCATGAGTGTAACTTGTAGTAGCACCTAACTACAGTATAAAATTACTTGAGTGTAGTATTATACTCTCTTTTATAGAAAACAAAAAAATACGTGAGAGCCTGCATTGAATACCGGGCAAGAACAACAACTATCCTATGCCCTATTTCACCATATTGACAATTGTCACCTGACAATGACAATTCCACGTACCATCGAACCAACTGAATCATGACCCATCATAGAACCTTGTCACAATTAACGAGCATACGCACGATCATATGACGTTAATACGTAAGTTAATTGTAACAAGGTTCCATGCTGGGTCAGGATTCAATTTTGTCGATAGTACATTGCTGGGTCAATGAGCTGTCCATCAACCATCTTAACTTGTCGACGCAGCCATGTACTCGTAAGTCGAATTGTCATTGTCAGGCGACAAATTGTCGATTTGGTGAAATAGGGGCCTGGTCAAAAAATCCTGAGCGTAGCATGGGGTTAAAAAGAACCAATATTATGTGCAATGCATAACCTAATTCATCGACTCAAAATAATGTGCAAAGGATTAGATATCATACTCGTAACATTCATGACCAAAAACAGTGCTATGGGATAAATGGTACTTAGGCTCAATGAGCACAACCTTGCATTGCTTATGATTCCTCTGGAGTCGAAGGTTGCCACCGTAGTGGTATCAGAAAAAAGCGGCCAAGTGCGAGTCGGACTCGCCCATGAAGGGTTCCGTAAAATAAATTGCGGTTTACGATTTATGACGTATTAAAAAAAATAACTACTAGATCTCGTTCAAACCAATTTTTGGTGGAAGTTTGCATGGTAATGTTGCATCATATATTTTTTTTAGTTTTATCATTCTCCTATTTTAGAAATTACAGGGGGGGGGGGCACATTTTACCACTTTGGAAGTGTCTCTCGCGCAAACTAATCAGTTTAGAAAAAAAATTATATTAAAAACCTCAATATTATTTTTGTAAACCTATCCACCCCACACGTATGGGTTTGATGAAAAAAAAATAGTATTTATTATATTAGCTAAGCGGAACGAACCAAAAATGTTAACTCTGTAGTTTAAAATAATAAACGCATATCTTGAACAACGTACTGGATAAGTATTTACGTTTCGACGATTTGCCTATTCAAAAAAAAGAAAAAGAAGGAATTTGATAAAAAAGGGTGTAGTGTAATAAGTATTGTGTTACTGGTGTAACAAGTGGTGCCATCTTGTGGCCCGATGCATAATAATAGCGAAGCGCCATCTCTACCAAAACCAAGGTTTTCTAATTTTAGGCAACTTCTATAGCACCTGGCGCCAAGTTCGCTTTGTTGGCCGATAGTTATATAAGTAAAGGCCAACGTCCTAGCCAGACCAATGACCCCACACCACTATCAGTTTCCAACAAATTTAGGTTGCCAGAAATATTACTAACCTCATGCCGTGCCGCGAGCCGTTGCGAATACGAGTATTAGTAACGCGAGCGCCTTCAAGAAAACGTATAGCAACTTATCTGAAATCCTACTAACTAATTTAGCAAGAGTGAATTGTAAGGCGCGTAAGCTTTGGTTAGTAGAGAAAACATACTAAAACAAAAGTTATTTTATACAGTGCTCAGTATTTTGCATAAGTACGAGTATTTGAAGCCAAATTAGAGCAGCGTTTCAGTCATCGAACGCAACTGAATTCGGTAAGTGGGTAAAGTTACTTTATTCATTGATATAAAAAAAAAAATTGAATATAAAAAAAATCATAACCATCATTGAACGAGTGAGCGATAAAGCGACAAAGTTTTCAGCATCAGCTTGGGCAAAAACGATTTGGTATACCCGTCAGTCCGGATGTCTATCTACAGGTTGCATTTGTAACGATTCTCGTGTAATTTTGTGACAGATCCGTATTTTTTTTTTTACCAATAACACATTTTTTCCATTCAGTTTGTGGACATTAAATTTAAACAAGTGCGAGTCGGACTCGCGCACGAAAGGTTCCGTACCGTTATCTATAAAAACGGCAAAAAATCACGTTTGCTGTACCTATGGGAGCCCCCCTTAAAAATATATTTTATTTTGTTTTTAGTATTTGTTGTTATAGCAGCAACAGAAATACATAATCTGTGAAAATCTAGGTATCACGGTTCTTGAGATACAGCCTGGTGACAGACAGACGGACGGACGGACGGACGGACAGCGAAGTCTTAGTAATAGGGTCCCGTTTTACTCTTTGAGTACGGAACCCTAAAAACCGGCCAAGAGCGAGTTAGACTCGCGCGCGAAGGGTTCCGTACCATTATCTATAAAAACGGCAAAAAATCACGTTTGTTGTATGGGAGCCCCCCTTAAAAATATATGTATTGTTTTTAGTATTTGTTGTTATAGCGGCAACAGAAATTCATAATCTGTGAACATTTCAACTCTCTAGCTATCACGGTTCTTAAGATACAGCCTGATGACAGACAGACGGACGGACGGACGGACGGACAGCGAAGTCTTAGTAATAGGGTCCCGTTTTACTCTTTGAGTACGGAACCCTAAAAAAGAGAGATTCGTGCGGTCCTCCTACTCCCGCAGAGCCACTAGTAATATACGAAGTCACATAACAACAAGGTGAAAAGATTGACAACATTTCAATTTTTCAAGTGGGCCATTTTTATTTCAATGATTCAGTTCGCTAGAGAACGGTTTTTTAAGGGACGTGTGGTTTTTTATTTGTCACTAAATTGTAATTTTCATTCAGAAATATTAAATTCAAAAGTAGCGAATTCCGGAAGGTCGTGAGTAAATTATGACGACAATGCTCTCTGTATGGCAGCGTGACACATCTTTCATATGACAGACGTAGTATTTGTTGACGTCACACACGGTTTAAAACAAGGTTATAAAACTGAAAACTACTTTATTTTATTACGTTCGCGTTCATTCAGGTAACTATACTTACCGAAATGGTTTTCGATTAAAGTATAATGGCATCATTATATATTTTGAAATGTTGTAAATTTTTGATTTTGGTTCAGAGAAGGGATGTCACAAATGTGATAACTTGATAAGTATCTACCGCATATATTAGTTGGCCGCGCGGCTTCACCCGCTACTACAGATAACCCAGGCGGGCTTATCCACCCTGCACGGCTATCAAAAGAAGGCGCGCGAGCTCTACCTATCGATTTTTGTCGCACTATCACTATCCATCTCTATCTTATTAGAAAACATAGAAAGAGACGTAAAGTGCGAGAAAAATCGAGAGAGCTCGCGCGCCGTCTTGTGATTTGTGATAGCCGTGCTGAAGGCACATAATTGAGCGAGCGAGCGAAGCGAACGAAGTTCTATGCTTCGGCTTGGGCCGAAAATCGTTTGTCTGCCCGGCTCCAGTGTTCGGTGTCTGTCCCGCTGTTCTCCTCTACAGGTCGCATTTCTCTACCGACTCTCGTGAAATTTTCTGAACCGGTTCGTTAATTGGGAATGGATGAAAATTTTAGATGTGCCTGATTTTTTTTTTGGTGATAGGAATAACCTTCCTTAGCACCAGAAAACAGTTGCAGACTTTTCAGCTGCGTCAATTATTTTTGAAAAATTTAAACTCCTCCCTTACGTTTTGGATTTAGGACGGCGAATGAGACACTATCCTTGATCCGTCTCATATTGCAAAATATGTTTTAAATATCTGACCCTGGCAATGACAAATATAGCTGCTGCAGTTGTCAATATCATTGCCAGTGTCAGTCAGCTTACCACGGATATTTAAGATATTTTCTTGTTACTAATATGAGGCGGATCAAGGAAAGTGTCTCAATTCGATATTCGCCGTCCTAAACCCAAAACGTTAGTGAGGAAAATGTTTATATTTTGCAACAATAATTGACGGAGCTGAACTTCTTTCTGGTGCTAAGGAAGGTTATTTCTATCACCAAAAAAAATTCAGGCAATTCTAAAATTTTCTTCCATTCCCCATTAGGTATACCTTTAGTAATTTTGTAGAGTGCTCCACGCTGTACTAGTATATGGCATGGGCACTTTATGTCAAAGCAATAAGGGTTAAATTCGAAATAGGAGGATTTTTCTTCATTCGAATTTAAGCCATGTCACTTTGACATAGAGTGCCCATGCCATATACACAGCCCATGCCATGTACAGCGTCGAGCACTCGGACGTTTACCTTATATACTGGTGAAATAATTTGTAGGTATCGGATGAGGAGGTAGTTCCGGAGCTTGCCTCCTACTTATAAACTGAACTACAACCTCAAAGAATTTTGCTCTTTATAATAAGTATTAGCAGCTATAGGTAGGTTATTCTCGTTAACTAAATAATTAACTTTAAGACCAAAGTTTAAACCGACTTCAATTCAGTACTTCGCCAAGCGACATCTATGTAAATTTCCACATTTCCTTTCCAATTTACCACATGAACTGATCTCCGAGAGCAAATGCGTTGATTGTTACCGAAAATGTGTGGGCTGATAATACTTGAGGAGTTCCGTCGATTCCTCAAGGATCTCAGAATTAACACTTCATTAGTTGCTACTTCAACGGAATCATTTCATCTTTGATATACTTAGCATCTTTGAGGAGTTCCATAAGTCATCTGTGGTCTTTATCATCAGTTCCACTTCACCAAAATTGCGATTTACGAGGGTAAATACACGAGTTATAATAGAAAATACCGAAATTACTACACGCGTGCCTATACAATTTGAGGGTTGCCCTCAATTTCCCTGGGATCCCATTATCAGATCCTGACTTGGTGACAATGGGACCACTTCGGGAGTATATTCTTTATTCGATTAATAAAAGAATTTTGGAAATCGGTCCACAATTGAGGGACAAAACGGCGAACATACATAAAAAAAAAATATACTTTGGAATACATAACCTCCTCCTTTATTCAAGTTGGTTAATAAAAATTCAACAATTCACGGTTTGTTCACAGTTCATTGAAAGTATTTTCTTCATTAACTGCGAGATGTTATTTGTTGGTTATTTTTTACACAACGGCAAGAAACAATACACAGGCACCTACCTTCCGGGCAATGAAACCAGTTTTCTGTTTATTCTTGTAACTCCGTTAAATGTGTTATCTTCATAGGTCTGGTTCTATATTTAGTTTCTGCCATGAATAAATAAATTATTGAGTAGACCAAAATAAATGCGAACCTTCCGTGATTGACTATAGCCTGTTTAAGGCGCTATAGGTTCAGCGAAGTGAAGCGAACATAGTTTTTGAAACAATATAATGCGTCTGTTTATAATAATATGGTTTCAAAAAAATACAAATAGTAATAATCTTGAGGCTTTTCTGCAGGGAAATCAGTGATTCGAAACACGATTAAGCAATTTTCGCTCGATAGAAAAAAATCACGAACATAGGTCTAAAACATATTAAAATTCACTTAAAACATTCGTAGCTAATTATGCACAATAGCTAAACATATTAACATTGGTTCTAAAAACCGCCAATATATTATCATGTTTGAGGGAACTTAGTGATTACTTTTTTATTTATTTAAACGCACAAATAATTAAAATTAAAAAACATGATATCCGCGCTTCCAAACACGCACTTCCATCTCGCTCACGCTTATGCTCAGCGAGAGGGAGAGAAGACCATGATACTATAGCGCCTTAACATTATTCGAACTATATGATTAAGTGGTTGTAGATTATTAATAGTTGAAGAGTGAGTGATATTGGGTTGAAATGAATTAGCATTTTAAGGAAGCAATATTCCTATACTATTAAACGAGCAATATTTGTATATATATATGTATATATATTTGCAATCACGTTCTCGGAAACGGCTCTAACGTTTTCGATGAAATTTGGAATATAGGTGGTTACGGGGGCGATAAATCGATCTAGATAGGTCTCATGACTCTCATGTCAGGGAAAATTCGTTTTCTCCGTATTTTCTCCATTTTCATCCGAGCAGAGCTCGGTTGCCCAGGGACTGTAAGTATATACCGTTACCTACAATATAGCTTCCTTAAAATGCTAATTACGAAAAAGGTCAGATATACATGTAGCAGTACATGTTTGTGTACATATTTTTATGTGTCGGAGCTGTATAATAATAGCCTACACAACTCCTCAAATCAATAGATGGTCGGTAACGCGTTTGTGGAAGCCTTTACCCGAGAGGGATCCAATCCAAACAAAATTAGTTTGTAAGGTACTTAGTACTTATATCATCATCATCATATATGAGCCAGGCTCTTGTCGGTGGAGCTATTTCCATTCGTCTCTATTCTCAGCTTTCTTCTTGACATCTTGATACGTCACGCTGTCTACTTTTTCCTTGATTTGGTCCGTAAAAGATCTTCTTGGTCTCCCTCTCTTGCTCTTTCCCTCTATCTTCCCTTCTATTATAGTTTTCGTACTTATATGTATTATGTTATTGTATGTCTTTTGGTTTCGGAATAAATGGGATTTTAAATATTAATATTTAATGCGTTTTTGACTTCTCAGGAGTCGCCAGAATCCATAAACTAACGATGTCCGCTTACCACTAGGCTGGCAGAATGCAGTTTTTTGTTTGCTCCAAATATGTGAAATAAGCAGAGTAGAACTGATTTTAACGTGAACGCAGCAACGAGGTAAATTTGTTATTGTGATGATTAGGTAGGTACTAAAGATTCATTAAGTAGGTATAACATAATATCAGTTATTATATAATTTATAGTAAAACCTTAGTAAATAATTAGTAATCGTAGCAAAATCAAATTTTGTTTAAAATTCAATAACGATGTGTTGATGGGCATGGGGGAGATAATTAAGAAGTGTCTAACTACCTATTATGTAGGTACCTTATTACAATTAGTAACTATGCAAATAGACTTTCGATATTTGTGTTAAACATTGTGTAGCCTAAAGTAGAGAAACTCAAGTTTACACACGATTAAGCAGGAGCAGCAATAAATACCTATTTGATTTGGTAAAATAACTATTTCCTCGGACTCCATAAATGTGGCCTACTTTGCCATCAGCACAAAAACGAAATCCACGATAATCTACAGCAATTGTTATCAACCCACTTTTAACGATTAGGTACTGTAAGTAATAGAGTAATGAGTTTAACGGTTATGCTTTTGATTTTTACGCAAAAACATCGCAAGCATTTATAATCGACGCATGAAGCGTGCGATGTCGACAGCCTTATGTCAAAAAGTTGTGTGTCTTTATAAGTTTGTCTGGAGTTACGGTGTTTTGGTTTTGAGCGTAAGTGTGGTATCACCTTGAGCTAGCGCGCAGGGTGCTTCTGCGCCGGTCGCGCAGCATCCGCGATCAGTCGCGCGCCACTTCGCGCATGTGTGGAGCGCGCATCAATAATACACAGTAAATCATGGTTGCGTAGTGATTGATTAGTGCATAGTTTGAGTGTTGTGTTTTCAAAGGTATATATGTCTTTTAATTATTTTTACCATTTATTTTCTGATTAAATTTTGATTTATCATTTATTTACTACTGACATACCTATATGGGAAATAAAGTATTTTTTTTATATGAATTTAATGTAAGTCACTTTTTCTTGCAAAATAAACTAAATTTTTGTATTTGCAAACAATGCGAATTATGGATGTATTTATATTGTGTTGAATAATTACCTAATATCTAAGTACCTATTGTTTAAACCATGTTTGTTAAATGCTTCTTACGTTTACGATACTTATTTTTTGCTCTACTTATATGTAGGTATTGTAAACTTTAGCTGTACTTAAGTAACAGTTTATAGATTGAAGTAAATAGTTTGAAAATAACGTCGGTAGTCACCCAATACGATAAAACAATAACACACACACTACTATTGGCTGTACAGCAATTATTGGATTATTGTAAAAAAAAAATATTGTGAAAAGAAAACTATTTACATAACCTGCATCCATTCTTTGTTGACCTACAGTCGGCTGAAAATAGATGGGCCACGATTTATTTATATACGGATTTAAATAATACCGGAAAAGTTGGCATTGGCTAATGGCAATAAAATCATGTTATAGAAAGTAGGTACATATAACGAGTATGTACCTATGCTACTGTAAGTATTGTAAGTAATCAACTTAGATAAATCTCATGTAACATGACTTTACAAATAAGCATCTATCTATCTATCTAAATACAGATGACTAAAATTATATTTGAATTATCACATTTTATACTTACACGTCGGTGTAATAATCATTCGGGGATGAGATTTTAATGAACTTATTACTTAGTACAATTCAGGTCAAACATTCATGATAGCAAATTTTCGGGCAATTTGATTTATTGTAGTGTAAAAAATTACATTATTCTATATCTATAAGTAACTAGACTTACTTACCTATTACTCTAATTAGCGTAAAATGTTTGGGAGATTGGGACCATACTTGATAGGACTATAATAAAATGTATACAAGTTCAATTAGGGTAAGCTTCCGAGTGCATATTGGGCACTCTATGTCAGTGCCATGCCTTAAATTCGAATGAAGAAAAATCCTCCTTCCCAATTCAGGGATCGGAAACCGGTATTGTTTGTATGGAAACGAAAACGGTTCTTTTTCGTTCTTTTGATAATAATTTCATTTCTAATTGGGCAATCTAATAATACGCACTCGTTACCTCAATACACAACTGAGTCCTACAAGTGAAGTATAAAATAGTTCGAGATTTGTGGTAAACCGAGGTTTTAGCAATTAACCGGTTCCGATCCCTGGTTCCCATGCCATATACTAGTACAGCGTCGAACACTCGGACGTTTTTCTTACCTACTATTGCCAAAGTACGACGAACTTATCCATATAAGGGATATCTTCCAGCGAAACTTTGAGCAATAATAAATAAACTCGTCTTAGATAGAGCGGTAGAGGTTTTAAACATTAGTATGGACCGGAAGGTAGTTTTGCATATGGAATTTCTGGGATTTTTGAATTAAAATGTATCTCTTAAGTTTCAAATAGAACGGAAAAATATTTAAGTCCTCGGATAAAATTACGTCTTTTTGTTTTTCGAAAAAAGCTCACGTTCTTTTTCAAGTAAAAACAAAAAGACGCTATTATCCAATCAACGCTTTTACCCCGCCTGACTTAGGATTTTGACATAAGTACGAAGTATCTAACTACGAACCTACCTATTTAGGTAGACGTGTTTCTAACATTAACTGACTGTTACAAAATTTAAATAAGAATAGCATTTGCGTCGATAATCTGGCAATCATTTGCATAGCTTTAAGATATTATTTGCAAGTTTGTATGTAGGTACTACATAATATTATGAATATGAAAATAGTCATAAATTTGTACCTAAGTTTAGTACTTATTGTGTGTATTGTTAACACCTAATATTATTCACTTAAAATAATATTACCAAAATGTTTAAATCATTTCAAACAATTCTCCCAGTCCTACCATCGTGCGTGACTAATGTTGTGCGTTAATGATAAGTCCCTGGGCGACCGAGCAGAGCTCGGGTGGAAATAGAGAAAATACGGAGAAAACGAATTTTCCCAGACATGAGACCTATCTAGATCGATTTCTCGCCCCCGTAACCACCTACATTCCAAATTTAATCGAAACCGTTAGAGCCTTTTCCGAGAACGTGATTGCAAATAATATATAGTCCCTGGGCGACCGAGCTCTGCTCGGATGAAAATGGAGAAAATATGGAGAAAACGAATTTTCCCGGACATGAGACCTAATACAAATATTGCTCGTTTAATAGTATAGATATATATACATATATATATACAAATATTGCTCGTTTAATAGTATAGGATGCATTATAACGCAGCTTTGTTTACACGCAAATATTTATGAATTATTTATTGATATAATCAGTAAATAAATTAAATATAAAGTTCAGCTGGTATACGAATAGCAAATATAATTAGGCAAATGTTACTTTTTAGGATAGGACCATTACACAATACACGACCAATATTTTACAGAATTAGAAGGTTAGATCGCCAGTTCTCCTAATTGGTTGTCTGGTAATTGAACTTGTGAACTGTTGCGCAGTAAGCAACTACCTCAGTGTCAGAGCCAATTAGTCAATCAATCAATCAGCCAAACAATCCATTCTTTCGAAGTTCTCTAAAGGTAAATTATGCATTTGACTTTATCTAAGAAAAATGAGGTTGTAATAGTAGATATACAGTACAAACTAAGTTGATTGTGTCTCAAATATACTAGTGGGTCTGTGAGCTGTAAAACCCGCGAGCATGTCTTTAATTATAATTTTTTTTTTAATCTTGAAAAAAATACTCAACAAAAAAAAAAATATTTTTAACGAACCTACTCACAATTTCACGAGAATCGGTTGAGAAATGCAAGAACAGCTGGACAGCGTGACAGCGTGACAGCGGGACAGACACCGGACATACGAACGATTTTCGTCCTAAGCTGTCAACTACGTTATAAGCATTCAACTACGTTCGCTTCGCTCGGTCGTTCGATTAGATTTTACGGCGAGGGCGGTATTTGAATCCTAAGTGAAGGGAAATATTCTACAATATAATCTCGAGCATAACGCCCAAGATGGAAATAATTATGCTACCGGTTAGCTAATTTTGCTTCACACCATCTATGAGGAAAATTTTAATCCCTCATTTGAGGGCAATAACAATTTATCTTGTCTGAACACGTCGACCGTATGTCAGAATCAATCAAATTATTAGAGTAGTAGTAACCATTGTTATTGACAAGGTCGTAGTGTAATACTCGTATTACGAATTACAACTTCCTCCTAATTACAGGGGGTTATCAGAATGATAACAGTATTGTGTAGTGTTATTTAACGGACCCTGAAACGCTCGGATGTGAAACGCTCCGCACGTCCTCTGACCGATCTGAGGCCGGGCGTTTCCTTCGTTTTCTACAAGGGCCTTCAAATAGCATGAATTAGTATAAATAAACCATACAGAGCTGTGATAGCTGAGTAGTTTAGACTACTTTAGACAGGGTTTCAATGAGGGGATTGTGGGTTCAAATCCTGCAATATCGCATACTCTGAATGTTTTCATGGCGGCAAAGAATACCTTTTGAGGCCTGCTTGATTTGAATGGCCTCAACCCTGGTTGGAAACTTAGCCTAATTTGTCTCATCATGAGAGAAGGCAAATATGCCTCCTCCAAATGAGAAGGAGTAAATCATAGACCCAACGGCATAGCAAAATGGGAATCTCTTATTTTACCGACAAACGTTTCACCAAATGCATTGTATCGCTAAATTTTCATTTTATTGTTTTTTTTTCTCAGAAACTGGTAACTTTTTTGCTCTAGTAAAAAGGTAAATTGATTAGATCTCATTAGGTTTTAATACAGTCGACATTGTTCAACCTCGAAATCTCGGGGAGTTTGACGAAATTTGGTACGAATGTTCGTTGGGAGCCCTATTTTCATCTCCCAAAAGTCCCCAGGTCAGGACCTTGTAGAACGGTCGCTATCTCAGGAAATGTACTCCGTTCGTAAGAAATTCAGGTTTTGTTCGAAAACTACGTACTCTATGAAAACATGGTCCAGAGCAACATTAAAGCTGAATAAATTCTGCACAACCTTGTAGTACACAACCTTGACGAGTAAACGTTTCTTCGTGGAGAAAAATGCATCCACAAGGTAGATTTTTCCCTCAATGTCCTTCCAGGGAAGATTCTCCGAATTTGAAGCTCGGGAGGATTACAAATCCACTTTGAATTACACAATAGGATATGAACTACATTAATGATAAAATTTTACCCGACTACGGCTAAACCCTAAAGAATGGTAATGGATTAAATTTCTCGTAGGATATGTACTACATTAATGATAAAATTTCACCCGACTAATACGGCTAAACCCAAAAGAATGGTAATGGATAAAATTTCTCGATAAGTATTGATAGTTTTCTACCACTTCCAGGTAGAGATGCTTGATGAATTCCAAAAAAAACCGGCCAAGTGCGAGTTGGACTCGCGCACGAAGGGTTCCGTACCATTATCTATAAAAAACGGCAAAAAAATCACGTTTGTTGTATGGGAGCCCCCCTTAAAAAAATATTTTATTTTGTTTTTAGTATCTGTAGTTATAGCGGCAACAGAAATACATAATCTGTGAAAATTTCAACTCTCTAGCTACCACGATTCTTGAGATACAGCCTGGTGACAGAAAGACAGACGGACGGACGGACGGACAGCGAAGTCTTAGTAATAGGGTCCCGTTTTACTCTTTGAGTACGGAACCCTAAAAATGAGGTGGTGTTAGATTTCTCTTAATGCTGACAATGTGTTGGCGCACATCGAGTTTAAAAAAAAAAAACAATATGGTGGGCGTGAGAGGAGACCAAATCTGAAATAACAACTTTCCTTCTAGCACTTACTTTATCGGGCGGATTTCAATAAACACAACATTAGCAAATGGGTCTGTAACACGCCAGTGCTATACACTATGTATACATTTAACATATTTGATCGAGGCGTATTACTGGAACTTCATAATGTAATGGTCAAAATAGATTTTAGGGCAAAAATGGGGCTAAATGCAAGTGACAGTTGTCAAGTTCACTACACACACTCACCGAAACCTCTGTTTACATGTCTTAAAATTTAAACTTTAGCGACCATAGTCACAAAGAACCGCTATCTTGAAAAGTATACTTCATTTTTATTAATTTTGCATTTTCCTTAAAAGCTTCCGCTTTCGTCTTCGAGGTTATTTTCAACCGACGAAAAAACGGAGGAGGTTCTCAAGTCGACGCGTATTTTTTTTTTTTTTTATGTATGACCACGCACAACTTTTTACAGAGTAGTTCGATTTGGATAATTATTTTTTTTATTGGAAAGGGTATACCCCGAAGTTGGTCCCATATCAATTTGGAAAAAAAAAAACCAACCTTAAGGGTAGGAAAATAGGGGATGATTGATTTTTCGTCGGTTAAAACTTTGTTTTTAAAGTATTTTTTATAAAAGAGCGGAAATACTTGTTAAGTAGGGTTTTACTTACGTATAACGGCGAGTGTTGAACGATATGGCGGCGTTTCATAATATGCCTAGGAATTTCATGATCAGCCTAAACGTCACTGGTGGATGTTACTTATCCAGGCCCCGTAGCATGGATGGCGTCGTTATCACGCGATAAGTGATAGGATAAGCGCGTCGTCTCGTTCTATCGAACGGTGTCAGCCAGGGACGGATGCTCTATCCTGTCACTTGTCGCGTGATAAGGCCATCCATGCTACGGGGCCAGATCATGAAATGGCGGCATTTCATGATGTGCAATGGCTCGCTAAGCCGAACTCTGTTCGGTCACATTGTGTGCAGTATAGCTGGTACAGGGCTGTTATTCGCTACGCGTTAATGCGGCTCACCCTGCCGGTCACCCGTTATGAAACTAGACCTCTACCTACGCTTAATTACTACGCATCGCGGTGTCAAGGTAAGGGTGAGCGTTGAGGTGAGCTTAAAACAAGTTACAGAATAGGGGGGCTGGGCTGATATTCTTTAAGCGCTCATGTGTCGCGTCTCACCCCACCAGTCGGGTCATTGTGTCAGATTTAGATTCGCGTCTCTTCGGTGGACATTGCCAAAGTTAAGAGCTATAAAGCCTAATTTTTGGTTGTACTCTGAATCCACATAAACGGCGTTGCCCCTTCTATAATTCTATGTGATAAAAACATATTATATGTAAGCCCTTAAACTATTGACCACCGGAAAGATGATTTTTGTTTTTGTGACTGACAATGACCCAGTCACGTCACGCCTAAGGAAATTAGTCCTCTACCTACGCTTAGTTTCTACTAATCGCGCCGTCAAGATATATTTGTGGGTGAGCGTTGAGGTGAGCTTAAAAATTCACACCGGTCGCGGGCGCGGGTCGGGCGCGGGTCGGGCGCGGGCCCGCGCAAGTTGTAAAACATTGAAACTACACTTCAAACACACATCGAACGCGGGCCCGGGCGTTCGATGTGTGTTTGGAGTGTAGTTTCAATGTTTTACAACTTGCGCGGGCCCGCGCCCGACCCGCGCCCGCGACTGGTGTGTGGAGGCCTTAAGTTACAGAATAGAGGGGCTGGTCATTGTAAGTAGTATAGGATGGTCTGGGTAGAGTCTTCTGTAAATGGCGCTTTTAGTCCAGCAGGTCGATCACGTAACGCATTGTACGCGCGCCAGGTGGGTCTAAATGACACTTTTTATATGGAAAAATGGCAGTTAAATTGTCCTAACGCGCGTTCGGAACGTTACGTGATTACCCCTCTGATGTTCAAGTCGAGCTTCAAAAGAAGCTACACCTGTAGGGCGTGGGCAAAGCCACACGGGCAGCTTGTCTTTTATATAGATTACGTATGCAAGAGACTAAGAGCCATTCTAAGCAACTTAAGCATACTTAAACATAAAATGCCTTATAATACACTTCGACTATTGTATATGGCCATGGCTGACTCGATAATAAATTATGGAATATCTTGTTATGGAAGAACCTCTAAAACTTACCTACAGCGAATATACAATATACAAATAAGAATATTGAAAACCATTGTACCGCTCAAAATTAAATACCAGTTTAAAAGTAATTATGATAAATTATTCCAGCACTGTAAAGTATTAAATGTATTTGATAAAGCCAAAATGGCCGTTATAATAGAATATAGCCATAACCTGGATAAACTAATTAGGTATAAAAGACCCGCTACATTTCGTGTACTAGAAAAAAGTAAGAACTTCACTGTACCAAAAAGTACTAACATATATGGACAAAGAGTATGGTCCAGTCACTTACCGCATATCCTAAATAGTTTACCCAGTGAGGTTATAGGTATTATAGAGAATAAACCACAGAAGATCAAATGTACCCTGAAGAAGATCATGTGTGATAAGTAAAATAATAGAAAATAAATACTGTTATGCGAACACTTATATTATATAAATAAGTTAAGTTATATAGATTAAACTTAGAAATGTGATAGATAATAGCTAAGCTTAGCAAATAATCTCAAAAAATTGAGATTGCGCTAAGCAATTAGTAGACATACTTGTAACAATTAAATTAATGCAATAAACAGTTTAAATTTTTTTTTTTTTTTTTTTTTTTTTATGTACAGTCGCCATCACATACATCGGAGCAAACAAGCACGTCACAAACATCGGATGTATTTATATAAATGCTTCTGTTTAATCGCTGCGAGGCTCTCATGAAGGCCATCAAGTGGCTGACAAACCTTAGAATTAATTTATAGTTATTATGTTTCCGTTTTAAATGCCATACGATTAAATAAATAAACAAACATCGGAACACACCTCTATTTTCAAGGCATTAGGGTGCATGTGCCGATATTTTTGAACACCTATAGTGTACCGATGTATGTGATGGCGACTGTACTCGACGTTGCACTACCTATAGTGTATGAGATAGGCACTTTATGTCTATAAGTGACATGGTTTAAATTCGATTGAAGAAAAATCCTCTTAGTTCCAATTTAAGTAATCCATGCTTTAACATAAAGTGCCCCTGTCATACACTAGTGCAACGTCAAGGACTAGGACGTTTAACTTAGGCTAATTTTGGTGCAGTTTTAAGAGTCCGCAGTAAGCTCGGCCAAATTTCACCTTTCCATACAAACGGAGTTTCGTTCTCATTTTAAAACTACCTGTTGGATTGTAACTAAACTTTGCACATACAATTACATAAGATATATCTAGGTCTGTACCTATAATTAGTTTATATGGCTCCAGTTTATAAAACAAAAGAAACACAGCAAAAACAAGTTTTGTATGAAAAGCTTAAATTTACTGTAGGTATATTTTTTTACTATGGTATCTGAAGCTGCATAAGCTACTTACAGACGTGGATGGTAGGTACTTAACTTATTCCAAGTTCAAAGTTTCAGAGCAAATTAGCTAGTCGTTTTAAAATCAGAGCGAAACCGTGCCGCATTATCGACTAGAACCGCCTTCTTGCCAATAGAATAGCAAAAAAAATAAAAAAAACAATTTTTCAATTTATTTTCAATGTAAGTACTTACGCAATTCCTGGTCATGTTTTATTGCAAGTACAAAATTGCAAATGCACGAATAACGATTCGATTGCCCATCGTATTAGCCACGGCGGCCCTAATAATAGTTCAAATTAATGACGGTGTGTTTTGTGTTACTTTTGTCTGTGGTACGCCGCATACACGAAACAAAAATCGGCCAAGTGCGAGTTGGACTCGCGCACGAAGGGTTCCGTACCATTATCTATAAAAACGGCAAAAAAATCACGTTTGTTGTATGGGAGCCCCCCTTACAAAAATATTTTATTTTGTTTTTAGTATTTGTTTTTATAGCAGCAACAGAAATACATAATCTGTGAAAATTTCAACTCTCTAGCTATCACGGTTCTTTGGATACAGCCTGGTGACAGACAGACGGACGGACGGACAGCGAAGTCTTAGTGATAGGGTCCCGTTTTACTCTTTGAGTACGGAACCCTAAAAAAGGGCAAAAAGTAGATAGGTATGAGGAATCTGAATAATATACAAAGGTCATTTCAACACGCGATGTATTCAATACGGTCGGGCGGGACAGAGATGGCTTGAACAAAGCGAATTGACGTCTATCTTGCGTCTATCAGTGTGTTTTCTCTCTAAAAAACCGGCCAAGTGCGAGTCGGACTCGCGCACGAAGGGTTCCGTACCATTGTTTATAAAAAACTATTTTATTCTGTGTCTTTAGTATTTGTTGTTATAGCGGCAACAGAAATACATCATCTGTGAAAATTTCAGCTTAGTCTGAGTTTCGGAGTCTTAGTAATAGGGTCCCGTTTTACTTATTGAGTACGGAACCCTAAAAACCGGTCAAATGCACCGCGCACCGAGGATTCCTTAGAACCTTTATATTTCATAATTCAGGACCCGTATACTTTTCATGCCGATGACATTATTTTACGTCACGCTGCATACTCGCACTTGGCCGGTTTTTTTAAATATCTCGGGACAGTGGGGTCTCGGACTTTTGGAAAGCATGCGTGGGGCCGAAGCCAACGCAGAGGCCCTTTAAAAAGTAAAGGATATACATGGCGGATACCATCTCCGAGCGTACAACATGATACAATCGGTGATGGTCCCCGGCCGACCCTGCCAGGTGCAAAGACTGTTGCAGTGCAGCCCTGTGCTGCGATGGAAACTAAGGTCATGGGTTATGGTTATGGGTTATGGGTTGAATGGTGGGTGGTCTGGAAAATGGGTTTAGGAGATTAGCGGACACCTGCCGTGACAATCAGTCTCAAAATTTAAAAAAGGCAGGCGGTGACTCGTCAACTCGCAAGTGGGCCTCACAAAACAGTCGCACGCACAGTGCGACAATGGAGCAACACGTCTGAGCAGCTGTGAGGTTGTCGAGAGGTGAGTCTGCGGTGCGCCAGATCCCGGTAATCCATCGGTTCAAGGGCCGCCGGCGTTATGACATTTTGCACTTCCAACCTGGAGCATAGGTTCCTCTCTTGCAACTCCGCTCTGGCCGGCCGGTTAAGGCAAGCACAGAGGCGAGGGCCAGATCACTCGGCCCCACTGGAGGTTAGGGGTCCCCGTCGTCGCCACTCACCGTCAGCTCGTCACAAGCTGCCCCCGCGGACTTATATGTTTTTTTTTGTTTTTTTTTCCTATTCCATTTACGTGTACCTATATTAGCCTTGTTTACAACTATTTCAAATTGATGTATGGCTGAAATATTTTGCGTTCTGACAGACAGGCAGACGGACTGAGTCGCACCCCGCACCACAATAATATGGGTTTCTTTTTTACCTTTTTCGTACAGAACCTTAATCATCACTGATCAACCTGTAGGTACCTATATATTTTGTCACATTCAAGAAAGTAAACAGTGTAAACACACATAATTTATCTCACTTATTCGACTCATTTATAACAGTGTTGCTGAGATCCTTAAACCTATAGTTTACCAAAAATCGTCAAAATTCATAAATTAATAAACATTAGATATTAATAGATCGTGGTGATCGTCTATTGACCTTCAGTTGTTAATAATGCAATATGAAATAGCTTCAGCTATTATTGATAATATGAAATCGGTGAAGTTACGAGATTCAAGGTAACACGCGAAATACCGGAAGTTGTAGGAAGACATACATACATTTTCAAATGATTATTAAAATTATTGGTTTATTTATAGATGAGATTCCTGCCTCATACTTTCAGCGTCGTTGACTGTAATTAATCATACATGAAGATGGTTAATTACTTTGACCCCACATTGTCATAAATATTCATAATACATTCATCATCTTCATCATGATATACTAGATGAAATGGACACCTGACTGGATATTAGTCGAACGAGCGAGCGAAGCGAACGAAGTTCTATGCTTCAGCTTGGGCCGAAAATCGTTCGTAAATGTGACAGACACCGGACACCGGACATACGGTGTCCGGTGTCTGTCACGCTGTCCGATGTCCGCCTGTCACGCTGTCCGGCTGTTCTCCTCTATCTGTGGTCTTCATCATCAGTTCCACTTCACCAAAATTGCGATTTCCGAGGGTAAATACACGAGTTATAATAGAAAATACTGAAATTACTACACGCGTGCCCATACAATTTGAGGGTTGCCCTCAATTTCCCTGGGATCCCATCATCAGATCCTGACTTGGTGACAATAGGACCACCTCAGGAGTATACACTTAAGAATACAAAAAGAATTTTAGTAATCGATCTACAATTGATGGAGAAATCGGTATACATAGATTAAAAAAAATATACATGCAGTGGAACATATAAACTGCTCCTTTTTCGAAGTCGGTTAAACATCGTCGAACTTGCACAACATCAAAACCGAATTTTGATGAAGATTTTTGATGTGCAATTCAGATTTTTTTTGGATCGAACTGTTCCCTCTACAGGCCGCATTTCTCAACCTCGTGTGTGAGCAGGTTCGTTAATTTTTAACCGACTTCAAAAAAGGAGGAGGTTATATATGTTCCACTGTATGTATGTTTTTTTTATGTCTGTTCGCCGATTTCTCAGTCAATTGTGGACCGATTTCCAAAATTCTTTTTTTATTCGAAAGAGTATACTTCCGAGGTGGTCCCATTGTCCAAATCAGGATCTGATGATGGGATCCCAGGGAAATTGAGGGCAACCCTCAAATTTCATAGACACGCACGTAGTGATTTTGGTATTTTCTAGTATAAGTCGTGTATTTAATTTACCTTCAGAAATCGCAATTTTGGTGAAGTCGAACTGATACTGAAGACCACAGATGACTTATGGAACTCCTCAAAGATGTAAAATTCGTCAAAGATTCTGACATGATTCCGTTGAAGTAGCAACTCATGAAGTCGTCATTCTCAGATCCTTTAGGAATCGACGGAACTCCTCAAATATCATCAGCCCACACAAATGTTCATGTACCTATGTGGCTTGGCGAATTACTGAATTGTAGTCGGAATAAACTTTGTTTTTTAAGTAATTGTTAGTATTTTTTTGTCGAGTAATTTTTTCGAAATTCAATTTTTTTTTATCAGTTTGCGGGTTGCCAGTACAATAGTATTAATTATTTAGGTACATATTTTTTTATTGATGTCATCACTCATCAAACTGAAGAGGCCATGAAATGTCATTGAACATTTTCGAATAGGTGGTAGATTGTTTAGCAAAATATACATAATTGTTCTCTAGACGGCATTGGACGACAAGAAAATCTGCTCGGACTGAACACATTGCTTTGAATGGCGTGATTATAATTGTTCCGCTGCATTTAAGCATGTTAATTTAAGTTGCATGCGATAGATTACTTAATTATCTATGTCTATGAATAGTAAACTGTTTCGATTACATTTCAGCGTTGCTCATGTACAGCGTCGAAATACATATTTACTTTGATAACATAAATGTATTAGAAAAAGTGTCTTCTACCGCATTACAGTGTAGGTACATGTTTTACGTGAAGATATGTTAACTCAATAGTAGATTGTTAACCAAGGGTTGAAAGTGACCCATTTAAGCCGAGATATTTCTGGCGCTCGAACGAAGTGAGAGCGCCAATTGTTCGAGGGTTAAATGGGTAATTTCACCCGAGTTAAACACTCTACTTTTCATTTCGACTGTGAGGAAAAATAATTCAATATCAACCTATAATCGTAATAAACAACTCGTTAATACAGGTACCTATAGCTGAGTGTCGATTTGTGAAAAGTTTTTATTTTAATGATTTGACGTAACTCTATTATCTTCGACTCCGTGGCTGACCGTAACAATAAAAAAAAAATACTTTCCACCCTAGGGGAGAAAAAGCTATTTTCCACCCGGCTATATGCCCATGAAAAATCAACTTTCAGAGCAGGAGAGATGAAAAATACATTGAATCCTACCCTACCTAGCTTAGGCAGGTGCAGATTATTATTTATTGATTTGATGACATGAGCAGTAGTTTTTTTTAAACAGTAATTGTAACATAACTAGGAATAAAACTTCTTCTATTACAAGGTCATGTATAAGAATTCCACATTTAAGCCCGTTAACATAATATCTTTCACATCTCGTTTAAAATGTTTGTCTGTGATGAATAGGTAATGGTTCTGAGGTATTAAATAAATTAACTCGCTACAACCTATATTTGCTCGTATTTCAGTCGGACCAAGTCCTTGAACCTTTTCTGTCAAGGGTCCTCTTGTAGTACGACTTGGGCTGGTGTGCCTATCGGGTGACTTGTTAAAATGCCATATCCTTTAACATTTTATATATTTCTGAGTAATGCTTATCGCACTCGCAAAGTGTCTCTACTTTAAATCTAAGCGAAATTTGCTCGGGCAAACGCGGCACACTGCTAATATTTGACTACGAATACCTACAGTTATGTGCGTAACAAGACCTTGACCTTGGCTTGAACGTCCAATGGCCTCACATAACCATCGAAAACTACCAATGACGTTATGGAAATAAATAACTACGCTCACTGAGTGTTGCTTGTTGGCTTTAAGGCATCCGACAGCGGTCAATCAGACAACTATTTTGCATTTCGCTTTGATTTTTCTTTGTCACGCGCTCGCTTCTACGAGGGAGCTTACAATCTGAGCACGTAAAACACATTCAATTCAATTCAATTCAATTCAATCATTTATTTGCTCTAAAATACATTTCTCGATGCATGCAAATATAATTATAACATACAAATAAAATTAACAAGTACAAAATTTAATTTAAACAAATATTATTAACTTACATTAAATGTCACAACAAAATAATATTCATTTTATAATTTAAATAATAATAATAATGCAATTAAGAGGTCAGTACGGATAAAGAAAAAAATTAAATTAAAAATAACTGAATAAATAAATGTCAAGACAATTTGTCGAAAATTCTTGCATAATATTCTTTGATTGAATAGAATGGACGATTGACATCGAAATGTTGATTTCAATTGACCCCCAGTTGGCAGGTATATTATATAGGATTCCCCATGTATGCGCAAATCTAGCGTATACTTGCGAATTCCATAATTAATCTTTATTACTGTGTATTTTGAGATACTGTGAACGATAAATGGTGTGAGACGTAATTTTGTGTTAAAGGCGACGTGAGCTCCGAAAACGGATTTTTAAAAAATCGTAGCTCTTGTTTGGATTATAATACGGCTGCCTTAAATTTAATTAGCAATCTTGATGCTTTTCTCGAAGGAAATCAGCTATTCGAATCCTGAGTTTTTAAACATAGGTCTAAAATACACTTAAAAAAATTCTAACAAATTATGCATAACAGCTAAACATATTACAATTGGTTCTTAAAATTGGCAATGTCATGTTTGAGGGAAATCAGCTATTACTTTTTTATTTATTAAAACGCACAAAGAAATACAATTAAAAAACATGATATCCGCGCTTCCAAACACGCACTTCCATCTCGCTCACGCTTATGCTCAGTGAGAGGGAGAGAAGACCACGAACCTACGTCCCCTTAAGTATTTACTTTTTATTAGTATTGATAATAAGGATATTCCGTAGGGTACCTGATTCGATCCATTAGATTAATATCCGGTTTTATTTACTTCCATATATGTAAATATAACCTTATATGTATCTTAGTGACATAACATTAACAAACTTAACTTTTGACCGGCATATGCGAGGTTAACTTTAACTCGCTAATTCAGTATTCACGGCCGTTCAACTGTTTTGACTGTCATTCACTTACAACCTAAATATTGTTATGTAGTCATTTTTTTACAATGGCGACCTCTGTAGCCTAGTTGGCAGTGACCCTGCCTACGAAGCCGGAGGTCCCGGATTCGAATCCCGGTAAGGGCATTTATTTGTGTGATGAGCACGAATATTTATTACTGCTAGTCGTAGATGTGTTCTATGTATACTGGGCTGCAAAAGAAGGTATGACAATAACTAAAACTGTTATACCTTCTTTTGCAGCCTAGTGTATTTAAGCATTTATTTATCTATTTAAGTATGTATGTATATCGTCGTCTACCCATAGCTTTGCTTAGTTTAGAACTAGGTCGATTTGTGTAAGATTGTCTCTATATATATTTATTTATATTTATTACAGACCAACAAGGCTTCAAGAAACAGTAACAACTGACAAGACTACAATGACTCAATGGACTTGGAGGCATAATGCGTCCTGCTGCATCGGGCATCTTCGCAAAGGCGATGAGCCTGCAGAGCTCTTCGCAAGGTCTTGGCGAGGGCGAGTGTCTCCCCTCTTCTGGAGACTGCCGATCCTGCTCTGGGCACTGCTGGTGGTCGGCTGGTCGGGAGCCGGCTTCTGGGGGCCTGCTGAGATGTTCTTCCTGTATATGACGCATTGGGGACTGATATTGATTTTGGTGGAGTCGCTGTTTGGCGTCATAGTGACAGTCAGGAAACATTGTGGAGCGTTGCCTGGTGAGTTTTTACAGTTACAGTATTCGTAGCGTAGAAACGTGACGTATAGTTGTGATTATTACAAGCTTTATATTAATTTGCACTATTCGTATGTATGTATGTAAGTATGTAAGTAAGTATGTAAGTTGTCCGTCAAAATTTGCAATCCACTTTTTAGTCACTTCCCATCATTCAATTGAGCTGAAATTTTGCAAGCATATGTATATCGCATGACAATGCAATATTATGATGACTTGGAGTTGATCTGATGTTGAAGCTGGAAGGTGGCCATAGGAACTCTGCAATAAAACGACACAACCCTATCGAGTTTGGGCTCGTTAGAATCGTCTCAATGAGTAGGTACTTGATGACGGTATGCAGAAAAGTACAGTCGGCAGTAAAAGCTTGTACCAAAAATGAAATTTGTGACAGAAACTTATTTGATGTAGCCGACTTTTATAAAACTGTCATTGAAATCGGAATCTTCTACGTTGGACAGTGCAGTTGCTTTCTGAATGGACTATTAAAATAAGAGACAGTATGTCCCAATATTACACCTTGTTTGTTATAATTCAAGTTATACATTGGTAGGTACAGTCAGCCTCATAAGTTGCTGAACACCTAAGTACCTTGTCGTTTTCACTCGTTTGACAACTTCTTATGGCAGTTTAATATGACGTTTAATGCGACACGGTACAAATGTGTTAAGAGGGTATCCTAGCAGCATTTTTCCATACAAACGTATTCCCCTATTTCCTTCCTGGTTTATCCCTCTAGAGGACTCGTTTTTTTTTTATAAAATCTAGGTGTACTGTATGTATGCCCCTGTCATTTACTTTTTCCCAAATAATAATTACCAAAACAGATACGAATTTTCGAAAACCTAAAAAATGCCCCATTTTTACTGTCATATTCAGATGACTACCAAACAAATATGAAAAGTTTTTACGCTAAAACAAAATAATAGAAACATAGATCTACTCTTCCTCTAAATTCCAACACCAAACATAATTGAATCGGCGCAGGTTTGGCGGAGAAAACAGGGGAATACAAAGCATCGATCTTGTCAAGATTTTGTAGTGAAAATCGGTCTGAGCTGCGGTTGTCCCTATCGCGCATCGCACGCGGTCGCTTGGGCGCAACGCGACGGCAATAGTTTGTACAAATACCTATTTCTCAATTTTGTCGCAGACCGACTACGCTCTTAAGCTCCTTGTGATGCTGACCGTACTATGAATTAAGATGAGGTGTGGCCCAGTGTCGAACGCCGTGAGATATTATCTTATAAGATGCGCTGTGTCGAGGTCTCGTATGCTCGATATTTTGAACGTATGTGACCACGACAGCCAAAACTGAGACATAATGCCGAAGAGTCAGCACTCATTTTTTCAACGAGAAGCGTAACGACGATATAGTATAGTCGCCTTCAGATATATCGGTGCGGCCAAATTGCTCACAAATACCTGATGGCAACTGTACTAAGTAATTAACGATGTTAAAAATCTATTCTCAATTGTTTAAGACAGTTTGTCGGAATACGAGCCTCTCTTATTTGTTTGTGACAGTAACATAAAAAACACATTATACTCGTAAGTATATATGTAATGTTAAACGTGTCATGAGATGTAATGAAATGTTTAAACGACAAACATGACGATAATAGCAATTATAATTTTATTTTTTTACACGGCGTCGTGTCAAAAGTGAAATTAATATTCATGTCAACTGTTGATGTCAATCATTCGTTTTCTCAGTGGAATAGATGAATAATGAATAAATTCGTCGTCGATACATGATAAGCTCGTAACAGATCACGTGCTATTGCACTAGCACTTGGCTGCAGACGCATTATTTGTCTCACAAATAGACTGGACCGATCGTAACCGCTCAGCTAATTATTCGGTTTAAATTTCGATCGACCAATCCCCTCTGTAGTTTACAATGTTGCATGTAGTTCAGAGAGCTGATAGTTATTTTAATGACATTAGATAGCGTTTATTTATTGGTCACAGACGAGGAAAAACAAAACTTGTCCCCGCGGGTCTTTAAGGATAAGTTACGCCGGCACCGTGCCGAGCCGATAATCCGACTAAATAATGCATTCGACACGTTCACATATTTCGCTTATTAGTTAATTATTGACATTCACAGTTTTCTACGCAACTTATGTACACGGATGTTACTGTTTGCCGGCCGGGGTACAGGCGAATGTATGGAAAACTCGGCCGTGACCGTGTACCGGCCGGGCTCGGGCTGGGCACGGAACGGTGTACTGTGCTCATCAAATCGTGCTTTCACCGTCGCAATTCTTGTAAGCCAGACAAAAATAAAGCAAGTTCACTGTGGGAATCGGAAAAGACAAAATTATACATTTTTATGACCCTTTATTAACATCGTAACTTTTATTTAATGACACGGTTACTGTACCTATAGTATTATTATGTTAACACCTAGATGGTCTCTAATGTTAAAATTATGAAGATATCCTGTGTGATAATTGTGATTTTTGATTAGATACTTCTGTTTTAGAACATTCAATGCGGCATAAAACTACATATTATCAAATTCTTTTAAATCAATATAACATGCACATTCTGTCCTTAAAATGGGCTTGTGACCTTAAATTTGTTTACGATGCTATTCGAACCAGTTTTTGTAGATGAACAAATGTTTGTATGGAAGCAACTACATTTAAAGGACATTAATACCCAAAAAATCGAGTTAAAGACGGACCTCGCTGACAGCAGCCGAAACGCTTCATACTGATTGGCTTTAAAGTATGACGTCACACCGTGCAATTTGTACTTAACCGTTGCATGGAAAATGAAGTAAATTGCTGTTTTGGTCGCGAAATACTGCGTTTAGGTCCATAGTTGTAATACATATTTGTTTCTATAAAAGCGTAAGGATTCTATTGGAACCTTTAAATTTACTCTTGGACAATAAATAAAAAATCTTATTTTTCTAAACTTTCAAGGTTCACACAATTCTAATTCGATATAGTCTATGCTTTACGCACAGCACGTCTGCTACAGCATGGCTATCACAATTCACACGACCGCGCGCGAGCTCTCTCGATTTTACTCGCACTATCCGTCTCTCTTCCTCTTCTTAGAAAACTTAGATTGAGACGTATTATATAGTGTGAGAAAAATTGAGAGAGCTCGCGCGCCGTCTTATGATAGCCGTGCAGGACAGCCGGCGAGCTGTGTCGCGGCGAGCGAGATAGACTAATATATCTCTTTCTCATTAGAATGCTTAGAAAGAGACGGATATTCTATTCTTTTTCGCCGACCCTGTCCTGTGATAGCCGTGCAAACGATGTCAATAATTTGTACACACTTTTGCACCTTATTTCTTTGCCTGCCACTTAACTTAAATATGCAGAGGGGCAAATCGCCGGGGCATGATGGACTCAGTATTGAGCATCTCAAACATGCAGGGGTACACGTATCACGCGTTCTAGCGATGTTCTATACTTTATGTCTAAGACACTCGTATCTTCCGGCGCAGCTTACTCGCACCGTAGTAGTTCCACTTGCTAAAAATAGAACAGGAGACTTGTCAGACAGCGGGAACTACAGACCCATCTCACTGGCAACTATACTGGCCAAAATTCTGGATCTGCTTAATGCACAACTTTGTAAGCATGTTAAGTTGCACGATGCGCAATTCGGTTTCAGGCCTGGCCTGTCGACGGAAAGTGCAATTGTGTGCCTTAAGCAAGCTGTCAGGTATTACAAGGACAGGAATACACCGATATATGGGTGTTTCCTGGACTTGTCCAAAGCCTTTGACCTGGTTGTGTACGATGTATTATGGGAGAAAGTAGCTAAAACGGGGCTACCACCCGATTGCACAGCCTTGTTAAAATACTGGTATAACAACCAGGTCAATCAGGTGAGATGGGCTGGGGAATACTCAGATGAGTATAGGCTCCAATGTGGTGTTAGACAGGGGGGCCTATCGTCGCCTATCCTGTTTAATCTTTATGTTAACGAGCTGATTGAGGGGCTCAGCAGCGCACGTGTCGGATGCCATATTTGGGGGACACCTTTCAATAATATAAGTTACGCGGACGACATGGTGCTGCTGGGTCCATCAGTGGGCTCTATACGTAGGCTTATCAGGATATGCGAGGATTACGCCGCGCGGCATGGTCTTAGGTACAACGCAACCAAAAGTGAGCTTATCATTTTTAAGGCACGGAAATATAACCCAACATCAGTACCTACAATCATGCTGGGCGGCGTCCCCCTTAGAGTGGTAAGTAAGTTTAAATACCTGGGGCATATGCTCACCGAGGATATGAAGGATGACATGGATCTTGAGAGGGAGAGGAGGGCAATGGCGGTAAGGGGCAATATGCTTGCCCGCAGATTTGCACGTTGTAACAAGCAAGTTAAGTTGACGCTTTTTAAAGCTTACTGTCAGACGTTTTACACGTGCAGTCTGTGGGTTAGTTTTACGCAGAGAGCCTTTTCCGCTATTCGGGTGCAGTATAACAACATACTCAGAATGCTATTGAGGCTGCCAAGGCATTGCAGCGCCTCGGGTATGTTCGCCGAGGCGCGCACCGACGATTTCTATGCCATCAGGCGAAAACGAGTAGCGTCGCTACTGAGACGGCTGAGAGGCAGCAGCAATAGTCTTCTGAGGGTGTTGGCGGAGCGCCTCGACTGTCCACTCTCAAGATACTGGGTTCAGGTGGCTATCGGGAGGGCCAAATAAGCCTGAACCAGTTATTCTTCACTACATAGTATAACACAAAGTCGCTTCCCGCTGTCTGTCTGTCCCTATGTATGCTTAGATCTTTAAAACTACGCAACAGATTTTGATGCGGGTTTTAATGTATAGAGTGATTCAAGAGGAAGGTTTATATGTATAATACATGCATATAAACCCGTGCAAAGCCGGGGCGTTAAGTCATTTGTCTAACCATTTAAGTATCATTAATTTATTGTCATTATTGTCACTAACGTAGTTCATAAGTCTCCACTGTTACTAACATCATATGGATCGACTAAAGATCTGAAATAAAGATATTTTATTTTTTTATTTTTATTAACCTCGAACCATTGAAGGTACATCGATAAACACACAAAAATCACAAGGAGAACTCATACTTACTTTACTAAATGTACTTACTAGTGAACTACTATAGGCTGCATGCCTCGCACTTATCTTGACCTCTTTTATTTATTTTGAAGCCTATTGAGTCTTCTCCAAACAGTGGATAACTTATAATAGTTATAAGTACTTACAGTGTGTTACCGACACGCGGGCATTTATTAAAACTGATAATAACGTGTTCCATTAGCAATTGTTTACATGTAATATTAGCAGGGTCATTGTCAGTCCCAAAACCAAAAATCATCTTTCCGGTGGTCAATTGTTAAGGGCTTACGCTCACATATAATATGTTTTTATCACATAGAATTATAAAAGAGGCAACGCCGTTTTTGCGGATTCAGAGTTCAACCAAAAATTAGGTTTTATAGCCCTTAACTTTGGCAATGTCCACCGAAGAGACGCGAACCTAAATCTGACAATGACCAAGCAAATCATAATTATGTAAATTAACTTCACAATTAAATTTCCAAAATCCGAACCTATACATATGACGTCGTACTAAGCAAAGTATAAAGAGCTGTAATTTACACTTACGAGTATAGTCCGAACCTATACATATGACGTCGTACTAAGCAAAGTTTAAAGAGCTGTAATTTACACTTACGAGTATAGATGAATTATCGAGAACATGGAATTGCATTTGTAGTGGTTGTACCGTTTGCAACAGAAGGAGAATAATTTTCTCTTCATTTTTCTTCACAATTTGACACTGACATTATTTTGGTATTTGTTTCTTCAATATATAACAAACCTCTTTTTATGCTGATAGTACGAGAAAATAGAAAATTCAAATATAGAATGCCTGTAAACACACAATACTACTACATATGCAATCCCATGCTCTCGTTAATTTATCTATACTTGTCGATTTACTTTGACATTGCTGGCAATTTACATTTTTAACCGACTTCAAAAAGGTTATATGTTGTATATATATTTTTTTAATGTATGTTCGCCGATTTCTCCGTCAAAATTGTAAACCGATTTCCAAAATTCTTTTTTTATTTGAAAAAGTATAATCCCGAGATGGTCCCATTGTCACCAATTAAGGATCTGATGATGGTATCCCAGGGAAATTGAGGGCAAACCTCAAATTTTATAGGCACGCGTGTAGTGATTTTGGTATTTTCTATTTTAACTCGTGTTTTTACCCTCGCAAATCGCAATTTTGGTGAAGTGGAACTGATGATGAAGACCACAGATGACTTATGGAACTCCTCAAAGATGTAAAGTACGTCAAAGGTTCTGACATGATTCCGTTGAAGTAGCAACTAATGAAGTGTTAATTCTGAGATCCTTGAGGAATCGACGGAGCTCCTCAAATATTATCAGCCAACATATAGCGACTTGGGCTTTTTTCTGTGATAATCAAGGCATTTGCTCTCGGAAAGCAGTTCATGTGGTAAATTAGAAAGGAAATGTGGAAGTTGTCATGTACCTATGTGGCTTAGCGAAGTCTTGAATTAAAGTCGGTTTAAACTTTGTTTTTAAAGTAAATTATGATAGAATATTTATGAAGTTGGAATTTTAGGTAATTCATCATCTCAAAGAATCGCCCTCGCGATACAGATAGGTAACGCAGCCAGCGTCATGGGGACAATGCCTCAAGAAGATCTCCTCGACGGGGTGTTCTTTTTATAACACTGATGCATTTCTACTTTCTTATTATTTAGTCTAGTTTTATTTTTTTGTTATTCTTGTTTAAGTTATTTTAGATTTTTATTGAGTTGTTTTATTGTTAGGTACCTTATTGTTGGTTTTTATAGCATTTAGTTGTATTATATTTAAAACCTGTCTATTATAGTACATTATGATACAAGTGTGCTAAGTTGGTCATTACACTCGAGTCGGTTTTTAAGCCTGAGCCGAAGGCGAAGGCTTAATGGAGACGAGAAGTGTAATGACCAATGCTCACGTGTTTCATACGACGTTTTTCAACACATTTGCGAGGAAAAAAAATAAAATAACAAATGAAAATGTTAAAAGATATGTAATGAAAAGGCACTAGTGCGATAATGTAATGTAAAAGTCACGGCATGGGTATTATTCTGCATTATTTTGCTAATATTTAAAAAGATATGTAATGAAAAGGCACTAGTGCGATAATGTAATGTAAAAGGCACGGCATGGGTAATATTCTGCATTATCAGTGTAAATACGCTGTAATAAGACCTACTTTACGAGCAGGTGTGTTGAAAAACATATTATTATGAACAAAAATAAAATACGAAAGAAGTAATAACATAAAAGTTGATTCATTAAAATTAAGGTCACGGTTAAGTTAAAGAAGTAAGTACGTTAATTTACCCTATTTAAAAAAAACCCACATGTCGGTAACGCACGGTATATAACAGTGGATCTTAAGTATGTACCTATCGGTGATATCTGTGTGTATTGGTCAATAGTTTCCAGAGCATTCAAGAGTTCAATATCTCATGTGACAGCTTTATATATAATTGCACCAACCGGTCAATTTACACGAGTATTCAGGTCAAACTCAGACCGTCTCTTCTAATTAGGAACGGTTAGCATCCTTCGAGTAACGACACTTACCTTAATAGATGCACAGGGCCAGTAACTTTAGACAGGTGCACCACCGTGCAGTTATTTAATAATAATTTAATAATAATAAAAGTTTTAACCGACTTCAATTCAGTACTCCGCCAAGCCACATGAATATTTACACATTTATGTTCCAGATTTCAGAGAGCAAATATTTTGATTACTTATTAGAGAAATAAAACAAATCGCTGTATGTGGGCCGATAATAATTATGGACTTCCGTCAATTCTGGAAGCTTATATATAGATACTTTCAATTAAAAAAAAGATTAGTACGAATCGGTTCATAAATGACGGAGTTCTGAGGTAACACACATGAAAAAAAATGAAAAAAAGAATACAACCGAATTGAGAAACTCCTCCTTTTTTTAAGTCGGTTAAAAATGACTATGTGTAATGTGTAGGTATAATTTAATGTCGAAAGAAGAAAATCTTATAATTTATGTTTTATAGTCGTTATGGTCTTTTATGCCAAGACCGTGGCGTGCAGGCATATTATGCCGGGCATCACGGTTATCGGGCATCGTAGCCCATGAACATCTTGCGACTTAAGAGGAGTCAAGCGTTGCTGACGGTTTACTGACTAGAGAATTCGTTGTATTATCAATTATGTGACAAATGCGGTCAATCTAAACACAACGCATCCTTGGCAAGGACTTTATTCACAACCAAACATTTTCGAAAATGTGCAGATAGTAGGTAATACCGTTACATTTTATTCTACTTTTTGACGCCCGCAGAAGGGATTGCAAAATTATGATTTCCCTGCACAAGTAGGTTCTTTATGAGCAAAGTCAACTAGTATTTTAATCGAACCGGTGTCCGATTTAGCCTTTAAACGGTGCCTATAAGTACACTTGAAGGACATTGATCCTAGCATCTTATAAATACCTATAGGTACTTACCTGTTCTGATATTTTATAGACCGGATAGTGTTTTGCGATTTTTGATAACGTTAATATGAAACTCAGAAAGTGAATATTGCGTCCTTATTAGTACTTAAAATACAATCATTCATTATACATGATGTTCTCGAATTCGTAGTAAATAAATTAAATACACAAATAAAATAAAAGCTACCAATTGGTTGCTCCAACAGACTCTAAGTACATCAAAGTTGCTTGATGGCACGTGCCAACTCACTGTCATCTAAATTATAAATTATAATTTAATTTAGCTTATGTTAATTATCATGTATTTACTATAGAAAATAAAGATGAATTATAAATACATATACTTGCAAAACGTCAAATCATATGAAGATCCACACCCTAATCCAGATATTGAGTCAAGGGGCACTGGGACATTTAAGGATCCCGTGTAATTACCTTATTGCAATATTTGAAATACATTTAACCCAATTTACTAATCATCAGCTAAACGCATCATTGCTTGGCAACGTTCTAATTTTGCAAGACTTTATTAACAAGCAACTGCCTGAGAATTGTCGTAGATCTCAGCGGGGCTTCTATTTACACGTTTACCGACAACTTGTCTCTAGTAAAGCAGAATAAGTCTGACCTTTTGTTGCTTATAGTTTTTATGAATCGCTATGCCAAGTTATACAAGGCAGAATTATTGAAGTGACCTAAGACATTTTGAATCGATGGTTTACGCTTCATTGCTTCCGACCACTTTTGTTGTCTCCTCAGTACAACATTGATAGTGACGGCAATCAGTGTTAATGTTCCGATAAAAATTAGATATAATATCTGGGACCTATACCTAATCCCCAATAATGTATCGCCGCTAATTTTAAGATTATCTTTTAAGCTAATTAAGTGATAAACTCGATCGAAGATCGAAAGTGTTAGACTGTTTAGTGTAGCCGTGTAACGTCAAACATAATAATGAGTTCTAAATGTTTGAGCAGTCAATGCCATTGGCGATTGTTCGGTTTGGTGCACACGTCTCCGTCAGAATTCTACGTGAGCTGTTGGCAAAACAGCCGGTCGGCATTACCATTGCTCCTTCTTCGATGCTTCCTCTTCCTCTATTCCTTCGCTGTCTTGGTCACCTCGGTCTCGATGACCATGACATTGGGTTTCGGGTTTTGGTTCATATATTTAACACACTGGGCCTGCCTCTTCGTTGTCCTTGCTACGGGATTTTCTGTCACCGTTTCGGCGTACGCTTATCTTAACAAACTGATTGGTAAACTGTTTTCCTTACTTCATTTGAATACTCATAAGCCAAAAAAAAGTCATATATTTCGCATTTTTATTATTGAAATTGCAAGATAAGCTTTCCAATGTTCAACGACACCTTAATTCTAATAATTGAGAACCTGCTGTTTACGTGTAATTTTGTGAAGTTTACCTTACTCTTTTGTTATGATAGGTATTAAATGTCTCCCCCCCGACGTGCTGTCACCTTGTTGTGGTGGGGGGGCTTGCGTGTTCCCAGGATCCCCGAGGCTATACCGGATAGGGCCACCCATACCGGGAAGGCGAGGGGGGAGGAACCAGACGAAGAGCAGCACACGAGGAGAGAGCGCCCAGTGGCGCGGAGAAGGAGTCGCTCTAGTTCCTCTGATACAGCAGAGGGTACTCCAGAGGTGACTAAGGAGAGGGGAATATAATTAAGGAGGGTAGTTCTGACCGAACTACCAAGAGGGGAGCCTACGCCAGCTCTCCTTGAATCCCGGAACCCGCAGCATTCTCCCAACGACCCCCATCAGTGGCGGTATGGGGTACGGGAGGTGCCAGCTTTTAGCGTGCAGACCGGAGGGCTTGCCTTAACTGGCCGGCCCGCGGGAAGGAAAATCCTTTAACACCCGACAGCAAAGTCGTTAAAACCTGTAGATACCGGGCGACCTCTACAGTATGTAGCCACACCCGCGGAATGGGCGTCACCCGGGGGTGTAGTTTTAGTTCGGCCCTACTCGTGGGATTAAAATGGCAAACTTAATGAAAAAACCAACAAACGGACTGGATACAAGCAACGACAATGGCGATGACATGGACATTGAAAACGGACAGATGGTGGAGGTAGACGCCCTGTTGGCGTGTGCCGACATTTCGACGAGGGCACATACTGAAGATGTAGACGATGGGGAGGAGGAGCAAAGTGGCTATATTGGAGGGGGAGCAAGGGCCCTAAACTCCACGGAGAGTATGACTCCCATGGCGGTGGAAGAGGTCTCCATTAAAAGGGGTAGAGCAGACAGGGGCAGTGACGAAGAAACGGCCCCCGAACGGAAAAGGAACTCCTCCCGAAGACGGCATCCCGTGGAGGAACAGGAACACATTGACTTGAGAGATGTCAAAGCTCAACTCCGACAATCCCAGCTGTCGGAGTTCGAGAAAGGGGCAGGCGCAGATGCCTTCTGCAGACCGGCCCCAACTAGGTCATGTCGGACGGAGCGGCCTATAGTGCTCTCCGATGGTGAGGAAGGGGCTGAACCCCAGAAATCTGCAGAGGCAGTGAAGCGGTGCGCAAATGCAATCCTGGCGGAGATTGCTAAGTGCCGCAATATCAAGGGAGACGTGCGAGGTCGCATGAACGCGAACTGCAGGGAGCTGCTGGGCTTTGCAGACTCCGTGAACGAGCCGGAGGAGGCAGTCCGCTGCTTAAGGGCTGAAAATAAGAGGATGCGTGAGCAACTTGCGCACCTTCAATCAGAAACGAAGGCCCTGAGGAAGGCCTTCTCTGAAAGGAACCAGACTACTGAGACGGCAATCCCGGCTGAGCCGTTGCTGCGGGAGTCTCTCGTTGAGCTCAAAGAGGAGCTCAAGAGAGACCTTATCAAAACGGTGGGCGAAATGTTAAACGTCCGCCTCGACGACATCAAAAGGCGCCTCCCAGCGGAGCCGATCCTCCGCCCTCCGCTAGCGGCGGACCGGAGAAGACAGGAAGCGGCCGGACCTGTGGCAGAGCAGGAGGCCAGTCAGGCTCCCGCACCTGCTGCCAGCGTTGGCAAGAAGGGCAAGCCGAAGCAAAAGAAGCAGAAGAGGCAGGCTTCTCCTCCTCCCGTGGCACCGGCCCCGCCGATGGCGGGTGAAAGGATTGCGCCAACGGCTTCGACGACGTCTTCGGTGCCCATTCTGGCTCCGGAATCCGCTGCTGAACCCTGGACGGATGTGGTCAAGGGGGGGAAGGCCAAAAAAGCCAAAAAGGCCACAAAGCCCTCCCAACCCCAAGCAGCGGTTGCCCCGGTCCATGAAAAAAGGCGCAAGTTGGTGGCGCCCACGTCGGCGGCCGTAGTCGTGTCTCTGAGGCCGGAGGCGGAGACCGACTACCTAACGATAATGGGGAGGGCGACCACCCTCAAACTGGATGAGCTGGGCATCGACCACGTGAGAGTGCGGAAGACGGCCACAGGGGCCCGTAAAATAGAGGTTCCCGGGACTCATAGTGGCCCGCTTGCAGATAACCTGGCTGAGAGACTCCGGGGCCTCATTGGAGACGTGGCGGAGGTCACCAGACCTGTCAAAAAAGCGGAGGTCCGGGTCAGCGGATTTGACGAATCCGTGACCTCCGACCACATTAAGGGAGAGGTGGCCTCCAAAAGCAGGTGCCCAGAGGCCCAAATTGAGGTTGGGAGAGTCAGATGGCTGGGGAATGGGTCTGGCGCCGTGATCGTCAGGTGCCCAATCACGGCGGCCAAGACCCTAGCTGAGGCGGGTCGACTGATGCTGGGGTGGTCAGCGGCGCGGGTGATGGCGATGCAACCTCTGCCCATGCGCTGCTATCGTTGTATGGGGGCGGGCCACACCAGGGCCATGTGCCCGTCACCGGTTGATCGCAGTACCTGCTGCTTTAGGTGCAGCACGCCGGGGCACATGGCCAAGGATTGCAGCGCTCCCATCCCGTGGTGTGCGGTATGTCACCAGGCCAAGCTGCCAGCGGGCCATATTATGCGGGGACCATCGTGTGTCCCCCCTAATGTCAGAGGGAAGGAGGTCTCCGCCCGGGCAACGGAGACCTCCAGAAACATCGCGGGGGGCCAACACATGGAACAGTGATGCCAGGACAACCACTACCTCAACATATGGAAGTCCTGCAATGTAATGCTAATCACTCCGCCCGTGCCCAGGATCTACTAATCCAAAATATGGCGGAGTGGGGCATCAGTGTTGCAGTGGTGGCGGAGCCGTACTTCGTGTCACCTCAGCCCAACTGGGTTGGGGACACTAACGGCCTGGTAGCGGTGGTGGTCCCTCCATTGGGCAGCCACCCTTCCATCACGAAAATCAGGAGCGGGCCGGGGTACGCAGCGGTGGAGTGGGGGGGAATCGTGCTGGTCGGCGTCTACTTCTCCCCTAACCGACCGCTGTTTGCCTTCGAGCAATTCTTAGAGGAGCTTGGGAGGGTTGTGGGCGGCGCTGCTCCGGCACCGGTCCTACTTCTGGGGGACCTCAATGCGAAGAGCACAGCATGGGGTTCCCCCAGAACGGACCCAAGAGGGGAGGTGCTGGAGGACTGGGCGGCGGGCCTTGGATTGGAGTTGCTCAACCAGGGCACGGCCAATACGTGCGTGCGCCGGCAGGGGGGGTCCATCGTGGACGTAACGTTTGCGACTCCTGCCGTTGCTGCCCGCGCATCGGGCTGGCGTGTCCTGGGAGACGTAGAGACCCTCTCCGACCATCTCTACATCAGGTTCGGATTGAGGGTCTCCGAAGCAAGGCGGGTCCAGTTGCCCAATGCTGTGGGACAGGGGAGGAGGGGTGCCTTCCCGAAATGGTCCCTAGGCAGCCTCGACAGGGATGCGGCGAAGGAGGCCGCGTTGATAGAGGCGAGGTGGGGCCGAGCACTGGACCGAGCAGCAGGAGTGGAAGAGAGGGCGCTCCAATTCCGTGAGTCGCTGGCGGCGGTATGTGACAGTAGCATGAAAAGGGCGGGGCGGCTGCCGGCGCGAAAGCAGGTTTACTGGTGGTCCGAGGAGGTCGCGGCCCTCCGATTCGCGTGCAATAGGGCACGACGAGACTACACCCACTGCCGGCGACGAAGACACACCCCGGAAGAGGAGGAGCTCCTGCACAGGGCCTTAAAGGAAGCGAAAGAGGCCCTGTGCCTGGCTATTGCCAAAGCCAAGGACACGGCACACCATGTGTTCTTGGCCACGCTGGACAGAGATCCGTGGGGGCGGCCTTACAAGGTCGTGCGCAATAAAATGCGAAATGGCCCCTCCATGGATTCCCTAGAGCCGGAGCTCCTCACACGGGTGGTGGTGGGCTTATTCCCACCCGCCCTCGACTTCGCCCCGCCGGCAATGGCGCCGCCGCAGGTGGAGGAGGTGCCAATGGAGGTGGTACCCATCTCTGAGGGTGAGTTGGCATGGGCAGTGCACCGCTTGAGGGCCTGCAAAAAGGCCCCGGGGCCGGACGGAGTGCACGGTAGGGTCCTACCACTGGTGATGGAGCACCTAGGGAGCCGCCTCAAAGAACTTTACGACGATTGTCTGGAGACGGGGCGGTTCCCACAATGCTGGAAGGAGGGCAAACTCTGCCTCCTCCGAAAGGAGAGTCGGCCGGCAGACTCCCCATCCGGGTGGAGGCCGATCGTCCTGCTTGACGAGACCGGGAAGATGCTGGAAAGAATCCTTGCGTCCCGGATCGTCAAGCATCTGGGCAATACGGGTCCCAACATATCGGACCGCCAATTCGGATTCCGAGCGGGGCGGTCCTGTATTGACGCGCTGAGTACCCTCAGGGCATTCAACGAGGAGGCGGAGGGGAGGGGGCAGGGAGTAGTGGCGGTATCGCTCGACATCGCCAACGCGTTTGGCTCCCTCCCGTACACAGTAATAGGGGAGGCACTCCGGTATCACGGGGTGCCTCCCTACTTGAGGCGTATAGTAGAGCACTACCTCACGCAGCGGGTAGTGCTCTACGAGGAAAGAGGAGGAGTAAGGAGGGCGTGGCCTATGGCCTGCGGCGTGCCCCAGGGGTCTGTTCTTGGACCCCTTCTATGGAACCTGGGGTATGACTGGGCCATCAGGGGTGACCTCCTTCCCCGAATGGCAGTAATCTGCTACGCAGATGATACGATGGTGGCTGTTCGGGGAGCGGAGATGAGGGAGACTCTGCGGCAGGCGGAAGTGGCCGCGGAGCTAACTATCACCCGCATACGGCTGCTGGGGTTGGAGGTCTCCCTCCCCAAGACAGACGCAATAATCTTCAAGGGGAGGGGGTGGCGGCCGCCTGCGGGTGCTGCGCTGCGAGTGAGCGGAGAGATGGTTCAGGTGAGGCCCCACATTAAATATCTGGGCCTCATCCTTGACAAGCGGTGGAACTTTGGGGAGCATTTCCGCCTACTTGCTCCTCGGATAGTGGCCGCGGCCTCTGCGTTGGGGCGGCTGCTGCCCAACGTGGGGGGGCCGTCCGTCGCGTGCCGTCGCCTATATGCCGGTGTCACCCGAAGTATGGCCCTTTACGGGGCCCCGATTTGGGCAGACAGGCTAAGCAGGGCAAATAAGACCCTGCTGCGTAGGCCACAAAGGGTGGTGGCCATACGCATATGCAGGGCCTACGTAACGGTGGCGTGGGCGGCAGCGTGCGTCTTGGCTGGCACTCCTCCGTGGGAGCTCGACGCGGAGGTGCTAGCTGAGGCACACAGGGAGCGGGTGCGGTGGAGAGCCACCGGGGATTATCCCGCTCCTGAGGAGGTGAGGGCGGCGCGGCGGCAGACCGAGCGTAGGCTGCGCGAACGCTGGAAAAGCGACCTAGAGGACTCCCCCTACGGAATCCGTACTGTAGGGGCACTCCTTGGGTCACTGGATGAATGGCTGGATAGGGTCCATGGTAAGGTGGACTTCCGATTAACGCAGGTGATGACCGGACACGGATGTTTCGGTCATTACCTGCATAAAATCAAAAGGGAGGGAAGCCCCGCCTGCCATGAGTGCGGCGCTGAAGATGATACGGCCCAGCACACCCTGGAGTGGTGTACTCGCTGGACCGACGAGCGCCGCACAATGGTGATGGCCCTTGGAGTGAGTGATCTCTCGCTGCCCAGCGTCGTGGCGGCCATGTTGCGTAGCGAGAGATCTTGGGAGGCGATGGCCTCCTTCTGCGAAGTCGTCATATCGCAGAAGGAGGCCGCGGAGCGGGAGCGCGAAGACAGTGCGGATGCGCTCCCGCTCCGGCGCAGACGGAGGGGTCGAAGACGCGCGCGGTATGCAGCGGCAGGCCGCGTCCTCCCCCAGTAGGGCCAGTGGGTTGGGGACCCACATTGCACATGGCCCTACACGTCTGGGGGGAGGGTCAAGCGTCCTGACCCTCCCCTCCTTTGGCGCGGGTGTCCTGGCACGAGTAGAAGCCGGGACCGCCGGGGGGAGCCGTGGTTTGAATGTTCGCGATCCCATGGCGCCCCCTTAACGGCAATGCGGGTGACGCCGGTGTGTTTTTAGTGGGTATGCTCCCCCAGTCACCATCACTCGGATGGTGGCGGGAGGAGAGAGTCCCACATTACCCCCAAATAGCCTTCCCCAGGCCGGGGGTATGCGTAAAGCATTTTCACACCGACAAAAAAAAAAAAAAAAAAAAAGGTATTAAATGTCTGATAACGAAAAAAGTTATTTTCAATGCACTTGCTCTGAATGTGACCCTTTATATGGTTCAACATAAACACGGGAAGTGGTCTATGCCTGCACGGCGTCGCCGGGCGGGACCTGCCCGTGCGGGAATGGATTTCAGGCCAATATTCCCGCATATTATGCGATAATGAGATTTCGTGACAATTAAAATTTCACCTTTTATGCACATTTCTTTATTTTCTCGTATGATGCATGGTAAAATGTTGTATGATACACGTGCGGATAGGTAATTCCCAACTCGTGTCGATCAAAAACACTCCCTCACGGTCGTGTTTTTGGTCATCGCCACTCGTTGGGAATTACCTACTTTCCGCACTTCTATCATAAATAACTATTAAGATGCACTTTGTGGATACTCTGACTTAATTATTATACTGCATCAATTATTTATTTTAGTAATAAATGAGTTTTCTAGTTCATTACACCCATTAACATTTTT
Source organism: Epinotia brunnichana (assembly GCA_963854355.1). Classification (NCBI taxonomy): domain Eukaryota; kingdom Metazoa; phylum Arthropoda; class Insecta; order Lepidoptera; family Tortricidae; genus Epinotia; species Epinotia brunnichana. Next base: position 26,778,701 of record OY977938.1, read on the forward strand.
ATTGCTCAACACGTGTAAAACGCTGATCGTCCATCCATGAGTGGCTTTCGAATAAATATAGAAGCAGATTGCCGGTGAAATCACAATTTTTCACAAAATATCTCATATGGTTTACTGACATGCCATGAGCTGCTATTACAACGTGTCGAATAGAGCCTGTCACCTTGCTTGTTTGTTATTCAGATTGTGGTCAGAACCTCGGTTTTGGCATTCAAACTTTTGCCACACATATTACAAATCGTTTTATGTAATTCGCAAAAGCATTGCAAACACAATAAACCTGCTAGATATCAATCTGCGGCATCTTTGTTTATTGTTCACGCACTGCCATAATATCGTATGATGTAAGGGTCGGATCACGACGCAGGAGCACGTTCCATGTGTGGCGCCCTTGTGCCACTTCCCTGGGCACTCATTGACTCTTAGAGGCTTCCTTGCCTTACAAGATTAATCTATCGGACACAGATACCTTTGTGTAGACAAATGTCACGAATGTCACGGCTGTCAGAGCTAGCTCTGCTGTGACGTGCGCTAGATTCAACTATTTTGAAATAGTGACATGATAATTTAGTTGTTGATGTGTTGTTGACGTCTGTATGCGTTTATAATATAACTAGCTGTTGCCCGCGACTTCGTCCGCGTAGAACTTTTTATCGTCTTAGAAAATGATTTCTCTCAATACAAAATTTGAACCCTCTTTTATATTCTATATATTATAATTTAAAAAAAGTTGATGTTCATTTTCTAGTTTGTGAACAAACAGTCTAAAACCAAAGTTAAAAATCTCATACTTTAAAAATGCCTTGAAATACTCAAACTTTGAACCAATTTTAACACTCTTAGGGGATGAATTTGGAAAAACTCTGAAATCAGTTTTGTAGTATTTTAACGTACAGAATAAGACCGAAGTTAAAAATCTCTTACTCACACTTTAAAATTTTATTGCTCGCCATTTAAAATTTGAACCCCCTTTTAAACCCCCTTAGAGGTTGAATTTTTCTAATCGCTGAAAGAACTTTTTTCGTAAACTTTTAAGTCTCTAGCTCAAAAAAAGTGTTGCCCATACAAAGCTTTCTTAACCCCCTTAGGGGTGGAATTTTCTAAAACTCTGAAAGTACTTTATTATTAATTTTAATAAGTAACATTTCGAATAGTTTTAAGTCTAGTAAAAATAAAAGTTTTTCCCACTTAACACTGGCTACCCTTCTTAAGGATCTTAAGGATCCCCTTAGGGATGGAGTTTTCTAAAACGCTGAAAGTTCTTTTTTAGTATTCTAATAAGTAATCTTTTTGCAAAGTTTTAAGTCTAACTCAAAAAAAGTGTTGCCCATGCAAAGCTTGCTCTCCTTTTTAACCCTATTAGGGGTGGAATTTTCTAAAACGATTTGTGTTCTTTTTTTGTATTTTAATAAGTAATCTTTCTACAAAGTTTCAAGTCTCTAACTCAAAAACATAAACTTTCCCTGATAAAAACTTTGCACCCCTTTTTATCCCCCTTAGGGATAGATTTTTTCAAAACGCTGAAAGTCTTTTTTTTTTGTATTTTTATAAGTAATCTTTCTACAAAGTTTTAAGTGTCTAGCTCAGAAAAAGTGTTCCCCATACAAACCTTGCACCCTTTTTTAACCCCCTTAGGGAATGATTTTTGTAAAACGCCGAATGTAGTATTTTTCATGTTCTAATAAGTAATTTTTCGACAAAATTTTAAGTCTCTATTAAAAAAAAATATGTTTTTCCCATACAAACTTTGCACCCTATTTTACCCCCTTAGGGGTGAAATTTTCCAAAACGCTGAAAGTACTTTCTTTGTATTTAAACAATCTTTCTACAAAGTTTTAGGACTCTAGCTAAAAAAAATAGTTTCCCACATACAAACTTTGCACCCCTATTTTAGCCCCCTATTTTTAGGGGTAGAATTTTCTAAAACGCTGAAAGTACTTAATTTGTATTCTGATGACTAATCTTTCTACAAAGTTTTAAGTCTCTATTTAAAAAAAATATTGTTTCCCCCATACAAAATTTGCACCCCTATTTTACCCCCTTAGGGGTAGATTTTTTTAAAACACTGAATCTAGGTACTTTATTTGTATTCTAATGAATAATTTCTCTACAAAGTTTTAAGTCTCTATTTAAAAAAAAGTAGTTTTTCCCATACAAACTTTGCACTCTATTTTACCGCTTTAGGGGTAGAATTTTCTAAAACCCTGAAAGTTCTTTATTTGTATTCTAATGAGTAATGACTGATCTTGCTACAAAGTTTTAAGTCTCTATTTAAAAAAAAAATGTTTCCCCCATACAAACCTTGCACCCCTATTTTACCCCCGTAGGGGTGGAATTTTCCAAAACGCTGAAAGTGTTTCATTTGTATTCTAATAACTAATTTTTCTACAAAGTTTAAGTCTATAGCTCAAAAAAAAAAGGTTCTCCCATACAAACTTTGCACCCCTATTTTACCCCCTTAGGGGTAGAATTTTCAAAAATCCCTTTTTATCCCTAGCCCACGTTATAAAAGCAACATACTGTGCAAAAATCAACTCTCTAAGATTAGTAGTTTCGGCTGTGCGTTGATGAGTGAGTGAGTGAGTGAATAAGTCAGTCAGGACATAGGCATTTATTATGTATAAATAGATAGAAGATAATGAAACTCCCATTCAAATATCTCAAAAAATTATGAAGCTACATCCGTTTTAATGTCGCTTGTTAGAGTGAGAAAACGATGAGGGACTGTGACGTCAATATACTCGAGCGTCATAGTAAAAAACAATCGTTTCATATGAAGGTGCGTTTTGCGGAAAAGGGACAGAACATACCCCCTCTTAAAACTTTGGACTCTTATAACTTAATCATTACCTATAATAACCTCTTGCTTTGTTTTTTTCTCCATTTGACTATATTTATTTTAAATTCTTTTTCGAGAAAATACATTATGATTATTTAACATATTTTCGATTCCTGAGCTATAACCACGAACTTCGGAATTCGAAAATATTCGGGTATCTCTATCTCTATCGCACTAACCATACTCGAGTGACAGGGATGCAAATATATGAACATTGAGTATCGGTTTTCGTGGTAGCGCCGCAGGTACTTTGGCTGAATGCGCCGAGCGCGTGCCATTGTCATTCAAAAAAAACAAATTCGTGTTAATTATATTGTTCAAATTTGTTGATTTCATTTATTGAAATTACGACATAAAACGACATTTGCGCATATAAGTTCTCATATCAGAATCGAATATTTTTTTATGGTTTATATTTTAGCATTTGTCTCGTAAAGGTCTATCGTAGACGGGATTTAAATTATTAATAAGTGAAAGGCAAAGCAATTCCGCCATTTTGACGAAAATTTGACGGTTCTTATAGCTGACAGTTGGAGCAGCGTTTGATTTCAATAAAAATAAATGAAAAATTAAATGAAGTCGTATATTTCGGAAAATTAATTAACTGTCGCAGTCGGATAAAAACTATCCTAAGTTGCAGCTAGAATAATAATGTACCTATATAAAATGTTTCATATTTTTCCGTTCATGGGATGCTGAGAACATTCGAACCGCGCAAAGCTTAGTTTCAAACTGGCTGATTCTTTTTTTAATTTAGAGATTTATTATAAGTGGAGATGACATTAATGGCACACGCTTCTGATTCAAATTTGGTACCTAATTTAAAAATTCTTGAATTCGCTAGGTTCTAGTTCTGTGGTACAGTTTTGAATCAATATCAGATACGTACAAAGTTATAATTTGTGCAGTCTAAGGTATGAATTACGCCACGAATAAGTATGATAGAAGGACGCCGATCACCGGAAGGCAAATTGCCCTAAATTATATTCCGAGATCTAATCTGTTACCTTATACTGTGTGTGTCTACGACCCGGGCCTTTATTAAGACAGATGATAATATGCTTCGTTAACAATCGTTTGCACGTATTAGCAAATCATAACTAAGTATGTAAATTAACTGCACAAATAAATTTCCAAAATACGAACCTGCAATGTACTAGGAGTATCACGTCGTACTAAACAAAGTATCAAGAGCTGTCATTTACACTAACTTGTCAATTTACTTCGCTGTACATTGCTGGCAATTAAAATTTTGTTAGAGTATTTTAGAAGTCGGAATTTTAGTGAGTTTATTTCATTAAGGTCTAGGTTAAGTTAAATAAGTACGTTATATTACCCTTTTAAAAAAAAGCCCGCATGCCGGTAGCACACTGTATAATAATATATACACTGTACGTAGTTATTAAACGGTTTTATTTTATATCAGTCTAATAGCCATTATATTAGTTCCTGCAGCAAACTGAAAATATGTAGTGACCATTATATTTTTTAATTTCAGATGCAACATTTGGTCTACCGTGGTATGTGAAGACTTACTGGGTTTTATACAACATCACCGTTCCTGTGGCTTTTCTCATCACTATATTCTATTGGGGCGTTTTAAAAACATGTAAGAATAACAATTGTAGGGTTCATTTTTTTTTTATATAATTTTTCCAAAGGACGAACATAATGAAAAAGACCGCGATTACCTACATCCACAATATTGGGTAGTTGTTGTAGCTCCTAAATGTTTCTCTAAGGACACAAAATGGTAGAGCTGTATCTCTTACTTATTTCAAAAATGCTTGTTTTATAATATTACTTCTAGATACAAAACACAAAAAATTTGTAAGTTATTAATCTGCTCAGAGTGCTGGTTTATTAATTGTTTAAAGACACATTACCTATCTTTACGAACCGTAATAGAAGACAGCATAGGCACGATTCGATCAAACTGGTACAAATTATATTAGATTGAAAGTTACAATTGGCTATTGACAAATTTTAAGGACACTTATTCTTGGTTGATCGATTGATTGTTAAACAACGGATTCACCGATTATAATGTCTGAACGTGACGATTGGGCCATGTATATTTATGACCTTTCGCTAATCTAATACTCACCGTCACTTGTTCGCACTTGTTTAGTAAGTATGTGAGTATGTGAGGTCGGCTTCACATCACACCTTTGTATCGGGCCTTAAGAGTCCGCAGTAAGCTCGGCCGTATTTCACCTTCCCATACAAACGGAGTTTCGTTCTCATTTTAAAACTACGTGTTGGATTGTAACGAAACTTTGCATATTCTCGTACAATGAAATGAGGTATATCTAGGTATGTAATTAGTTTATATGGCTTCAGTTTATAAAACAAACGAAATACAACAAAAACTAATTTTATACTGTAAAATGGGGTTAATTTGATCAATTTCAGAATTAATAGCCTATATAATCCCTGCACGTTAATCCAAAAAAATAAGGAAAAAAATGCAAACATCGGTTTCTGGTCCTATATCGATTGCAACAAAAAAAAATTATAATGTATTAAAAAAAATATATAGTCAGTACCTTTAAACTGATATCGGGGTTACTTTAAAACTCCCCTTTTTTAACGGATTATGATAGCAGGAAAAAAACACTCAAAACATTAGAAAAAAATCCGTTCACAGGCTAAGGATTTATAAAGGTTTATGTGCCTTTGGGGTTACTTTGACAAAGAAAAAAAAGGGTATTTATTTTATTAATACCCTTTTAATAGGTCCCAAGGAGTATAACTAACTACCTGAAGAAATTACGAAGGAGGAATGCACAAGCACCTTCAAATTTAAATTTAAAAAATGGTTATTGAACATGCCTTTTATAATTTTACGTAATAGCATTTATAAAAATTGACATGGTAATAATATGCAATTGTGAATAATAAGTAATATTAATAAGTATGAGTATTAAATAAGGGTATCAGTGATCAAACTAAACCCTCAGAAGTGACTAATGACACCCGATGCCACAAATATCGAAAAAAGCAAATGGCCGTCTAGGTTGTGATTTAAATAAATAATTATTTGCGGACAACCTTAAACAAATCGACCTAGTCCCAAACTAAGCATAGCTTGTACTACGGGTCCTAGACGAAGATAAACATACTTATATAGATAAAAAAATACTTAAATACATAGAAAACATCCATGACTCAGGGACAAATATTCGTGCTCGTCACACAAATAAATGCCCTTACCGGGATTCGAACCCAGGACCTCTAGCTTCGTAGGCAGGGTCACTGCCAACTAGGCTAAAGCGGTCGTCGATTTGCAACAGTAGGTGTTATAGCCAGTTGATGTTATAGAAAGATACATGCCTGATCTAGTGAATCACATAAAATTAATGTATTTACTAGGTATACTGAAAGTTATACAAGCTATTAAAAGTCCGTAAAATTAGTACTAATTCAATTTTTTTTTCATTGATCGGCGTGCTTGACCTCACGACTGGTAAAGACACAGTGACAGTGAAGTTAAAATGCTGCCAATCGTAAAAAAACCAAATGATGTGTTCAGAAAGCGTACAATTAGAGTTTAAACAAGAAGAGAAGTTTTTATCAATGTAAACCCAAGAATTAAAGTAACCCCATTTTACGGTATGAAAAACTTAAATTTGTTGTAATATTTTACTATGGTGGAAGCTACATAAACTAAATACAGACCTGGATGGTTCTTAACTTACGAGTATTCTCAGTACAAAGTTTCAGAGCAAACTATCAAGACGTTTTAAAATGAGAGCGTAACTACGGTTAAGTTGTAGGGAGAATAGAGCTTACTGCGGACTCTTTATACCGTAAATACCGTGTCGCTTTAACGTCTTGTTTAAACTACCATATGAAGTTGTCGTTGTTAAACGAGTGAAAGCGACAAAGTAGCAAGTTGTTCAGCTACTAATGAGTTCGACTGTACCTATTAGTGTGAGTGAGACATGTGACCTAATATTCAACTGTCTGCAGCTGGCAGAATGGTGAACTACGCTCCGAACCCAGTTCTGGACGTGATGCTTCACGGCGTCAACTCGCTGGTGATGCTGGTGGAGCTGGTCGCGTCAGCGCACCCGTCGCGGCTGGTGCACATTATGCAGCCGCTGTACTTCGCTCTGGCGTATCTGCTGTTCTCCGTAGGCTATTACACCGCGGGCGGCTTGGACCCGTAAGTTTTGCTGCTCAAATTTCTAACAACAATTTTCTGAATGTGATGCTGCACGTCAAATAATGCGCAGTTGAGACTCTAGTTGAGATACTGCGTTAGCTTATATATTTACTGTGCCAGTGGCTTACACCAGTAAGTTTTACACACACACAAAGTTCTGTTTCACAGAGGGGTTGCCACATATTACAGATTTCATGCTAAATATGATGATCGTAACATTCCTCTTCTTCCTTCATTCACTTTCAACCCACTCTTTCTAAAATCCTCGTCGGTCTTGACCTGACGTTTTGCTGACGCTATCATAGGCATGACATGAAAATACCTGGCCACGCATTTGCCGAGAGGCGTATGTTCCCGAGTCTTTACTCGTTACTGATGAGTTCATGCGGCTATTGTATTTGATGGGTTAGCACTTCAAACTGCCTGATTATTGGCACAGGTAAACTCAGGGCAGTTCGGCCGATGACACTATAAGGTATCATCACTTTGTTTACAGTGTCAATGAAGCGTTAGAAGAAAATAAACCTTGGTTTTGTTTAAGAGCGAGTAAAACACAGGGCCTCCTTGACGATAAGGTGCTAGAAACGATTACGAACATTTCGCAACTATAGTCAAGTGCATTGAAAGGTTTTTGTCATTTTAATAAATATTTTGCGTTTTAAGATATTATTGCCCATATTGTCATTAATACCGTGTTAATGACGATTAGGTAATTTTCAACTAACAAAATTATTGTTTAGACTTTAGACTATAGCGCAACTCAGGATTATGTATTTTTTACAAGCTTTTATTTACTTTCACCTGTCCCGTTGTCTGTCTGTCTGTAAATCAAATCTTGCAAGTTAAATTTGACCCACTTCCCGGTTTTCGATTGAGCTGAAATTTTGCATGCATATGTATATCGCAAGACAATGCAATATTATGATGACATGGAGCTGATCTGATGCTGGAGCTGGAAGGTGGCCATAGGAACTCCGTAAAAATAAAACGACACAACCCCATCGAGTTTGGGCTCGTTAGAATCGTCTCAATGAGTACTTGATGATGGTATGCAGTATGCTACACCTTGTTAAAAAAGTTTCAGCTTAAATTCTTTTGTATGCCTAGCTGCTGTTGTGCTCGTGAAATTGGGTGAGCATATTTGTACAGTACCTATATTTCACTTTGTCGATCCAGTATTTAAATAATTGATATTTAGTGCAAAGTGAATGAAAAGTCTGGCTGGAATGGGTACCTACCTGCTTTATGTATTCAAATACGAAAAATTGTTATTTGTGAACTGGTGATATGACTAGACGGCACTTGCACAATATGCTTCGTACTGTAGTAATACGAATGAAGCCTGTTCTATACAAATGAAGCCTTAGTTTGTTATTTATGGAATGTTGAATGACTCTTGAGTCAACTTCGAATCACCTAATCTTTTTAGGTGCATTCAATGTCTCATAACCTATTAGGTGGATGTATTCACCAAGGTTATTGACTCGAGTTTTTACTGTTCAAGGGTCATACAAAGATTTAGGCTTTTTTTTTTCCTTGATATTTGACGGTATGTAATTATTATTATGTATCTCCTGTTTAAATTCACGGGACAAAGCACGGTCCTTTGGAAGGCGTGCGTGGGGATATAGATCCAACACGTAGAGGCCCTTTGGAGACGAAGTTTAATGTAATGTAATACACCTGCTAGAACCCATTCACTGGTACATCGGTAGATACCCGTGAACCGGTTCCAACAGGCGTTGGGACTATTGTGGGTTATATGGATAGAGAACGGGTTCTATGGTGATGAGATTTGGGTGGATTATGAAACTGGGCTATTGCAAAAAGGTCCGGACACCTGCCATAACATTGTTATACACAAAGTTATCGAGGCAGGCGGTGACTAGCCGCTCATTAGATGGGCCCCTGAAAGCGTCGTCGTACAGACGGCCAGGAGCAACACCGGGTGAGCGGCTCAGGGGTGTCGAGAGGTGGTGCTGCGCTTTCTCCGAAGTTACTCGCGGCGTTATGCCCTTTAACACTTCCACCCCTGGAGCATATAGCTCTGACGACTCCTCTCTGGACGGCCAATGAAGGCAAGCCAGAGCTGAGAGTCCTGCGGGCCCCCTTAAGGGTTCCACTCCGACCGACGAAGACACGCCGGAGACGGAGGCCCTGACCGACTCTCGGGAGCACTCGGGTCCGTGGGGTCGTTACTCCCCAACAGCTCGCCACAAGCTGCCCTGCGGGCTAATTATTATTATTATTTTTATTTTTTTTCCTTGATATTTGACGGTATGTAATAGTTGGCATGAATGTTTTTTTTTTATTAATTTTGACATGAATGTTTTATTTTTTATTAATTTTGACATGAATGTTTTAGTATTATTAGTTGTTGTAATTTATTGTATAATGTATGTTTAGAATGTTTGGAATAATTAGTATTGATCAAAATCGAATGACTTATTGTAATATTGTAGTATGTAAGTGTTTTGGTTGTGTACTGTAAACTTGCATATGTTTGGAATAATAAATAAATAATAATAATAATGAAATAATAAAAAAATAATTCACCAAGGTTAATGCATTATTAAACGATTACGTAAGATAGGCATTTAAGCAAAAACGTGAGTTCTGTCAATTGACTCGAGTTTTTACTGTTCAAGGGTCATACAGAGATTTAGGCTCGCGTCTGTTCTGTGGACATTGCCAAAGTTAATTTAAGGACTATAACGCCTAATTTTTGGTTGGACTGTTAATGCGCGAAAAACGGCGACTTTTGTTTAACACAATCTGTATGACCCTCGAATGTTTCTGGCTTTGTAAGGTCAAAATCACAGTGCGTCAATAAAAATAATTTGTTAAGTTCTTAAGGTCTGACTCTTGTTTCAGATGGGGTAACCCTTTTATTTACCCGGTAATCGACTGGTCGAAGCCGCAGCAAACTATGGTAGTGGTCACATTGACTGCTCTGTTCCTGGCCTTGATGCACCTCCTCACTGTTGGGATAGCTTCAATACGCGACGCCATCTCACGAAAGTACTATAAGCAAACTATCGGAGTCTACAATGATGGATTCAAGGCTTGAGAAACGAATTCCAAAAAACGGATAACTATACAAGTGATCCCAAGTGTAACTTTTGGATGTGTTTGTGCCGCGTAGATTTTGAGATCAAATAAGCATCGGTGCTTGTCGTGCTAATATGTGCTTTACTTAGACTTAGAACAATATTTATACCTAAATAAGGGCCTGTGGGCCGTCGATGTGTCATGACTCGTATTCCTAAAGGTATCGTAAGTATTTTTTTCTCGTTATGTTCGCCGTTGTCTGCCTATACCAAATCGCAAGGCTTACTTTACATAAATTCTATATATCTGCCATATTCTTTATCCTCAGCCTGTTGTTTGATTGCCTGATTCTGTAAAATTTATTACCGCCTCTTTTTAAAAATGAAGAGCAATGTGGTCTTCAATTGAAAGCATAATGTTGTTGAGTCTGTCATGTAAGAAATATGCAAAAGAAAGTATGTTTTGAGGTCAAGTGTAATTTGTAATGATGACCTAATCTGTTTAGAACCTATATGAAAATACATAGGCACATTAGCCTAAGATTAGGTTTAGAACCTGGGCACTGAAGACTGTGATAGAATAAGAAAGCCTACTGTGATTTTAGACTTTTGATTTAGGTTGAATATCCAACACAAATGTGAGAAGCTGTGTTTTAATAATGAGGGCTTCCGCGAGAGAATTTGCCGCTACAAGCGCGTCGTCGGGGCTTCAAAATGTCAAATGCCAAAGTTTGTCAAAAAACTATGACGCCCGATATACAAGCCCTTAGCTAAGATAAATTATGGCAAATATGTTTTACGGGTCAATGAATCTCAATGCTTTAAAAGCGAATCTAAGAAAAATTCGTGCAAAAATAAACCCGACACGCCAACTGGTGAGCGCAAAAACGGTAGCCCTCATTTGACACCTAGCTGTCAAGCTCGCAAGGTGTCAAATACTTACATGAAAACACGTCTTTGCACATACAGACTGGGACCTGTAACAGGAGCAAAAAAATCAACGATAGATCATTAAGCTTGTATTTCCTAGTGGTTTTCATTGAAAAATATATCTTTTTTAATATTGTTTTCTTCAAAGTATGTTCACGTGTAGGTACCTATTTTTTTATAGTTCTGTAGTGATATAAGTAACTAAACTTCTTATTTTAAAAACACTTAAAATTGTAAAAAAAAAACAAAAATATATTCTTAAGCCCCTGCTAGACGGTCGCAAACACGCCCCTCCGACTGAGCGACCTTGGTTGGCACCGACCACTGTAGTATGAAATTTAGCTCCAAACAACTGTCTACACGGTCGGTGCGGACCAAGGTCGCCCGGTTGGAGGGGCGTGTTGGTGACCGTCTAGCAGAGGCTTTATAAAAACAAAAATGCAAAAACTGTTATGGCTCATTATCATCCTCATGTTACCTAAAAATCTGCATTGACTGCTGTGCTATGATCTCGTAGTGCCAAGATACATTCATAACCTGGAGGTCATAACTTTAAAGTTTACAGTTACGACCTCAAAAGTTTAAAGTTTAAATCAAAATTTATCAGAATATTTTTTTTTTCAAAAATCGGACTCAAGTGGTTACTGCAGTTGCTCTCAAAAAGCGTCCTTTTAAATATTTGCTCTTGTTACAGGGCCCACGCTGTATATATATGATGGCAGTGACGACCGGTTAGGCTATTGGGTAGTGACGCTGCCTATGAAGCTCAAGGTCCTGGGTTCGAATCCCGGTAAGGGCAAATATTTGTGTGATGAGCATGAATGTTTTGTTTCCGAGTCTTGAATGTTTTCTATGTATTTACGTATATATACCGTCGTCTAGTACCCATAACACAAGCCTTATAGAGCTTATTGTGGGGCTAGTTCGATTTGTGTAAGATTGTCCCCTAATATTTATTTATTTATTATTATTATTTATTTATTTATCAGGCTATTCACCCGAAACTTTCAGAAAAGTAACACGTGAATTGTTACTGGATTAGTTGTCATTGCAATTCAATTTTAAATGAAATTCTATCGTATTTTGTCGTAGTGGAACACAAATTTACAACATTTAACTTGGATTTGTATATTCTAGTTTGAAATCGTTGCTCACTGATAGTTTATTCTGTGATTGTAAATATAATAATGATAATAATATTTATTTGATAACAAAAAGTTTTGTTCAGTAAGTATTGGCTTCCTCGAGAAGAAGAAATACTTGTTTCTTGTTATGTGTAATTTATCCAAATATATGTATATAAAAATATTTCGTAAATTATTTATTTTAACTTAATTATTATAATGCTCATTTTCTAAACGTTTTAGTGTAGAAGAAAAATGAATAATAATGTCGATATGTAGGTACGTGTTCGATAAAGTTAAGTCTGATAAGGTGAACTGATAACGTGACTAATTCTAACAGAATATTAATCATTTCCGCGATGGTCAATTCCTTAATTTAAAAAAATATTGAAATGTAAATGAGTTATGCTGTTATGTCTTATGCCTACTATATGAATCACTGGCACTATTTTAAATAAATTTAAATGACAGGAAAACAATAGATATCGGTGTTTAAATGCCTACCAGACGGTTTTCCTCAGGTTGTTTACCTTGCCAACGTCCTTTTGAGAACTCTTGGAAAGATAAGCCTTGCATGTAGGACTTATCTAGGTACATAAACACATCATAGTCACTTTATGTACTTTTGTTTGTTCAGTTTATAAGTGTATACCTACATAGTAGTTCTTGAAGTACAAAGTTAAATTGAAAACTTGCACACTTTGCAAGTCAGTTGATACTGTAATATCATTAGAGATGTTCTTATGATGGATTGCGATGGACTGATAAGTAGTGATTTAGAAAAGGATAGTAAAATTGGGAATAAAAACGTCGAAATACTTCTACTACATTATTGCAACTACAGTGGAGATGAAAGACCTGAGAGGCCTTCAGTTCATAACAAATAACCCAGTGCCAAATAAATCGTCCTCGAGAAGTAATGTTATCCAGATTTTATCACATTATCTGATAGGCACTCGAACTGTATCGCCCTTCGGACGTGAAACAGCAACAAAGACTACTCGATGATTTGTTCGCCAACACTCGCAAAATCGAATAGCAGATAACGTTAATAATTATTTCCCGCTACGTGAGTGCGGCAGTGTCTCCGAATCCTTAATAAACCCACCAAAAATCAAAATGGGCGTGAAAAAATACTTCAGAAAGGAGTTTGAACTGTCTAATTTCAATTTAGAGAACGATATTGCTCCGGATTTCTATTTGGGATGTTGGCAGAACAACCGATCATGCGTGCCTCTGTTGTGTGTGCGGGCGATTCTTTGCGCCGGGAATATTGCAATCGTAATAGCTTCCATGGTGGTGATGTCGGGTGTTCTGCGTGGATACGGTTATTGGTGGATCTACCTTACACACTGGGGCATAGTTGCGAATGCTCTGACTACGATATTTGCTTTTGCGATATCTTTTAGAGTTTACACGAATGGTCCTATAGGTAAGTCTTTGTTTAAATACTTGTTTTATAGTACAGTCAGCATCAAAAGTAGCTACGCAAACGAAGACGTCAAAAATCCGTATCAAAGGGTGGGTTCTCAGCTCTCCGGCCGAGAAGGGCCTAGATTTCCATTGACCCACATGCAGGTCGGCAGGTGTAGTCCCAGTGGTCCAGCAATCAGACACCTGAGACGGTGTTTATTGCTCCTGTAGAGGGATCTTCACCTGACATACAACTGAGTCAGTGGGATTCTAGAGTACCTAAAATGGGCCCCTCACGGGACAATCCGTCTGACCCATATATAGGTCGCTGGGAGAGGAAGGGAAGGGAATAAGAACTTTTGACGTCTTCGATTGCCTAGCTACTTTTGATGTTGAATGTACCTATAACTAATTTTGGGATTAGGCCGACTTTAAGTGCCAGAGTGACCGGTCTTGCGTGATCCGCATCCAGCGGACTCCCGCGACCTTTACCAGGTCATCCAGTCCACCTTGTGGGTCTACCCACGCTGCGTCTTCCGGTACGTGGTCGCCACCCGAGAACTTTTCCGCCCCAACGGCGATCGACTTGGACGTTATATTGTAGTATCATTTATAAGGGTTCCGTACTCAAAGGGTGAAACGGGACCCTATTACTAAGACTCCGCTGTCCGTCCGTCTGTCTGTTCGTCTGTCATCAGGAACCATGATAGTAAGACAGTTGAAATTTTCACAGATGATGTGTTTCTGTTGCTTCTATAACATCAAATACCAACAAACGTGATTTTTTGCCATTTTTATAGATGGTACGGAATCCTTTTTGCGCGAGTCTGACTCGACCTTGGCCGGTTGAGGTCACTACCTACAGATAATTCAACAACACATCTTTGTGTGCGGGTGCTGGTAGCTACGCAAGTTTTATTTATGAGGCAGTGACGCGGAAACCGCTGCCTGCCTGTAGGTAACTGCCTCAGCTCTGTGTGCGCACTGCACACGCACACGCACGCACGCAAAGATGACTTGAACTATACTAACTCGCCGAAAACGTCCATCCAGTACATGTACATACATAGATCATCTTCAATTCAATGTCATGGAAAGGGTCACTTAAAAACCTGTATATATTCATACATATAATTGATAAAAACGAATTTGCCTCTATTTTACACACACGAATAGACAAATCGCTTAGTATCGCGTATCGATTCTCTGCTCGTGTATCTAATGTTCTAGCTTGCTCAGAAAACAAATTAACGTTATGTTTTATTTCAGACAGCTCCTTTGGCCTGCCATGGTATATAAAAGTATACTGGTTCTTATTTAATGCGTCAGTGCCCGTAGCGTTCCTAATTACCGTATTCTACTGGACTCTACTTAGTGGTTTAGGTAACTACAATCAATCTACTAATTACATATACGATCTCACAACATAATTATATAAAAAATATTTTTGTAAGAACAAATAGACTTTTAAATGTCTTGAATAGTGCGTGTCGAATTCTCGAATGATGAATAGGGTATGCTAAAAACATCATCAGAAAAATTTCGTTGATCAGCGTAACGTAGGGATTTTTGAAACTCTACTAGGTTCAAAATCGACGGTTGTATTTGATGCATGAGTCGAAAGA
Source organism: Epinotia brunnichana (assembly GCA_963854355.1). Taxonomy (NCBI): domain Eukaryota; kingdom Metazoa; phylum Arthropoda; class Insecta; order Lepidoptera; family Tortricidae; genus Epinotia; species Epinotia brunnichana. Next base: position 26,793,853 of record OY977938.1, read on the forward strand.
CAGAGATGGAAATAACTTCACATTTTATCTAGATGGCAACACGTTACTACACCCTGCATGCATTACTCGAGCGACAGAGATGGAAACAACTTCACATTTTATCTAGATGGCAACACAACACCCTGCCCGCAATTACAACCATTTATTAAATTTAGGCCTTACTAATTTAACTCACCTTCGCTTCCGTAGTCTCTAAATATCGATATTATATTCTGCGTGTACCATGAAATTTAAATTAGAAGCTATTTTCGAACTTTGATAGCTATATTCAACTAATTCTTGAATCTAATTTCTACAATACTTAGATGAGGTGGACGAGATGGATCAAGTGTTGGACATATTTGTCCATGGCATAAACTCCGTAATGATGCTAGCCCTGGTCATCACCACGAGGCACCCATCGCGCCTTTTACATTTCCACCACTCTGTTGCCTTTGGAATCTTCTATCTGATCTTCAATGTGATCTATTACGCCGCTGGAGGAACTGACTCGTGAGTTGTACTTACATAGATTTCATTCATTAGTTAGAACTCTTGAGGTACAGTGGCCTAAGGGTGATTATCTACGGTGCAAGGTTAGGGGTACGGTACGGTTTTTTGCAAGCTTTTATTTAGTTTCACCTGTCCCGTTATCTGTCTGTCTGTCTGTAATCAAATCTTGCAAGTTAAATTTGACCCACTTCCTGGTTTCCGATTGAGCTGAAATTTTGCACGCATATGTACCTATATCGCATGACAATGCAATATTATGATGACATAGAGCTGATCTGATGCTGGAGCTGGAAGGTGGCTATAGGAACTCCGCAATAAAACGACACAACCCATCGAGTTTCGGCTCGTCAGAATCGTCTCAATGAGTAGTTGATGATGGTATGCAGTAAAGTACAGTCGGTAATAAAAACTTGTACCAAAAATTAAATTTTTGACAAAAGCTTTCTAAATGTAAGTAAGTATGGGAACAGTGAAGAAGTCCTCCAATAGAAAGAGATGCTATCGGTGGTTATTTTACCTAATACGAGTACACCGCTTCGATACCTCGCACAACTATTGTGAATACTCATGTTAAAGTTAGGACGATTGATCCAGTCTTTTTAAATCGGCCACGGTGTATTAACTTTTCTCTTCGTAGTACAACTCATCAAATAGTTAATAATACCTATTGTAGTTAGTAGAAGTAGTCCGGACTCTGTACTACATTTTCAACACTATGGGCCTGGCCACATGTCTGCGTTGCGTTGCGGCGCCGCATCGCTTTATACGTTATTTTTAGCTTGTACAGTCACCATCAGATATATCAGAGCGGCCAAAGTGCTCAAAAATATCTGATCACGTCTCTAATGCCTTGATGATAAGAGTCGTGTTCAGATATTTGTGAGCACTTTGGCCGCTCCGATATATCTGATGGTTTTATCTGTACCAAGCTCTCAAAAACCAGCGGCTCTCCGAAACTTAATATAATTATGGGGTTGAGACTTCGATAACTTACACATTCTAGCAAAACTTTCGAAAGGCAACCAATTCATGGAGATCGGCTATCTTAATTATTTACTAATATCTGGCACTAATATGAATTGAATGTTATTTATAGGAGTGGAAACACATGGGTGTACCCAATGCTGGACTGGTCAAACCCTGGCCCCACAATGGTGGTGGTGGTGGGGGTCGCCATCGGGATAATCATCTTCCACTGCATCGTGGTCCTTATTGCCCTCTGTAGAAACCACTTCAGCCGGAGGTACACGAAGGTTAGGTCGTTCTCCGTTTCAGGATGAAGGTTTTAAGATATTATAACTAATTCTTGTATTATTTATTAATTTAATTAAGATATGATACTGGTAGTGTCGATAGTTTGTTCAGTATGCCTTTTAATCACAGCATAGAGTAGGTATTCAATAATGTACATTTATAACAAACATGGAAAAACATGGTTTCAGATGAATTATTGAAATATGTAGATGCTCTTGGGCGATTGGAATTACTAGGAGAAAAAATCTAGTAATCAGAGGGTTTAAACGAATCTAAAAATATGTATAACAGGCGGTATAATGAATGTATGTAAGGGCCTATTTTTCTCGTAAAAAAATGGCGAGTTTACTCAGAATGAAACAACGAATCCACGACGTTGAAAGAGGACGAAGTTATTGTACGAGTATTGTTGTTAGTTTTGCACTTTTATATTATTGCTAGACACTGTACCTACTGTAAAAGTTATACCTAAATACCTAATACTTACTTTTGCCTTAAACCAGTGTTTTTCAACCTTTTTCATGGTGCAACCCCCCCTAGAGTAAGAAAATATTTCGCGACCCCTCACTCTGCGCTGTTCTTAAATTATATTTTATATTTTACGAATATGAAATACCTACATATTTTAACTTACAAAACTCAAGCAGCCGCGTCCCCTTTCAGGAAGCTTCACGACACAGGTTAAAAAACACTGCCTTAAACAATGATGGCCAAATATGATCCCAGTATTTAGGTATCATTGGACATCGTAAATTTTGTGTTCCGTGTTTGTAGTAAGTATTAAGATTATGGCGTACGACTTGTCCTCTACTACTGCTGATGACCTGAGACCGAGAAATGCAACCAAAATAATTCGTTGAAACCTAAAAGCGTTAAATTATAGTAAACGCTGCAATAAAAAATCTGGGGTACCTACAAAATGTACGATGTGTGGTTCAAAGGTATAATAAGTATTGAATAAAATTCTAGTACTGTAAGTATTGAATAAACTTTGTACTTTATTTACTTACTGTTTTTTATAATCCGGTTTTCAATCTTTTCCTTTTTATTGTACCTCATTTTTTTGTTTTGATATTTTGAATACAATTATTTTTGTCAACGTTACATCACTAAATCGACATTCAATGTATATCGTGCCTATACTAGATTTAAAGCCAAACCACCAAGCCGACCATCAAAAGTTGATCTAATGATACTCACATACAACCAATAATATTACGCCTCCATTTTCAGCCGCTTCCCTGTATCCGATTAAGCTGAAGTTTGGCATACTTATGTAAATTCGGTGAGAACGAAATGTTTGTGCACCACCGAGATGTTCTGATGCTGATGACGAGAGCGATAACCACCTAAAACAAACTAGTCGCAGGTTATGCTTTTACGATAATGCTTTCGTATATAATCCATCATTTCCTATATAGCTACTGACAGATATGAGTATATGAATACAACTGTGTTGCTTTGGCACTGATTGTTGGAAGTGAGTCAGTCCGATAGCATAATCGCGATAGCGTATCGATTCGTAGTAAAAGATAACATTCGGGAGTGCCGAATATTGCACCAAATGTTAGTGTCACGTAACTTTAAAGTGTGACACAATGAGTGCAATAAAACGGTATTTTGCTGAAGAGGCAAAAGTGCAGATGTTAGTGCTAGGGCATCCAAAGCCGTCGGACTTTTATCTCAGCGTTTGGCAAACCACACGGTCCACAGTGCCCCTTTTGATATGGCGGGCGTTCCTCTTTCTTGTGTCTCTTGGCGTAGTACTCGCGTCTCTCATCTTGTACATACTGAGCTCTTCTGGTACGGGATACTGGTTCATCTACCTCACGCATTGGGGGCTTACAATAAACACGTTTGCGACTGGTTTTGCTGTGGCTGTTTCGGCGCGCTGCTATCTTTATGGACCAATAAGTAAGTTATTTGCTTTTTTTTTGTTTTTAATATGTATAAGTAATCAAGAATATGTGTTATTGATTTTTGGCAACCCATTTGCGCTCTAGTGATGCTCCTTGTCTACTTGGTTTCAAAGATGAATACGGATCAACATCTTTTCCGCAATAAAACGAAATTAATAATTATACGCCTGAATCGCAGCACTAGCAATGTTTCGTTTCTTGCTCTTGAGTTTGCCGTCGTATTTTTGCAGGCGGCGAGTTTCTCCTGCCATGGTATTTGAAGGTGTACTGGGTGCTATACAACTCCGCCATTCCCCTGGCCTTCCTCATTACCATCTTCTACTGGACAGTGCTTTATGGATGTAAGTTTTATTTAATTATATTTGGTAGCTTTAAGTACCCAAGTGGCCAAACTGAGAACATATCTTGGGGCATGCTGCTGGTATTTTAAATTCGAATATTCTGGTCTGCGTCTGTTGAAGATTATTCTATGGAGACGAGTCAAATAGAGACAACCAATTGTGATAATTATTCATCACCAATGCAAGACGATAACTGAAATGGGGTCCATAATAGTCCGTATCATCAAAATAATATTGTAACAGCTGCTGCAGCAAGCTGTTTAGATAGTGAACAATCAGGACCTATTAAGTATAGCATAGAGTGGGTATTAAACATATACGCCAAAGTAAAATAAAAGAGCTGAAAGAGAGACAGGCATTCTTTGGCACTTGAGTGAGAGACTCTAATGTAAAGGCGTCTTATTCAATACACATGTTTATTTCGATTCACAGCGACCGTGGACGCAGAAGAAGAGATGAACCATGCCCTGGACATTGCGGTTCACGGCGTGAATTCCATAGTAATGTTCGGGCTGCTCATCAGCGCCTCCCAGCCCTCACGAATGTGGCACATCTACCAGCCCCTGCAGTTTGCCATCCTGTATGTGATCTTCAGCGTCATTTATTATGCAGCGGGGGGAACTGATGCGTAAGTAGTTTTTGGAACTTTGCAGAGGGATTTACAGAATTTTAACTCGTCTAGCGAGACCCTGGGTGAACAAAGACTTTAGGTATAGGGACTTAATAATTACATGACAGTTGAGTTATTGGCTTAATTAAATTGCAATACCTGAAGTTGTTCAAATTATTCGCAAAATAAAAATTAAACGCCTGACACTACTCTGTCGGCAAATAAGTCGTAGTTACAAAAAAACAGGATTCTCGCTCGCTGCACACATCAGGTTTTTGTGTAGAGTATAGTCGGACTAATTACGAGTATCACCTTTAATAATTACTACTGACTTCTATTTCGTCGCCGCTTATTCGAGCTCTTCACTGCCTCAATGTACTTCTCGCATCGGCTTCTGACTGGGATGTTTTCGCTAGTAGCTGGGTAAAAGTCTGTCGTGAATGCTTGAGGTTCAGCGAGACGATGGATGACCGTCAGTCTTCGGTAGTATATTAAGTATGCTGGTAATGTTAATTCTAAGATTCACAGGCCATTACCTATATATGTACTCAACTGTAATACTGTATAATATTTGTTTGGAGAACCAAAAATAAAATAAATTTCTGCAGGCGCGGCAACAGATGGGTCTACTCTGTCGTCGATTGGTCATCACCAGGGCCGACGATAGGCGTGGTAGCTGTGACCGGGATGCTGCTAGCGGTGCTACATTTCTTGGTGATGGGCCTGGCAGTAGCACGAGACGCGCTGGCTTCCAAACTGTTCCATGACTCGGTCACAGTGCATGTGGAGGAGGGTGTGCCGCTCAGGCAGAGGCCGAGCGAGTTGCAGACTTCAACTGCTTAGGTTACTGAAACCAGTCATGCAGTGATTGGGACGACATGTGAAAAGGGGTCTATGTCAATAGGCGTATTGGATTGTAATCAAATGTAAGTTAATTGCACATATTGCTTGTGAGACTTTAGGCTCTGAAGCCTAAAAATTACATTACTATTATATTATTTGTCAATTTAATTTCAATCCGATACTTTAACTCAAATTAACCTCTTTGACTGTTTTGATATTGAAGCACGTTGAATTTAACTTTCACGTGGGAATAGGTAGCTAAGTATTTTAACTTTATAGGGACTTCTGAATTTAGGTTGTGAATTTCCTAACCGATGATTTCGACGACGAAAGTATACGGTATAAAATACAGTGTTTATTTAAATAAGTGAATAGGGGAAGTCTGAGTAAATTTATAGATACTAAAATAAGTTTAATATTGTTGTTTTTTTTTCTAACTTTTAAGGTTCTTAAGAAATCCCACAGTTGCTGATTAAGACTACAACAACAAGTAGGTATAGGCAATGTATGTACTTTTGTTGCGATAAAAGCCATGCCTGGGCCTGTATTCCTTGTACTGATGTGCCGACGGAAAGTTTCCTATATTGCGAAATTATTCTGCAATTTAGTAAGTAAGTAAGTCCATGCCTGGGCCTGTATTCCTTGTACTGATGTGCCGACGGAAAGTTTCCTATATTGCGAAATTATTCTGCAATTTAGTAAGTAAGTAAGTAATTTATTTTGTGAAACATAGAAAATTTCCCTCATTTTTGTGTGGGAATTGAAACATTCCACTCGCAACATGGAAAGCATAAAACTGTTACACTTATACACTATGTATAAGAGTTACATTTTATGTTATAAATTTCCTTTATTCAATTCAATTCAATTCAAATTATTTATTTGTCAAACACAGGTCAGCTGCCCAAAGGAGAAAACAAGTAACTCACTTTTGGCAAATTTTACAGAAGAGCAAAAAAACGTAATTTGAATTTCTCGTAAAACATGCATATTAGTCGTTCCACTACACAACAGAATCAAAATCAAATAAGTTCGATTCTATATTGTACGTTTGGGAATACCCTCGTTATATGACTTTAAATAACAGATATTACTGGTTTTAGATAAATTTCAACATTGTTTACAAACTTCTTATACCAACGGTGAAACCAAGTATCTTCCAAACCCATTTGATTTCCAAGTATCTCCTCTTGAGTTACTTGTTTTGAGCGTAGAATCGTCAAGATACTTGTTTTTAGCGTAGAATTATTGCCCAAAAAGATACTTGGATTTTTAAATTATTAATAACTTGAAAAATATAAGGCTTAGAAGAAAAAAAATGATGAATGTAGATGCGTTTTCATGCCCTTTATCCAAAAATCCAAGAAAACGAGAAAAAAAGTGAGTTATTTGATTTCTGTATGGGGCAGCAGAGGTATACAAGGTACGGTAGGGTATCAAAAAACATGTCTCACTGTGTTTTGCAACAAGGCATACAAAATTCAGTTAACATTAAAATTACGACTTCAGTACGATCAAAATTATTCCTTGTGAAACTTTCTAGATATTTCCGAGAATTTTTCCTAGTTTTTGGAAACTTTCCGCAATTTGCACATCACTAATTCCTTGTAGCAATTTACGTCAACTTTATTAATTGCGTTTTTAGGGTTCCGTAGCCAAATGGATCCCTTATAGATTCGTCATGTCCGTCTGTCTGTCTGTCCGTCCGTATGTCACAGCCACTTTTTTCCGAAACTATAAGAGCTATACTGTTGAAACTTGGTAAGTAGATGTATTCTGTAAACTTCATTAAGATTTTCACACAAAAATAGAAAAAAAAACAATAAATTTTTGGGGTTCCCCATACTAAGAACTGAAACTCAATTTTTTTTTCATCAATCTAGTAAATCAATTCTATCTATGGATAGGTCTTTAAAAATTATATTAAGGTTTCTAACATCATTTTTTTCTAAACTGAAGAGTTTGCGCGAGAGACACTTCCAAAGTGGTAAAATGTGTCCCCCCCCCCCGGAAACTTCTAAAATAAGAGAATGATAAAACTAAAAAAAATATATCATGTACATTACCATGCAAACTTCCAAAGAAAATTGGTTTGAACGAGATCTAGTAAGCAGTTTTTTTTTAATACGTCATAAATCGTAGAAAGCTATTTATTTAACGGAACCCTTCATGTGCGAGTCCGACTCGCACTTAGCCGCTTTTTTTTTTAATGGATTGAAGATAGATGTTTTTTTATCAATATTGTTTTCCGAGACTGATGGATAACGTGTTGGATATTAGAGAAAGTGAAAACAAAAACTTTTAGGCATGTTACCTACATACCTCTTTGTTTAAATACCGCAGGAATAAAGCCTCTCACAGACTGGCGCGGCCTGGCCGCGGCGGTCAATAGTAAACTTGTCATTAGCTGTCAAATTTGCTATTGACGGCCACCGCAGGCCGCATCAGTGTGATTCAGGCCTAATGCCTTGGCCACGACTTTGGTCTTAAGCGACCAGGGGACCAATTTTTGACTTTCGAGTGCTCGACTCTTTCACTCGAAAACGGTCATAAATGATGGAATTCTATTTTGAAATAGACATAGAAAATTTAAAAACGAGTGGTATCCACCACTCGTATTTAATTCAATCGGTAGAAAGTAAGTGCCAGCAATTTTGACACTAGAATCGTATTAACTTTTATTTAATTTTCGAGCGCTCGAAAGTCAAAAATCGGTCCCCTGCGGGAGCGGTTTTTCTAATTCATTGCGCGTGATCATAACTAACCACAGTGCGTTGCGCGTCTCGACCGCGCAATGAACAGATAAAACGCTGCCGCAGGTCGCTTAAGACCAAAGTCGTGGTCAAGGCGTAATAGTTAGGGAGCTGGCGAGCAAAATTTCTATAGGTATGATCAGCACACAAGGCAGACGTTATTAATAGTGATATTTAAGTATGCCCTAAGAAACATCAAGGACCTGGTCTGCCACCATGGTGGCGCTGCGTTGTAAATTTACAGCGTTTCAAAAATGTAAAAAAAAAGGTGTGCAGGTATATTATGCGCACACGTCTGCTTCTGGGGCTGATGATCACAATCATCCTGGAAACACAAAGAATCGAAAAGGCCGACATCCAGGGCTCTGACTTTTGTATTCAATTTATATATTTATTTTTATGATTTAAAAAACTGTATATGAAGTGAGAAGAACCACGGAAAAATAGTCTGCTAACATGTTGCCTCTGCGTTGTCTATTGACAGTGCTCCAAAAATGTAAAAAAGAAAAGGTGTGCTATATTATGCGCACACGTCTGCCTCTTGGACTGATGCTTGAATCCCTTATGAAAACCAAGAAAATTGATGAGGCAGACGTTCAGGCCTCTGATATTCCAAAGGCAGACCATTTGATTTTTTTTTAATCCGACTCTTAGCAGGTATAAATTGAATTTTTCAAAATGCTACAGACAAGACCACATCCCGCCTTCATTCTTGTCTTTTTTTAAAAACGTTCCGAAACGCTCTACCTGAGTATGTCATTGACAAGTTCGAGTACGAAGACTATTATTTTAATACATTTAAGTGTAACAATTCAAATATACACAAAGACTTACAGCTACTTAAAATATGTTGTACATATTTACAAATTTCCTATAAAGTAGTCCCCCAGGTCGGCGCGCTGCGGTAGGGTGCCCATAAGGCTGGCTACGTTTCCTCGCTGAATGGCGATGCCAATTCTTTGACCGAGAAACAAGCCAGCCCCACGGTCAGCAGTGTGCTCGAAGAGACGTTTTTTTAAAACCCGGTATAGATCTTAGGCGTCTGGACCTCACGGCCCAAGGGTCTCTACTCCGAACGCCGCAAACGCATGGTTGCTTTGCTTGCAAGGCCCGTGTATTTGCGGCGTTTGGCAGGCTCTGCCGATGCTGCCGCTGCGCCCGCCCTCTGCGAAGTGGTGGGTAAGTGGGACGGAGCCAATGTGTGGACAGGTGGTGTCCCAGACTAGGGGTAAATTTAATATTGTGGTTCCAAAGTTCATCTACGTTAAAGGCACGTGTTTTTGTGCATTTAAATCTAAAAATTACTAACCTTGATTCTATGAAAACAGTTATACAGCTGAAAATCAGTGAGCAAAGTGTCTGCCACATTTTTTTTTGAATCCACGTAGTCATAGTGAATCGAATGGGCGCAATGAGAACCGCGTGCAAATGACTAAGTAGAGTTTTTTTTTAACATTTTTACAACTCTGTCCCATGATAATGCAAAGTCCTGAATGTCTGCCTCTTCGATTTTCTTCGTTTCCAAGATGATCGTGACCATGAACTCCAGAGGCATACATGTGCAAATGATTTAATACCCCGAATTTTTTAAGCAACTTCAATCCGCTGTAACGCGAAAACGCAGCGACATAGGACCTTAATTGATTGGACCAAATCAATTCGTAATGATTTAAACTGCAATCCACCTCGACGTGAAACGTGTGCAAATCATTTACCGAAATGCTCGCCAGCTCCCTAACTATAAGCGTTAGTCGTCAAGCCAGATTAATCGCTTTTAGCTTGATTTTAGCGAAAGGTCTCAGCCAAGCATAGAACTCAAGGTTGCATTGTGAAAAACATGGCAATGTTATGACTTTTATGAGGTTCTGACACAGTTCTGACAACTAATCTGAAATGTGTTGACAGCTTGTCATCCAAACTCTTCGATGGAAAATAATATCCAAGTTGAAAAGCTTTATTTATATGGAGATTTATATCATTATACCTAGTGTTAAAATAATCAATGTGGGATAATTTAAGTATACCCGTTGGGTTAGTTAAGATGTACGAGTAAGTATAAAACTGAGTTATATTTAGTTTAAGTATTTAATAGACAATTCGGAGGGATATATCGGTTACCTTGGTTCTGCTGCGGATAGCCTCATTTCTGATGCGATCGTACAGAGAAACTCCCAGCATTGCCCTTTAGTGAATTTGAGTCTTCTTATGAGGTCCATAGTAAGCGACCACGTTTCCGTGCCATATGTAATCACTGGCAACACACACTGGACAAAGACTCTCGTCTTGAGACACTGCGGGAGTCCGCTGGATGCGGGTGGCGCAGGACCGGTCTTTGTGGCACTCATTGGGGGAGGCCTATGTCCAGCAGTGGACGTCTTTCGGCTGATATGATGATGATTTAATAGACAATTCCGTTGCGGCGTATATTTCCAAACATGCTCTCTAAACATTTAGTCTCTATTATCCAGGATAATAATTTAATATTTGTATAAACAGTGTAAGCAGTTGAGACTGTAATACGTATAAGTAGGTATGTAATTTTCGAACCATATGTTCCGTCTCGTAAACCAAAGAGTCGCATAATATTGTGATTTCGTCGAATATTGTACGAGTGAATTTGGACTCTGTCAATATGGCAACTTTTTTCTTATACACATACAGGATACACACATATATGTATATCCCGCACTAGTTAACTTGAGACTCGAGCGTGTAGTAACGTCATACGAACGAGGTCTCATCTCAAGCTAACTCTTGCGGGTATTACGTATAGGTAGGTTCAAAACCCTCATTAGTCATTTTGCATTCGTCTCTACAATGTGACCTCGACATTCGTGAAAACTGTACATACTTACTCGAAGATTCACCCATTTAATTTATTTAACAAACAAGAATGATTACCTACGTAAATACAAGTATCCGCAACGCAGCCTTCGTCAAGTGATTACAAAAACACATCTCAGAAGACTGTTAGGATTGTCTCGAAGATTTATAATTTTCTACTTTACCGAAGCGGATGTACGGTCAACGTCGTAAAGTCAGTAGCAGCCACAAATTCCGAAATATTTGGCTAATTTGATGGCTGCTGCTCAATATATGACGTGGACTGTACATACATTACTCCTACTTGCTCTACAACGTGTTCCCGACAATTTCCGTTAATTGTGAGGGGACATAGTTTAGGTCAAATAAAGTTAGTTTCTCCAAGACACTAGTACCTTGTCTCTTATAGTTATCAAGATATTTAATATTTTAATTTAATCAGTCTTGCATATCTTTCCAGTGTAAAGGGTTCATAAACTGTGACATCATGTTTGGTTTAGAAAAATTGTGAGTTTACAGTATACATACACTACAAGACGTTTCTTGAAGGGCATGTCATGTGAAGTTATTTGAACATTAACATCTTTAATACTAACTTCTTAAGCCATTTATGCATAAGCCGTTAATGAAAAAAAAAAAAGATCCGATAAACAAAAAGTTAGGTAATTTGTAAAGTAAAGTAGACTCTAGTATAAGTTTTATCGATACAATACGTTTTCGAACGTGTTTGCGTTTATTTCAATTTGTATATGGCAACGCGAACAGCGCCTCTGGTGGTAACTATTAGGAACTACGCGTTGCCATACAAATTGAAACTAAACGCAAACGCGTTCGAAAACGTAAATGCCTCGAATTCTCGATAAAACTTATACTAGAGCTAGGGATCGATTTTTGACTTTCGAGCGCTCGACTCTTTCACTCGAAAACTGGCAAAAATTATGAAATACCGTTGTGAAATAGCAGTAGAAAATTAAAAAAACGAGTAGCATTGACCACTCGTATTCAATTCTATCGGTAGAAAGTAAGTGCGTGCAATTTCGACACTACAATCGTATTAACTTTTATTTAATTTTCGAACGCTCGAAAGTCAAAAATCGGCCCCCAGGAGTCAAGACCATCAGGTGCTGCAATATACCCAAGATAACAAAAAATCCTATGAACATCCTGTACAGGGATAAAAAGATGTATTCCTGGTGGTAAGTAGGTATATCCCGAGGACGCGCTGTATCGTAGTGCAGGATCAGCTGTCAACCCATTATATGTAATCGATAAAAAAATTGGCAAGCGGTCGCGCTCGTGACACCTCTGTCGTAAGCGTCCATGCTAGGGTTTCAGACCATCAGCCAGACGACATAATTGTTTGCCACTGTCATCGTGTAAAAAATAAAAAAAAGCGGCCAAGTGCGAGTCGGTCTCGCACATGCAGGGTTCCGTAAAATAAATTGCTGTTTACGATTTATGACATATAAAAAAAAAACTACTTACTAGATCTCGTTCAAACCAATTTTCGGTGGAAGTTTGCATGGTAATGTAAATCATATATTTTTTTTAGTTTTATCATTCTCTTAAGTTACAGGGGGGGGATACACATTTTACCACTTTGGAAGTGTCTCTCGCGCAAACTATTCAGGCCCCGTAGCATGGATGGCCTTATCACGCGATAAGTGATAGGATAGAGCTGCCGTCCCTGGCTGACACCGTTCGATAGAATGAGACGACGCGCTTATCCTATCACTTATCGCGTGAAAACGCCATCCATGCTACGGGGCCAGTTTAGAAAAAAATGATATTAGAAACCTTAATATCATTTTTGAAGACCATAGATACCCCACACGTATGGGTTTGATGAAAAATTTTTTTTTGAGTTTCAGTTCTGAGTATGGGGTACCCCCAAATTTTACTGTTTTTTTTTCGATTTTTGTGTGAAAATCTCAATGCAGTTCACAGAATACATCTACTTACCAAGTTTCAACAGTATAGCTCTTATAGTTTCGGAAAAAAGTGGTTGTGACATACGGACGGACAGACAGACAGACAGACATGACGAATCTATAAGGGTTCCGTTTTTTGCCATTTGGCTACGGAACCCTAAAAAGGCGCCAAACAACGACGTTGTGGTGTAATGTTCAATTAAATTATAAATGAAAGGCCAATCGTCTGTCTAGCTCCAAATCGCGCAAATAGCTTTAATATCGTTTTTTTTTAATATTTGCATGAGTTTTTGGCGAAACTTCTGAAACGACCGGCCCCTAAATATTATATGAGCACATAGCAACGTCTCAACTGATACAATAGCAATAAACACAGTAAGGTTAAACGAATCATGAATTAAACCAATTATATGCAAATACAAGCCTAGTTTACTGTAATTAACATATTCAATATACACGCGTCACGTAATAACCATAGCCACTTTCTCCATCACTTTTTTAATGCGAGAGCAGAGTTTGTACTCGTACTATCGGCCAACGCTACGGGTTCACACCTCTAGCAGGGTCATTTTTCGGCCGCATTGTATGTGTGTGCAGGCGAGTTTGGTGAGAAAGTGTGAACCCGTACCGTTGGGCGATAGTACCTATAAGGCGCATTAAAAAAAAGTGTCACGAATCCTGTATGGTGTCAGGCCCCGTAGCATGGATGGCCTTATCACGCGATAAGTGATAGGATAGAGCTGCCGTCCCTGGCTGACACCGTTCGATAGAATGAGACGACGCGCTTATCCTATCACTTATCGCGTGATAACGCCATCCATGCTACGGGGCCAGGTTAGAATAGTCCCACCACTCCTTTCTTCCCGTGGATGTCGCATGAGTCGACAATAGACTTGGGGTGTAGCGGCGATGGGCTATCAACTTATCGCTGTATCCCATTTTTAGGGTTCCGTAGCCAAATGGCAAAAAACGGTCCTTATGGATTCGTCATGTCTGTCTGTCCGTCCGTATGTCACAGCCACATTTTTGCGAAACTATAAGAACTATACCTACTGTGGAAACTTGGTAAGTAGATGTATTCTGTGAACCGCTCTAAGATTTTCACACAAAAATAGAAAAAAAAACAATAAAAATAAACCCCCCCGCCCCTTAAACTTCTAAAATAAGCCTTCCGGGTCATGGCTGTTCGTATGACTGAATGTCCAAATAGTTCGATTACCTATGTGCTAAATAATACGAGTGTCAAAATACACTACAGACATAATAATACGATTGCTTGAAAGAACGATTGTTATATACATTAATAGTCATAAAGATAATTTGTCAGAATGAGTCAGTATCTAATATACTAATTGTTTCAAAGTGCACTTGTTAGAACGATCGAGTGTCAGAATGTATAAAATCATAATGACATCTTTGATATGCCGAATGAGAGTCAAAATGTACAGTTTGTATCAGTGTCATAATGACTAATACTTATGATGGAATTGGGATATACTATTTTTTTACAACCTATGTTAATTCAGAAACCATTTCTGGGAATCGGGTTCTTATACCGCAATAAACAATTAGATTGGGACAATATTATACCTGGAAAAGTTATTAATATTTTGTTTATCGACTTTCATATGTCCTTGCTGTTTTGCAGTACAACTCAAGTTAGTAGCTAGTCATCGGTACTATAAAATGCTTCCTAAGGAGAAAAAAATTTAAACGTATTTGATTGGCAATCGGATGATTGTTTTCTTATATTGATTTATATTTTACGATTTTAACAAAATAATGTGGTCTTTATTATTCATAGATTTCATAGTAGGTATAGCCTGACAAGTTTCTATTTGACCCTAGCCACGTACAAAACGACACTATCTCAGGGTCAAATAGCGGCTTGTCAGGCTTTACATAGATTTTCGCCATTATAAGAATCAGTTATTTAGTCAATTACATGATTAGTCATTAAAATGTTGTAACATTTATAGATTTTATCTCTGACATAATTTGACGTAAACACATTGTAAAATGTTAACATTCTGACACAAGCATGATCTGACATAAATACAATGTGAACTTTTGTCATTTTGTCACCGCAACATTTTAACCAATAAACTTTGTACATTTTGACACTTTCACATTCGAAACATTTAGACATTCAGTCATACGAACAGCCATGACCCGGAAGGGTTTGAACGAGATCTAGTAAGTAGTTTTTTTTGAATACGTCATAAATCGTAAACAGCAATTTATTTTACGGAACCCTTCATGGGCGAGTCCGACTCGCACTTGGCCGCTTCTATTTGTCTTCTTTGAACCTGCAATCACAAAAAGTCGCACTAAAACTTAAGTAAAGGTGGCATTGAAACTAGTCACATAGTAAGCTTAATAATAACTTTGTTAAGAGTCCTGAACGACGATATAATTTGTGATATATTCGAAGATATTAACACTTAAATACATAGAAAACATTCTAGAATCAGCGACAAATATGCATGATCATCTCATCACACAAATTTAATATAGGTACCTTTATTTAATTTTATGTGCGTTGCCTTCCACTTTTGGAAATACAGGCATGAGTTGAAGTATAAGTCTTAAACATACTTCCAAATGGTACGCTATAAAATCTAGTTATTGCTTTTAGAATTGCTTGTGGCCGGTGACACTTTTGTTTCTCAGCATGGGTGTAGCGACGTAATTTTTTTTGTTGTTTAAATAAAGAAATAAATCTCCAGCTTTTATTTTTCAAAACCAAAGATGCAGATTAAGTTGCAAGCGGATTCTGAGCATTTTTAATTAGTATTAAAAGGATGAAGACAAATATGCATAATAGAGAAATAGAGCGTACAATTTCAGTTAAAAAATAAAGTACCTTTTCAGCTGCGTGTGTAAAAAGCCAATAACAAGCAATATCGACGGATACAAACTGATGACCTGAATTGTTTTCTCAAGGTGATGCTTAAATGATCCTCAACGTGAATTTAATTCCAAATGGATAACTATAATTAAAGTCTGACGCTTCGTGAAATAGATATAAAGCTGAGGTAGGAATATACAATAGCTCCATTTTTTTACAAATGTATGCAGATTATGTTCTTTGTGCAAACAATGGCTTTACAAAATATTTTTCATAAATATATTTTTAAATATAAAAAAAAATTGTTGATTAAATTAAAATATTTATCTCTTTGGTATGATATTGATCTGTAAATGCTTTGTGGTTTTGCGGATAGGGTCTCAAGTATGCCGTCATAAAAACTCACTTGAGTTCAGTGCAGAAATAATTACATAAAAGTCAGGTTTGAGGGTGCTTGTGTAAGACTTGCGCTGGCGTCGCGTCGTGCCAGTCCGAGCTCGCGCCCGCGCAACGCCGCCGCGCCGCGAGCGCTCCGGCACTTTTCTTCAAAACTGTACCCTATATCACATACACTCAAGATTCAATACCCATTAATTTTCACACCATAAATAAAACTGTGAATTGACAAAAAATCCCACCACGATAGTCATATCTCGATAACAGAGCGCTCTCAAACTCTCAATCGATTTATTATTTCAGTTGCGAAATTGTGTTATCTCGGATAACTTATCTGAGTCTCTTGGGATCTCTGAATCAGTAACATAATATTTCTAACATGGTGATTCAGTGAGTGAAAAATGGTTAAATATTTTAGGAAGACCTTCTCCCTATCGGATTTATGGGTGTCGTCAAACGAGCGGCTGAGTGATTTTTACGCGACGTCATGGCAACGCGGGGAATCGCCGGTACCGCTGTTAGTGGTTCGGTTGGTGTTGGCAGCGGTGGCGGTGGCAATCCTGGTGTGGTCGGTGTGTGAAGCCCCTGTTCCACACTGGCTGCTCTACCTGACCAATTGGGGGCTGGTTTTGGTTGCTGGTATGACGGTCAGTGCGCTGGTCGTCTCGTTGTGCGCTCTGATGAAGATGTTACCTGGTGAGTAATATAAATTTTATGTACGGTCAACGAATTTGATTCCTAAGCCACCGTAGAACCCTGTCATTTTAACCGCTACATAGTGACGCAATAATCCTAGCAACCCATTTTAGGTTCTATGATGGCCTAGGAATCAAATTGGTTGACTGTGCAATAAAGAAAAGTAACAGGACAAAAGGAATGCCGTAATATCTGTACCTATACAGTCAAGTCTAAAAATATGCATACATTTGGGAAGTTAAGTCTGGGGAATAAGATTAGAAATCGTATACTTTAATAGACGTGACCGCACAGGATTTAATATTACCGCTAGCATAAATGTGTGTACAGATATTTTTGTCTATTGTTTTGAACCTACACTGTTCAGCAACCACGAATATCAGACAGGACTAGGCACTCAAAAATAATTCTCATAAATATTTAACCGGTGCCAGATATTCTTGATCTTGAGCATGTGAGTGTTCAGAACGATTTTCCTTCAAATCATTTTCACACACCCTCATTAATTTTTAATTTTTACTTGTAAGTCTAGAACAATAGTATTGTCTCGTATTGTGTTGGCACGTACGAGGTTCTGTTATCTCCTTTATACCAATCAAAGGATGCAGCAACAGTCTCTGCATTGTTATTACAACTTCTGATCACTTTTTTGGTGGAATCTATGCGATTAATATTACATACTCGCACATAAGCCAACAAAGTGAACCAAGAACATCTGATGAGTCGCCATAAGGAAATCAATTTAAAAAAGCTGACTACGTAAACACGTAACACATTCTGTACTTTAAAGTAGGTTGATTATCAAAACGAGCGGCGAAATCCAAGAAATGACATTGCTTGATAAAACTGACGACGTAACCAACTGGTTCGCCTTGTGCTCAGGCCGAACAACCTGCTGGTATTTCCAGGAATATAATAATTTCCTTTTCTGTGTGATGACGGAAGGGTTGCCAATGACTTATTTAAAAATGCTTTAAGGTCTCGTTCAAATCGAATTGAAATAAGTAGCAGGTATTTTTTTTTATTATTATTTGTTTTGTTGGCCTTAATATGCCGCTTCGACTAGCAAGTGGTCTAAGTATTGTGGCAGCCTTTTCTTTAGAGTTCGCCGTTAAGGCCCGTTGCCTCCAGGAAATTTCAGATTCTTTGGGCGGTGACTACGGTACTGTACTACATGTACCTATTCTGGGTGCACGATGTGCCGCCCTCGGTAGGTACTTATTTTGTACATGAGTGGTCCGCAGGAGCAGATAATGCGCATTGCTGTCTCCTCTGTCTCCTGACACCTGCAGGTTGCATCCTACTTCATACCCATTTGCCATTCCTGTCATTGCGCAAGTTTTGTGCCTTTTGAGTTGTAATATCTCTTTAGACAGCTAACTATTGAATCCTTTGATCAGGGCTTAGCTTGTTTTTGTTCTTTGGTGAATTTCCACAGGTTGATTGCCTCTGATTTTTTCGCGTTGTTTAGCAGAGAATATGCTTTCCGTTTTGTGATACCAGAGAACAGTTCCGGGCCGACCAGGGCCGTATCTGTGCCTTGCCTTGCAAGTTCATCTGCTTTTACATTTCCTACAATATTATATCGGAATGTCCTGGTACCCATCTAAGTATGACTTTGTTAGAACTCGCCAGGGTGTTTAGATTATTTTTTACAATTCTGGACTAGTTTAGAGTAGGAGTCTAGGGATTCTAGTGCCAGGTAGGCTGTCCGAGTTGATGTAGATGTGTTGGTTCCTTATGTTTCTTTCAAGATTGATCTCCATGCATCTATTGTTGCGAAGAGTTCAGCCTGAAAGATTGAGGCCTCTTTCCCCATGCTGACGCTAGCTTTGAGCTTTGGTTTCTCTCCGTGGATAATACAGTGAGGTTAAGGTTCGCGTCTTTCGTAAGCAGAGTGTACATTGCCAAAGCTAACTGTTGGAAACAATTTGCATTTGCAGGTAAACCCTTTATTAACTATCTATTATTGACCACAGGAAGACAGCTTTGGTTTTTTGGCACTGATGACGCATTTACTTGATTGGTAGCCATATGCTTTGGTGTGCGATGCAAGTAAGAGTCTTTGAGGGTGGGTTAATTTCCACCGAAAATCGACACATTGTGTGGTATTGTACCAGTTTTCATTGCTCATGACTGTAATTCGGTTTCTTACAGCGGTGTGAATTTTCCAGATATTTGGAGTTCACTGTATGCAATACGTGTCTGTGATTATATCGTACACTTTAGTCCTAGAAACTGAACGAAACGCAAGAGAAATTAATACAATTTCGCAAGTTAATAAAAATCAACGGTCTTATCGCTGAAAAGCAAAATAACCATAGCATAGAGCCAAATTGTTTGTTATGAACGAAGGATTACGAAAAAGGAAGCACAAATTTTTGGTACGATAAATTTGTAACGTATTTCCATATAATAAACAACCATTTGATATTTTTTGTTGTAGTTTAGTTAACACAACAAAACTAATGATAGCTAGTAGGTGCCTACCATTGTAACAAGTGACAAATCTGATAACCATCTAACAAAGACGCAAATTACTAAAATGGTTAGTCATACTCACGTCGCTAAGATCTGCAATTATCAACATCCTCATAACTCGAATCCCATGTTTTTACAATGCGAAGGTTACATGGCTTTCTGTTGATAATTGAATCAAACACTTTTTATACCTACTAGACATTGTTTCTAGGAAATCAGCACTCATTATTGCCATGACATGATCATAATATTAACGTCTGCAGTTTTTTATTACTGACTGACCAGTGATTTTCCCTAGGTAATTGTCTTCAGGGCCTGATATGGAGCTCACTGGTTCAGTAAAAGCCTATTCACTCTTGTTTTGAAATGAAATGACTACAAGTTAGAAAAGTTCAAAAACCCCCGATATTTTAATTTCAAAGTTCAATATCTCAAAAACGGCTGAACCGATTTTATTGAAACGTAGCTAACAACCATCTCGAGATGACGTGCTTTTGGATAAAAACCCGCATTCAAATCGGTCTATTCGTTTAGGAGCTACGAAGCCACAGACAGACACACACACACAGACAGACAGACAGATACACAGACACGTCAAACTTATAACACCCCTCTTTTTCCGTCGGGGGTTAATAAAAGGATATTTTATTGCTGAGTATGTGGAACTACTCAGTTAAAATTTATTAAAAGACATTCGAGGACTTTGTATCGAATTTCCATAGTTCCATCCATACAAATTGGCTCGTTTGATTTTTGAAAATTTACTTACATTTTCATTTGCGACGGTAAACGAAACTGATCAAAATACGTAAAAAATAATGATTGTTTTATATCATTCTGGTATATCCTTAGTTCGTTGGAAAACGGACTGTTTTTTTTTAATCCAATTATGGAATTAATTAACGTATGAAATTATGCTATTAAAGTTTTCTAAATATAAAAATATATGTTCCTATATCATTAATATCATTATAAATATTTAATATACATGTTCGTACTTAAATAAAAGGAGTTCTTAAAAATGACGCAACGAACGAACGAACGATTATAAATTGTTCAATACACAAGGGCGCTCTCATTATCATCATCTCGGATTCGACTCGTTAGAAATTAGAAGATACGTGTCAGTAGCGAAATTCGCATTAGGTATTATACACGGCAGTGTAGACTGCGTAGACCTAGTGGAAGAGGTGGTACAACTGTACGCACCCACGGCGCGCGTGCGGCTGCGCAGAGCGCCGCTGCTGGCAACGCCATTCGCGCGCACCGAGTTCCTGCGCCACGCGCCGATCCCCGCCGCCCTAGCGCTGCTCAACTCTGTGCTCGGCGCAGTGAAGCAAGTAGATGTGTTCGCTACCCGATGGCCGCTACTGATAGCGGAATGTAAAAGGATTTTCGAGTCCTTATATTAAATTAATAGTTAATTGGAATATATATTTAAGTTTGCTTGCTTTGGCGTAAGCTGTAATTGCAAATTGTCCTTGGTAAATAAATAAATAAATCATATCAGCCGAAAAACATCCACTACTGGGCATAGGCCTCTCTCAAAGAGTGTCACAATGGCCGGTCCTGCGCCACCCGAATCCAACGGCCTTTACCAGCGGCGCTTCCACGAACTTCGAATCTCGAACTTCGTATATCTCCGTCTCTAACGCTCGAGTACACGAAACCATAAGTGCGATAGAGACGGAGATATCCGAAGTTCGAGATTCGAAGTTCGTGGTTATAGCTCAGGCCCCGTAGCATGGATAGCCTTATCACGCGACAAGTGACAGGATAGAGCATCCGTCCCTGGCTGACACCGTTCGATAGAACGAGACGACGCGCTTATCCTATCACTTATCGCGTGATAACGCCATCCATGCTACGGGGCCAGGTCATCAGTCCGCCTTGTGGGGGGCGCTCTACTTCACTGTCTTAGTGATGACGTTAGCCGTCAAATTTACGCCTTACGAGAGTGAGATGACGTAAAACAGGGTTGTCAGACGATCAAATAAACATCCAACGAATTTTTTTTATATTTTTACGTAATATTAAAAATAGGTATTAAATATCCCAGTATCATAGAAATCTTTAATATTTTTATTTTATTTTCACATTATAATATTCTTATTTTACTTCATTCGCCGTTTTAGTAAAATTTAAATACTTGCTGCGCACCGTCCAGTATTATATTGAGGAAAAAACACCCGTATTTTCCTGTTTTTTGGACCTGTCGAAGGCTTTTGACATGGTATCGTATGAGATCTTGTGGAAAAAATTAGAAGACAGTACGAGTACTCCGAGGGAGGTTGTTGGCATGTTCGATCCGTGTCCCTCATGCGTCGTGTGCGTGATAGTTCCAAAAGCCTTCTTCAGCTGATTTGGAACAGTCCTGCTTGCGCTGTATGGAGATACTGGAACACCCTGCAACCCACCCACCCTGCACCCTGCTGGGCTCAAGAGGTTTAGTGTAAAATTTAATGTTATGTTGTAGGTATGTTCTTAGTGTAGTATGTACGTAGTAAGTTCTCGTAATTGTATTATTTTGCGACATTTTTTAGTATGAAATTTAATTTTAAGGCCTCCACACACCGGTTGCGTGCGCGGGTCGGGCGCGGGCCTCACGTTCGATGTGTGTTTGAAGTTTATTTTCAATGTTTTACAACTTGCGCGGGCCCGCGCCCGACCCGCGCACGATCCGCGCCCGCGACCGGTGTGTGGAGGCCTTTAACTCTTTGCCTTAACATAGTTTTATAAGTTTGTATTGTTACTAACATGATATTGGACATAGCCTGATATTAATTATTATTAAGTATAATTTGAATTGAAGAATAAAAGGCGTATTAGTAAATTAAAAGATCTACAGATGGGATCAATGAATTAGTATTCAGTGACGCGCGTCTCGCACGTGGTGTTTACTCACAAATGAAATGCGAAGTTACCTAACTGGTTACGAAAGTCATCGCCGGACAGGCTTCGTCGCGACCTTGGCCGATTCGCTAGGCATCACTCTCTTTTTTTGTGGCCCACATTCATAAAAATATACATAGGTATACAATATATTCAATATTCTCTTTGGGTATACACTGGGTGAATTCGGGGTCATAATCAGGTATGATAATAAGAATAAGGGAAGAAGGTTCTATTGAACCACTTTTCCCGTGAGACCAACCACTAAGTAAATCACAAAAAGACAGACAGACCACACAAAATAAACCTACAAGTATTGGCAGTTTAATTAATCATTTACTCAGCTTCTTTATTTTGTCTCTATGCAGCCAGTTTGTCATTCCAATGCTACTTACTACCAGCAAACTACCAGTCAATATAGGTACATACTTATAACGTACCTAACGCATGATTACATTTTTTTTTTTTTCTTTTCGGACAATCATACACAAATCAACCTAGTCCCAAACTAAGCAAAGCTTGTACTATGGGTACTAGACGACGATATAGATACTTATATAGAGAAATAAATACTTAAATACATAGAAAACATCCATGACTCAGGAACAAATATTCGTGCTCATCACACAAATAAATGCCCTTACCGGGATTCGAACCCAGGACCTCTTGCTTCGTAGGCAGGGTCACTACCAACTAAGCTAAAGCGGTCGTCAAATATGGTCACAATCACATATCGGACATAAACATTTCGCAACAAAACACGAACTTAAATATAAACATTGTCATCGCTATTAGCACTTTTACTGCTAGCAAGAAAATTACTGGGTTTATTTTATAGTATGGGTACTTGAGATTATTTGAGTTGACCGATTTGCTTTAAAGTAGTCCATTAAAAAGCAGCTCTACCATCCAAGGTGGAAGATTCTAATTGGAATGATAGTTTTATAAAAAGTCGGCCACATTAAATAATCTCAACCTTACGTTTGGTAACGTTATAACACTTACCTCAGGTACTTACCTGGGGTGTTATTCGCTACGCGTTAATGCGGCTCACCCCGCCGGTCACCCGTTACGAAACTAGATCTCTACCTTCGCTTAATTACTACGCATCGCGGTGTCAAGGTATAATTGTGGGTGAGCGTTGAGGTGAGCTTAAAACAAGTTACAGAATAGGGGGGCTGGAGTCTCTCCACCACCGTGTTTTATATGCAACGTGACGACAGATTGCGCGAACGCATGCCGCCGGTGAGAGTCAGGATGGCGGGTGTACCTAAAGAAATATAAAAAAATTGTATACGAAAAAAATGTACCCAAAATGTACTATTTGGTACCACATTTAAAAAAAATTGTACCACCACGTACTCAAAGTTATTACAAAATTAAGGTACACCCGCCAACCAGACAGTCAGGATGGCGGGTGTACTTCTGACAGCTATGTTCCCACCAATTATAAAAAAAAATGTACACCAAATTTTTGTACCAAATTTGTACTATAATATACAATTGATATTCGAGCAATATAATTCGTGGTTTGCGAGCAATACACACGTAAGGTCTTTCTACGGTAGGTACACGCACACGTTGTTAATACTACTTAAACTTGTTTATTTTTCAACTCATATTCGATTCGCTCCCACCTTCTATTATTGAAATCCTTCAGCCAAGCACCATTGAATTAATATTTTTACATTGGTAGGCTTCTTAGCTACGGCTTAACACAAGGATTTCGTGTGCCTCTGTTGCGTCGTGAGAGTCAACCAAAGAGTAAAGTAAGTATAAGGAGTCAACCGATCGGTCGGGCAGTCGGAACTTATTAACCATCGAAGATAAAGAGGGGTGTGATAAGTATCTGTCTGTGTGTCGGTCTGTAACTTCCTAGCTCCTAAACAGATGAACCGTGAAAGTGCGGTTGTTTTTATCAAAACTCTTGTTTGTCGGGATGATTCTTGGCTATGTTCGTTCTTTGGGGGTGAGGGGGGGGGGGGGTGTTTTGACAGGGGCACAGTTGGGCAAAAATTATCTATTTACGAAAAATCGGGAAGATAACTAAATCATCTTTTATTTGATGTCTTTCTGTTGCCGCTATAACAACAAACACTAATAAAAACCGGCCAAGTGCAAGTTGGACTCGCGCACGATAGGTTCCGTACCATTATATATAAAAACGGCAAAAAATCACGTTTGTTGTATGGCAGCCCCCCTTAAAAAAATATTTTGTTTAGTTTTTAGTATTTGTTGTTATAGCGGCAACAGAAATACATAATCTGTGCAAATTTAAACTCTCTAGCTATCACGGTTCTTGAGATACAGCCTGGTGACAGACAGACGGACGGACGGACGGACAGCGAAGTCTTAGTAATAGGGTCCCGTTTTACTCTTTGAGTACGGAACCCTAAAAATATTTTTTTTTATAGATAATGGTACGGAACCCTTCGTGCGCGAGTCCAACTCGCACTTGGCCGGTTTTTTTTTCTTTTGCAATCTTACACAAATCGACTTAGTCCCAAACTAAGCAAAGCTTGTACTATGGGTACTAGACGACGATAAACATACTTATATACATATAGAGAAATAAATACATAAAAACATGGAAAACATCCATGACTCAGGAACAAATATTTGTGCTCATCACACAAATAAATGCCCTTACCAGGATTCGAACCCGGGACATCCGGCTTCGTATGCATGGTCACTACCAACTAGGCTACAGGAGGCTCCCATACAACAACCGTGATTTCTTTGCCGTTTTTATAGATAATGGTACGGGACCCTTCGTGCGCGAGTCCGACTCGCACTTGGCCGGTTTTTCTTTCCCTCGCTGTAGTGAGGTGAAAAGTTTTGTGTTATACACGGGTGAAAAGTTATTTTACGTCTCGTGTGTTGAAACCGTTGTCGTCTCGTGTGTTGAAATGTTGGAACCGATATTAGACATTTACAAAAAAGGTCCATATTACAGATCGATCAATATTTACAACAAATTACCATCAAATATAAGGAATTTAGAAAATAATAACTCTTTCATTAGCAAACTAAAAACATTTCTGATAAAAAAAGCATACTATTCGGTCTCAGAGTTCCTGCAGGATGATGACCTTCTGTAATATCATAATGTAAAACTATAGATTTTATTATGAACTAAATAATATAATTAGTTTGCCTAATAGATATATGCACTAGAGTTTATATAAAGGGTCCATGAGATACATTTTTATTTTGTAACATCTTTGTAAAATACCATGGTTTGCAATAAACATTATTACTATTACTAACACTCGCTACGCTCAGGATTCTATTTTTGAACCACTCGCTTCGCTCGTGGTCAATCATGGAACGCTTTCGCTAGCTCGTGTTTCAAATGAACACTCGCAGGTAAAATACAACTTTCTCCCCTTACAACAACCCCTTACAAATAACTATTCTCATAAGCCACATATGTATATGTAGTGATTTAGCGCCCGGCTGCCGAGCTTTAAAGACTCGAGACGTTGATGCTAAAACTACCGCTATGCAGTACCTACTGAAAAGACTCGCGTTAGTTCGAGTTTTTAAGGCTCGGCTAAGCTGACTCGCAACGCAAACCTATCTCTGTAATTTGCCATCATCAAGTCATCATCAATTTACATCCAAAATTATTTATGAGCAATAGTAATTGAAGTAGCAATTCAACGAAATCTAATCGAACTTTGTGGAGTAGTTACCTACGTCATTAAAAAGTCCATAGGTCATCCCCCTTACCAAGAGAAAATGCATGATTTACCATATAAGTTACCGAAATCGCCATATTATTGCATTTGAAGAATTCCCTCATTTCCTCCTGGATCCCATAATCAGATATAATTCGAATCCAAAAGGGACCTCCCTGTAGAAACCGGCACTTGAAATCGGACTTGATAAAGAATTATCTCTGATATATAAAATAAAATCCGACTCGACTGGGCAGCGTTCGGGAAGCTACGGCACATCTTTTCGTCCAATATTCCGCAGTGTCTCAAGACGAGTGTTGACCAGTGAGTGTTGCCAGTGATGACATATGGCACTGTAACGTGGTCGCTTACAATGGGCCTCATAAGAAGGCTCAAAGTCACCCAAAGGGCAATGGAAAGGGAAGATTCTCTGCGTGATCGGCTGATCGCATCAGAACCAAGGTAACCGATATAGCCCTCCGAATCGCTAAACGTAAGTGGCAGTGGGCAGGGGCACATTGCACGTAGAACCGATGGTCATTGGGGCGGAAAGGTTCTCGAGTGGCAACCTCGTACCGGAAGGCGCGGCGTGGGTAGGCCCCCCACAAGGTGGACTGATGACCTGGTAAAGGTCGCGGGGGTCCGCTGGATGCGGGTGGCGCAGGACCGGTCACTTTGGCACTCTTTGGGGGAGGTCTATGTCCAGCAGTGGACGTCTTTCGGCTGACATGATGATGATGATGATATAAAATAAATACATAAAGACAAACCGAAAGCCTTCCTGTTATGTTACGAGCTATTAACTAGGTACCAGTAGAAAAACCTTAAATGTGTACAACTCGCAAACCACGAATTACATTGCCCGAATGTAAATTGTATATTAAAGTACAAATTTGGTTCAAAATTTTGGTGTATAATTTTTTTTTTATAATTGGTGGGAACATAGCTCTCAGAAGTACACCCGCCATCCTGACTGTCTGGTTGGCGGGTGTACCTTAATTTTGTAATAACTTTGAGTACGTGGTGGTACAATTTTTTTTTAATGTGGTACTAATTAGTACATTTTGGGTACATTTTTTTGGTATACTTTTTTTTTATATATCTTTAGGTACACCCGCCATCCTGACTCTCACTGCCGCCGTCATGCGTGACCTGTACTAAGTATGACGATTGCCGCTATCTCGTAATGTACTAAACGTCCGCCGAAAGAAATTGAAAGTATTCACGTCGTGGTTCTCAAAATGCTCATTGAACGAACGATGTTCTTTGCTTCAGCTTGGGCCAAGTTCATTCCGTATGTTCGTTTGTCCAGCTGTTCTACAATCGCATTTATCAACTACCTAGTGAATTTTTTTGAGCAGGTTCTATAATTAATTTTTTTTTTTCGTCGATTCAGATTAAGGTGGAGTCTTGTACTTGCAACTAGGTGGATATATCTATCTGGTAATAGCAACTAAATTTAATAATGCCCTCTATGATCACTATCCTAGAGGGCATTGTTAAATTTAGTTGCAATTACCATTTACCAGATAGTTGCAATTATAAGATGCTACCTTAAGAAAATTAAAAATAAATATTTTGAGAAAAGACTGATTTTCGTGTTGATTTATTAATTTAGTTAGATTCGATTAGATCTTCGGACCTTGTCTTTTTTGTCGCCGAGACTGATCATGAGGCTTGCAAGGCTCGTTATACAAAAATATTGTGAGTAAGTTGTTCATAATGAAAGTCGAAAAGCCACAATCAGATCTCGGCAAATAGATTTTAGCTGGCTGAACCATCACTATTTAATAAAATGACGCCTGAAATAAGGGTAGGTAGACAAGGTACCTGATTCCGAAGAGTTATTTGTCAGAAAGTATATTTTTTCCGAATTATGAAATTCCGAATATCATATTCCGCTAAAAGATTTTATAGATTTTGTGTTTCCGTGAAATAAAAACAATGAATATAATATTATTTCGCGACTCAGCTCTATTTGGTACTGACGAAATCTCGAACATGATGTTTCGTGACCTTTATAGTACTAGGGGATCTCACAAATCATTATTAGTGTTCCGCACCGAAACTGGTCCAACGTAACGCTTATTGCAACATTTGCAACCACTGGGTGTCCTATCACAAGCGGTTTTCTCAAACACCGCGGCACCGCTTGACATAGAAAGCTGAAATTTGGTCTAGATATGGCAATTGGTGACCTTATTAGATAACTGAACCCAAAAGGCCAAAAAGGCGTATGTCTTATTGAAGAGGACAGTTTTGGGGGTAAATAGGGCATTATTACATTTAAATATTATATGATTTCAGAGGAGGGCGAGCCCCCGTGGTACGTGGCGACGTACTGGGTGTTCTACAACATATCCGTCACTATAGCCATCCTCATAACTCTGCTGTACTGGATACTGCTCTTTGATTCTAGTAAGTGATCACACTATTTACAAAAAACAAACTATAAACGCAATGGGTGGCATCCGGTGTGGCAATATTGTGGGTGTCACCCAGTGGCGTAGCTCAGCTTTGAAGAGTGACGCATTCTCGGGTGTGTAACTGTGTACTGACTGACTTATATTGTTAGTAGTAGTTCACCGCATCACTAAATGCTTTTCAATAGTAAACTTAAAAGATATGAAATTCTGACAGTATCTTGAAAGCGAGTAGAGCTGTTAATATTCAGAACGCACACTAATGCACGTCACTTTACCGGTCACGCCTAACGAAACTAGACCTCTACCTACGCTTAGTTACTGCAAATCGCGGCGTCAAGACATATTAGAGTGTGAACGGTCAGTTGAGCTTAAAACAAGTTACATAATAGCGGGGCAGGTGCGACAAAGTGCAAAGGTCTCATTAGTGATACAATTACTAAGATTTAAGTTTCTAAGTGTGTCACAGTTTTGTTTGTATATTTTTGGATTAAAAATAAGTAATCATAATACCTTGGATTTGGTTATTGATACATTGATATGGCGCGGCGTGGGTAGCCCACCCACAAGGTGGACTGATGACCTGGTAAAGGTCGTGGGAGTCCGCTGAATGCGGGTGGCGCAGGACCGGTCATTTTGGCACTATTTAGGGGAGACCTATGTCCAGACAGTGGACGTCTTTCGGCTGATATGATGGTGATGAGATTGATATGGCTGGCTTGATCTTACTTTGCTCTAGAATACTCTCCATGATTGCTGGCAAAATGGTTAGGAAGAACATACCTACTACAGGTTCTGTCTGTACATTACAGATTCCGTCGCAATTTTTGACCGATCGTTCTGGCTGGAGACGACAACGCACGCGTTCAACTCTATCCTGGTCCTGACCGAGTTTATGGCGGCGCGCACGCCGGTGCGCTTCGCCCACATTTACCAGCCGCTCGGCGTTGGTGTGTGGTACGCCGTGTTCTCTGCGATATACTTTGTCGCTGGAGGCACTGACTTGTAAGTTATTTTCTATTTGTAGACTGAAATTTGAGTCCTGATATCTATATCAGCACGGCTAGCAAAAAATGGCCCGCGGGCTGTGTCGCGGCGAGATAGACTACCTACTCGTCTCTTTCTTATTAGAACGCGTAGAAAGAGACCTATAGTCGCGCGCTGTGATTGCCGTGGGGCGCGTAGTCCGCATATCTTAGGTATGCAGAGTGAGCCTGAGCTAGTTCATCGCAGTAAGATACATTAGCTGACGCAGTATCTCAGCTAGACTCTCTTAAGAATTTTTTACACCAGCGCTCCATTTTAAAGTTTTTAAACCAGTTATACACACGTCACGTGCGCGGGTTTGTGTATCGCTGACTACCCAAAGTTGCTGCTATTGTTACGATGCGTAGTTTGTGTGAGTGCGTTGCATCTTGCATAGGACATTTGTACGGATTTGTGTTACTACTTTAAGCTATAAATCTACTACGGTTCAGTGTGAAACCAAATATACACTGGCCCTGAAAAAATACAATGGCCACGAAATAGATATACTCGTATAAGTTGGATTGATCTTTACCACTATCAAATATTCCAGTTTGACAAAATACTTTCAAAGCTTTCCACGGAAAGCTTTGAAAGTATTTTGTCAAACTAGAATATACTTAGCCATGGCTGAGTACACTACAATTTCCCTTGCAGTTTGTCTGTTAAATTTTTCAGGGAAGGTAACCGCTGGATCTACGACATCCTAAACTGGGAGCGACCGGGTCCCACCACTGCGCTGGTCGCAGCGGCAACCTTGGGTCTGATCCTGGTGTACTCTGCGCTGTGGGGCGTTGCTCTCGCCCGCGACAAGATCTCCGGCGCGCTCATCCGCACCACCAGCCACACCTTGCCCTTCACACCACCCGACTATAGCGTGTCTGGATACGCGTAATACCTCCGAGTCGTTAGGAGGTATAGTGACCCATTTTCAACTGATGCTGAGACGCGATGCGGTGACACTCTTATTTCTAATTTGCACAGTTTGAGAGAGAAGGCGGTGAGTCGCATGACTCGCGTTGCTTTGTTCATTGTTCATAATCATAACCTATGTTACAGTCAAGACATTTTGAAGCTAGATGCGTGATGATAAGTACAGCTAGGGCTAGGCTACGATATGGAGCGTCAGCGGCAGCAGTGTGCCATAAGTGGGATAGGCTGCGCTCCGAACTCTCGCTCCCACTTATGATCCGCGGCCACTCCAAGTTGTGGCTGAGCTGTTAAAGTAGGTGATTGCAACACAATCGCGCATGCGACTTCCATGACACTGGCGGTAAAACCTATTGACCAACACATTAATGTCGGGGCTCAGGGCAGCTATTGCGTCAGGCATACCTTGCAATATTGAGGTATCTATACGTGAAATTATTGTTTTAGTGACAAGCGAATATTCTTTAGCAGGTCAATAATTGAGAATTTTTATAAAGGACCTAACTGAAACACGTAAACATGCTTGATTATGTGAGTGGGAAAAAATGCACTTAAAACGAACAATAGTCAGAAAAGAAGTACTTAATTAATACCTAGGTTGATAAAAACTGTAATAAAGAAAACAATAGAACATTTCCATTTAATAGGATGCACTTAATGCCATCGATTCCGTTAATAATAATTACTAATTGGCTGCTCTTTGACTACCATGAATAGTCATTAGTTATTAAATCATGTCACTAAAATTATGAACATTTTAAACAAACTACTCTGTAAATACTACATGGCTGTTATTCATGCCTGCCATTGGTTAATAGGTGTGGATGACACAAATTATAATGACTTGATAAAAATGATAAAGAATAACTGGTTGTGCCGGGTAATTTATCCGTCCACATATTTAATAATCAACTTTATAGTTAGTTCGAATGGATTTCCTAGAAAGGATGAATCTTTTAGACCCGGTGCCTACAACAATACCATTGTTTAGCCACTTGCCACGAACGCATCGAAATGAAAAGGCCATGTTTAATAATACTTTACTCGAATAGTAACTCTATTCATCATCATCATCATATCAGCCGAAAGACGTCCACTGCTGGACATAGGGGAGGACAAAGAGTGCCAAACTGACCGGTCCTGCGCCACCCTCATCCAGCGGACTAACTCGGTGTGACTCTATTGTTAAAGTAAAACTCATATTAAAACGAAAGTCGGTATTAACAATTTTTTATTAGTAGTTGCAGCATGCTTAGTACAACGTAAACAGTTAAGGTTACACTTAACAATGAAAGACATTCGGTTTTTCTTCTCTTTGTGCTTAGAAAGAGAAGTGAATTCGCTTTAGAAATGCGACCAACGAAATTGGAATATATACCCACGTAATATTTATGACTTTGACTGATTCACTAACTGCCTCAACATAGGCGTGATCTCACGTTAGGTTCTGCTTGGTAAAAGAACCAGCGGAGAGATTCTTCAAACTAATCACAGAAGCACCTAGCTTTAAAGTTTGTCTATAGATGATCGGTTTGTTAAATGATATCCTTTCCAGAGTTAAGCACGAACTTCGAAATTCGAATTTTGGGTATCTCCATCTCTGTCGCCAGAGCTCCCTAGGGTGCGCTGTATTGGGAGTGAGGGACCTGCATGTCTCTATCTGCTAACACAGCGAATCCTCAAGTGAATAAAGGGTCGGCAACGCACTTGTGATTCTTCTGGAGTCACAAGTGTCCATAGGCGACGGTACCAGCTTAACATCAGGCAGGCCGTAAGCTTGTTTGCCACCGTCGTAGTATAAAAAAAAAACTTACATTACTTGAGTGACAGGGATGCAGGTATACGAACTTCGAGTTTCGATTTTAGTGGTAGGTAGCGCCGCTGAATTGAGATCGATTTTTGAATAGTTTTGAATCGATACATATATTTTTGCACTACAGATATAATTATTAGGCAAATGGTTATCGATTTTTCAATCTTTAATCTCCATTTTGGTTTTCCATATTTTGAAAGAAACGAATAGTTATTTTTTAATGAATTTTGTAAACATTGTCTAAAAAACACCTTTTTTGTTATAAGATTGCTGTAAAAGATCTAACATGTACGAAACCTACATATTATTTGGGCTCGTCTCTGATGTCTCTATACACACAAAACACAAAACACATAACACAAAAGTTATGGCCACAAAACCTGTTTTTTGGTCTAAAATTGTTCAACTTTGATGCCAAATATCTCGAAGACAGTGATGTTTGAAGTAAATATGGGATACTATATTGCTTAAAACCTGTTGTTGTTAATATTATAAGCTACAAAAGACATTAGAAAACTCTAAGGGATTCAGATCGAAGGTCATTGGCGTATGGGATCCCCTTAAATGCGAGAGAGTGATGAACGCCTATAAAGATTTATTATTACAGGGATTCGATCTGAGACACGTATTTTGCATTTCAATTGTAATTAAATGTTTTCGTCCTGACCTGTGGAATCGAGCCCGCGATACATGTTGAACTATTTGAATGCAAAACGTGTGCTATAGATTGGTGCTTTGATGGTATACCTACTGCTGTAATTTAACATTTTGGATTACTACGAGTAGGTATGTTTAACAAATTAAAAAGAAGCGGGTTGTGTCGGAGATACAACCGTTAATTAAGTTTAAGTGGATACTTATTTGTTGGCTATGGAACCCTAATAAAAAGCCGGTCAAGTGCGAGTCTGACTCGCGTACCGAGGGTTACTTAAAAAACTATACTTAAAAAATCGACAATAAGTAAAGCGACCTCTGTCGGCACCTACCTATTTAAAGGTGGTTTGTTTATCATCGATAATTCGTTGTAATAACAAGTTTAATGTTTCTTTTGTTAAATAAACGTAAGTACTTCTGACTAGGCCGTTCGATTTGTAAAAAAAAATACATCTTAAAATTATAAAATTACGAAGTTTATTGTTTACACATTTTCGAAGATTTCTCAAAGTCACTAAAATCTGTATAAGTACATATAAATCGGTATATATGGCAACATTGACTGACGTAGCTCATTTGACTCGCGATACATTGAAAATGGCGGTCATTTCAGCATTATTTTCATGTCCGCCACATAAACTAAATAACATTTTGTGATTAACAACTAATGGCAAACAATTATTTGAAATCAGATTAGGCTTCTCTACAAAAAGTTATTCCGAAAGCCACGTGATACATTTTGAACTGTACCCCTATACTCGTACAGTCGCCATCACATACATCGGAGCAAACAAGCACGTCACAAACATCGGAACAGACCTTTATTTTCAAGGCATTAGGTTGCATGTGCCGATATTTTTGAACACCTATAGTGTACCTATGTATGTGATGACGACTGTACAAGAACGCGAGCAAAGAAGTATCCACTTCAATAAACATTCCGTATTTTCAATTTATACTGTGATGTTTGTAACGTACCTATACCTATAGTCCCCCGCGGCTATGAAGTCAATCCTGAGACATGCCTCTAGGGTTGAATATGTAATTTTTTCCTATGGTTGACATTGTCATTATTCAGAAACTTCATAGTTGCGCAATGTGTCAGGATTAAGTTCATAGCCGCGGGGGACTGTAAGTAAGGTAAACGTCCGAGTGCTCGACGCTGTGCTAGTATATGGCATGGGCACTCTATGTCAAAGCAAAGTGACATGGCTTAAATTCGAATAAAGAAAAATCCTCTTAGTTCGAATTTAACCCATATCGCTCTAGCGTCGAGCACTCGGACGTTTACCTTACTTAGTTATTTTTTTGTACATATTTATTTTGGTTGATAAGTTGTTGTAAGTATTTTAGATTAGAGATCATATTTTTAATAAATGTTGTGATGTAATTAAAACTATTTTGCTATTTTATTAGTAGTACCTACTTCTAGAATAAAATCTAAATATTTTTCGTTTATGGAGATTAATTACGTACCTACCTATGTAAATAGGCACCTAGGCATACATCTTTGTCACTCAGCGTCAAATACTCTGTAGGAGTCAAAGTGGCCAATTAGTACGGTACACCATACTAAATATATGGTGTACCGAACTATTTGACTACTTTGGTTGCTACAAAGTATTTGACGCTGAGTGTACATACACACCTAAACATGACTACACTTTTGGTAGGTACCTACCTACCTATATTTTAACCCCCCAAACAAAAAAAGGGGTGTTACTAAGTTTGACGCATCTGTATATGATGTGTGTCTGTCTGTGGCATCATAGCTCCTAAACGAATGGACCGATTCTGATGCGGTTTTTATGTCCGAAAGCTGACGTGATCGAGATGGTTCTTAGCTACGTTTCAATAAATCGGTTCAGCTGGTTTTGAGATATTGACCTTTGAAATGAATAATGTCGAAGGCTTTGTAACTTTTCTAAGTTGCTAAGTAATTATAATAAGTAGGTAACAGTAAGTATTGTAGTGTTCTATTGTTGACCTGTAAGTGCAGTAGGTACACATATCCATGGTAAGTTAATACAATTTATATCTACGATAAAATGGTGGCAGTGAAAGCGTTATTCAAATCTGGGGGCACGGCAGTGCCCCCGCCAAGTCGAGCAAAATAAAGAGGCACGGCCGCGTACCATCCTTTTCTCGAAGTCATTCAGTCCATTTTCAACATCCTGTAATTTTGTGCTGGCTAAAGCCAGAACCCTGAATGTTCAATAATAATGGCTTACATAGGTAGGTATATTGTCTACAACATTAAATTTGAACTATAAGTTTTAGAACTATTGCCCGTCAACTTACTTAGTTTTGTCACTGACATACTCACTCCCTTACTGACTTATAAGTTATAGGTAATGATCATCGTAATTCTAAGATACCTACCTACTTCTAGCTGACCCACAAGCTCCAAAATTTAAACATAATTAGTTTTAGTTTTTCCATTCATAAAAAAACATAAAATATTGCAATTTCAATCACGATTCATATATATACAAACTGCATAAGTAATTAGAAATACATACTTATGGTTACTTTTGCAGTTCCTTCCTGCGCAACGTTATTTGCGGTTGGTAAAATAATATTTCCTTTTAGTACAAAGTTGATAACACAATAACCTACAAAAAGAAATGCGATCCCATAAAAAAAACATTCCATGTAAAAAATAGGCCAAGTCTCCAAACTCTTCCACAGTAAAAAGTGGTGAGATATTTCGTAGAGTCAGGCATTCTTATTAATCTTTATTTGCTTGCTAAATAAAATTTTGTGACTTGGTATCACACTTACGCAGTTTTAGGTATGCAACAATTAGTAAATACAGAAAAGGTGTGTGGATTCCCGAGTTGCAGAATTTTATTTAGCAAGCAAATAAAGATTAATAAGTAGGAATGCCTGACTTGGTTGTACGAAATATCTCACCACTTTTTGGCCAATTTTTTACATGGAATGTTGTTTATGGGATTATATTATAATATTTTGTAACTATTATAAGTTTAAGGGCGGAGGAAATAATCTGCGGTGATCTGTTATACATTTTTTTGTAAATGTTTTGTCGATTGTTTACGCCATCTATTGTGAGATAGTTACAGTAAACGCACTACTGCCATCTATTGAAGAATTATTAAAACAATACTTGTTTCCAAACTACCCTAGTAGATGGCGTTAAAATAAAGACGTAGACAGCGCCATCTGTTATTGAGTAGGATATTTAATACATTGCATTGTTATGCGTGGGTGTTTGTATAGATGGCGCTATTTAACCATTTTAAAATAATAAGATGGAGGGGGGGAGGGTTATCAATAATGTGTTAATTTTATAACAGCTTGTGTTTTGTGTTTATTAAACTTGGTGTCGGTTTCGAATAAACGAAAGATGACAAATTCATTTATGGAATAATATTTACCTACACCATTTTATATTATGATTTATGAACTTGAAATAAAAGAAAATACGTTTCTGTCAAAAATTAATTTTTTGGTACCTAAAGCTTATATTGCCGACTGTACTTTTCTGTATACATCATCAACTACTCATTGAGATGATTCTAACGAGCCCAAACTCAAAGGGGTTTCGTCGGTCAAATACTGAATTCCCATGGCCAACTTCTGTCTCCTTCATCAGATCAGCTCGATGGTACCATTATATTGAATTGTCATCCAAACTATACTAATTCCCAAAAATTTCAGCTAAATCGGATAACGGCAAATGACTGAAAAATGGATTGCAAAATTTGACGGACAACTTACATACTTATATGCTTACATAATATCTTAATATCCTTACAGCTTGTAAAAAGGAAAATTCATTTTAGTATTTTGTGAGCAAGCATGCTTTAATTTCCAGAGACCACATCGTAGCTTCTACTACTATAGGGCTCTCCAAATATGTCTATTGTTTTTTTCTTAAAATTTAAATAAAAAAGTTATAAAGATATTTTAAGAAAACAAGACAATGTCAATTTTCATTTCTTTATTTTTTAGGGTTCCGTACTCAAAGAGTAAAACGGGACCCTATTACTCCGCTGTCCGTCTGTCCGTCCGTCCGTCCGTCTGTCCTTCCGTCCGTCCGTCTGTCTGTCACCAGGCTGTATCTGACTGATACCGTGATAGTTCCAGCTGAAATTTTCACAGATGATGTATTTCTGTTGCCGCTATAACAACAAATACTAAAAACATAGAATAAAATAGTTTTTTTAATAGATAATGGTACGGAACCCTTCGTGCGCGAGTCCGACTCGCACTTGGCCGGTTTTTTTCCTTTTTATGTTGAATAAAGTTAAAATTAAATATCAGGAATGAATTCAGCGTCCTTGATTTATACGAAAACTAGCTTTTGCCCGCGACTTCGTCCGCGTAGAACTCGTTTATATCGTAGCTCGATACAAACTTTCACCCTCCATTTCCCTTTTAGGGGTAGATTTCCGATATAAAAAGTATCCTTTGTCCTTCCCCGAGACTCAAACTATTTTTATCATCATCATCATATCAACCGAAAGACGTCCACTGCTGGACATATGCCTCCCCCAAAGGGTTCCAAAGTGACCAATTCAGCGCCACCCGCATCCAGCGGACTCCCGCGACCTTTACCAGATCCACCTTGTGGGGGGCCTACCAACGCTGCGCCTACTAACTACCTCTAAACACAATTTTATCTAAATGGGTTGTATAGTATTCGGGGTAAGCCACCCTCCTCCAAAATTTACATCTGAAAATTTGATGGCTCCCCTTCTTAAATCCATCTTTGAGTCGCAAGGACCAACTCAGCAAAAGCAAATCTCTTAATCACAAATCGCCGTATAATGAAGCCAACACCAGCAACTATTAGTGCACCAGCGAAGTTAATCAGGATGTTAGTAATTGTACAAGATATGTATATTAAAAACAAGATGTTAAAAATAATTCCAACATTCCCGTCCAATATTTAAAACTGAACAAATCCTCACATTCTTATCATATTTAAAGTTCTTTGTAACACTAGTAGGTACCAGTAGTAGTAGTAGGTTATTTTTAGTACTTATCGGACAGTCTTGTGGTCTTTTACGGTCATGAATGAAACAATTGAAAAATGGGTACTATAAAACCAATTATCATATTTTAGAATCTACTCAGTACCAATAGCAATATTAAATAAAACCCAGACTAATTGCAACACGCATAGGCGATCAGTGGGTGTCAATGGTAATAAGGTATGTCTTTTCTTTTCATTATTGCACTACCAGTATAAGAGGTGGTATAAAGTGCGACCTCATTTTCTACGTGCATTCACGTTTGACAATCCAGTGAACCTAAAATGTACGATAATTTGGTCGTCTAATGCACGCGATCACTATTTGCGCATGAGGGTACCTATTTGATGTCAACAACGTGGACTATTTACTCTCACGAAGCTCAGAATAACGTTGTCGGTGGAGAATACAATAGTTAAGACATAATTTACCCAAAGCTTGTCCCAGAAAAAAATGTCGCTTATAAATTAGTAAAAATTCCATATTAATTATTAAAATTCAACAAATTTTCCAATACAGGTCTTTTTTGATATTCCTTTCAATATTACTATTTACACATAAAGATCAGTTTAAGATTGGTTCATCCAGAAACTTGTTAATTTTCCCTTGACCCCTGCCATCAAATTTTGTACATCGTCATCGGTGATTAGTTTGGATGCTTCATTCCACTTCCGTTTGAAGTTTTCGACTGAAGTGTCATTACTTTTAGGTTTTAAAAGCTTCTGTTTCACACGAGCCCAATATTTCTCAATGGGTCGTAGCTCGGGCAGTTGGAAGGATTGAGGTGTTTTTCAACAAAATCGACATTATTTGCTTTGTACCACTCTATTGCTTTCTTCGTGTGATACGTGGCCAAATCAGGCCAGAACAGTACAGGTGAAGTATGCCTCTTAATGAATGGCAACAATCGTTTTTTGAGGCACTCATTCAGGTACAAATCACCATTTATGGTTCCATTAGTAAAATATGGTTTACTGCGTTTGCCACATGAACAGATCGCCTGCCACGCGAGAACTTTATTTGCAAGTTTATCCATTTTGATGACCTTATGCTCTTCACCTTCTGCTTTTCTGTCGGTCCCAGAATAATAGTGGTGTCATGGAAGTGATTTGAATTCAAGTTTGCAGTAAGTTTCGTCGTCCATAACAGTACAATATTTTTTCTTCGTCATTTTTGAATAAAGCTTTCTAGACCTGGTTTTAGACTCTTTTGACAGTTTTGCATTTCTATTGAGCACTTTAGTTTGTTAAAACGTTTTTATAGAATTATTTCTCTTCACTCGTTGCACAGTAGATTTCGAGGTTTTAGACTTTTTGCCCAAGTCTCGTACAGAGAGGGTAGGTTTTTTCTGTGAAGCTGTTATAATCTTCTTCTCGATATTCTTGTTTACAAACCCTGGTTTACGTCCACTTCTAGGCCGTCGCCGTATACCACCAGTCTCCCTGAACCGTTTTAAAACCCTTTGAACGGTTTTTGTAGACGTTTTTAGCTCCGTTGCCACTTTTTTCGCAGAGATGCCTCCATATTGAACATATTTGTACAAAAATTTTTCGTGTAACTTTTCTTGCCTCGACGACATCGTTGAACATCTAGTACTGACAGTGTTTTTTTTATTTTAATTTATACATGAATGACCATCCAAACGGAGAGTATAGTTTTCAAACCTCTTGAGATTTCATCCTGATATACCACCCCATCTAATAATGAGCGACATTTTTTTCTGGGACAAGCTAGTCTCATTACCAAAACCATACCTATTAAGTATGGATGCCATAAAACCTAACAAATAGGTTAGTTCTCAGGTTTAACCTTAAAAATGGCCGTGACTGTATAATATGGGTGTGATTGCATAGAATAACACCAATATCATACGTCTATTGCAGTCCACTGCTGGATGTAGTGTAGACCTCCCCCAAGGTACGCCCATAAGACCCGCTCTCCGGTTTTCACCATCCAGTCACTATTAGCTACCCTCCTCAACTCATCGGTTCATCTGGCCGGAGGGCGCCCAACACTCGTAGTCGTTTGCCAAGCCGTGGCCTCCGTTTGAGAACACGCTAACTCCACCGACCATCGGTTCTGCGACAGATGTGACCAGCCCACTGCCACTTCAGTTAGCTACACTTCTCAACTATGTCAGCGAGATCCCGAGCATAGAACTTTCCATAGCTCTCTGAGTGACATGTAGTCGGAGGGATATCTTCACCGTCAGGTTCCGCTTCTCAACTCCCTACGTCATGATTTGTAGGACGCATTGATAGAACACCTTGGTCTTTAGGCATTGTGGCAAAGATGACTCGAAGACGTGACGCAACTTCATAAACGCCGCCCAGCCAAGCTGAACTCTTCCGGTGATTTCATCCTCAAAGTTGTCTCTACCTAACTGCAATTTTGGCCCAGGAGGAGCTTTTGACACCAATATACCTACCTAATATGCTTACAATCTTAATATAATGATTTCACTTACAGATGGTTTCTACCAATCCGAGAGAGACCCAAAGGTAAGTAATTTACTGTCAAAAATTTCATTTTTGGTACAAGCTTTTATTGCCGACTGTACTTTTCTGTATACCATAATCAACTACTCATTGAGACGATTCTAACGAGCCCAAACTCAACTGGGTTACGTTGGTTAAATATTGAATTCCCATGGCCACCTTCTGTCTCCATCATCCGATCAGCTCGATGCACGATGGTACAATAATATTGAATTGTCATCCAAACTATACTAGTTAATACTCACAATTTCAGCTCAATCGGTTAACGGCAAGTGACTGAAAAATGGATTGCAAATTTTGACGGACAACCAAACAGGTCAAGTTAATATCAAGCATGTAAAAAAAGGTAGACTTCAGCTAGAAAGACCGACCTGACGCCGAATAATTTTAGTTTCTCATAAATCGGAATCGCAATATCGTTACAATATGGATATTCGTGTATCGAATAAAGCCTGATAACAGCTAATAATGAGCCTAAATAATGAACTAGAGCGATTGGGCGGTGCCTGTCGATCAGTGGGACGAGTAATTATATTACAAACCGTTATTACCTCATTAGTAATACAGGTACCGCGTCGCTCTGGAAATCACAGTCCGATATCTTACTTCATTTGCCAGCCGCCCCGTTCTTCGACAGGCCGTAATGAGGTTATTAACATTTTTTTTTATTATCAACTTAATAGAAATGAATCATAATTAGTTTCTTAAAAGTATTTGCAAATCAAGACTAGACTTGATAACTTTATAATTTATCCAAGGATCACTTAGCAACGCTCTGTAGGAAACGTTGTCCTTTAGTGTTATACTTATTAGTAGTACCTGCGCCAACTTTGTGTTTCAGAAACTTTTTTGCTATAGGCCACAGTTTACGAGTTATTTAAGAAAAACTAAAAAAAGAGCCCTTTACACCTCCATCCGCCCGTAAGCTTCACCCCCTCCCCCCAGTACTTTTAGAACGTGGTTTAAAATACCATTCCCTACAACTACACCAAAATTCGCTTTTACACGAGTTTTTTCCCCTGACTTTCCTTCGTTGGGTGGGCTATAATGGGATAAGGTAACAAGTAGACCCCGGTCTCCTTCAGGACGCGATTGATTTGATTGATATAGTTATTTAACAATCCATATAATCGATCACACTATATGTAACAAATACAATCGTTCCTAAAATAAATATAATAGTATGGAACGCGACATGAGCCGACACCCTAGCGCTCTCCCATCTCCGTGGCACCTCCGTGAAGGCTGGCGCTGCAGCAAACTCGGCCGAGCTCCTCAAGCGGCGCATGTATGCAAACATTAACAGTGGTTGCATATTTGAGCCGTTTGGGGTTGAGACCCTAGTACCCTGGGGAAAAGTGCCCACAGGGTCTTTAAAGAGTGCTCGAAGCGACTCGCCGAAGTTACGCGTGACCGGATGGCTGGCTCATACCTCGCACAGAGGATAAGCATTGCCATCCAACGTGGCAATGATGCCAGCCTTCAGGGCACGTTGCCCAGTGACGGCGAACTAGGGCAATTATTTTAATTGTAAGCTATTTTATTTTATAAGTAGTTTAATTATAGATATAGTTATAATAATATTTTTGTTATTTTTTAATTTCAAACACAATTTATAATGTTTTATGAATAAACGACCCTAGTAATAAAGAGCCCAAAAAATACAATAAGGAAAAAAAATGTGTACAGGGTCCTAACCAAACGCAGACGTAGGATAAGGTAGGATATTCTTGCAGTAGGTATATGTGGATACTCAATCTAGTATCCACATATACCATATTGATGGCTTGTATATTTGTATATGGTTCGTCGTAATGCATACTCAATGACTTCCGACCATAAAACGTGACAGATAAAAAGGTAAAATAAAGACATCTGCTGTTTATATTCACAAATAAATTAAATGCTTTATAAAGTTGTGCTAGCTATAGAACCGAGGCCGAGGTATATAAAGATTGCTGAGAAAATTAGTGGCAGTAGTATAGTAGATTTTTTTGTTAATTGACTCAGGCGCAATATCTATATGTTATTGCGATTCCAAGCGCTGGGGAAACGGAAACATGTTAGGTCTTTTTTTTTAAACATCTATGTATACAATAATTTAGGATATAAATACTAATATTGGAAAGTGAACCAGAGTGTGGGCACACCGTGAAAGCGCGACCCTCGCGGGCGCCTCGGTGGTGCCACTCATGCGTACACTGCGGCGCTGTGGATTCTGCCGCCTGCCCCCCGCGGCTGCTGATGACCCCCCGCCCTCTTTAGCCACGCGTGCTGCGCGCGCAGCGCACGATGCCTACTGCGCCTTCGCACTCAGCGTCACCAGCGCCTATTTAGTACAGGAGCTCATCTACGCCTTTCAGGTATTTTCCGCCGCTATTATTATCCTCCACCGTTCAATGTACAGTCGGTAAATAGATTTGCCAGAGCATCCGAGGATGCGCTCTGTTGAGAGTGAGGGACATGCATTTGTCTATTGCGGTCTCATGCGGTGTCTGATTACCATCAGACAGGCCGTGTGCTTATTTGCTATCATGGTAGTATAAAAAAATAGATTGTAATTAGCAACATGCCCCAAATATATCGTAACACGGCACGTCTACTTTGGCTGCTACTGTGTATTTGTATTTGATGCTGACTGGATATACGTTGGCCCCGTAAAGTTCAATTCTTTGTCAACCCAAGTTAGTTCAAAACTCGAAAGATCCTGTACACTAATGTTTTTACTGTCCTCTTGACGTGATAATAATTCACGAGTTATTTTGTAGGAGCGCGGCGACATGGATAAGCTGGCGCGGGTGATGTTCCTGCTGTTGTGTCATTTGACGTCTATTGCCAAGCAAATCGTATTCATGGCGCGCGCTTCTCGCATCGCCAGACTGGTGCAGGGCTTTGACGGTAAGAATTTTGCTATTCCTTTTTACGTCGAAACTTGTTCAATACTGTACCCTGACTTGCGTGTTGCAGACAAGGCGTTTAACCCAGAGGAGGCGACAAGGAAAAATATTTTAACCAAAAGAGCGCAAGGCGCGTCACGACTGGGTGCAGCGTTCGCGGGAGCGGCAGCGCTAACATGCACATTATGGACGATTTTTCCGTTTCTTGCGCGTTTGGGTGGCTCGCGCGTCATCTTCGCCCTTTGGGTACCCTTTGCCTACTACTCCTGGCCCGAGTTCCTTGTTGTCCTTATGTACACGCATTACGTCACCTCGTTGGTTGGGATTGGCAACACCACTATGGATGCTTTTATCGCTACCGTACTTGGTCAATGCAAGACACAGCTCACCATACTAAAGTAAGTGATGTTTCTAATCAATTTATATTTTCATCTATAATTTATATCATACACAATACCAAATTGAAGAGAAATACGTTTTCAGAATGGATTTCGAATCCTTAGCAGAGCGAGCGCAAGCAAGGGCGCACGAAACTGGAGAGCGACTAGGTGCAGCGGCGGCAAATTTGCTCGTCAGCTGTGTTATCCATCACCATAAGATCTGCGAGTGTGTGGTTTACATTCCCTCTATGTTCTACTTAAGAGTAAAAAGCATCAGTTTCTCAGAGAACGGGCAGTTGATTTTTTTTACGTACCTGCTTAACATATTCGTTGCCTCAAGAATCGCTACGCTAGCTGATCCCGTGGTTTTCCCGTTGGGTAGCAGAAAGCGCCTTTCCTGGCAGTGAATTTCTTGAGTTTTACGTTGCAGGACGTCGCGCGAGTTGCAAGCGGTATTTGGCGGTGCGGTACTATTGCAGTTTGGTATTGGTGGCTGGATTCTGTGCATGGCAGCTTACAAGCTGGTCGGCGTAAGTTTTATTCAGTTTTCACTTACCAAATGCCTGACCTAATATACTAATATACAGGGTGGAAAGATAAGTCAGGCCCTGGAGGGAAACTACCTTAAATCCGTAAGCTGGCTCATTTAACTTTAAGAAGACATTCCTTTATTTTTAAAAAGAAACAAAACTGCATTCAAAGATTTTCAAAAAAGCCCTATTACACACGGCCGGGAATCGAACCCGGTAGAATCTGTCTAAAAATCTGAGTTCGTTTTTTTGCGTAAATTTATAGTTATAGGTATAAGGACTACTATTGTTGCTAAGGAACTCTGTATCTGCAATCACAGGCAAATGCTGAATTTCATAGTTTAATGTACGGAAATTGACCTCCCCATACTTACCCGCGTAGTATGTCTGTATGTTAGTATGGGGAGATGTGATATCTGAAACTAGACGAAATTGGTAAATTCGTAGTTTTATTTATTTATTTTCATTATTTACACCAATCTTTTCAAAACTGTAATAAAATATCATTGCCATACTTAGGTACCTACCCATAGTAGGTACTCCATCTCCGTATTTAAACTGTGAAATTTGGCATTTTCCTGTGATTGTAGATACAGGGTTCCTTTGCAACAAGTGTTCCATACATCCAGAACTATTTATTTACGCAAAAAAACGAACTCAGAT
The DNA here is from genome assembly GCA_963854355.1 of Epinotia brunnichana. Taxonomy (NCBI): domain Eukaryota; kingdom Metazoa; phylum Arthropoda; class Insecta; order Lepidoptera; family Tortricidae; genus Epinotia; species Epinotia brunnichana. Next base: position 26,838,635 of record OY977938.1, read on the forward strand.
TTTTAGACAGATTCGACCGGGTTCGATTCCCGGCCGTGTGTGAGGCTTTTTCGAAAATCTTTGAATGCAGTTTTGTTTCTTTTTAAAAATAAAGGCATTCCTTTATTTTTAAAAGCATTCCTTTCGTTTTTTTGCGTAAATAAATAGTTCTGGATGTATGGAACACTTGTTGCAAAGGAACCCTGTATCTACAATCACAGGAAAATGCCGAATTTCACAGTTTAAATACAGAAATGGAGTACCTACTATGGGTAACTAAAATGAGCCAGCTTAAGGATTTAAAGTACTTTCCCTCCAGAGCCTGACTTATCTTTCCACCCTGTATACTGTAATTTCTGCTTACTCTTTCCACAGCTAAGTGTAGCCTCGCTGGAATTCGTGTCCATGCTGATGTTCCTTATGTGCATCCTCACAGAGCTATTCCTTTACTGCTTCTACGGCAACGAGGTCGCTGTTGAGGTGAGTCTATGATAGTTATCATAGTAAGTACAATAACGTATTCCTTGGAAAAATCATCATCATCATCATCATATCTGCCGAAAGACGTCCACTGCTGGACACAGGCCTCCCCCAAAGACTGCCAAAGTGATCGGTCCTGCGCCACCTGCATCCAGCGGACTTCCGCGACCTTTACCAGGTCATCAGTTTACCTGGTGGGGAGGTCTAACCACCCAAAAAATATGTATATAGGGTAATTCCGGGGTAGTTGGCCATAGTTTTTCTTAAATACTGGTAAAAAAAACCTTGAATATTATTATAGAATTCTTTATTTGTAAATAAACTTTAAACAGTCAACTTTGGAATTATAGAAACAAAAATAGCAAATTCTAATGAGATCACATAAAAATTAAATATTTTTAAAAATTCACGATTGGCCATCTCTCCCGAGGTGCCCAGGTGATGACCATGGCATACAAGGTAAGATGGCCATATCCTTAATTCTAATTATTATATAATTTTTGGTCTTATTTCTTATTTTTTAACAGCCCTTTTTTCACTGCACCACATTTAGAGCACATGTCTTCAAATTTAGTGCAATTCTCGTGTACCCAAAACTGGCACACCGTGCATTGAAGCCAGTCCTCGAAAAAAAGAGTTTCATAATAATTTTCTCCACACCCGCGACAATTATCTCTTTCATTTAACTTCTTTTTCTTATTCTAATTTGCTATAATTTTAAATGGGTTGTCGTCAATGCTATCAGATAGAGTTCGGATAGCTATGCTGCCCTTCTTAGTTATTGCAAACGCAGTACTTGCGCGGTAAACATATTTTGTGATATCTATACAACAAATCTATGTGCTATAACTTTTAAAGTGTACTGAAAAATAGTGAAAGATATCAAGCTTTCTATTGACATATTTTTTTCTTTACTTTACTGCCTTATTTGCGTAAAATGCGCAGTACTGCATTTTCATCAACTATCTGGGCTTGTGGGTGTTACAGTATTACTAAGACTAAATGCAGTATTTGTGTTTATTACTGCAAAATCACCTAGCACGTGTTCAATACTGCGTTTCTAGTTCGCAATCATGCCCAATTTTCATGCATGGTACTAGTTAAAAGTGTTGTTAAGATTTAAATTCAGGCTATTTTAAGTGACAAAGAGACGAAATAAAACAGTTTTTAGGTAAGTATTAGAAAAAAAATATATTATCGAAATAACTGAACCTAAAAATACCTACTTGAAGTAAATGTAGCCAACTTCCAAAATCTATTGGTCTACGTCGACGCTCTGATTTGCTAGCATGAAACGCGGCACTGTACCGTGCGGCATCGACGCATGCGAAGATTTTTGTTACTCTCGCTACACTGAAATGCTGTAATGTCGAATACCGCGTTTGGCTTTAGTAAGTATTCGTTGCAAAAAAGTTTATGCCTAATGTATCTGCAGTAAACGTAGCAAGTACTGCACAAACTTCTAGTACATGTGAATGCTGCAGATCTTGTTAGCAAAAGTAATATTTTTATGCAAGTACTGCGTTTTTTGTTAGATAAAAAACATGTTTATGTTTAAAAAAAAAAAAAAAAAATATGTATAGTTTAAGTACGCTCTTGGGATGTAATTTTTGCAAAAAAGAGAAAATCCCAAAAATGACGATTACTGCATTTGCGATTATTAGGGCAGTATGCTAGCGGATAGATATGGCCATCATAAACCGACTTACACTGGCCATCTCTCCTTTTCCCCCGGGAGAGATGACCACATCAGTGAGATACGGACGGACAGCGGAGTCTCAGTTATAGGGTCCCGTTTTACTCTTTGAGTACGGAACCCTAAAAACAAGTCACAGCACGATGTGAGCAATTTTGAGGTTAGGCTAAACTGTTACTTGTATAGGTACGTTGCAACCAAACCAAAAATAACTATTATTTTACGAAACTAATATCATAACAACATAAAACAAGAACCCTCTGAAAAATATTTCCACTACACGAAACAAATAACATGGATTTTATTTACTTTTTGATTTAATTTCGCCAAAATGTTGCTAGCACCTTGCTGCCATGCGCGTCGCGAAGCGAACTAAACTTTGACTATTGCTAGTGCCATCTAGCCAACCGGTCAGGAATTATTTCGACGGGCCATCTCTCCCTTATGGCCATCATCCCCGGAACTACCCTAAGTATATTGAGATATTTAAATATTTTGAATTTGTGATGCATTTGTAAGCCTAACGTTTCATTCGACCACCCACCTTAACCGTGTAATCAAATTGCGTGTGAAAAATACAAGACTGATTTAAACATTCAAAATTAAATACGTTCCCTGGACTATACCCTCGGATATTAATTTTACTAAATTGGACTTAATCGCGTACCTATACTATAATTATTATACGCTATTAAGTCCCGTGTAATACACATAATGTGGGAGAATCGTAAAAAAAAAACAATAATACTTACCCTCAGAAATATTTTCCTTGGACTTATCTTATCTTATAATATTGTTACAGCTGAGCCTATCCTCTTTTGTCCTAACACATTATTATTACAAAAGCTTTGTATGTAATGTTAGCTAGACCACAACCCTAATTCTTACAAAATACAGAGTGCGCAAGTGAGCGATGCGGTGTACGGCATGCAGTGGATGGGCCCGGGCGGGGTGGGGAGGGGTGTCCGCCGCGCCCTGCCCTTTTTGATATGTTGTTGCGCCGGCGCCGCCCGCCGTCCTCTGCGCCCTGCGGCGTTGTTCATTCCGCTCTCGCTTGAGACCTTCGTCACGGTGCGTATATTCTTACTTATCATTTTGTTTCTAGGTATATCTTACCAACAAGTTATCGTACATCACACAGCACAGTATCTTATCTTATCTAGGTGAGGGCCCTTTCGGATGCACTTCGACCCAGTGGGATCTTTTGTGCATTTGCCCTCTCCTTTATACCTGCTCCCAGGCTTGCTCCATCATTTCCACAAAGCGGATGATGCAGTTCGCCGGGAGCACCTTGAATTCCTTTGGTTGCGGGTAACCGTTACCAAAGTAGTTCAATTTTTTGTCTGGCAAGGGCATGACATTCACACAATAAGCACAGTATAGCATCGAATGTGGGAAACTGACAGATACATGTCCTGCACGGCTATCACAAGACGTTCGCGACATACTCTCGAGCTCTCTCGGTTTATCCGTCTCTCTCTTATTAGACTACTTAGAAAGAGATGGATAGTACGAGAGAGTTCGAGAGTATGTCGCGGCCGTCTTGTGATGGCCGTGCTGATAGAAACCGGCGGTTGGGTCCCACCTTTATATTAGAAGATCGATGGTTTTATGGAGAAAACATCATCCTCGGGAACGGAAATTCGCTTCAAAAACTTGTTACCCTTTAGATATCGAGAGTCTTTAAAGCAGGATTTTTTCGGTAACCGCGATCAAGTGGAAGCAGGGGCAGCAGCTAAAACAAGCGGCTTATTGAAGATCCAGTGCGGTAATTGCCACTTTATGACCAGGTATGATGTAAAATGTTTTTATGTGCAGATCATTAAGTCGTCTTACACGTTCTACGCGGTGCTGCGACAGACGCAGCACTGATTTCACCGCTACCGGGAAACGCCTTCGCCAACTAGCACAAGCCTGCGGTAGTTCTTAGTTCGATAGTTTACACCACGGTATTAAATTAAACATGACGTTTAATTAGGACTTCATCTGTTTTATTTACATTTAATATTCCGGAATATTTTGTGCACAAGAAAACCAGGTGAACAAGAAATACCCTCGGCTTGTAATTCTTGTAAATCATAATAAAAAACGGGATGAAGGTGAGCGAGGGGGGGGGGAGGGGGGATTAACTGTGCCGAGAGGTTACCGAAGCGCAATAAAAGGAATTTATGAAGAACGACTTTGTAATCAACCGCTTTGAACATGCCATCTCGACATCCGCTTAATTAAGAGCTGGATCTCCCATTTCCGGGGTTCTCCCTACTTTGAACTTTAGTGAACTAAATAGTCTGTCTTATCGACGTTTCACGTGAGACAAGGACCAAGTTTATTGTTGGTTAGTTAATCATAAAAGAAAATTCAGAACCTGGCCCCAGGCTTATGTACAACGTGAAGTTTAGTCGTCTTGCCATCAAGGTACAAGGAAGAAATGATAGGGAACTTACCGTTAGCATATAATTATTGTTAATTGAATATTGCGACACTATAAATAATAACGCTAGGAGGATGATGATTAATGTGATTGATACAGGAAGTTTCGTATTCTGTGCAATGTGCACTTAGTAGGTAAACTTACAAAGTATGTAGGTAAGCGATGTAAGTACGAAATATGACCCTGAAAGCGCTAGGCAGGTAGGTACACCAAAATTTACCATTTTATTGTGAGACAACATATTTTCAATATAAAAGTTTAAATAAAAGTAATTTATCACCTTCAATCAAGCTTTCTATCAATATTTTGACCTCAAATCCCCGATTGTTTTGTATTTAATCATGTTAATTTTGTTTTCAAATTACGTGCATGGGGTTCCGAACAGCAATGAGTCCCCTTATTAAAGCATTTAGGCATAATAGGTACACTTAGGTATAAGGGTTTTTATCTATCATAATAATTCGTTATGCTTTTTAGGGTTCCGTATCCAAATGGCAAAAAACGGAACCCTTATAGATTCGTCATGTCTGTCTGTCCGTCCGTATGTCACAGCCACTTTTTTTCCGAAACTATAAGAGCTATACTGTTGAAACTTGATAAGTAGATGAGTTCTGTGAACCGCATTAAGATTTTCACACAAAAATCGAAAACAAATATTAAGTTTTAGGGTTTCCCCATACACAGAGCTGAAAGGTTTAGGTTATTAAGGTTTTTAATATCATTTTTTTCTAAACTGAACAGTTTCCGCGAGAGACACTTCCAAAGTGGTAAAATGTGTCCCCCCCCCCTGTAACTTCTAAAATAAGAGAATGATAAAACTAAAAAAAATATATTATGTACATTACTATGCAAACTTCCACCGAAAGTTGGTTTTGAACGAGATCTAGTAAGTAGTTTTTTTTTAATATGTCATAAATCGTAAACCGCAATTTATTTTACGGATCCCTTATGTGCGAGTCCGACTCGCACTTGGCCGCTTTTTTATACCTGGTCAACGTCAGACTTGAAAAGAAAAAGACGCCATTCTACGAGAAGTGAACAAGATCCAGAATAATCCTTACCCTTATTTGGAGTTTTTGAACCCTACCAACCACCGCCTAAAGTCCAGGAACGCTTTGTATATCATCGCCAGACACCTGTTGACACGATCAACTTGAAGCAGGAATGGTTGTAGTTATGGGATTCAGAAATGGCGGGAAAGCTAGGCTCCAGGATAATTCCAGGTTCTATAAAAGAAGGCTCAGATCTCCCAAGGCGACATACACTGAGACAATATTAACCGACTGCGTACTGGCCTCGGTGGTTGCTATCAGTAGAAAAATCGTTGCGGTTGAGTGGAGTCACCAGCTTGCCCCTGCGATGCCAACTTACAGACCATCCAGCACATCGTCGAGGACTGTCCCATAAGACGATACGCCGGTGGCCCTCCAGGACCTGATCGCCCTTAGCGACGAAAACATCAAGTGGCTGATTAGCCTCAATATTTATAGTTTATGATGTATATTTGTTACTGTTTCAAACTGTTTGCCATACGATGAAATAAATACCTAGCTAATATTTTAATTTCGTTGGTTTCAATTGTAATAATTCTCAAGCTACCTACGTAATACGGCAACTCACCCCGCCATTATTTCATACAGGCTCCGAGCGCCAATGATTTTAAGCGGGCTACTGTACCTATTTAAACTATAAAATATGTATAAACTCTTAAGTGGAAAGAAAGTAAGTAATATTTTTTGTTACAATAATTTTCCGTTACCGTTAATAATCAGATAATCACACCTCCCGCTGCCCTGCCCTGACATCACCATACATTATAGCGCATGTACAAGTGTACAACAACAGTATCCAATTAAATACCCTAAAATCCATCAAATTTACAATATTACGATGTATTAGTCGGTAAATTTTGCAGGAAGGCAAACTTGCCACACTTGACTTTTGATATTTACTTAACATTGTTTCACGAGTTATCGCTGACGTTATCTGCGAATGCAGACACCATCAGTCACCGCGAGGAATGACAGCGCGACGAGGAGTGACAGCGGTCACCTTTCAGCTTGTTTTACAAACAAAATTACAAATTTCATCAGTTCTATTCGTATTATTCCTCACTTGGCTTGAACCGCGATGAGGAGACAACTCAAAGCCAACACGGCATTCTAGTGAAATATTTTGAGAGCAGCCTGATTAAAACTTTTCACTTGCATATTTTCATTTATCATGTAATGTAAAGCAGGCTATTCACGACCGCTCTAACAAGCCAAATGGAGCAGTACTGCGCCAAAATCGGTTCTTGAATAGTCCAGTCAATGAACTGACAACTTGTATGGAAAAAAATACATTTTGGAAATAATTTATAATAACTAGCTAGCTGATTTCTAATTAACGGATATATTATTAACTAGCTTTTGCCCGCGACTTCGTCCGCGTAGTGCTCGTTTATATCGTAGCTCGATAATACAAACTATCACCCTCCATTTCCCGTTTAGGGGTAGATTTCCGATATAAAAACTATCAGATGTCCTTCTCCGAGACTCAAACTAACTTTATCATTATCATCATCATCATCATATCAGCCGAAAGACGTCCACTGCTGGACATAGGCCTCCCCAAAATAATTCCAAAGTGGCCAATCCTGCGCCACCCGCATCCAGCGGACTCCCGCGACCTTCACCAGGTCATCAGTCTACCTTGTGGGGGGTCTACTAACGCCGCGTCTACTAACTACCTCTGTACCAAATTTTATCTTAATGGGTTGTTTAGTAGCTCCATACAAATACTCACTATTTTATGCCCTTGGGGGATTTTTTTCGGGACAAAAGCTATCCGTTGTTCTTCTCCGCGAGTCAAACTATCTCTATAGGTACCAAATTTCATCCTAATGGGTTCCATCCAAATTTTAACCCCCATTTCACTCCCTTAGGGGATGATTTCCGGAATCAAAACTACCCTATGTCCTTTCCCAGGACTCAAACCATCTCTATACCAAATTCCATCAAAATGGGTTCCATCCAAATTTTCACCCCACATTTCACCCCCTTAAGGAATGATTTCCCAGACAAAAATTACCATATGTCCTTTTCCAGCACTCAAACTATCTCTTAACTGTTAACTTAAGTTTTATACGTTTTTATTGTTACTAACATGAGATAAGGACAAAGTCTGCAATAAATAATTTGAATTGAATTGAATTAACCAAATTTCATCTAAATAGGTCACATCACATCCACATTTTCACCACCTTAGGGGAGAATTTTCGGGATAAAACTATCCTATGTCCTTCCCCAGGACTCCCAAATATCGCTCTACCGTAAATGGGTTCTATCCAAATTTTTACCCCTATTTCACCCCCTTAGGGGATGATCTCCGGAATAAAAACTATCATATGTCCTTCCTCAGGACTCCTAATTATCGCTATACCGTAAATGGGTTCCATCCAATTTTTCACTCCCCATTAGAGAATGATTTTCGGGATAAAAACTATCCGTTGTCATTCTCCGGGATGCAAACTATCTTTATACCAAATTTCATCTAAATGGGTTACATCCAAATTTTTACCCCCAATTTCAACCCATTAGGGGATAATTTCTGGAATAAAAATGATCTTATGTCCTTATTCAGGATTCTAACTATATCTGAAAGATAGAAGAAGAAGAAAGATACATTTATTCACTAACACACAGGACACATATATTAAGCAAAAATAAATAAAAATAACATGTAACAAGTGTGTCTCTGCGGCCGTGAACCGGACACTGGCTCAGCATTATGCTGAGGTGTCAGTCAGACACCTACAGCGCTGATTTTCAGCCAGCACCGTTGGTGACTCACGGAAACGTCATACAATTATAATTACACAACTATATATATAATAAATTGTGCAAGGCGAGAGAGAAATAAACATAAATACATAGTGAGATAATACATACAGCACTACCTACATGCAGCTTTAATAAAATAATAACTACGTTACACATTAAAGTAAATTTTACTATTAAACTAAAAACAAAAACTAGATAAAAATGTGCAATTGGCATATTTTTGCTGTCAAAAGTGCAGGATTAGGATTAGGATTTTTGGAGCGTCAACAAATAGCCTTTAAGCTTACGCTTAAAGGTGTATCTGCTAAGCGCCCCTTGGATAGGGGGAGGGATATCATTCCAGCACTTAGACGCCGCGAACTTGAAGCTACCTCGGAAAGCAGCGGTTCGGTGCATAGGAGTTATGGCCATTGCCTTGAATCTGCGCGCACTCTTTGACCATACCAGTTTATTGAAAAGGTAAGATGGGGTTTCGTGCCTTACCACCCCGAAAAGCAGAGTGGCAAGGTGCAGGCGTCGGCGTGCAGACATGTTAAGCAAGTTAGCGGCGTTCAAGTATGGAGTGATGTGGGACCGGGGAGGGACTCGGAAACAAAAACGAGCACATGCGTTCTGCACTCGTTGTATGAGCCTCTTGGAACGACCAGTAATGCACCCGTCATACACGACATCACAATAGTTTAACCTAGATAATATAAGCGATTCACATAGGTCGACACGCATATCGACACTAAGGTAATCACGTATATTATATAGGACTTTAAGGCGATAGAAGCAGTTACTATATATCTATACAAAATTTAATCTAAATGGGTTCTATCCAAATATTCTTCCCCTATTTTATCCCCTTAGGGGATTATTTTCGGGATAAAAGCTATCCGTTGTCCGTCTCCGCGACTCAAACTACCTCAATACCAAAAAACGTTCAATTTGAATTGTTGGAAAATTTGGATGTAGCCCTAAGCGTGCTACATCCAAATTTTCACCCCCATTTCACCCCCTTAGGGGATGATTTCCTCCTTGCATTTGTTCCGGGAAAAAATATTCTATGTCCTTTCCTAGGACTCTACCTCTCTTTATACCAAATTTCATCTAAATGGGTTCTATTTAAATCTTCAACCCTCATTTCTCCACCTCAGGAGATGATTTTTCGGGATAAAAACTATGCATTGTCCTTCCCTGGGACTGCTTCTATCTGTCTACCAAATTTCATCTAAATGGGTTTTATCAAAATTTTCACTCCCTATTTCATCCCTGTGGGGATGATTTTCGGGATTAAAACTATCCGTTGTCATACTCAGGGACTCAAACTATCTTTATACTAAATTTCATCTAACTGGGCTACATCTAAATTTTCACCCCCGATTTCACCCCATCAGGGGATGATTTCTGGAATTTAAAACTATCATATGATGTCCCTTCCCAGGACTCAAACTATCATTTTTTTTTCACCCCCAATTACAACCCCTTAGGGGATGATTTTCGGGATAAAACTATCCCTTGTGCTTCCCCAGGACTCCAACTCGCTATACCGTAAATGGGTTCCATCCAAATTTTCATCCCCCATTTCAGCCCCTTAGGAGATGAGTTCTGGACTAAAAATTATTTTATGTCCTTCCCCTAAACTAATTATCTCCATACCAAATTTCATCTAAATGGGTTCTATCCAAATTTTCACCTTTCATTTCACCCCCTCAGGAGATGATTTTTTAGGATAAACACTATGCATTTTCCTTCCCTGGGACTCCTTCTATCTCTTTACCAAATTTTTACTTAATGGGATTTATCCACATTTTCACCCCTATTTTATCCCCTTAGGGGATGATTTTTGGGATTCAAAGTATCCGTTGTCATTTTTTGGGACTCAAAATATCTCTATACCAAATTTGATCTAAACAGAGTCCATCCAAAATTTCATCCCCCATTACACCCCCTTAGGGGAAGATTTCCGGGATAAAAACTATCCAATGTCCTTTCCCAGAACTTAAACTACCTCTAAACCAAATTTTATCAAAATGGGCTACATCCAAATTTTCACCCCCCCCCCCCCCGTTTTACCCCCTTAGGGGAAGATGTCCGGGATAAACCCTATTATTTGACCTTCACTGGGACTTAAACTATTTATATACGAAATTTCATTCAAATCGGTGCAGCGGTTTAAGTAGCTCCATACAAAACTCCACCCCCCATTTCATCCCTTTAGGGGTTGATTTCCGAGATAAAAACTACCCTATGTCCTTTCCCAGGACTCAAACTATATCTATACCAAATTTCATTTAAATCGGTTCAGCCGTTTTCACGTGATGCGCGGTCACATAAACAGACAAACAGATAACCAGACAAACAGACAAAAATTCTAAAAACTGTTGGAACGTGTTTTGTTATTGATTTTAAGTATCCCTAGCCAATTTTTCTTCGAATATCTTCCATGTACAGACTTTCGACCCTCTTCAGCTTTATTATATGTATAGATAGATTAACTAAGTAGTTACCTAGTGCAGTAAAACTAGTGTAAATAAAACAAACACACACTTCTGCAAACCGATACGAACGTAATTTATTTCATTTTCCAAAACCGACAGAACAGAACTCGCTTGTAAGGAACGTTGTAGGATTTAACACTTAGTTTAGCCCGGGAATATTAATGGGATTTCCCCCTTTTGTTAGTAGCCTATGATAAAACCGTTAAAAAGCTAAACAGGACAAGGTAAAACAATTACATCGTCTTACGGCTAGCTGTGACGTAAAACATTAGGAGAAGGACATATACAGAACCCTATATACAATAATAGGTAGGGATTTCAAGCCGCCAATACGCTTGGTCGTAGACCGCGTGCGCGAAACACCACGTAGAATAGGCGCACAGGTTTTCTTTAAATAGGTGAGGTGGTTGAGTTTATGAGGAATGCGTGCAATGAATGAAGGGTGAGTGAACCAGGATTATAAAAAAAACCTAAGGCATATGACGAAAATAAATTAACGGTGGCGAGGGAAATGCCTTTTTAAATTTTGGGAATTATGATAAGTCCGGAAAAATATTTACTGGCGGAATACGGTATCAGAGCGCGTTAGCGGGTTGTGGTCCTAGAATCCGGTAAATTGACGGAACCCAATGGAGAAAACACTTACCCGAACACTGTTTGCAGATTCGGCCTTCAAAGAATATGACTCGCAGAGCCACCTCAGCGAGCGCTGAGCACAAAAATATGGCAAGGGGATGCCCCAAGCAAAAAATCACTGCTTCTCGATTTTTTAAAACTGTGAAACGCGCATTCCCTTGTTTGCTTTATCAATTAATACGATAAATAATTAGCTGGATAGAATTCCCAACGCAGGCACAAAAATTCGCTTGATCTTACGGCAGCTTCTCTCGCCAGAATGAATTTTCCCAATTTGTTTATCAAAAATTGACAAGGTTCTGGAAAGATCTTCTACGCATTTCAAAATTTGAATCTTTAAAAATAATAGCCGAAAAATCAGCTAGTCCCTCAACACGACGTGCAGCAAAGAGATTTGATTCTGCTAAAAAATAATGAACAAGATAAAACACAGATAACGCAATAAAGCGAATGCAGGGAGTTATCACTGCACTAGCTAGATACAAACCTAGTCTGCCTAGTACTTCCGGCCATTTCAGGACTGACTAAGGTTTACTCTCTCTACGATTACTGTTGGCCCACTGTTGTCACATGACGTAAATATACCTACCTTTACAGTTTTGTCCGGAAGAGAAGGATTTTTCAAACTTTCGGCCAATTATAGGTGCTATATTCTTCTGATTCTTGTTCAGCACAAAGCACAACATTCCCGACCTGCAGGTTAGTCACGTAACGCCATTGTACGCGCGTCAGTTACATCTAAATGTCACTTTTTATATGAAAAAATCACATTTAAATTTATCGCGTTGTCATGAAACGTAGGTGTATTGGGAGTGGGCTTACGGACATTAGTGAATGTCGAAACAACACACAAGACTAAAAACAAGTGATAGCTAGGTACGTGGAACTATTTAGTTAATGTACATCGCTGTGTAACGTATTTAAAAGCTAATTAATTATTCTATTATATTCAATTCAAGCCCTTCAAGTACAATTACATCAAAAATACCTTAGAAAAGAATGGTTTTATTACTTTACAGTCCCATGGAACTACATGGATACAGGGTGTGGGTTCTTCAAATTAAGTTTACTTGTATTGTTTTACTCTTCTGGAGTGCTTAAAGTAACTATTTATTTTAAAAACACTACAAAAAATCAAATAAAAATAAAAAAAACCACAAAAATATCTTTTGAAAACAAAAATGCAAAAACTATTATCACTCATTACATGATGTTACCTCAAAATCTGCATTGACTGCTGTGCTACGATGTCGTGGTGACAAGATACATTACTTGGAGGTCATAACTTTCGAACAAGATTTCTCCGAATCCAAAAAAAATTAAAATGATTGTCACAAGGGGTTACTGCAAATGCTCTAAGGAAGCGTCCTTTTGAATATTTGCTCCTATTACAGGCCACATCCTGTATAAGAGTCTTTAAGGTGGTTCGACGACCGTTCTTTACAATATGTGGTTGTAAAACTAATTAACAACTTTTAGACTAAACCCGCGTGATTTTTTTAGGCCAAAACTAGCAGCTAAGGATTCCATTAGCATTACAATTTAAGGCGCTCTTATTAGACGATGTTTAGGTATTTGCGGGGGTGAGGCAGACGGAGTGGGAGACGCGCGTCCTGCGCACCCCGCTAACGGCCTTATTCTGTTGGCATCCGTATTCGGCTCGTTTTTGCGGATCATACGATCAAATGTTTTTCATCTTGAATAATTGTTTTATTTTTCAAGTCTTGGTTAATTTGTGTAAGATTGTCCCCAAATATTTATTTATTTATTTATTTAAATCTATTATTTTAGAAAATAAGGAATAATAGGTAGTTACAATTCTTAAGTGCATCGTAGTATGATGACATCAATTATGGACACTTACTTTCCAAAGATATGTCAGTACAGATTTCTTCATCATCAATCCACCTAGCATTTTCCCAGTTCCTAGGTGGGTGCTTCCGTTTTCCAAATACGTAAGAACTGATAAAATAATAGTACATCTTCACTTCCTAAGGGAGAACGTCACCAAATTATGGATTGTACTAATATATTACAGTTTTTTTTAAACCGAAATAAAAGCGATTACTTCTAGGTAAAGTTATAGCGCCGGTTAACGCCCGCTTAAGAAACCATAAAAATTATAAACAAATAGCTCTGTTCATCTATTTATCTCCTGGCAAATTATATTATTACCATAATTATTACCTATGTTACATAAGTTTGACTGACTGATCAAAAACTGGATAATTAGACCACTGTTTGTCAGAAGAGCATTTTATTATACAGGGTGGTTATTTTAAGACCAGCAAGTTCTTCAGTCCATGACTATGTCTATTAAAAAATGTAATTTGACCAAACATCGTATTCTATACTCAAATACTTGATTATATACTCCAGGCAAAATACGGTTTCGAAAATCATTAATTTATAATAGCGTTTTTTTGTATATTTCATTTTTAATCGTTATTCTAAGATGCTTTATTCAATAATCCAACAATTTTTTTAACCGGAAGTAATTATATAAATTTAAATTAAGCTCTAATTGTCTTTTTTTGTTTGATTTATATTGAATACTTTAAAGCAAATGTAAATTAAGGTAAAAGCCTCCTCGATATCATGCCATTTTTCTCGGTCTTTAGCCAACTGCATCCAGCTAGGTCCAGCGACCTCAGTTATGTTATTGGTCCAACGTCTTCGTCGTCTACCTTTCCTTCTTTTGCCTTTCGGCCCTGACCAGTTTGTTGCTTCCAGTGCCCATCTTTTCTCCTTATATCTGGCGACATATGGCATTTACCCGAATAGGGTCCATATAAGAAAGAAAAAATGGCATAAATCTTTTAGATTTAGTAAATAAGTCTAACACAAACAATATGGAATAAATAAAGCTTAAATAAATATACTATATATATATAAACTAGCTGTTGCCCGCGACTTCGTCCACGTATAACATGTTATCGTCTAAATGTTTGTTTAAGAAATTTAAAAAAAAACATTGAAATTAGTTTTAAACAGTCAGCATCAGATAGTTAGTAGTAGTCTTGGTAACCAAATATATCGCAACACGTCTTTATTACTATAGGAGTAAGGATGTGTTACGATATATTTGGCTACTTTGGCTGCTACTAACTATATGACGCTAACTGTACCTAGTCTTTTTGTAAACAGTCTAAAACCGAAGTTACAAATCTCTTTTTATTTCAAAATGTCTTGCTCTCTATACAAACTTAGAACCCTCTTTGAACTCTCATAGTAAATAGTCTGAAACCGAAGTTACAAATGTCTTACTTTAAAAATGTCTTGCTCTCTATACAAAACTCGAACCCCCTTTTAACTTTCTTAAGTGATGAGTTAAAAAACGCTGAAATAAGTTTTGTAGTATTTTAGCAAACAGTCTTAAACCGAAGTTACAAATCCCTTACTTTAAAAATGTCTTGCTCTCCATACAAACTTTGAACACCCTTATAATCCCCTTTAGGGGATGAATTGCAAAAAACGCTAAAATAAGTGTTGCAGTCTAAACAGGCTAAGTTCGAAGTCATTATTAATTTGTATTCTATTAAGTGATCTTTATGCAAAAAATCAAGTAAAAGCTAAAAATAAAGTTTCCCCCATACAAACTTTGCACCCCTATTTACCCCCTTTAGGGGTGGAATTTCTTAAAATCCTTCTAAGCGTTGCCTACGTTGTAAAAGGTAGTTTTGGTGTAAATTTCAACTCTCTTGTCTTAGTAGTTTCTGTGCGTTGATGAGTGAGTGAGTGAGTAACTCAATACCGACAAAAGGTATGTTCACTTAGATAACGTCACATTTATTTGCTTTAGTGGGCTTATTTTTAAAGGGGCGTGGCGGGGCAGGCTTTCTTGGTAGTTATTTAGAGAAGCAGTGGCGGCAGAGTGAGTGCGCGATGTGAAACGGCATACTTTAGTGTTTTGTGATGGGTATCATGTGCACAAACAGCTGGCAAAGTTTTGCAGCTGTATAGGGGAACATCCTGTAGTACTTTATACCCGACTGCCTCAGAAGGAAGTTTAAGTTTTTCGAGCGTATGGCCTATGTCCACTGCTGGACATAGGCCTCCCCCAAAGAGTGCCACAATGGCCGGTCCTGCGCCACCCGCATCCAGCGGACTCCCGCGACCTTTACCAGTTAACTTACTTACTTAACCTTGTTGCCTAACCACGCCGCGCCTTCCGGTACGTGGTCACCACTCGAGAACCTTTCCGCCCCAACGGCCATCGGTTCTACGTGCAATGTGCCCCGCCCACTGACACTTAAGTTTAGCGATTCGGAGGGCTATATCGGTAACCGTGGTTCTGCTGCGGATAGCCTCATTTCTGATGCGATCGCGCAGAGAAACTCCCAGCATAACCCTCTCCATCGCCCTTTGAGTGACTTTGAGGCTTCTTATGAGGCCTATAGTAAGCGACCACGTTCCCGTTCCAAATGTCATCACTGGCAAGTTGGCAACACACACTGGTCAAAGACTCTCGTCTTGAGACACTGCAGAATATTGGACGAAAAGATGTGCCGTATCGTATGTATGCATGTATGTATATGACGAAGATGAGGAAGGGCCGTGGCCTGCTGCTGGTGGAGTGGCAGGATTTTTTTCCGCACTCGTTTTTAATAGAATCTACTAAACAGCAAGTAAATATACTTCACTTCTGCTTCAATACATGCTGGAAAACACATTCAAAATGATAGAATAACAAATATAAGTGTGCGAGACGCACCTATGACTGGCTCTGGGCTGGGTAGAATTGAAGGGAAATCCTGCACCTTCGGCGTTGGTCGTTACGGCTTAGCAGGAACTTGGTCGGGTCGGGGTTCTGAATTGAAAGACTTGTTTACTTTTTCAAGTAATGTCACTTCGCTGCTACTGTAGGTACTGAATTTCATGGGGCCTGGCCGCCCAATTTATACTATCAAGTTACCTCGGCCGGACGCCCCTTCGCCCCGTATTTTTGGCGGGAAAGCGATTTGCGCGGGAAATTTTGGCGCGAAATGACATGTTCATTTATTATACTTCAATCTTACTCTAATACATTATTTACAGTGCTTATACCTATTTCTATGCTATTTATAATACATTATTACACGAGATCCCGCTCGTTCGGCGTCAAAATGCATCTGAAACGCGGGGATTCCGTGTCGGCCCGTATATACGTACCTCGTCCCCCACCTGAGGTATAAATACCGGGGTTCCCCCCTCGCTCGCCCATCAGTCGTTGCCTGACTGGCGCGCGAGTAGGAACTCTAGGTTTCCTTTAGTCTGTCTATATTTCTAGTGGAAACTTAGTGTTGTCCACTCTTTATTTAGGAAACCAGCGGTATATTACCCTTTTTTTACTATGTAGGAATGAAATGTGAGGCCTATTATTCTTTATTTCAGGTGCCAATTATATAAGGCAATAGTAGCGCAATGCCTATGTTATAAGAGGTTATAAGCTAGATTACAAGTTAGGTCGCGACTGACAATTTTATGTTTATAACGGGTTTTATTCTATGCCGTCCTGCACATCTCTCCCGCCGACCATCGTTCGGGTGAACGTTGGATCTTCTTTTGCGTGCAGGTTCTCAGGCTCCGTCGGCAGGATCACCAGCTTCTTGGTCGGTCTTCTGAAGACTCCGCCCTTGGTGGTCACGTCCACTGCTCGCGTCACGCCGTCGGGGCCCGGGTATATAGCTGTAACCCGGCCTCGTGGCCATGTGTTGCGAGGCAGATTCCCGTCGGCCACTAGCACGATGTCGCCGACGTTGATAGGCCGCCCATGACCGTAGGGCTCCCGCCGGTACTGGAGTGAGGGCAGGTACTCCCGGAGCCAGCGGGCCCAGAAGTGCTCGGCCAGGCGTTGGCTCGTCCGCCAAGTCGCGCGGCCGATGAGTGCGGTGTCGTCGAATGTCCCGGGGTTGGGGGCCCGGGCTGAGCCACCGAGGAGGAAGTGGTTCGGCGTGATGGCTTCTGGCTCGTCAGGATCAACCGCCACGTGAGTGAGGGGGCGGCTGTTCACTGTATATTCGGCCTCGGCGAGCAGAGTAGTCAGGGTCTCCTCGCTGGGGCGGCGCTCGTTGAGCACGGCGTGTAGGGCTCTCTTGACGGCTCGTACCATCCTCTCCCATGCCCCGCCCATAAATGGGGCTCCCGCCGGTATGAAGCGCCAGCTGATACCGCGTTGCGCGGCGTCGGTTTCGAGGGCGTCGCCGTAGGCCACGCGGAGCTCTCTGTCGGCAGCGTGGAAGTTACTTCCGTTGTCGGTCCAGATCTCGGTCGGGCAGCCGCGGCGCGCGATCATGCGTCGGAGCGCCATGACCGCGGAGTCCCCGCCGAGACTTGGTATTACTTCCAGATGTACTGCGCGCACGGTGAGGCACGTGAAGAGTGCCACGTACCTCTTCTGAGTCCCTCTACCGACGGTTACTGTTATCGGGCCAAACAGATCGAGGCCCGTGTAGGTAAACGCTCGCTGGTGGTGGGCGAGCCGGCACCGCGGGTGGTCGCCGGTGGGCGGCACTGACGGCATTGCTTTCTTTATCCGGCACGGCAGGCATCGATGCACTATCATTTTCGTCACGGGTCGCAGGCATAGAATACTATAATATTGTTTACACTCGTTTATAGTAGCCTCGGCGCCGTTGTGTTGCATTTGCCTGTGTATAAAGTCTATATATAGCTTCACTGCCGGATGATTTCCATCGAGCACGGGTGGCCGTTTTTGTAGTTCGGTGATGTCCACTGCTGCGTTGATACGCGTCTTGATAACAATAACGTCGTTCACTAGTTCGACCGCCATGTGTCGTAGGCGGCTATGTGAGCCCGGTGGCTTATTATTTCTGAGGTCACTGAAGTCGTCATAGAATGACTCCAGCTGACTGGCGCGTATCACTAAGCGTTCCGCTTCACGTAGGTATGTGGCATCGAGTATTTTATACTTTCTATTATTTTGTAGCCCTTTAGACGGCGGCTGCGGCGGGGCGGGCTTGCTTCGTTTATTCCAGTCTGGATCGGCCTGTTTGTTCCGCATAGTGCGCTTGTAATGTGCGCGCGCCTTGCGGGTTCGGCATAGGTCGATGAACTGTAATACTCTGCCTATAGTTCGCAGCAAGCGTTCCCACCTCGAGAATCGGGCCGGGTCTGGTAGCCAGGCGAGCGGGCCGGGTTTTCCCTTTACGACTGATATTGTGTGCACCTTTTCTTCACTTATTTCGGACTCGTGCGGTTGTGATGGCTCTGTGGGCCACGTCTCCGGGTCATCACGCAGGAAGGCTGGGCCCTGGAACCACCGATGATCAGTGTTGAACTCGAGCGGGACTGTGCGCGTGGCTTCGTCAGCGACGTTGAGCTTGGTAGGTACCCAGCGCCATTCTTTGACAGCTGTGTACTCCTCTATGGCGGCAATGCGGTGCGCGACAAAGGGCCGGTACGTGCGCGCCCCGGTCCTCAGCCACGCGAGTACTGTGCGGCTGTCGGTCCAGAATGTCTTCGTGTCTGGTTTGAAGTCGTGCTCTTCTATTACTGCGGCCGCCATTCGACTCCCCATCGCCGCGGCCTGCACCTCTAGGCGTGGGACTGATATCACCTTCAGGGGCGCGACCTTAGCCTTCGCAGCTATCAAGGACACGTGCACTCGCCCGTCGCCCGTAGTTATGCGCCAGTATAGCGCGCTTGTATATGCAGATTCGCTAGCATCGACGAAGATGTGCATCTCACGCTTGGTCGCGTCACCGTAGTAGGGGTAGGCGCGCGGAATCGCGAGGTCTCGCAATGCCCTTAGGTGCAGCGTCCACTCCGTCCATTGGCGCGCTAAGTCTGCATCCAGCTTGTCATCCCAGCCAGTTCCGCGCCGCCACACCTCTTGTAGGATTTTCTTTGCTATGATGGTTACCGGCGCCGCTAGCCCGAGAGGGTCGAAGATCGACATTGTTATTTTCAATATTTGCCTTTTGGTAGGCTCGATGTCGTCCAGGGCTCCGGGAGGTAGGCGGCTGAGGTCCAAGTTGAAGGCGAGTTCGTCGCTCGCGGGTTTCCATATTTGTCCCAGGATTCGTTCATTTTTCATTTCGCTCTTATTCAGTTCGACGGGCGCGGACGTGGCGTCCTCCGAAGTGAGGGCTCGGAGGACCCGCGTGGAGTTAGAGGTCCATTGGCGTAGTTCGTAATGGGCCTCTCTATGTATATCGCGTACATCACTTGACACTCGAATCGCGTCTTCTTCCGTTTTGAAGCTGTGTAGGTAGTCATCGACGTAGTGATGTCTTATTATTGCTTTGACGGCCTCTGGATGCGTTTCTTCGTGTTTCTGGGCGTTGACGTTCTTCACATATATTGCTATTGACGGTGAACAAGTAGCGCCAAAAATGAGTGAAGTCATGCGATATTCTTGCGGCGCGTCGTCGCCCCGCCGGTCGCCTCGCCATAGATAGCGCAGGGCGTCTCTGTCTTCAGACTTGACTTTCACTTGCATGAACATTTCTTTAATATCCGCCCCCACGGCGACTGGGTGTTGCCGGAAGCGCATAAGGACGCCTGGCAGCGACTGTAGGAGGGCCGGGCCTGTCAGTAGGCGGTCATTGAGCGACACGCCCCTTGTAGGCGCGGCGGCGTCGTGGACGATTCGGACTTTCCCGGGCTTGCTAGGATTCAGCACCGGGAAATGGGGGAGGTACCACACTCTCGATGACTTGGTGGGCGGCGCAGGCTCGGCGTAGCCCTTCGAGACAAGGGCGTCCATTTCTTCACTATATTTGCTTTTAAGCTCTTTATTTTTGTCGAGTTTCTTTTCTATGTTATGAAGTCTTCTCAGTGTATTTTCGTAGTTGTCAGGCAAGCGGCTGTCGGGTTGTTTCCATAACAGCGGTGCTTCATAATGGCCGTCGGCTGTAGTCTTTATTGACTGGGCTAGCATGATACGCGCCCGCTCTTCCGGGCTTGACTGGGGTAACTTCGGCTCGATAAGTAGGTTTTCGAGCGCGAAATATTCACTGAGTTGTAAATTCAAATCTTCATTTTTCTCGGCTTCTTCAATAGTGGTCAAGCGATGCGTCGCATGTACTTGTTTGCCTGTGATGCGTGTGTGTGCACCGTGTAGCACCCAGCCTAGCGGCGTTAGGGATGCCGCTGGCTGATGCCGCTGGCCGCGGCGTGTTTCATTACTGACGAGTAAATGCCAGTTATCTTGTCCGATTAATACTCTAGGTCTCGCTGACTCGTACCGCAGGCTATCTTCTATGTCGCATAAGTGTGCGCACTCGCGGAGATCCTCCTTCTTAACGGACTGTGGTGATAGGCTCAGATCGTCTATGGTATGCGCACCGACCCTATAAGGTTGGTCGGTGCCGCGGATGCTGAGCGTAACACGGCGTGATCTCGATGCGTCGATTTTTTCTTTCGTTATAGCTTCTATTTGTAGCGGCACTGTCGGGCCGTCCAGGCCTAAGTCGTTCGCGAGCCCTTCTTGTACAAGTGTTATCGTGGAGCCGTCGTCGAGGAGGGCGTAGGTCTCGACGGCTCCCGCCGGTCCAGAGACTGTGACCGGGATAATTTTCAGATAGGCTCTCGCTTCTCGGGAGGCGCGCGTCGATGTGACGGCCTCGTTTCTTTCTTCAATTCTTTGATAATGTAGCAATTTGTGGTGGAAGTATTCGCAGCCGTCTCGCTCGCACTTCGTGCGCTTGCATGAGTGCATCCTGTTCTTGTAGCGCAGGCATCGGAAACATAGCCGTTGATCTTTGGCTAGTTTCCACCGGTCTTCAACGGCTTTTTCGATAAACTTAGTGCATTTATCTATTGGGTGACCGGTGTTGTTGCAGGCGGCGCACTTAGGTGAAGGCTTGTCTGTGGTCGCGAAGGCTCGGTGTGTCCTCTTTGCAGGATGAGGATTTGCACCGTCGACGTTCTCGGGCTGCGCGTAGAGCGCGCAGTAGTCCGCCTCGCGTTGCAGGAAGGCTGATATCTTTATTAGCTCAGGCTCGTCGTTTTTCTGCGTATTCGCGTAGTCGAACCATCTGTAGCGTAGGGCGGGCGTAAATTTCTCCATCATTGCCCTTGTCGTCTCCGGGCTGTGTAGATAGTGAGCGCGGTCAAGAGCCTTGAGTGTGGCTATGACGTTGGCTACACGGCTGGCGAAGACGCAGATGTCGAGCGGCCCGTCGTTAAGGCGCGGTAGGGCGCGTAAGCGCTCGAGCTCGGCGAGGGCAATGGCGTCTGGGCGGCCGAAGCGGGCTTCTAGGCTTCTCATTACTTCGTCTGCGCGAGCGTTGTAAATAAGGAGGCTCTCGACGGCTTCTTTGGCCCTCCCTTTGAGGCATCTTCTTAATCTTGCTATGTTATCCACTTCACTATAATTTGCGGTGGTTCCGTTGTAGGCGGCTTTAAATGATAGCCATTCTTGATGCGAGCCGCTGAATGGCGGCAACTCGGCGTGATAGCGTGATGACTCTCTCGGGCCGGCACGCGCGGCGATGGCGATGGCAGAGGCGAGCTCACTCAGGTTCACACTTTGTTGATTCTTCATTACTATGGCGCTATCTTCTTGCGCATTCGCTTGTGAATACATTAACGGCGGCGGATATGCGTTAGTTTCGCGTGGGCGCGGCGGCGTTAGCGCGAAAACGGGAGCGTGGGTTCCCCCGGCGGGGGGAGGGGCGGGGACGGCGGGGCGCACGGCAGCGGCGCCCTGTCCCGCGCCCTCGGCGGGGCTCCTCTCCCGAGCCTGCTCGGCGTACTGTGGGGTTGCAGGCTCGGGTTCTTCGATGTAAGGTGCATTGGAGATGGCGAGGACATGTCTCTGGCTGGTCTCGAGCCATTCGTCTATGCGGCGTTCTTGTTGGACTGTAGATATTGTGCCGGTGTCATCGTCGCTGTCTTCGGCTTCTATGGCGGCTATGCGCGCTTGCGCGAGCTCCAATTTGATTCGGAGGGCTTCTTCTCGCGCTTGTGCGAGACGGCGGACGCGATGACTCGACGTTGTTTTCACCGATTTTGACGGCGGCCGTGCGGCAGGATGCTGGCTTGACTGTGGGGTTTCCTGCCGCAGTGTTGCTGCAGGGTGTAGGCTCTCCTGCAGCAGCGGGACTATGGGTGGCAGCGTTGACTGTGGGGTTTCATGAGGCAGTGTTTGTGACTGCGCGGCATCATGATGCTGCCCTATGGGTGACCTCGGCTGTGGGTCTGGACGAGGCGCCGGCGTCGCAGGAGTGCTCGTTCGTGAGGTCTCCTGCGAGGGCCTCGAAACTTCTTGAGTCGTAGCAGTTCCCGACGTGGACGTGGTTGCTTGTTCCAGCATGGCTTCTCTTATGTTCGCTGCGATAAGTTGACCGAACGTGCGTTTTCCTGCTTTCGATCTTGTAAGGGGCATCCTCTATGTAGAATCCGGTTTTCGATGGACCAGCATGTGCGAGACGCACCTATGACTGGCTCTGGGCTGGGTAGAATTGAAGGGAAATCCTGCACCTTCGGCGTTGGTCGTTACGGCTTAGCAGGAACTTGGTCGGGTCGGGGTTCTGAATTGAAAGACTTGTTTACTTTTTCAAGTAATGTCACTTCGCTGCTACTGTAGGTACTGAATTTCATGGGGCCTGGCCGCCCAATTTATACTATCAAGTTACCTCGGCCGGACGCCCCTTCGCCCCGTATTTTTGGCGGGAAAGCGATTTGCGCGGGAAATTTTGGCGCGAAATGACATGTTCATTTATTATACTTCAATCTTACTCTAATACATTATTTACAGTGCTTATACCTATTTCTATGCTATTTATAATACATTATTACACGAGATCCCGCTCGTTCGGCGTCAAAATGCATCTGAAACGCGGGGATTCCGTGTCGGCCCGTATATACGTACCTCGTCCCCCACCTGAGGTATAAATACCAGGGTTCCCCCCTCGCTCGCCCATCAGTCGTTGCCTGACTGGCGCGCGAGTAGGAACTCTAGGTTTCCTTTAGTCTGTCTATATTTCTAGTGGAAACTTAGTGTTGTCCACTCTTTATTTAGGAAACCAGCGGTATATTACCCTTTTTTTACTATGTAGGAATGAAATGTGAGGCCTATTATTCTTTATTTCAGGTGCCAATTATATAAGGCAATAGTAGCGCAATGCCTATGTTATAAGAGGTTATAAGCTAGATTACAAGTTAGGTCGCGACTGACAATTTTATGTTTATAACGGGTTTTATTCTATGCCGTCCTGCACAATAAGTTATGCGATATTTACTACAGTAAAGCGTTTCTACATCCGCACCTAAAACGTATTAATAGATAGCTGGAGCATATTGACAAGATGTCAATAAAAATCTTCAGTTATCCTGAATACGTAGAACTGTTAGGTAGTAAGTAGTCGGGTGTAAATCGGATTCGGACACGAGCACATGGTTGGGGGGGCGGGTAATGGTACCAATTATGGACTGTACGAATAATAGATTAATTTATTCATACAGAAATATATCAAAAGCATTTAGGGCTATTACACGAGTTGGTGAACTGAAGTATATTTACTTGCTGTTTAGTAGATTCTATTAAAAACGAGTGCGGAAAAAGATCCTGCCACTCCACCAGCAGCAGGCCACGGCCCTTCCTCATCTTCGTCATATACATACATGCATACATACGCTACGGCACATGTTTTCGTCCAATATTCCGCAGTGTCTCAAGACGAGAGTCTTTGACCAGTGTGTGTTGCCAGTGATGACATATGGAACGGAAACGTGGTCGCTTACTATGGGCCTCATAAGAAGGCTCAAAGTCACTCAAAGGTCGATGGAGGGGGGCTATGCTGGGAGTTTCTCTGCGCGATCGCATCAGAAATGAGGCTATCCGCAGCAGAACCACGGTAACCAATATAGCCCTCCGAATCGCTGAACTTAAGTGGCAGTGGGCGGGGCACATTGCACGTAGAACCGATGGCCGTTGGGGCGGAAAGGTTCTCGAGTGGTGACCACGTACCGGAAGGAGCAGCGTGGGTAGCCCCCCCCCCCCCCCCCCCAAGGTGGACTGATGACCTGGTAAAGGTCGCGGGAGTCTGCTGGATACGGGTGGCGCAGGACCAGCCATTGTGGCACTCTTTGGGGGTGGCATATGTCCAGCAGTGGACGTCTTTCGGCTGATATGATGATGATGATGCTCGAAAAACATAAACTTCCTTCTGAGGCACAAAGAACAACAGGCTGTTCCCCTATACAGCTGCAAAACTTTGCCAGCTGTTTGTTTGTGCACATGATACCCATCACAAAACACTAAAGTATGCCGTTTCACATCTCGCACTCACTCTGCCGCCGCTGCTTCTCTAAATATAGTTATTTAGAAGCCAAGAAAGCCTCCCCCGCCACGCCCCTTTAAAAATATAATAAGCCCACTAAAGCAAATAAATAAATGTGATGTTATCTAAGTGAACATACCTTTTGTCGGTATGGACTTATTGATCATCCCATAATTTACATACATTTAGCTAACGAACCATTCAAAAATCATGTTGAAAAACAGCAATCACTCAAAATGGCAATAAGAATAAAATTTAATTAAAACTTATACACTCGAAAAAAGTGCGTTTTGGCACAGAATAAGTAATAAATAGTACTACGTACAGAAGGTTCTCTGTTAACAAATTCCCTGTTTAGGTACGCCAAACGTGCCTAAATGTGGCCATACCGTTCTATCGCATGCAACGCGCTGCGACCCGTGCGAGCGTTCTGTACCAACACGTGGCAGCCACTGAATAGAGCCCCTTCGGAGAGGAGACCGGCATGTACTTGTAACGATAAACACAAATCGCGAGTGAGCCGCGCCTGGTTTTGGTCAAAAGTTACATAGATAGGTACATTGTTTTTTGAATAGTAGATGTAATTGGTACACATTGTTGATTTCAATCTTTTAAATACTACTTACTTATACTTTCCTTAACCCTTAAATCAAAAAGAAAAAAAATATGGAAATTTAGTTGAAGCTATTGTTTTATGGATATTTATGTATTTATAAATACTGGAAAGATAAAAAAATTTAAAATCAGTTTATGATAGTTTCAGAGAAATCGTATGTCAAGCATATTGGACGTTGCCAAGCATGCGGTGAACGTAGAACGTACAGTATGTTGTGCATTGCCAATTGTACGGTACGTTTCTTTTTTGTCCGTTTAATTGAATATTTACATATTTATAAGGAACAAAGTGTCTATTTATCTCAAAATCTCCATGAATCATGTATCCGCACTAAAACAAGCAGATAATAGACAACAGATGTAGAGACAGATAACAGATGTGCTTAGTGCTGGCAAGTCACAGCTACCGTGGGTTTTGTCGCGCCGCCATTGCCGAAAAATAATCGACGTAATTAATCAATAAATACGAGTAAAGCACACTTTTACACAAATCAAACTAGCCTCAAGGTAAGCTCAGTGTTTTCAAAAAATTCAGCGTTTTGAAAAATTCTACCCCTAAGGGGTGAACATTTGTATGGAGGAAACTTTTTTTTTTGAGCTAGAGACTTGTAATTGTGTAGAAAGATTATGTATTAGAATACAAATATACAGATTAATTACTTTCAGTGGTTTGAAAAATTCCACTCACTAAGAGAGGGATAAAGAGGTGCAATGTTTGTATGGGGGAAACTTTTTTTTAGGTAGAAACTTAAAACTCTGTAAAAAGATTAAGTACCTACTTATTAAAATACAAAAAAAGTACTACCAGCGTTTTGGAAAATTTCACCCCTTAAGGGGTTAAAAAGCGGTGCAAGGTTCGTATGGGAAACACTTTTTTAGGTAGAGGCTTGATATTTTGTAGAAAAAATACTAACCTATTACAATAAAAAAACTGTTTTATTTTTAATTTTTCCCTAAAAAGCGTTCAAAGTTTGTATGGAAAGCAAGAAAATTATAAAGTATGAGATTTGTAACTGCGAACTTAGCCTGTTTAGACTACAAAACTTATTTTAGCGTTTTTTGCAATTCATACCCTAAAGGGGATTATAAGGGTGTTCAAAGTTTGTATGGAGAGCATATATATAGAGACATTTTTAAAGTAAGGGATTTGTAACTTCGGTTTTAGACTGTTTGCTAAAATACTACAAAACTTATTTCAGCGTTTTTTTAACTCATCACTTAAGAAGGTTAAAAGGGGGTTCGAATTTTGTATAGAGAGCAAGACATTTTTAAAGTAAGAAATTTGTAACTTCGGTTTCAGACTATTTACTATGAGAGTTCAAAGAGGGTTCTAAGTTTGTATAGAGACCAAGACATTTTGAAATAAAAAGAGATTTGTTACTTCGGTTTTAGACTGCTTACGAAAAGACTAGGTACAGTCAGCGTCATATAGTTAGTAGCAGCCAAAGTAGCCAAATATATCGTAACACATCCTTATTCCTATAGTAATAACGACGTGTTGCGATATATTTGGTTACCTAGGCTGCTACTAACTATCTGATGCTGACTGTACAAAACTAACTTTAATGTTTTTTTTAAATTTCTTAAACAAACATTTAGACGATAACATGTTATACGTGGACGAAGTCGCGGGCAACAGCTAGTTTATATATATCAAATCAAATCAATAATTTTATTTTATTTTATATAAATATATTTATTTAAGCTTTATTTATTCCATATTGTTTGTGTTAGTACATATTTACTAAATCTAAAAGATATATTATTTCTTTCTTATATGGAGCCCATTCGGGTAAAAGCCATATATCGCCAGATATTAGGAGAAAAGATGGCACTGGAAGCAACAAACTGGTCAGGGCCGGAAGGCAAAAGAAGGAAAGGTAGACGACGAAGACGTTGGACCAATGACATAACTGAGGTCGCCGGACCTAGCTGGATGCAGTTGGCTAAAGACCGAGAAAAATGGCATGAGATCGAGGAGACTTTTACCTAAATTTACATTTGCATTAAAATATTCAATAAATAAATCAAACAAAAAAAAACAATTAAAGCTTAATTTAAATTTATATAACTACTTCCGGTTGGAAATGGAAATTGAAATTCCATGACCCTCATTTATTTAAAAAAGCATTGTTTAAATTTCTAGCTGCCAAAGCATACTATTCCATACAAGAATATTTAAATGACCCTAGCATAACGTAAGCAAATGATAGCATAATTAACGACTTATATCTAGTGTGTAAGTGCATGCTGCATGCTATTTTGTGGCTATTTGTATGCCTTAACAGGCAAGACATAGTGAGACAAACCATAAACTGTAACACCGATGTACATACCTATGTTTAACAAATAAAATATTTTGTATTTGTATTTGTATTTGAAAATTTGTTGGATTCTTGAATAAAGCATCTTAGAATAACGATTAAAAATGAAATATACAAAAAAACGCTATTATAAATTCATGATTTTCGAAACCGTATTTTGCCTGGAGTATAGAGTCAAGTAACAAGTGTAAGTCCAATCTTGTTGGCTTGTTGAGAGTATCAAGGTCCATCGCGGTGTGGCCGCTGGTCGAGGTAGCATGGTAGGCAACACGCGCCGCGCGAGCACAGTGACATAACACGTTTAGGTATTTAAGAGACAAATTGAAATTGTTCTTTTTATATGATGTTTGGTCAAATTACATTTTTTAATAAACATATAGTCATGTACTGAAGAACTTGGTGGTCTTAAAATAAACACCCTGTATAATAAAATGCTCTTCTGACTAACAGTGGTCTAATTATCCAGTTTTTGATCAGTCAGTCATGTAACATCAATACATATGTAGTATAAAACAAAGTCGCTTCCCGCTGTCTGTCTGTCTGTCTGTCTGTCCCTATGTATGCGTAGATCTTTAAAACTACGCAACGGATTTTGATGCGGTTTTTTTAATTGATAGAGTGATTCAAGAGAAAGGTTAAGATGTATAATACAAACCACACATGCATGTATTATGCACATAAACCCGTGCGAAGCAGGGGCGGGTCGCTGGTAGGTAATAATTATGGTATATAATTTCCCAGGAGATATAATAGATGAACATAGCTATTTGTTTATTATGTTTGATGGTTTCATAAGCGGGCGTTAACTGGCGCTATAACTTTACCTAGAAGTAATCGATTTTATTTCGGTTTTAAAAAAAACTTTAATATATTAGTACAATCCATAATTGGTGACGTTCACCCTTAGGAAGTGAAGATGTACTATTATTTTATCAGTTCTACGTATTTGGAAAACGGAAGCACCCACCTAGGAACTGGGAAAATGCTAGGTGGATTGATGATGAAGAAACCTGTACTAACATATCTTTGGAAAGTAAGTGTCCATAATTGATGTCATCATACTACGATGCACTTAAGAACTGTAACTACCTATTATTCCTTATTTTCTAAAATAATGGATTTAAATAAATAAATAAATAATAAATATTTGGGGACAATCTCACACAAATCAACCAAGATTTGAAAAATAAAACAATTATTCAAGATGAAAAACATTTGATCGTATGATCCGCAAAAACGAGCCGAATACGGATGCCAACAGAATAAGGCCGTTAGCGGGGTGCGCGGGATGCGCGTCTCCCACTCCGTCTGCCTCACCTCCGCAAATACCTAAATATCGTCTAATAAGAGCGCCTTAACTTGTATACGCACTGTGACTTAGGAAAGCAGGTACTAGGTAAATAAATAATTTACTTTAAAAACAAAGTTTTAACCGACTTTAATCAGTAGCCAAATTGCTTCAAGTTTGCATATAAAATTTGAAGAGTTCCCTCGATTTCTCTAGGATCCCATCATCAGAACTAGATTTTGGTGACAACGGGATCAATCTGAAAGTATATGCTTTCAAACAAGAATTTTTAACGCGTAACAAACACATACTTAAAAATAAATAAAAAAAACAGGTGAATTGAGAACCTCCTCCTTTTTTGAAATCGGGTAAAAAAGGTTTTTCTGCAAACTCATGTCATAATTGATCAGGGTGGGTTTAGTAGAAACAAGAACCTACCCGCCGTACAGTATAGAGCTAGGTACCTCAGCTTACGATCGTTAGTAACCACAAAGACCTTTATAAATTAATAGTATTTGACCTGTCTACTACAACTGTTCATCTCATATATTATTATGATTAAACTGAAACAAAATTAGTTCTAATATTTTATGAGACATAAGAGGATCTTGTTTATCGCATCTAAATTCATTAGAAGTTAGGACGTGACGTTTCATTTGCAGCACATTTTTAACCTCCGGCCACAGAATAAGTAATAGTACTACGTACAGAAGGTTCTCTGTTAACAAATTCCCTGTTTAGGTACGCCAAACGTGCCTAAATGTGGCCATACCGTTCTATCGCATGCAACGCGCTGCGACCCGTGCGAGCGTCCTGTACCAACACGCGGCAGCTACTAATGGGCCGCCAATGTGGCGGCCGCCGGCATGTACTTGTAGCGGCGCGACGGAATCATAGAGTGAACCGCCCCTGCCCCGGCGTAAAAAGAGGGGTGTTATAAGTATGAGGTATCTAAGTGTGGCATCGTAGCTCCTAAACAAATGGACCATGGTTTAATGCAGTTTTTTGTCCAAAAGCTGACGTGATCGAGATGGTTTTTAGCTACGTTTCAACAATATCAGTTCAACTGGTTTTGTTTTGAGATATTGAACTTTGAAATGAAAATGTCGGGGGGTTTTCTACTGTTAGTGAATGTTATTTATGAGTAGGTAATTCATTCTGTTAATATGAAAACAGCCCATGCAGGGACTACTGCGGTAATGTACGGCCGCGTGAATATTTGATGGCAGATCATCAGAATAGCCAATGCCCGCAGTGAAATGCTTCCGTTCGTTTAAAAATGCACACGACCCGACGTCGCGTCACTGTCCGCCGTCGTCACCCTCCCCTTTAACTCTTCACTTAAAAATACACGTAAAACTCTTCAGTGTAATTCTTTATTTATGGAAAAAGTAATCGATCATACCAAAATGTTCCAACCTTTTACTGTCGTCGTAACGCAAAATGGGGTGAGTAGGGATTGCGGGGGCAGTAGGAACGCGAATATTTTCAGTTGCTACTTTGATTTTCTGGCTCAGGTTGCTCTAAAAGTAATTTGACGACCGCTTTAGCCTAGTTGGTAGTGACCCTGCCTACGAAGCAAGAGGTGCTGGGTTCGAATCCCGGTAAGGGCATTTATTTGTGTGTTGAGCACGAATATTTGTTCCTGAGTCATGAATGTTTTCTATGTATTTAAGTATTTATTTCTCTATATAAGAATGTATATCGTCGTCTAGTATGCATAATACAAGCTTTGCTTAGCTTGGGACTAGGTTGATTTGTGTAAGATTGTCCGAAAATATTTATTTATTATACTTTTAGACATATTTTCTTATCTTGCAGCAACACGGAGTATTTAGCCAAATTATAACATTTTGAAATAAATTGAGTCTCTACAAGTGAGAGGTGAAAGATATGTGGCCTGGAGTGGAACCAGGGTTGCGGGGAGCGATCATGCGGAAGAGGAGCGATAAAATATGAGCGGAGAGTAGGACGGAACGCACATCGAGGCATTCTAATCTGAAGTTTTGTAAGGAAAGTTTTTCCCCATACATTTTTCCAGCTCACCCCATTGCAATCCCCTCTAACTCCACTACGGGGTGACGTGGGAGTTCCCTCAATTTTTGTGTTTATCGTTAAGATTATGAAATTAAAAGACGGATAAAAAACTAAAATTCATAGAGCCGGAACATTTTTTGTGTATATAAATCAACGTGCCAAAGGTAAAAATATTTTTTTACCGAGGTTGAATGTATATTTTGACCCAAATCACCCCATTTTATGGCACTGCATTAAGGTGGTTCGATTTCTTTACAAAACGTCATTTGACATTCGCATTAAAATACCACGTTTAAGAAACTTATGCAACAAACTTTCATAGATTGGCTTTCCATTTGCGCAAAATACCTGATGATGATAATTTGAGAAAAATCGTTTGGGACGTGATACTTTGGGAAAAGCTTTTTGCCCATACATTAGGTATCCGAAAAAGTTTATTCCAGGAAAGGGGGGAATTTCGCGCAAATGGAAAGTTAATTTATGAAAGTTGGTTACTAAAGTCTCTGAAAATATCACGCCGTTAGCCTACGAATGTCAAATGACGTTTCGTATGGAAATCGAACCACCTTTACTGTATATTCAAAGTTTGGATTAGTTTGGTATGAATAAAGAAGGTATATCCATACCATCAACAGTTTCAAGCTACGAAAAAGCGGCTCTAACTACTCCATTCGACAAACTTTACTGTTATCAAACGCTCACTGCACGGGGGGTTGTTAAAAGTGGGAACGGGACACCTCTGTTGCACTCTCTGTCGCACCAATAAAGTTGTGTATCAGTGGGGCGAGGAATTGTGAATTTAACGATTCTAGGTACCTATAACTGGCGTTCACTAGTGGCGACGGCGGTGTCAAATGAAATTTTCGACTCCGCTTGACTCAATTTCATCTGACGTCGATGTGGACACGAGTCACGGGATATTTGAGCCTTGAATTTCCTGCTATAGGTATTTGTGTATATAAAATGAATAGACACAACTTTTCACTCGTAGTTTTATAACTCCTGTTGCGGCGAAAATGGCCGTCTCGCCCACACAGTTTTAGATTCGTTCTTAATAATTATAAGATTTATAAGTAAATACATATTATAGGTACCAACTCTCAATTAGCTAAAAGTCCAGTTCGAGTGGTCCAATTTCGGACCATGACGCGTGCTTTTGCAAGAAACTCTGTAAGGTCAACATAAAGTGGGTTGGTTAATATTTCTTGAAGAGCGCTCCTTATAAAGAAAAGTGACCTAGGTACCAATGTATGTACCTACGCTACGTTATTGATGCAATTACATTTACATACTGGGAACAAGGTGCAATAGCAGGTTAAGTACTAATTCACTCTATCATGAATATAATTCAGTTTAGGGCTGTGTGTTACTAGGTATAAATTTAAAGGTCATCTACACGTGTTTTTATTTAGCGTAGCTGAGTGGACATTAAAAAAATTGGAAAGATTTTTTTTTAATTAACACTGTTCTACAATCATCCATTACGATAAGTAAAACAAACTCCGAAAACTGAGTTGTTTAATAAAACAGTGGCCACCTCGCCGCATAACATTGGGAATGTTTACAAAGTTTTAGTTAGTACAATTTTATTTACACATAAGACTAGAAATCACCGCGCGCTCACAACTCGCTCGAAGCGCGCGCACAGATTGCTCAAAGCGCGTTCACAGCATTCACAGCAGCGCGCTTAAAGCGCGTCGCGCCGCGCGCTCGAGACGCCATCGCTGCCCCGGCCGCGTATGCCCTCACCATACCTGCACACACAGACAAGTTCTTCAATCTATCAAAACCCACACGCGCATACCAGGCAACTATCATCGGCGGCATGCGGAGCGAGCAGGCATTCCTACAATAACGACTGAGCGAATGCATATCAAATGTGTAACAATAGGAATTCGTTCGCCGAATTTTGAGTCAATATTAGTCGAGTCCAAATGTCCGATTTGCAGCGCGCGTGCCTCGCGCCGTTTGAGAAGCGGGAAGCCATGCTGGAGGAGGGGGTCTATAGTTCCGGGTCGAGCTACTTTTATTACCGAACCAGGATCCGTGTCCTATCTGCTACCGCTCCTTTAGAAACGGTGGCTTTTGTGGAAAAAAAACAAACTTTTAATTGCAGCACCAGCATGTAGGTACCCTATTCAACACATCTTGTTGAAAGACATTAATTAGGTGCTTTATAACCGAATATTGTTTGTAATCTTGTGTATGCAGGACGAAAATTTACTGAAGCGGTATAAGATTCAATCTGTATAGGTAACTTAAATTAAATGTAACTTAACTAGGAAAGTCTGCGAAATCGTATCGTAATTTATTGACTGATGTTGTTGTCTATTTGTCAAGTATCCCGAGAAAAATGTATTAATGTAGGTAATAATAATAATAGACTAAACTTGCATGAGGGCGAAAATTTAAGAGCCTACGCTAGCTGACGCGGTTTGCACGAAGCGGGTAGACGCCTATTGAAAAATAGTATCCCATAAAAAACATTCCATGTAAAAAATAGGCCAAGTCTCGAAACTCTTTCACAGTAAAAAAGTGGTGAGATATTTCGTAGAACCAAGTCAGGAGGCGTGGCAGCTGTGGCCACCTTCAGCGTAACGGTCTTGACGCAGAAGGAGGCCGCAGAGCGGACGCGCGAGGACGACGTCAACTCAGCCCCGCAGCGCCGCAGGAGGCCAGGCAGGCGGCGAAGGGCCTTCGCAGGCCGTATGCTGCCGCCATAACCGGGACCTGCGGGTGATGGGTCGGGAGTTCCATCACCCGCCTAGAAAAGGTCCCGAGATGGAGGCCCCCATGGTGTTCTGGGGTGCCAACAGCGGAGTGGGTAGGGCACTATACCCTGCCACCTACGTGGGCCCGCAAGGGCAACGCTGACAGAGTTCCGGATGTGTGCAATAGCGTTCCCGGGGCTCTGTCTACAAGCGAGCAGTGGAACACCCCAGGGGTTTTAGTCCGTGAGAGTCGGACATACCCACTTGGTTTCTCCTGAGCCGAGTGGGATCCATAAAGGATTTCCCCTGGGAAAACAAAAAAAAAAGGCATTCTTATTAATCTTTATTTGCTTGCTAAATAAAATTCTGCATCTTGGGAATCACACAACTTTACTGCATTTACAAATTTTTGCATAGGTACCTAAAACTATGTAAGTGTGATTGCCAAGTCACAAAATTTTATTTAGCAAGCAAATAAAGATTAATAAGAATGCCTGACTTGGCTCTACGAAATATCTCACCATTTTTTTACTGTGAAAGAGTTTCGAGATTTGGCCTATTTCTTACATGGAATGTTTTTTATGGGATCTCATTTCTTTTTGTAGTCTTTGTATGGGAATGTTATTTTACCAACTGCAAATAACGAGAAGGAACTGCAAAAGTAACTTTGTAATCGTATGTATTTGTAAAGGATTACAAATTTCCTAATGCAGTTTGTATATATCTGAAACGTGACTGGAGTTGCAATATTTTTAGGTTTTTTATGAATTACTAGGCTAAAAACGAATTACATATGAAATTTGAAGCTTGTGGGTCCGCTAAAAGTACCTTAGAATAGGGAACATTACTGCATTGTTCTGCCGCCAGAGGCAGCACTACCACGAATAGTAAATCAGTATAGGAATATAGGGATTCACACACACATGTACAATTGGTTGTCAAATGAGTGACAAGGATGCTTGCATAGACAATACCGCAAGTGGGAACGAGATACAATGTCAACGCTGCTAGTGTCGCCACCTACGAAGAATTTTGCGTAATGTTCCCTATTAGCGTGATCATAATCAGTCTATACTCGTAAGTGAGTATGTCAGTGACAAAACTAACGAACTTTGACGGACAATAGTTCTTAAACTAAAAGTTCAAGTTGAATGTTATTAATATTATATGTTAGCCAGCAAGTTCAGGGTTCTAGCTTTAGCCAGCACAAAATTACAGGATGTTGAAAATGGCCTGAATGGCTTCGAGAAAAGGATGTTACGGCCGTGCCTCTTTGTTTTGCTCGACTTCCAGATGAGTAGCGCTAACTGAGGAGTGCGCCCGATCCGTGCACCCGCGTCAGCGAGCGTAGGCCCTAAGAGTACCTTTTATTTTTCTGCAGAGTTAGAAAATGTCTGGTTTTTCTATGAAATCATTGTGAACATGAGCTGCCTACTCAAAGCACTTGTCCAGCTACCTATTGAACACGCTTTATTGGAAATACCTGTACAGACTCCTTTGTAAATGAATATTAAGTTTAATTAAAGCATTGAAGTGATACTTAAAACCTTAGCTAATGAATCATAAATTAGCATAAAGTGCAATCTTACAAGTTGCTCTCGAGAATCTCATATTTTAAACCGGGGATTTAGGTACTAGGGTAGAAACTATGTCCCGCAACATATGTTGACATCGAGGTCGCAGCGACTTCACTTGACGTATGGCGACTTAGAACTAAAGCCGTGTTTATGATTAAGCAGGGCATTCGGTTGCACGACAGGTGTGCCACGGCGCCTGTCCATAAATGTGCCCTTACATCACTACCGCTCTTAAGGAGTATTAATGTGGTACATGACAAGATAACATCAGTCAAATTCTAACAAACGGTGTAAGAAAGAACAGATTGTGTTTAAAACTATAATGAAAACGGGTCACTCAAGGCTCTCAGGTAGATCACTCAACATGTTTCGAACCGATTCGCGTTTCTTAATCATGAACTCTCGAGTTTCGTAAACTGCAGAATCTATCATAAGCCAGAAATTTGCTACCTAGCTAATCCCGGGCTGCCCCATAAGAAATTTTTCAACACATTTGCTCGTAACGTGCCTCTTATTGTGCCGCTTTTGGGCTCATAATCCTGGGTATTAAACACGCGTGTTTAATAACATTACGACACTCCCGATTACGACACGTTGGCACCTTGCAGCAAGGTGTATGTATGGACTCGGCGCATTCTTAAATTAACCGGGTTATACAGGTTTGTTTTTAATTCTCGGCAAATGGATTCTTACTCGACTAAACAAATTAAATCCTTCTTGTGGATTAATTGATTATTTCTTGTTGGATATGATATAGAAACGTTTCATTTAGTAAAACTATTTACTTTTGATAACATTTTACATGAATTTATATTGAATAAGAAAATATTTATTTTATTTTGTATTGGCTGTTTAGAGATTTCATCTAAGCCTCGCTGCGGGCGCACTGCGCGAACTTCACGAAAAAAAATAGTTGCGCGCCATTATAGGTAATTTCACAAATATTTGTAAACATTGATGATGCGTGTTTGGTTATTGTTAAAAATGTTGACAGTGAATAGAAAAGTGATAAATAGAATTGACACCATTGTACATTCTGTAAATATGTGAGTAAAAACCTGTTGTCATCAATAACTAAAGGAAACAACTTAGGAGCCTGTAACATGTTCATTTTAAGAAAAGGAATTTTTCCTCGCAAATGTGTTGAAAAACGTCGTATGACACGCGTGAGCTTTGATAATTACATCCTCGGCTCTATTATCACGCTCACCTGCGGTTCGCGTGACAATTCCGCCTCTGATGTAATGATCAACATACCTCACTTGTATCATAATGTACTATTCAGGGTATGAACTCGGTATATTGTAAAGGATGCATACTTAGGAGGGTACAATAAAAATGTAATGTTACCTGACAGCAGGCGCGTGGTCACGGCGGCGGCGCCCGCGCGCTCCCCGCTCGCCCCGCTCCCCTCGCGCACCACGCGGCGCGCGCTCCCCTCGCCCGCTTGCGCTGTATGAAGTGTCGTCCGCACTTGACTCCACGCCGCATACTGAATCTGTTACAATTTTATGGCAGTAAAATAACATAGATTTTACTCACACAACTATCGTGAAGTAGATTGGTCGGTTTTTTGGTCATCTGGAGCACAAAAATAAAGGATAAAGTAGCTGAAGGGTATCAAAAATGTCCACCATAAGCCAACTAATATCAGAAGGAACAACAAACAAACAAGTACCAACATATGTCAACTGCCTAACTATTGCCCTGTCACCTCTGCGAAAGTCAATGCCGCTCCCATAAACCTGCATCCTGCGTTCACTAAAAGAAACGTTCGTCTCAAAGACGGATAGGCCGATGATATTAGAGCACGACCAAGGCTACATAGCTATGTAGAGAAAGTGTTTTCTCACAATCTTTTTCGTTCTAAAGGTCACTGATTTATTCTATAATTCATGGTGCAGAACTTCCGCTATTATATTCTGCTATTGCCGCTTTGTGGCGACCGACCACGTACCGGAAGGCACGGGGTGGATATAGGTGTACTGCTGACCTGGTAAAAGTCGCGGGAGTCCGCTGGCTGCGGGTGGCGCAGGACCGGTCACTTTGGCACTCTTTGGGGGAGGCCTATGTCCAGCAGTGGACGTCTTTCGGCTGATATCATGATGATGATGATGATGATTCTCACTTTCTTATTTGACTCTGACTCACTCGACAATCACGCGAGCACTAATTTCATAAAAAAAAAATACCTGTGTGTGAGCGCGCATGCGCGTGAGGCGTGAGACGCGCACCGGCTGGCATGCGGTACGTCTCGGCGCAAGCGGCGCACGGCGATCCACTAGATTCTGAGTCGCTCGAACATCCTCCGAACTCTGCATACAAGGAAAAATTTGATTGTATTTTTTTGTATTTTAAATTTAAAGAAAAAACTCCTTTTAAACCTTTTTCTAATATAATGTTAGCTGCCAATTAGGATAACTAATTTGATGCCCTTAGTTATTGACCACAGGAAATACAACTTTTATTACAGACTGTGTGTGGCCCAAATCACACAGTATGGCGGTTTTCAAATGGGAATTACTAACGTTAGATTAACGAAGAGAGTGTATATAAAAAGAGTGGAAGGGCAAGTTGGAAGGGGAAGACCTAGACGAACTTTCTCCGATCAAATTGGAGAAATCTTACAGAAAGGCCAGGTCAAAAGTACCCTAAACCGACGAGCATGTATGAGAAATGTTATGAAAGTGAGTGAAGCGAAAGTGGTTTGTCAGGATCGTAGCAAATGGAGATCCGTGATCTCTGCCTACCCCTCTGGGAAAGAGGCGTGATTATATGTATGTATGTATGTTATGTATGTAATTACTAACGTTTCTCCCTGCGATATAAATCGTTACAAACCATCGCAACGAAACCAAAAATAGAGACAGAACCTAATTCAATAAAGACGTGAAGTCATGTAGGTTGAATGCAAGCGCACCCCGCTACGAATTGTTACGAGATTGGAAACTGGAGTTGTGAACTGCATAGAAAGGAGTACGTAGTGATCTAGCGCAAAACCGATTCTTGGCAAATATTCCCGTTTTCAGCGGAGCCAATAAATATCTAGAATAATGTATGTTTTATTGCGGCTTCTTTATTGCTTTACTGCAAAGGTTGAGGGGTCGATTGGATACTTACATTTTGTAATCTATGTATTTTGTGCACTCATTCTGATACGTTAGCAAACAAACCACACTTAAATATATCAAATAGGAAATCGAATCGTGAGTGTTTAATTGAATCCCAGGAGAATTTTTAATTTATTTCAGTTTACGACGCGCGCGTCCGCCCAAGACACACTTCCCAGAGTTAATGAAATTTTCTCTCTCAAATGAAGTTGTTTAATTACGGTGCTGAAGGGCGCTCAAGCAAGGCGGAGGTGGCTGATATAAACGCCACTAGGGGCTTATTTTATACGTAGAAAGAGTGCCTTGCTGCTATATATTCATAACAATATTGCGAAAAAGGGATTTAAACAATTAGAATAGTTGTAATGAGGCATAATCTGAAAAACTAGTACTTACTGATCCGAATTCATAATTATTTATTTCAACAATATTTAGTTGACCGCAGTGACTACAGACAAACTTGTTTCTAAGATAAAACGACTTAAGTTGATTTTATTGCTTATATTATAAATGAGATATGTACATAAATCATTTATGTTTTATTTAATGAGTAATAATCTCTTATGTCCAGCAGTGGACGTCTTTCGGCTGATATGATGATGACTCGCGGAAGACAATATTATAAAATGTGCAGTTTTTCTACAACGCGTATTATTTTTATTGTTAGGTACTAAACGGGATTTAATCGCGTATAAATAATTAACTTTTTTATTTAACTCTCTGAGTCACAACATCCATGCTCCAGGGTCGTCCTGTGACCATGGATGTTGTGAATAATGTGTGAGAATCGTGAAAGTCACATTCAGTGCCGTGCGAATCGCTACGCGCTACGCTCGTCGCCGATCCTGTGGTTTTCCACGTATGTAGCGGAAAGCGCTTGTGGCGCAGGGACACGATATCGAGTTTCCGGCACTGAATGTGTTCAATGAACTGGTACGGTCAGCCTCACCTTAACCCCTTTGTACCGTGTCGCATTAAACGTCATGTTAAACTGCCATATCGATATAATAAATGTGTCAACTCATACATAGAAAACCTCTAAGACTCAGTAACAAAAACCAAACCGTTTACTTACTTATCTGTCGACAGTACCTAACTCATTACCTATCCGCCTTTCCCGAGAATTGAACTCAGGAACAACCTTCAAAGGTTGCTGCCAATTAAGCTGCTATTATTAGAAAATGTGTTTTTCATAATAACGCATCTCTATTTTACAAAATCTCAGTCATGCGTTGTGGGGAGGTAAAATATCACAAGATATAATATGCCTGGTAGAACCGGGTCACCCCCGTATGTAACCGCTCGTTATTATTGTGTTCCACATGTGGCCTAAACAACGACCCCAAAGTCGATATCTGGTGATACTACATAAAGTCAACCTGTCCTCGAATACATGCTATGGGAACTTAGAACTTAATGCAAATCCAGTTTTTTACTGAAAACAGTGCCGCCTAGACTTTAGACTCTGAACTCTCTGAAGCTGTAGCAATTGCTAGGCTAGGCTGTCAAGGTATTTTGAAATTCGTCAATAGACATCAGTAGCCTAGGGGTACAGACGGCGGTATTTGGAGTCGATGAGCAGGAGAGACGCACTTTTTGTATGTTTTGACATTCAAAGAAAAGTTTTAAGTATCGTAGAAGAGATGGCGCATGTACGCAAGCATTAACTGCCTTCTCAATTTGGTCGAGTTGCCTGTCTATCTCAGTATTTATATTGTAGTCTTTGCTCGAATACACTGAAGATAACAAAGGCAGCGGTTCAAAGGCCAACCTAGCTTAGGGCCGGTTGATTCAAACCGTCGCACAGTGGTTTCCCCCATACGTCAAAAATCAAAAATCGAAGTATTAATATATAGTCCTCCTTGTCGTATCCGACGACGGCGACCCTTACAATTTCCTCTGGTGAGCACGAATATGGCTCGCAAAGCCGAACTTAGTTTTAAATGTCCGGTCACATTGTGTGCAGTATAGCTGGCCCTGGTTATTGTAAGTATATGCATAGGATGGTCTAGGTCGAGTCTTCCGCAAATGGCGCTTTTGGTCCAGGTGTTCAAGTCGAGCTACTTCAAAAGAAGCTACACCTTTTCTGACTTTATTACGCCATTCTGGTCTCATGGACGCGACCTCCTCCCAGCCCTCAGCAGGTA
This sequence comes from Epinotia brunnichana, assembly GCA_963854355.1. Taxonomy (NCBI): domain Eukaryota; kingdom Metazoa; phylum Arthropoda; class Insecta; order Lepidoptera; family Tortricidae; genus Epinotia; species Epinotia brunnichana. The sequence goes on from OY977938.1 coordinate 26,879,205, forward strand.
TATCGCAGGCTTTGAGATGACGTTTTAATACGTCCTTGTAGCGCAGAAACTGCCCCCCACGATTACGCTTTCCATCCGCAAGCTCGGAGTAGAATACAGATTTTGGGAGTCTGCAGTCTGTCATGCGACTAACGTGGCCACTCCATCTCAACTGGCTTTTCATCAGTATGGCCTCCATGCCGAGCATGTTAGATCTTCGTAAAACGTCCATGTTGGTCACACGAAGTATTAATAATCAGGACACGGCTCATCGTTAAAGTAACTACTAAGTCTAAGCTACAAGAAAATATAAATAAAGTGCAATTAGCTAATTTATTTCATTCCAATATCGGCATTCAAAGTGCAAGCGTCTGCAGTTCGCTATCGCCCTATCAGTGACTCACGTAATTACCACGTGTTGTTTATATCTTGGGATTATTATTATTCCCGTGAATTTTTTGTGTGATGGATATTCAGACCCAATATGTACAATTATTTGACATATAAAAATATTTGAAATATTGGTTTACATTATAATAAGTTAGCTGCTACGCAAGCAGAATATTTTTACACAAATATTTTACTTACGTCAATTACATGTTGACTTTCAAAACACATCCCGGTTTTTCCCCCGGTCGATATTATTATTAACCGTTAGGTAAAAACTTACTTTATACGATTCAATTCAGAAATAATCCGCTCTAATCCGACTTTTCGAGTAATTAAGGTGCTACGCCGATGTATATTCTTCCCAGCACGGGGTGCTACGAAACACGGTGTATGGAGCAAATAAAGCCATTTATAAACGAAGTATTTTTTCATTCAAATAGGTATGTGTATTCGTTTAAGTAGTCTTAACGAAATAAATTTGGCAATATCACATGTTTTGTATTTTTGACGCACCTTAGTATGGGCGAGGAACCAGTGTGCGTCGGTAATCGGGTAACGAACAGTTTGTATTGTTGTATGGAAAGTGTGACAGTTCGCCATGGGATGACAGCTGCCGGCGCCATTTTTAACGTTTACCAGCCTGTAAAGTTTTGCTGATGCAATCCGCCTGTAGCCGACATATTATTTACGATACGTCTGTACTCGTTTGAGATTTTGTCTCGAGAATAATTAAAAGGCTATGTCAGCAGGAGTAGCATGGTTGTCATTTTATCACTTATCGCTGTCTATAAGACATGCGTCACGTTCTGACAAGTAAGTATACGAGTGCGAGAGTGACGTCTTATCCACAAAGATAAGTGATAAAGGTTGTACTGTTGTCACATGACGTAAAATATACCTAACCTTACAATTTTGACCAGAAATGAAGGATATTCCATACTTTCGGTCAATTTTAGGTGCGATAATCTTCTGATTCTTGCTCAGCACAATCTTCTCGACCTGTTACCATGCATTTTATCATGTTGTCATGAAACGAACGCGTACTTATTGGGAGTGGGTTTACGGTACACCACGATTAACATCAGTTAACGATTCTGAAGTTAGCCTCGAGTCGCCTCCCGCATACCCGTCCGACCTCTCTGACACCTTTGCTGCGCTACTAGTAGCTATTTATGTACGTATATTAATACCTCTGACTGTGCATAGGTCCACCTTTATCAAACTAGCCGATGAGCTTTGCAAATAACCGCCTTGCAACACTTCGTCTGAGCCAAGCCGAGTGGAAGGCTGGGGAGGCTCCTTGCGGAAATTGCAAACTCGCTCAATGGAACCAGAGATAATGCCTAGGGAATGCACTATTATTATTTTATGGCCTTTTTTAATATCCTGTCGCGCTCATGGCCGCGGCTGCCGTAATGAGTTTTAATAGTTAAGCGTTTGTTATTCTCTTGTTTTATGTTTACACTTAAAAAAACATTCGCTGTGTAATTTCTCGGCAGCTGTCAGTAGCAGGCAAGTGAGACTTTTTTAACATATTCGACGTTATTAATTTTACGAAATTGGGAGTTATTAAAGGTTACAGATACAATGAGACGCTACTAGAAATATCAATATTAACAGTGAGTAAATATAATTGTAATGTGATCTATGAATCGGTATGACCAGCCGTGGATTGAAAAAGTTTGCCGTTTTTTGACTGACTATTGTATTTTAATTATGTTTGGGTCTAAATTCCCGAACCTTTTAACCATAAATAAAGATTCTCTATGATGTAACTAATAATAAGTTATACTTATCTGGAAAATGCAGAAACATTATACATTGTATATTATATATAATGTATATTATGTAAAAAAAAAAAGCTAATGATAAAATGAGAAATGTTAATATAATCCCTGTCGAAATCTTCATGAAATTGATACGATATTTTATTTCACCGGGCCTGTAAGATGTAAGGTAAATTTCCCAAATTGTTCAACTCTATTGTTTTGTTTTAACATAAGATTGAAATTATTTATTATTCGAACCAAGGACCTCTTGCTTTGTAGGCAGGGTCACTACCAACTAGGCTAAAGCGGTCGTCAAAATTTGTTGGTTTCAATAATCCAGTGTAGTGATAAAGCATTTATAAGGTACTTAAACGTCCTAGCGCCTTGATGATGTTGTGATGTGAAGTTCGAATGTTAAACTTGATATGACTCACTGTTTGACTTAAAATTATCTTATTAAGTGCCTACTGCTTAGTAAACAGTTACCTACTCCTGGCAAATTATCTAATCTGGCAATTGCTAGTTCTATTAACTAGCCATTGCCAGATTACAATTATAAAAAAAAGGTTAATTAAAATTTCACATTAGTTACAGGTGGTGCTATTAAATTCGTGATAATTTTCTACAGTACATTGTAACTACAGCTGAAATGTTCCACAGATTGAGAAAATATATAAAATAGAAAGAAGAAAATTATGAATATTATATTACAAGAAAGAATCGTGTAGTATTTAGTCGAATCGTGGCTAATTACGATTAAATACTACATGATTCTTTCTTATTTAGTTAAGGACTGACTTTTTAACTATCGGATAAAACCGAACGGCATCTAATGTTCCACAGAGGCCTGAAAAATGAGAAGGCGTTCGCGTATATGCTAACGTTGTTTTGTTACGTAGAAATCAAGGCAAATTTTACAGACAGTTCAAGCAGGCGGTAAGATTACATTGAGCCCTAGAAATGCGCTGGGCAGCCCTGTTGTTAGATCAGCACACGACAATTATTAAAGTCAAGGATCGAGCGGATATTGCCTACCCCCACGACGTAGCCTCGTGGCGCTTTATTGCGAAAATCTGCAGGACGTATTTTATTGGAGGCAATCAACGCTGGGCTTTGCATAAAAGGCGCGGAAGATAATGCTTTAAACGCCCCTGAGGAAATTTTATGGCTCGCGGTTTTTATTTTCTCACAAAAGTAATGGCCGGGATCGGAATTTTATTTGAGTACTTAAGATTGAAATCGGCGACTACCTACGACTACGGTAGCTGAACAGATGTGCACAAGTTACAGGATACCATCAGTTTGTACCGTTTACGGTAGAAACTGTCTTTGGTACAGAATTGGTTAAGTATTCGATTTTCCAATAGGAAAGTAGCAAAGTAGCATACTTATTAAGAAAACACATGCTCACAGTCACATAAAAATAGTTGGCTGTGATCAAACCAACATTTCTTATTATCACACGAATAGTTTTTCGTTATGACAGTGTAATATAAGACAGTAAAAAGCTGACTAACTAAAGAAGCATTATGAAAACAATCTTCTAGCGTCTCAAAATATAGAAAAATCGTTATTATCTCAGAATTACAGTTTACACACCTCAATCTCTTAGGCCTAATCCAGTCCTTATATTTCAGGTTTCCCTGAACAACCTATTCAAGTTACACTTACCGGAGTCGTGGGGTGAGAGTTATCCAAACTTTGTAGGCAATAATAATTTAAATAAATAAATATTTGCGGACAATCTTACACAAATCAATCTAGTCCCAAACTAAGCAAAGATTGTACTATGGGTACTAGATGACGATATAGATACTTATATAGATAAATAAATACTTGAATACATAGAAAACATCCATGACTCAGGAACAAATATTCGTGCTCATCACACAAATAAATGCCCTTACCGGGATTCGAACCAAGGACCTCTTGCTTTGTAGGCAGGGTCACTACCAACTAGGCTAAAGCGGTCGTCAAAATTTGTTGGTTTCAATAATCCAGTTTTGAGTCAAGTCAGCAGTGAGAGGTCAAAACTTGAAAGTTTAAGCATTCTAGCCAAAAAAAGGATTTAAAAATAAGTATAGACCAAACGTGGCCACCAACCAGATCATGCACCACAAAAAGGATGTCATGTTTATTTATGACTAGATTTTATTGCCGACTGTCCTTTTTCAAGCTGTTATCAATGATACATCAAGATGATTAAATGAGCCCAAATTCAAAGGCGTTGCAACGTTTTACCTCCAGCTCCGACATCAGAACAGCTCTAGGATATCATTATAATGCATTGTTAGCCAATTTACATATTTATACAAGATTTCAGCTCATTTGAGCACCGGAAAGTGGTTCAAACTTAAGTTGTAAAATTTGATTACAAAGCCAGAGACAGGCAGTCGGGTCACGGTTTGCATTTTGCTATTAGTATGAAACTATATCATTTTTCTACTAAAAAGTTTTGTGTTCGTAAAGTATACAAGTCTTTTATTTCAATGTTCCTTTTTTCATAATAAGTTACCACATGAAACATTGAATCTTTCCAGTCCTTAAAATTACTTAAAATAAACATTAATATCAGACGCTAATTACAGGGTTGAGGACTAACTTCTGACAGAAATGCATGGCCCAAAGCCCAAAATAGCTTACTCAATCATAATTTTATTGTTATTGTATTCCACCTAGGGAACTAGATGACACAGTTCCTGCAAGAAAGTAGTGTATTCAACGATTTAGTTAATAGTCACATTTCCATTCTATTCGATTTTTTTATAGTAGTTTATATGACTGTACATAATGCCTAATTTTGTACAGTTACATACACTAATTTATCTATCCACATATTATAAGCCTCCATGATGCATTCAGGAGCCGCTAATTATGACCGGCATCGCGGCGTTGTTTTCTGGCAGCTGTCATAGTTTTTTTTTTATTCAGAGATAAACTAGAGTCGGATCCAACTAATCCAACTATCATATCGTTCGATATCTTAATTACGTGCGACATTTGTCACATTTGTATGCAAATTGACAATTCATTTCGAACTAAATGTCATCTCGACTGATATTAGAATAGGGGTTAAATCTTTCTTTGTTTCGGCAATACTGATGGGGCCATAACACAAAGATTGATTGATTGAAATTTCTTTGTTTTTCAGAGACGTTCGAAATTTGAATGAAATAATATTATCGAAATCGATGTTATTATTTAGCAATAATAACATTTTCACAGATAAGAAATTTGTTTTAACAAAACTGTCTATTTTTATGGTGGTCTAATGTGCGGTTCTTGAACGCATCATGGAGGGTTTATGATATTTGGATAGATAAAAATCTTTTCAAACCACATGCTCGACAATGCCGAATTATAGGTCATGTAAACCCTACCGAAAGCAAGACATTAAATCCCTTGGTATTAGCCGGGTTATAATGTTGTACTGAATTTCATTGTAACCCGCTGGTTAATAATATGATTTCACTTTTCATAATTCTTATTACTATATGCATAAAGTTTAATTTTGCTAAACACAATTTGTCCTAGGCCATGGCCTACTTGATTTGACAAAATAAATGAAGTTTGCCTCCGTGTGAACCCCGGTCCGGAGGAGCGCGGTGCTCGAAATTCGAATTTCGAATCTAGGACCACGGCTTGTGCTTTCGAATTTGGAACGCCGCGCGCCTTCATTTGTTCACGCGTGACGAACAAATCGAGTTCTTGTAGGTGCCTATAGAAGATTTAATTTCAAAAATAATATTGAAAATGTCGAGTGATGAAAGTGTTTTGACTCCTGAGTTTATCAAATTAGATGCCATAGGCATAATAAACTCCAACTCAACCTCAATAAACGTACCAAATAAAAACATTACCTTATCTTTCCATAATTGGACTAACGTGTCTAATGTTACTATGTACTTTTAATTTGCTAAATAAACATTATTTATCTACTGAGCCTGTTTTTTTGTCTCGCATAAGGTGTGAAAAGTAGAGTATACACCTCGGGGATAAGACTGTTTTAGTCTTGGGCGGTTGAACCCCTCACTGCACTCAGGACTCAGTCTTAATTCCCTCGCTTCGCTCAGGAATTAACTTATAACTCCCTCGCTACGCTCAGGAGTTAAATTATGAGTCCTTCGTTACGTTCGGGATTCAATTCGCTCCCGTGACATAAAACAGTGCTTTATCCCCTTGGTGTATAATCTACTATTTTGTCTTGTATTGTGTAACAAAGTTTCGGAAGTGTTTTTTTGTAGAACAACTAATTTTTTTTTTCACGTTTACTTATAAAAGTGCCATTGCGGCGTACTTGCAGAATAAAATTTATTTATTTCGTTTATTCTAACTCCATCTCAATATCAGTATTAATTTATTTAAACTTTATTGCACAAAATACATAAAAAAAACTACAAATGGCGAGCCTAATGACAAATGGCAATCTCTACCAGCTAACCAGAGGCATTGGGCTAAACAAAGACTTAGAAAAGGTGCAAAGAAAACAGTACCTATGAAATTGTCTGTTACGAATATGTTAAAAAAAAACAAATGTACCTAATACACTACATATAGACACACATAAATAAAAATAAAAAATAAACTACAAAAATATATACTGCTACATATTCAATGCATACTATTATTATGTGGATGGATTTTATAATACAGTCGATATTGTTCAACCTCGAAATTTCGGGGAGTTTGATGAAGTTTGGTACGAATGTTCGTTGGAAGCCCTGTTTTCGTCTCCCAAAAGTCCCGGGTCAGGACCTTGTAAAACGGCCACTATCTTGGGAAAATGTACTCCATTCGTAAGAAATTCAGGTTTTGTTCGAAAACTTCGTACTCTATGAAAAAATTGCCTACAGCAACATTAAAGCTGAATAAATTCTGCACAAGCCTGTAGTACACACTACACAACCGTGACGAGAAAACGTATCTTCGTGGAGAAAAATGCATCCACATGTGAGATTTTCCCCCAATGTCCTTCCACGGAAGATTCTCCGAATTTGGAGCTCGGGAGAGTTTCAAATCCACTTTTATTTATACAATAGGATATGAACTACATTAATAATAACATTTTACCCGACTACGGCTAAACCAAAAAGAATGGTAATGGATTAAATTTCTCGTTAAGTAGTGATAGTTTGCACCTCCAGGTCAAGATGCTTGATGAATTCCAGAAAATTAGGTGGTGTTAGATTTCTCTTAATGCTGACAACATGTTGGCGCACATCGAGTTAAAAAAACAATATGGTGGGCGTGAGTGGGGACCAAATCTGAAATCACAACTTTGCTTCTAGCACTTAATTTATCGGGCGGATTTCAATAAACATGACATCAGTAGATGGGTCTGTAATACGCCAGTGCTATACACTATACATTTAATATTATTGATGCAGGGCGTATTACTGAAATTTCATAATGTGATGGTCAAAACATATTTTATGGCAAAAATGGGGCAAAATGCAAGTGACAGTAGTCAAGTTCACTACACACACTCACCGAAACCTCTGTTTAAGTACATGTCTTAAAATTTGAACTTTACGGACCCATAGGGGTTAACCGCTATCTTGAAAAGTAACTTCATTTTTATTATTTTGAATTTTTATTGAAAATTATTGATTTTAATGAAACCTTATTTAATTTTACATCAAAAAGTACTACATCACTTTGGTGATAAAGTAAATACTCACTGAGAAAATTTGGTTCAGAACTTGTATTTTAGTGCATAATGGCCTAGTACTGTACTTTATATAAACTGGAGTTTTCCTTAAAGTGATGTAGTACTTTTTTGTGTAAAATTAAATAAGGTTTAATTTTGTGATATATGGCATGCCCATAAAGTCAATAATTTTCAAGGAAAATGCAAAATGAAGTATACATTTCAAAGTAGCGGTTAACCCCTATGGTCCCTAAAGTTTAAATTTTAAGACAGAGGTTTCGGTGAGTGTGTGTAGTGAATTTAACTACTGTCACTTGCATTTTGCCCGATTTTTGCCCTAAAATATGTTTAGACCACCACATTATGAAGTTTCATTAATACGCCCCGCATCAATAATATTAAATGTATAGTGTATAATAGCACTGGCGTGTTACAGACCCGTCTACTGATGTCATGTTTATTGAAATCCGCCCGATAAATAAAGTGCTAGAAGCAAAGTTGTGATTTCAGATTTGGTCTCCACTCACGCCCGCCATATTGTTTTTTTTTTAATTTGATGTACGCCAACATGTTGTCAGCATTAAGAGTAATCTAACACCACCTCATTTTTTGGAATTTATCAAGCACCTTGACCTGGAGGTGGTAGCAAACTATCACTACTTAACGATAAATTTAATCCATTACCATTCTTTTGGGTTTAGCCGTAGTCGGGTAAAATGTTATCATTAATGTAGTTCATATCCTATTGTGTAAATCAAAGTGGATTTGAAATTCTCCCGAGCTCCAAATTCGGAGAATCTTCCCTGGAAGGACATTGAGGGAAAATCTCACATGTGGATGCATTTTATCCACGAAGATACGTTTTCTCGTCAAGGTTGTGTACTAAAGGCTTGTGCAGAATTTATTAAGCTTTAATGTTGCTGTAGACCATGTTTTCATAGAGTATGTAGTTTTCGAACAAAATCTGTATTTCATACGAATGGAGTACAATTCCCAAGATAGCGGCCGTTCTACAAGGTCCTGACCCGGGAACTTTTGTGAGACGAAAACCGGGCTTCCAACGAACATTCGTACTAAATTTCATCAAACTCCCCGAAATTTCAAGGTTGAACAATATCGACTGTATTATTAGTCGAATCGTTGTTTAAGCAGGTGCTTACGCAACATCCGCTTGAAAGCCATTTCCCGGGGGTATTTCCTTTTTACACGGCCATCGCTAATAAACTAATAAGATCCACATAAGATTGAGGTACGACAAAAATCTGTCTCAAGGCTAGAGTCCTGGCCCCGTAGCATCGATGGCGTTATCACGCGATAAGTGATAGGATAAGCGCGTCGTCTCATTCTATCGAACGGTGTCAGCCAGGGACGGCAGCTCTATCCTATCACTTATCGCGTGATAAGGCCATCCATGCTACGGGGCCTGGTGAAACTAAATTTACATGTTCACAGAAATATATTATTACTAGCTGACCCCGCGAACTTCGTTCCGCCGTACAAAATGCAAAAAAAAACTTATTTTTTTCGATTTTTTTATAGTTATTCTGCTATTCGGGGCGAAGAAATATCCAACAAATCAAAAATCATGACAATCCGTTCAGCCGTTCTCGAGTTATAAGCAAAGGAACTAACACAACTTTCTTTTATTAGTATAGATACAGAACATTTCAATTCGCTGTAATAAAATTGTAGTGGTAGGTAATAGGTACGAGAAGTCTTAAGGGAACGGCTTGGTCCTGGATTGGCAAGTACTGTATGTATCCAATGATAAATTAAACACTATTTGGATGTACGGGTTGCTTTGAATCGAGGGGTGACTTTGATCAAAACGGTTTTTCTCATGAATTATTGTTTTTATATCCGCATGAACGCTGGCAGTATAAATAATATACTATTTTGATGTTTACTTGATAACATCAAAAAATCAAAAATCAAAATCAAAAATATTTATTGGTATCATACTAAAGTAGGTAAAAGTACATTAGTGGCTGGCGTCTCCCGGTAAGTATGGCAATACTTGTGTTGGGAGGCACCGCTCTTCGTCCATTTGGACCATGGTTATAATATAGTTTAGTAGATACGATTTTAATAACATTACATTCATTGATTCGTTTACATTTACTACAAGCTAAAAACAATTTATTTTTAATTTAGGTTAGTGTGTGTTGTGTGTGTGTGTGTGAGTGTGTGTGTTTTGTGTGTGTGTGTGTGTGTGTGTGTGTGTGTTTGTGAGTGAGTGTTTGCGCGTTTGTTTATTATTTTAAGCGTTAATACACACGTTTTCATGCTTAAACTAATAAAGATTCAGTGTCTTCATAAGTAAGTGTGATCAGCCATTCCGTTATTTTTTCTTTACAGTTTCGTAATTGCATCGGGTAAATATTGATAGTTTTATTTACATCTATCTAATTTCTACTATTAGTGGTTTTATACGTCATTAAAATGATCAAAGTAGCCCCATTTTTTCCTAAAGTTGCCACACTTGACGGTACTTACCTTACCTTACTTACTGTAACCCTCAATTCACTTCCTGATTCCACTGGACTCACATTAAAACTTCAAACTACTGTTTGTAATTCTAACGTTTTAGCGAATAGTTTCCCCTCCGTTCCTGTACCTTCCTTCAGTGACGCGGGCACCGCGTTGGGGAGTGGATTTGCGCCTGCGCAGCGTATTTGGTGGGTTATTGCGTCAAGTGAGTCCCATGGACTCATACAAATATTACAAATGCACGCAAAAATAACGTGCACCCATTGAACGTGCATTTTTCTTAGGAGCATACATTTTTTAAATCTTTCTTTGTTTCGGCAATACTGATGGGGCCATAACACAAAGATTGATTGATTGAAATTTCTTTGTTTTTCAGAGACGTTCGAAATTTGAATGAAATAATATTATCGAAATCGATGTTATTATTTGGCAATAATAACATTTTCACAGATAAGAAATTTGTTTTAACAAAACTGTCTATTTTTATGGTGGTCTAATGTGCGGTTCTTGAACGCATCATGGAGGGTTTATGATATTTGGATAGATAAAAATCTTTTCAAACCACATGCTCGACAATGCCGAATTATAGGTCATGTAAACCCTACCGAAAGCAAGACATTAAATCCCTTGGTATTAGCCGGGTTATAATGTTGTACTGAATTTCATTGTAACCCGCTGGTTAATAATATGATTTCACTTTTCATAATTCTTATTACTATATGCATAAAGTTTAATTTTGCTAAACACAATTTTGTCCTAGGCCATGGCCTACTTGATTTGACAAAATAAATGAAGTTTGCCTCCGTGTGAACCCCGGTCCGGAGGAGCGCGGTGCTCGAAATTCGAATTTCGAATCTAGGACCACGGCTTGTGCTTTCGAATTTGGAACGCCGCGCGCCTTCATTTGTTCACGCGTGACGAACAAATCGAGTTCTTGTAGGTGCCTATAGAAGATTTAATTTCAAAAATAATATTGAAAATGTCGAGTGATGAAAGTGTTTTGACTCCTGAGTTTATCAAATTAGATGCCATAGGCATAATAAACTCCAACTCAACCTCAATAAACGTACCAAATAAAAACATTACCTTATCTTTCCATAATTGGACTAACGTGTCTAATGTTACTATGTACTTTTAATTTGCTAAATAAACATTATTTATCTACTGAGCCTGTTTTTTTGTCTCGCATAAGGTGTGAAAAGTAGAGTATACACCTCGGGGATAAGACTGTTTTAGTCTTGGGCGGTTGAACCCCTCACTGCACTCAGGACTCAGTCTTAATTCCCTCGCTTCGCTCAGGAATCAACTTATAACTCCCTCGCTACGCTCAGGAGTTAAATTATGAGTCCTTCGTTACGTTCGGGATTCAATTCGCTCCCGTGACATAAAACAGTGCTTTATCCCCTTGGTGTATAATCTACTATTTTGTCTTGTATTGTGTAACAAAGTTTCGGAAATGTTTTTTTGTAGAACAACTAATTTTTTTTTTCACGTTTACTTATAAAAGTGCCATTGCGGCGTACTTGCAGAATAAAATTTATTTATTTCGTTTATTCTAACTCCATCTCAATATCAGTATTAATTTATTTAAACTTTATTGCACAAAATACATAAAAAAAACTACAAATGGCGAGCCTAATGACAAATGGCAATCTCTACCAGCTAACCAGAGGCATTGGGCTAAACAAAGACTTATAAAAGGTGCAAAGAAAACAGTACCTATGAAATTGTCTGTTACGAATATGTTAAAAAAAAACAAATGTACCTAATACACTACATATAGACACACATAAATAAAAATAAAAAATAAACTACAAAAATATATACTGCTACATATTCAATGCATACTATTATTATGTGGATGGATTTTATAATACAGTCGATATTGTTCAACCTCGAAATTTCGGGGAGTTTGATGAAGTTTGGTACGAATGTTCGTTGGAAGCCCTGTTTTCGTCTCCCAAAAGTCCCGGGTCAGGACCTTGTAAAACGGCCACTATCTTGGGAAAATGTACTCCATTCGTAAGAAATTCAGGTTTTGTTCGAAAACTTCGTACTCTATGAAAAAATTGCCTACAGCAACATTAAAGCTGAATAAATTCTGCACAAGCCTGTAGTACACACTACACAACCGTGACGAGAAAACGTATCTTCGTGGAGAAAAATGCATCCACATGTGAGATTTTCCCTCAATGTCCTTCCACGGAAGATTCTCCGAATTTGGAGCTCGGGAGAGTTTCAAATCCACTTTTATTTATACAATAGGATATGAACTACATTAATAATAACATTTTACCCGACTACGGCTAAACCAAAAAGAATGGTAATGGATTAAATTTCTCGTTAAGTAGTGATAGTTTGCTACCACCTCCAGGTCAAGATGCTTGATGAATTCCAGAAAATTAGGTGGTGTTAGATTTCTCTTAATGCTGACAACATGTTGGCGCACATCGAGTTAAAAAAACAATATGGTGGGCGTGAGTGGGGACCAAATCTGAAATCACAACTTTGCTTCTAGCACTTAATTTATCGGGCGGATTTCAATAAACATGACATCAGTAGATGGGTCTGTAATACGCCAGTGCTATACACTATACATTTAATATTATTGATGCAGGGCGTATTACTGAAATTTCATAATGTGATGGTCAAAACATATTTTATGGCAAAAATGGGCAAAATGCAAGTGACAGTAGTCAAGTTCACTACACACACTCACCGAAACCTCTGTTTAAGTACATGTCTTAAAATTTGAACTTTACGGACCATAGATAGGGGTTAACCGCTATCTTGAAAAGTAACTTCATTTTTATTATTTTGAATTTTTATTGAAAATTATTGATTTTAATGAAACCTTATTTAATTTTACATCAAAAAGTACTACATCACTTTGGTGATAAAGTAAATACTCACTGAGAAAATTTGGTTCAGAACTTGTATTTTAGTGCATAATGGCCTAGTACTGTACTTTATATAAACTGGAGTTTTCCTTAAAGTGATGTAGTACTTTTTTGTGTAAAATTAAATAAGGTTTAATTTTGTGATATATGGCATGCCCATAAAGTCAATAATTTTCAAGGAAAATGCAAAATGAAGTATACATTTCAAAGTAGCGGTTAACCCCTATGGTCCCTAAAGTTTAAATTTTAAGACAGAGGTTTCGGTGAGTGTGTGTAGTGAATTTAACTACTGTCACTTGCATTTTGCCCGATTTTTGCCCTAAAATATGTTTAGACCACCACATTATGAAGTTTCATTAATACGCCCCGCATCAATAATATTAAATGTATAGTGTATAATAGCACTGGCGTGTTACAGACCCGTCTACTGATGTCATGTTTATTGAAATCCGCCCGATAAATAAAGTGCTAGAAGCAAAGTTGTGATTTCAGATTTGGTCTCCACTCACGCCCGCCATATTGTTTTTTTTTTAATTTGATGTACGCCAACACGTTGTCAGCATTAAGAGTAATCTAACACCACCTCATTTTTTGGAATTTATCAAGCATCTTGACCTGGAGGTGGTAGCAAACTATCACTACTTAACGATAAATTTAATCCATTACCATTCTTTTGGGTTTAGCCGTAGTCGGGTAAAATGTTATCATTAATGTAGTTCATATCCTATTGTGTAAATCAAAGTGGATTTGAAATTCTCCCGAGCTCCAAATTCGGAGAATCTTCCCTGGAAGGACATTGAGGGAAAATCTCACATGTGGATGCATTTTATCCACGAAGATACGTTTTCTCGTCAAGGTTGTGTACTAAAGGCTTGTGCAGAATTTATTAAGCTTTAATGTTGCTGTAGACCATGTTTTCATAGAGTATGTAGTTTTCGAACAAAATCTGTATTTCATACGAATGGAGTACAATTCCCAAGATAGCGGCCGTTCTACAAGGTCCTGACCCGGGAACTTTTGTGAGACGAAAACCGGGCTTCCAACGAACATTCGTACTAAATTTCATCAAACTCCCCGAAATTTCAAGGTTGAACAATATCGACTGTATTATTAGTCGAATCGTTGTTTAAGCAGGTGCTTACGCAACATCCGCTTGAAAGCCATTTCCCGGGGGTATTTCCTTTTTACACGGCCATCGCTAATAAACTAATAAGATCCACATAAGATTGAGGTACGACAAAAATCTGTCTCAAGGCTAGAGTCCTGGCCCCGTAGCATCGATGGCGTTATCACGCGATAAGTGATAGGATAAGCGCGTCGTCTCATTCTATCGAACGGTGTCAGCCAGGGACGGCAGCTCTATCCTATCACTTATCGCGTGATAAGGCCATCCATGCTACGGGGCCTGGTGAAACTAAATTTACATGTTCACAGAAATATATTATTACTAGCTGACCCCGCGAACTTCGTTCCGCCGTACAAAATGCAAAAAAAAACTTATTTTTTTCGATTTTTTTATAGTTATTCTGCTATTCGGGGCGAAGAAATATCCAACAAATCAAAAATCATGACAATCCGTTCAGCCGTTCTCGAGTTATAAGCAAAGGAACTAACACAACTTTCTTTTATTAGTATAGATACAGAACATTTCAATTCGCTGTAATAAAATTGTAGTGGTAGGTAATAGGTACGAGAAGTCTTAAGGGAACGGCTTGGTCCTGGATTGGCAAGTACTGTATGTATCCAATGATAAATTAAACACTATTTGGATGTACGGGTTGCTTTGAATCGAGGGGTGACTTTGATCAAAACGGTTTTTCTCATGAATTATTGTTTTTATATCCGCATGAACGCTGGCAGTATAAATAATATACTATTTTGATGTTTACTTGATAACATCAAAAAATCAAAAATCAAAATCAAAAATATTTATTGGTATCATACTAAAGTAGGTAAAAGTACATTAGTGGCTGGCGTCTCCCGGTAAGTATGGCAATACTTGTGTTGGGAGGCACCGCTCTTCGTCCATTTGGACCATGGTTATAATATAGTTTAGTAGATACGATTTTAATAACATTACATTCATTGATTCGTTTACATTTACTACAAGCTAAAAACAATTTATTTTTAATTTAGGTTAGTGTGTGTTGTGTGTGTGTGTGTGAGTGTGTGTGTTTTGTGTGTGTGTGTGTGTGTGTGTGTGTGTGTTTGTGAGTGAGTGTTTGCGCGTTTGTTTATTATTTTAAGCGTTAATACACACGTTTTCATGCTTAAACTAATAAAGATTCAGTGTCTTCATAAGTAAGTGTGATCAGCCATTCCGTTATTTTTTCTTTACAGTTTCGTAATTGCATCGGGTAAATATTGATAGTTTTATTTACATCTATCTAATTTCTACTATTAGTGGTTTTATACGTCATTAAAATGATCAAAGTAGCCCCATTTTTTCCTAAAGTTGCCACACTTGACGGTACTTACCTTACCTTACTTACTGTAACCCTCAATTCACTTCCTGATTCCACTGGACTCACATTAAAACTTCAAACTACTGTTTGTAATTCTAACGTTTTAGCGAATAGTTTCCCCTCCGTTCCTGTACCTTCCTTCAGTGACGCGGGCACCGCGTTGGGGAGTGGATTTGCGCCTGCGCAGCGTATTTGGTGGGTTATTGCGTCAAGTGAGTCCCATGGACTCATACAAATATTACAAATGCACGCAAAAATAACGTGCACCCATTGAACGTGCATTTTTCTTAGGAGCATACATTTTTGTTTTTTTAATTTAACTTTGTATACCTTTGAGAGGTAAAAAAAGTTAAAAACATATATTTGTTAAGAGTTTTTGTTTTTTTGTAGAGGTTTGAAAAAATCTTTTTTTTGAGACTGGTAAAATGTGTTTCTTTAATTTTTAAGAGGATCGAATATGTTTTTGCAGTCTTGTTATCTTTTTCTAGTGCCTTAATAAGTACATAATAAGAACAATAAAAAAAATCTTAAAAAACATTGTGTCATTTCGGAAAACCACACAAAAAAAAATGAGTCCCAAGGACTCATAGAAAGTGTTTACGTTAGTACATTTCACCTAGTGGATTGAGGGGTAATACTGGATGTGTTGTAGTGGATCCGAATGTGTATATGTGCACTATGTGCAGCGCTCAACCCCCGCCCATGCTTATGGCGTCGTAAGGGCTAATTTCCAAATTAACCGTTTCATAAAGTTGTAAATGGCCAAAAACTATGGACTTACCAGGCGCGTGGTGTAGCAGATTAGGACGCGAAGGCGGAGCCGCTAGTGCCAGCGGCGACGCACGTCCAAATGTGTGGAGATGTAGCGCGCAGCCACCGCGCGTACTACCAGTCGTACCCGTCGTGCCGCCGCCCATACTAAATGTCGCGTATGGGCTAATCTCTTCTAATTCACCTGTGCAAACGACGTCGTCGTTAACATGTGTTGCAGAAGATTTTAAAGTCAGTTAGTTGTATGCCTAAGAAGGGCTCGGCCACAACTTCGGCCAGAGTGGCAGCGATAGGCCACTCAAGGTCGTAGAAGATCCAAAGCCAAAGTGTCAGTATTAACTCCAAATTCAACCGCAGAAGAAACAAAAATAGAATCGCATAATCTGAAGCTGAAGCTTATTCAAATCGCAGGCCTGTCTATGAAAAGAAAACTCCTTTTCCAGGAGAGTTGTTATGATGTCCACTTGTATCTCATCAGTAAACACAGGCAACTAGCTACTCAAAATGATATAAACAAGCACTTATTCCCTTTTGATAAAAACGTGTGTATATTATTTCGACATTTCATACTGTACTGTATTTAAGGTAATACCAAAAAATTAAATAAAACAATCATCAGTATCATCACTCGCCACTAACCATTTGGCGGCGTCAGAGTCTTTCCATTCCTCTTTCCCGGCTCTGTAGTATAGAGCTGTGGGTGTGGGTGCGCGGGGCGCGCGGCGGGCGGCGGGGTGGAAGCGCGGCGGGCGCGCAGCAACGCAGCCACGCCCGCGCCGATCAGCGCCGCTAGCGCGCCACCCGCTAGTGCAGGCGCGAGACCGCCACGCCACGCTCGCGCCTCTGTGTCGACGCCTGGCACACCTTCCACGCCCGCGGGTGAGGCGCCTTCTTCTACTGCTAGCTCTACGGGCTCACCGATCCTTTCTAACATATTAAACTGGAGAATATATTTCTACAAAAACAAGGTCACTAATACTACACCAAAATCTAAAATCAATTGACCCTCGGTCCCACTCACGTGTAACCACCAGTAACCTTTACGCAAGTAAACACAGGTTCTTTGCACGGCAATTTTTTGCAGCGGCAGCGCTATAAACTCGATCAAGCGCGTCACGCGTTCGTGAAACGAGCGTTTGTATCACTACAAAAAGTCGCCGTGTGTAACCGCTCTGATTGTTTCTCTGACTTGTGTGCTGGGTTTCGCTTAGAAAGAAATGGACCGTTTTTAAATTTCCTGACAAGACCTTGGCCTTGGCGTTAGGCAGGAAGCAACGTACATGTAAAACTTCGTTCGTTCGTTCAATATATAGAAATATTTCTTACCACCAGATCGGGCTCGAGTGGCAGCGCGATATCGAGCACGCGTAACAGCCGCCGCACCATGCGCTGCCACACGCAACTCGTACCACGCACCTGGCACCAAACCGCCCGCCTGCACAAAAGTCATAAAAAAGTATAAAATTAACCAAAAATAACTTAAGCAAGCATACCAAAAAAAAAGATCTGACTTCAGTTTTGTACTTGGCCATAACATTTTCACATTGCCGCATTAGGGAGGGTGGGGGAATCACGGACGGCGGGTAATGGTGGATGAGCGGGTTTAGCTATGTCAGAAAAGGATAGGAGATATTTCGAATGATGTAGTCGAGAGTCAAGTCAAGCCCGAACCTAGTGCCAAACAGAAAGTGTCAAAGTGAGGACGCGCTCGCTGTCCAGGGTAAGTAAACTTGAAGATTTTTCAACAATTTCTTCTTATTTTTGTGTAAAATTGGATGTGTGTGTCGTCTTGTAGGAATAACATAGAACTTTGGTATTTTTTTTTGCGAAATAACGTCGAATTACACAACGTTTTGAAGTACTCATATCGTGCACCGCACGGTTCTAATCTCAAATAAAATATTTCTTTTGCATTTTTGAGCGAGTCGGCTAATGGCGGACGATTTGAGAAGGGTAATATCGAACGAATAAAGTATGTAGAACCAATCACCGAAGATTGGATGATATGTTATAAATGTAAGTTATGGGCCCATGAGAAGTATACGAATGGAGAAAGCACTTCAAAGGGCTTTGTTTGTGATTTGTGCTCCAATTAGAGAAGGTCCGTGATTACCCCACTTAGAATCCGTAATAACCCCTTGGGTGTAGGGTAATTCCGCACACCAGAGGTTTTGTTTTTTTATCTATGAAAACATAAGGCTGATTAATTAAACTAAAGAATGAATAATAAATAGCCTGTGTTACTTAATCTGGTTTCGTTTTATTCCAGTTCTCTTCCAGACCTGCTTGTCGATGATATTATGAGGAGTTCCATCGATTTCTCAGTCCCATAATTAGTTATTCAGTTCCTCATCATCAGTTCCACTTCAGAATGTGTATTTTGTTTTGACGAGCATTCGTTGCTACGTCAACGAAATTTTATCGGAACCTGAGAAATACCTACATGCTTTGGGAGTTCAGAATTTATGGTCATCATCATCAGTTCCGCTTCACCCAATTTGTGGTTTTCGAGAGCAAGAAAAAGAAGAAACTGCAATAATATGAGCTACCTCGGCGGTCTCCCCGTCCTCCGGCAGCGCGGACCAGCCACCGCCAGCTGCTGGTCGCAGCGCCACGCTCCACCGCGCGACGGGGCACGGTGGGTCCCCGCCCCCCGCACTCGCGCCCCCCGCTCGCCATACCAGAAGGTTGAGCCGTAGCGCTGAACTGTTGGCCCAAATGAACGCCGCGCCTAATGGTGCCCCGGCTTCTACATAGAACATGTTATTTTTTGTTAAATTGCATTGCAACCGTGACAAGTGTAAGCAGACTGCTTTCATATTTATTAGAATTGAGAGATATTGCACCAGTAGGTTGATCACGTAACGAATTGTACGCGCGTCAAATGTCACTTTTTATATAGAAGATTGAAAGTCAAATTGTACTGACGCGCTTTCGGAACGTTACGTGATTACCCTTTGGAACGTATAGTATACTGTTTCAAAGCCTTCTTTTTCCTTTCATTTTTGACTGACAAGCTGGCTTTGAGCATTCGTGGGCATCATGACTGGGGTTCAAGGTTTGTTGTTACGGTTGTTGCCCATCAAATTAAATGATGTACCGTGTTTGTCGTCGCACTTTAGTTTAGTTCATTCATGCAATGAACTACCCACAGCAGAGATTAAAGTCAAGTGCCTTTTCTCTCACTCATTCTTTCTTTATCCATCATTGTTTCACAAGGCCTCCGAAAAGAAAGCGTACTTAATATTTTCGAGTATAAATATGTAGGTATCCGTACGTCTTTTGTTTTTGCATGATTTGAAACCTACCTGGGCTGCTAAGTAAGTTATGGATTTTTTACATAATTATATTTATAAATGAAAATCAATTGTAAGCAGTTACAATTGTCGCATATTAACATAGTTCTTCTACTCACGGCGCCCAGTAGTTGCAGCTAACAGCGCGGGTGAAGGTGCGCTCACGCCCGCCAGCGAATGCGCGCGCAGCCACACTTTATGTCGCGCACCACACGCTAGCCCGCGTAACGCGCGTGTGAAGCCCCCCGTGGTTGCGCCTGCTGGCACGCGCGTTGAACGCGCCGTGCTGCCTGTGACACCTTCGCGCGTCCACCATACTGTGTAACCTGGACAATTGCGCCAAAAAATAGGTACAAATGAATATCGGTTCTAATCGAAAATATAGTACCTAAGGTCAGTGCGGCCAATTCCGTCTGCGGGGTATTTGCGTACAACGGTTTTTGCGGCAATTCTAACCACAATACGCACTAGCCGACTCGATTGACTAAGCAGCGACTGTATTTGCTACCAACAGTCAAAAACAGATGGCGCTATGTAGGCAGCACATGCAATAAAATTGCCTTGAAAGTTTCGTTGAGCTCCAAAGCCAAAACACGAGCCTTGCTCCTTTTTTTGAAATTGCGATCAGAAAATGCGGATTACGGTTTAGTAAGTATGGTAAGGTTATTATATTGTTCGTTAATCAGGCTTATTGGTAGTTTGATCCATTTTACATTATCGTTACTTGTTGTGAAACTACAGGTTGTTAAAAATGTATAATTCCTCAACTCTCAAGTGGAAAAAAGCCGTCCGGTGTGAATTGGTCAAAACCGTCATATGCTGGAATATCCCCATTTCATATATTGCCAACCTTTTTTAAATTAACGAAACTATGTGTCGGTTATATTTTCTAAAAATGCAGAGGTGATCGAGATCTACATATCAAAATTCTGTATTTTTATTCTAGAATTGTAAGCTGATTCGACTTGTAAAGGCAAAATTGCACCATGTCGCACAGGCCGTTGTTTTAACTAAAAAGAAGACTTGATTTTAAACTTCAATAATCAAATATATGATTTTCAAAATAGGCCGGAATAGCCCCAAAAAGATATGTTTGGCCATAAAATCAATACATAGTATAAAACAAAATCGCTTCCTGCTGTCTGTCTGTCTGTCTGTCCCTATGTATGCTTAGATCTTTCAAACTACGCAACGGATTTTGATGCGGTTTTTTTAATAGATAGAGTAATTCGCTTAGGTTCAGTTTAGATCAAAAGTACATTTACATTTGCTTACTTGACGAACAGCTTTGTAATACGTCCTGGTACACGAAAAGTAACTGCTAGACAGAATAGCCCCAAAACCTAGGGAAAATCCGTCTGCTGACATGTTTAAAAAAAAAATCATATTCAAATAACCTGAAGTATTAGCTATTTAACACAAATATCCTCAAAAAGTTAAATAAATGTTTAACCTATTATAAGCATCAAGTTTATTAAAAAGTAAATAATAACATAGTTATGGCCAACCAAATTGAACTTATACAAAAATAAGACGGTTTTGCCCTCATTGACCTTACCTAGTGGGAGGTACAGTAAGGGATCTGAGAGCCATACCGTTTTATGCCTTATTGCCATTGTGATAAGATTGAAAAGGGTACGTGTTTCCATTCCCTTACTGTACGTGCGAATATTTTTGATCACAGCTTATTAAAAAAAACCCGAAAGCGTTACCAAAAGTGTAAATGCTTAAATAATTTACTCCTAACTATGCAGGATCGATCTTGGTATAATGTTTACCTAGTATAGGCTCCATATCACTGTGAGCTGGCGCCGAGTCCCAGGCAACTAGCAAGTCATGGTGATCCGCGCGCAGCAAGCGTGGCGCGGGCGGCGCGGCCGGTGGTGCGCGAAGGTCCACTCGCCAAGTCGCCACGTCGCTGGATCCATCCGCGCCAGATACGAGGCAAGAGTAGTTGCCTGATGACTCCGCTTCTAACTCTGCAAGAAGACTATTGGATCAAACCAGTAACTTGAAAAAAGTAAGATGAGTCAACCAGAATGTTGAAAGTGACGTTCATTTCGTCTGTTTCGATCTTTGAACCGAAAAAATGTTCAAGCAACTATTATCTTTTGTTTTAAGGATCGTTAATGGCACAAGGGTGCCAGCCAACGCTTAGTCCACTCATTGCCATATTATGGCGTTTCCATAGTTGCCAGATGGTTGGCGTGTCGTGTTGCCGAACGCGTCGCTTGCAGATCACAACATACATGGTATTAATATGACAAAATGAACAGTAAAAGATGTAAAGTGACAAAAAATATACAAAAGAAAAAACTTAATCATTACCTGCCCGTACCGCATTTTAGTGTCAGTAAGGAAATAGTGACACTTGAATAAACTTTGCACATGAGACACAATTATTAGCAAATAATTAAATAACTAACGCCTGTCTCCTTGACGGCACAGTATACCGTAAATTGGTCATTCTGAGCTTTCTAGATACAAATGGTTACAAAATGGTTACCTACCATGAATAAGCAAATCGCCCGCTGCAGTGACAGTGTGCCGACGCGGCAGCGGCACCCAACGCCTTCTGACGGGGCCGGAACCGCCACCCGCGACCACGCAGCGTAAACGCACGCGAGTTCCTCGCACTGCGCGTATCACGCGCGCCCATGACAGCACACGCATTGGCGCTAAAAAATGAACTTGGCTTATAAATTACTTTGCAGTATCTGGTTACCTATCTTAGTTATGAACACATTTTAAAAAAGTGATATTAGGTAAACCTCCCACTTTCCATCTATTCATTGCAATAGAGTTGAAAATAACATTTGACATTGTGACGCCTTACGTTATGTTTAAGTAGTATTTTTTTTTGTTACACTTTTAAATCAACTATTGTTACTTAAAAAGATATGTGAGCTTCTGGGACCACGCAAGAGTTGTAGTATCGTATTAAATGATTAATGGGACATTACATATACCCATTTTGAATTTTGTTCTTGATTTAGCAAGAGGCCAGCCATTGTAAATCATTACGTAGCACGAAAGTTGAGATTTCAGTGGATTTCGTTTCGTTGATAAATTCGGTAAATTGTGTTGATTCAAAACTAAGGTTTATAGAAGTAGAAGAAAGGAAGACGAAAGTAAAGGGGCTTCTAAACAGGCTATACTTGTTCGGAACCGTGTGGCCGGCAACTGTTGGCGTCTTGTTCTAGCATGGAAGTAAGAGCAAGACACATAGTTGCCGCCCACACATTTTCACACATAAGGAATTTCGATTGAGTCAGATATCTCACCATTGTTGGTAGGTGCAGCGGTGGCGATGCGCCCCGGCTCCCCCGAGCCTGCCACATTGTGCGCGCGCACCCAGAACTCGTACAGCACGCGCTCGCGCAGTCCGCGCACCTCGTGCCACGCCTCTCCATCCTCCTCCTGGTCTTCGTCCGCTTCCACTCGCTGCGACCATTCCCCACCCACTCTTTCGTCAGAAACAATACGTATATAAGCGATAGATGATGATTTTTTAAATATTTATGCTATGATTCAGTATAAAAAAAACTTAGAGTAAACAGTTGAAAGAGTTAATACTCAACTGTTATGTATTTAAAATAATGTGAAGATAATTTAAATCACGAATAACACAAAATAAAATGGACTTAGTCGTGTCCGGGCCGTGGGCATCTACGTAAAATCATAATAATCCGCCGGTCAATTACGTAACGCATTGGAGACGCGTCAGGAAGATCTAAATGTTATTTTTTATATAGGAAAATGGCATATAAGAACTTTCCAAACGCTTGTTCGAAACGTTACGTGTTTACCCCTCAGGTCTGACACTTTAGGTAATAGTTGTTACGCCGAATATAGCATGAGATCTTTATCTTATTGCAACATTAGCCCTAATTATCAGTGATCGGATCTAGGATGCAATTTCCCGGGGTTTAAGTCCGTAATATTAAGATGGATATGACTTACAATCCCGCGACGCGCGTTTTTTGTTACCTACCTTTACAAAAAGGTAAATAACTTTAAATTTTAAGTAGTTTACAGTATAAAATTTACAGAAAATGTAAAAACAACAAAAATGTTTACAGTACCTACTGCATAGAATAGAATAACTGAACGTAACTTGTATGTCTTATCTTTTATGTATTTTTATTATTCTTGTATGTTTACCAGGGTATACAAGTAAAAGTAATAATT
The DNA here is from genome assembly GCA_963854355.1 of Epinotia brunnichana. NCBI lineage: Eukaryota > Metazoa > Arthropoda > Insecta > Lepidoptera > Tortricidae > Epinotia > Epinotia brunnichana. The sequence continues at coordinate 26,903,106 of OY977938.1, forward strand.
TTGCACACTTGCTCATAAATGGTGTTATTCCTTGCCTGTATACAGAAAGACAATGACCTAAATTGTTCCCGCGGGAAATAATGGCCAATGGGAAGTAATGAGCTTATGTGTGATCTGATTGGTTAAAAGCAAATCAAACAAATTGGTTGGCAAATCTAGTTAGCCGCGCGTCACAAGAATTCTTCTCTGTGATTGGTTGAAATAAATCTAGCAGGCCGTGGGGCGCCACGCCCCGCCCCCTCGCCGGCCACTCGCAAATCTGTATGTGATGTTGCCAATTTCGTTAATTTTTGATTGGTGCGGTTGTATGAAACTTAGATTTTTATGTCTTTTGTAGTTATTTATTTCCTCGCAAATGTGATGAAAAACATTGTGTCACGGGCGTAAGAATATTGCAAACTCGAATCATCAAACGCCCTCCGCCTTACGGCGTCGGGCTCCTGATAGACTCTCGTTTGCAATATTCCTCATACGCCCCTTGTTAAACAATGTACTATTATTAGTTATTAGTAACACCATTTTGTTAATCTTATCACCAGGGCTCGAACTTTTAGTGCCGATGACGTTGCACTGCACCGCACATAAAATGCCTTCTAATAGTATATTCGTAAACAATTACCACTTATCAACCTCTTTTATTAAATGAAATGGCCACTTGAAATGAGCAGTATATAATGTCTTGACTGACATTGTCATTCAAATCGAGCCCTGCTTATCACATTCTCAACATATCGACAAATAATAATAATTACAGTTATAAATACCCATTATTAGACAATTCTAGTGTTCTTTAAGTGTGCAAATATTAAGTGACGTATTTTTTAATTTGCAATAGCCCATTTCCCAAACTCCCGGGAAATCCGAGACACATCCACGATAACCATAACGTTTGAGGTCGTTCACCCCAAATTGCATCCTAGATCCGATCACTGCTAATTATAATGACAACGATTGCCATTCGCATTCGCTGGATGCGGGTGGCGCAGGATTGGCCACTTTGGAATTCTTTGGAGGAGCCCTATGTCCAGCAGTGGACGTCTTTCGGCTGATATGATGATGATGATGATTGCCATTCAATGAATTCCAACCAACTGCTTACTTGTCGCGCTCCTTAGTGTATAACGTGAAGTGGTTGACACGCGAGCTCGGTGGCGCCCGCCATGACACACGCACGGCGCCCGCTCCTGACGCCAACGCGCGGACCGCGCGTACCGCCCCCGGAACTGTTACACGTTTGCGTTAATCTCTGGGAAAATATACCTTAGCGCATCTAACGAGTAAGTATTGAAAAAAAATGTTGCCTGACAACCGAGACTATGAATTGTTTAGAATCATTCATGAATATTTTAAAGTAAATTTGGTGTGGACGTAAATATTTGGTTTTGTCGTGGGTGCGTGTTTTACGTGTGATATTTAACAGACTCCTTCCCGTCCGCTGCTGCACGGCAAATTTAGGTTAGTATAAGAGATTTTTCTCTATTTAATCGTGAAGTGTAGGTACCAGGATCCTAACTTAGTATCACAGATTTTGTTGTACGCTTTATAAAGGTGTAGGAAAATCTCGACCGTTAGTTAGAAAATAAAATAATATTAAGATTTGCATATTTATGACGAGACACTACGGTCGCGCTTAATTCACTTTTACGCTTCAGGAAAAGTAATTTTTTAACTTGTCTTTTTACGTTAACGTTACGGAAAGTTAAATTGGTTAGTGTTTGGATCAAAAAACATAGCGTCTTGCTCACCATCATCAATCGTGGTACAAGTGATTGGCGCGGACGGAGGCCCGGGGCCCGCTGGCGTGCGCGCACGCACCCACACGGAGTAGTTGGTAGCGGGCCGCAGTTGGCGCAGTGTGGCACCTGCTGCGCCTGACGCTGCTGCTGCTACGCCACCGCCAGCGGGACCGGTCCATGCTACACAACAGATATATTTATCAGTAGCCCGGAATACCGGTTTGTCTTTAGACAGACCAAATTAATGTTTCCAGAATTTTGTACGTAATTGACTTTCAGCTTCCGAAGATTACTTAGAGACAAAACTCCCTAGGGAGCTACCAAAACAAGACTAAAAACCCCTCGCAATTCAGCGTCACGGGATTTGAAAGATTAAAGGGCGTGTGTGGACCTTGATCATTAGGATTTGACTGACGAACCTGGTGAGTCGTAAAGAAGAGCATAGTGGACGTCGTAACCAGCAAGTGCTGGTGCCGGTGGTGGTGCGGGTGGCGCAGGTGGTGACCACCACACTCGCAGCGCGCCTACCTCTGCTGCGCATCGCACACCGCCTACAGTCTCGAGGGGCACTGTACAAATGCAAAGATTTTATTAGGAACATGTACTTATTCATTTATTTATTTCATCTTTATTGCACAAAAGAACAACTTAACGTCCAAGACGGCCTTAATGCCGTAAGCATTCTTAGCCAGTCAACCTTTGGGCAAAGCAGACAAATTTTCTGCAAACATTCGCATGGGTACCAATAAATTGTCATTATGACTCAGCTGCTTACCTCCGTCGGCGGTTGAGGCATAAACAGGTGGCGCACGTGGACCCGCGCCAGCGCGATTGTAAGCGCGTAAAGATACAGCGTACCGCGCAAATCGGTGTAACCCACGCAGCGCCAACTCAGCGCGTGACCACCCTGCAACGGCCGCACTGCCCGCGCGGGCCGCACCTTCTTCGCCCTCCCCTTCTTCATCGTCCGCGCCAGATAACGCTCGCCACGTCACTACGTACCCTAACAGCTCACCGTTCCATGAATCTCGTGATGGAGCCTGCAAACGGGATTAAACAAATCAATACTCACGCAAATCAACTTCACTAGTAATACGTAAGTATTAATACAACATACTGCCCATGATACTAGCAGTTCCCCTGGTGCAACAGATCGCACTCTTACATCTTGAGGAGCACTTGATGGAACTGCCAACAAAATTAAGGTCGTTATGACGAGACATGTTAAAAACACTTAAATTGGCAAATAAATTAATAATCACTGCGAGCGAACAGTTGAGACTCACCTTCCTCAAGCGTAGTAAAAAGCAGTGGTGCGGATGGTGGTGAAGCACCTACGTGGTTGGCAGCAGCGGCGCGCAATGAATAGGCTGCCGCGGGCCGTAACCCTGATAGTATGGCGGATAATGCACTCGACGGTAGATCAACGTCAAGCGGTGCAGTTTCAAGTGTGAGGTTTACAGCTTGAGCCGCTGCACCGGGTGGGGCGTGCAGAAGTGTATATATTGCCGAATAGCGAGCATCAGCGGAGCTTGCGTCCCAAACTAATCGAACCCAACGCGCGCCTGCTCCGCCTAGTCGTAATCCTGCTGGTGCCTCAGGTGGTTCTGGTTGGCAACAATATTACTAATTATTTTAAACTTCAGGATTAAAAACAATAAAAAAATTATGTTGTTGTAAAATTTCTTAACAATCACCTTCGACATGCAGGAAGACCAACATTTCAGCGCGACCGTAGTGATTGGCGGCAAGGCACCGGTATTCACCGGCGTCAGTACCCTCAGCAGCTCGTAATCTAAGTTCGGAGCGCAGCGCTTCTCCAGCGCCGCCCGCTCCACTCTCCGATATCGACCATCTGCGCACACCACAAAGCACGCGTGTAGCGACAAAACGTTGAACTAGCAGTAAAATGAGATGATTGATAAGTTACTAGTATTACCGAAAAGAGTCAAGGTCTAATCGACGACCAAGACGCGTCCACGTGAGACTAAGTGGAGCATCGCCTCGCGCGCGACACCAGAGCACCGCTTCACGACCGCGCACTGCGGATACGTTTCTCGGCTCTGTAGCTTCGAAATGTGCAGGTTCTAAAACATAACACGATTAATAAGTGCATTGTGGAGTATAGAATCAACTGCAAAAGACCAAGAAAAGTTATGACCATGTACGGTAACATTGACGTGCTTGAGAAGTGGTGCTCCAACACTATTGTCGGCTTTGCAGCGATAGCGACCCTGATGGCGTCTTGCTGCAGCTGCAGCCGAAAGCGCACCTCCTCTCGCTGCCGCTCCTCCTGTGTCACCCCATTCTCCACCGCTCACCTCTTCCCATTGTTCTTCATTCTCAAGTGCATTTGGAGATTCACCTTTAAAATAAACCTGACATTTTACCTGACATCCAGAGCTATGCTTAAGAGCAATAACATAGTTAAGGTCCAGTTCACCTTACCAACTTTTCTGTACCATGTCACAACCGGTGTTGGGTGACCTCTAGCGGCGCATTCTAGTAATAAAGGGGTGCCCAGTAGGACTGCAGCATCAGACGGTTCTGTTGTCCACGAAGGTGCCACTGTCAAAAAAAAAATACGAAAAAGTCTCTATAGAAGTGAATAAGGAAGTTAAACTATTTTGTAAATATATTCAGAATACACAGGTACCTTTAACACTGAGGGCAGCGCTGTAGTTGGCACTTGCGGCGTGATTGGCAACACGGCAGGTGTAAACGCCAGAATGCCGTGCAGCCAACGCAGGAAACACCAACAGAGAGAACTCGCCGAGACTTTTCTCCTGAACCTGCAGAGCCGATGGCAAGGGCGCGCCATCTTTTAGCCATGAAAAGTACAGTGGTTTGTCCCCCGACGATACGCCGCAAAGTGCTTGTGCACTGCTGCCCTCTGTCAGCTCCGCCGAGAACATAAACGGCGAGATCTTCGGCGGGTCTGCCAACAAAAACGACTTTTTACTTCGATCTTTACACTCAGCATGTGTAGGGTGTGTATGCATGCAACACATTCAACACAAATAAAGTGAGCCTATTAAATCGAAAGTTTTTTTTTTACTTTTTTTTAATTATTTATTCTGCAATACATGCGAACCACAAATATTTATCGAGCTAGGAATTTGTTTTTTTTCGTTTTGAACCGCTAATGTGTATATTACTATTCATAGCTCGTAAAAAATCTGTTTCTTTAAAAGCATTGCTCAAGTTTTTTGATTATAAATAAAATATATATATCTTTATTTTCAGACAACAAGTCCATGGATTGTTAGTAAACAAAAGAAAAAACCTTAATGTAATGACCTATGTTAGTGGAGTAAAACATTATTTAGTTTAAAGTTTGCTCGGCTGCCTCAACGAGATTATCTGTGGAAAGATTATATTTGAACATGAACATACGTGTACTGCAACCACACACCACCAACAGCCACACATCACCAAGTGCGAGATCAAAAAGTTTGTACTAACTTCGGACTTGTATCTCGATCTCCCTCCGCGCGACCTGCCCGTCGGGCGCGGTCACACTGCACGCGTAAGCGCCGTGGTCGGCGGGCAGCGTGGGCCGCAAGCGCAACGCCGCGCTGCGCGACGACGCGCGACCCGCGCCACCGACGCGCTCGCCGTCGCGCCACCACCACACCTCGCTGTGCACGTGATAGTCGATTACACACACTCTTAGTAGTAGTTATAAACATCCCGGTTTACCAGTGGGAGGACCTTGCCGTGGACAGGGACAAATGGCGCAAACTGGTGTTCGATGGCCGTAAAGTTCATGATGAAGCGTGGTTTAAAATACTCGCAGTAAAGCGAGCCAAGCGGCATCAACGTGGCACCTGTTCACCGCGGGCAAATTACACCTGCCAAGCTTGCGGTCGTGTATGCCGCTCTCGCATTGGCTTACACAGCCATGGAAGACGTTGTCTCCTTTCTTAACACTGCTTGTACAGTCTGTAATATACTTAAAGGCCATTGATGATGTTGAAGTAGTTATTTAATTGTGCTGTGTGAGTGTGCGTGAGTTCTGTCAGGATTGAGCTTTGATTCTTAAATAAAAAGTAACAGAAACAGTTAAAACATTTATCTAATATATCAGAGGGGTAATCACGTTACGTTCCAAACGCACGTTAGGACAATTTAACTGTCATTTTTTCATATAAAAAGTGACATTTAGATCCTGACCTGACGCGCGTACAATGCGTTACGTGATCGACCTGCACATCATAAACAATCGCTTAGGTTATGCTAATAATAAAGTTTCATAAAATGTTTTACGTCATACCTGGCCATAAAGTAGGAATTACCGCACGCTATGCGTGCGGAAAACCCCACTTCCTGGCCAGATAGAGACGTAAAATTTTGTACTCACCACGGGCGGTAATAAAGAAAGCCTCAGAGCGCATATTTATCGCCCTTGCCTTCGGCTCGGGCGTCAAATACCTGCGATCTGAGACATTCTTTGTTTAACCGCCCTAGGTAAGTAATGTACTATTTTAACACATTTGCTCGTAACGTGCCTCTAATTGTGCCGCTTTTAAGCTCATAATCCTGGGTATTAAACACGCGTGTTTTATAACATTACGACACTCGTGTAGTTATGTTTATATCCCGATTAAGACACGTTGGCACTTTGCAGCAAGGTGTATGTATGGACTCGGCGCATTCTTAAATTGACCGGGTTATAAAGGTTTGTTTTTAATTCTCGGCAAATGGATTCTTACTCGACTAAACAAATTAAATCCTTCTTGTGAATTAATTGATTATTTCTTATTGGATATGATATAGAAACGTTTAATTTAGTAAAACTATTTACTTTTGATAACATTTTACATAAATTTATATTGAATAAGAAAATATTTATTTTATTTTGTATTGGCTGTTTAGAGATTGCACCTAAGCCTCGCTGCGGGCGCACTGCGCAAAATTCACGCAAAAAAAAAACAGTTGCGCGCCATTATAAGTAATTTCACAAATATTTGTAAACATTGATAATGCGTGTTTGGTTATTATTAAAAATGTTGACTCGTGGTGAATAGAAAAGTGATAAATAGAATTGACGCCACTGTAAATTCTTGGAGATGTACAAATGTAGGTAGGTATGTGAGTAAAAACCTGTTGTCATCAATAACTAAAGGAAACAACTTAGGAGCCTATAACGTTTTCATTTTATGAAAAGGATTTTTTCCTCGCAAATGTGTTGAAAAACGTCGTATGACACGCGTGAGCTTTGATAATTACATCCTCGGCTCTATTATCACGCTCACCTGCGGTTCGCGTGACAATTCCGCCTCTGATGTAATGATCAACATAGCTCACTTGTATCACAATGTACTATTGTTTGCCTTTATCGTTGCACTAAATCTAAGCCTTATTTTAAAACTCAGCTTTCATTCAGACTGTCATCAAGAAAGCTGCTTATGACAAACGAACAAACATAGAAGTGGAGGAAACATTATTTAGTTTTATTTGGCCAATTTAGGTACATAAAAAACACTTAAATAGCAAAAGTAGGTAATTATCATAACATTATACAGCAGCAGATATCAGAGGGGTAGTAGCGAGAGGGGAGTGTTGCTTTGACAGAATTATAAAATTAAATTGTGTCTTTTTGTGACACTGGTTACAGTGGTTAAAATTAGCTGATGAGTGTGGTGTGTAAAAGGAATCATCCTATAGAATGCACCTCTATGGACCTGATCGGATATCCAGCGTAGGGGCAGTAGATGGTGGCGTTGGCGCCCGCTACCACACGCACGGGGCCCGCGGCGCGTATGGATGGCGGCCCTGCAATATTGGTCACATTGGTTGAATCCGCATATATACCTTGTTACATTTTCTTTTATGACTGAAAAAGTAAATCAGCGCTCAACATATTACAGCATAGCGCAGTCTGAGCACCGACAGTTTATAGCTCACCGCCTCCCATTTACTCTAGCACTATATAAAAATCAGCACCTACCGTAAAAATTAAGTCGTACTGAGTGTTCCGCAGCACTTTGCAAAAGTGGTCCACAGCGCCTCGAGCGTTGATCACGCGGCATGTACTATCGCCCAAGGGTACTGGTACACCCCTCTAGGGTCATTTTTCGAATGAACTGTATGTGTATGCGGACGATTTTGTTGAGAAAGTGTGAACCCGTACCCTTGGGCGATAGTACCTATAGCGATCACAGTCAAATAGCGCGCGCAGTCTCAGCAGTTAACACTACTTGACTGCCCGCACCCGTCTACGCTGTGACTGTATATAGGACTCGGAACTCACCATAAACATTCAGTCGCGCTGAGTGCTCCGCAGCGCCTCGGGCGTTGTGCGCGTGACATGTGTAGCGTCCGCCGTCTGCGGCAGATAGCGCTCGCAGTTTCAGCACTGATACTACTTCACCACCCGCACCCGTCTCCTCTGTGACGGTGTATCTGCAGGCATTTCGAAGGGTATGATCGAAGTGGTCAACAGAATAAAATGTTAGAGTTTGAACATATTTCAATTAAATATAAGTAGATGTACCTATGACTAACAAAATTCTGTACAAATGTATGCTCTAATGTAAGTTTAAACAACGAATTTATCCCAATGTGTGTTTAATAATTTCCCTAACCGAAGTTTTCTAACCGACTGAAATAACACTTACACAAACCAACCTAATACCTACTCATACCCATACAAAGAACTTCTACTTTGTATAGGTCGAAATCAACTGTTATATTAACACATCTGAGCGTCAAGCAGCCACGCTATACGGGGCGGCGGCGCGGCGGCGGCAGCGCAGCGCAGCGCCACGTCACCACCAGCCCGTAGTGCTTGCTCGATGAAAGTGTATATGTGCTACAGTTATCATACCTATGAGGAGCACGATAGTGCGCAAGCAGCTGCGCGTCGAGCAGCCACGCTATCTGGAGCGGCGGCGCGGCGGCGGCTGCGCAGCGCAGCACCACGTCACCGCCAGCCCGTAGCGCTTGCTCGATGAAAGTGTATATGTGCTACAGTTATCATACCTATGAGGAGCACGATAGTGCGCAAGCGGCTGCGCGTCGAGCAGCCACGCTATCCGAGGCGGCGGCGCGGCGGCAGCTGCGCAGCGCAGCACCACGTCACCGCCAGCCCGTAGCGCTTGCTCGATGATAGTGTATATGTGCTACAGTTATCATACCTATGAGGAGCACGATAGTGCGCAAGCGGCTGCGCCTCGAGCAGCCACGCTATCCGGGGCGGCGGCGCGGTGGCGGCTGCGCGTCGAGCAGCCACGCTATCCGGGGCGGCGGCACGGCGGCGGCTGCGCAGCGCAGCGCCACGTCACCGCCAGCCCACAGTGCTTGCTCGATGAAAGTGTATGTGTGCTACAGTTATCATACCTATGAGGAGCACGATAGTGTGCAAGCGGCTGCGCGTCGAGCAGCCCCGCTATCCAGGGCGGCGGCGCAGCGGCGGCTGCGCAGCGCAGCGCCACGTCACCGCCAGCCCGTAGCGCTTGCTCGATGAAAGTGTATATGCGCTACAGTTATCATACTTATGAGGAGCACGATAGTGGGCAAGCGGCTGCGCGTCGAGCAGCCACGCTATTCGGGGCGGCGGCGCGGTGGTGGCTGCGCAGCGCAGCGCCACGTCACCGCCAGCCCACAGCGCTTGCTCGATGAAAGTGTATATGTGCTACGGTTATCATACCTATAAGGAGCACGATAGTGCGCAAGCGGCTGCGCGTCGAGCAGCCACGCTATCCGGGGCGGCGGCGCGGCGGCGGCTGCGCAGCGCAGCGCCACGTCACCGCCAGCCCGTAGCGCTTGCTCGATGAAAGTGTATATGTGCTACGGTTATCATACCTATGAGGAGCACGATAGTGCGCAAGCGGCTGCGCGTCGAGCAGCCACGCTATCCGGGGCGGCGGCGCGGTGGTGGCTGCGCAGCGCAGCGCCACGTCACCGCCAGCCCACAGCGCTTGCTCGATGAAAGTGTATATGTGCTACGGTTATCATAACTATGAGGAGCACGATAGTGCGCAAGCGGCTGCTCGTCGAGCAGCCACGCTATCCGGGGCGGCGGCGCGGCGGCGGCTGCGCAGCGCAGCACCACGTCACCACCAGCCCGTAGTGCTTGCTCGATGAAAGTGTATATGTGCTACGGTTATCATACCTATGAGGAGCACGATAGTGCGCAAGCGGCTGCGCGTCGAGCAGCCACGCTATCCGAGGCGGCGGCGCGGCGGCGGCTGCGCAGTGCAGCGCCACGTCACCACCAGCCCGTAGTGCTTGCTCGATGAAAGTGTATATGTGCTACGGTTATCATACCTATGAGGAGCACGATAGTGCGCAAGCGGCTGCGCGTCGAGCAGCCACGCTATCCGGGGCGGCGGCGCGGCGGCGGCTGCGCAGCGCAGCGCCACGTCACCGCCAGCCCGTAGCGCTTGCTCGATGAAAGTGTATTGCAGCTCTGGCGCTGATTCTGTATCAAAACCTCTCTTTACGTGTGATATACTTAAACACTCAAACGGATAGCGGATTCAAAAATAATAAATCAGTAGGTATCAATCGGTTCAGTCATAAGCGAACTTTCCATGTTTTTAACTTAGTGGAATAATTTTACTTATTTTAGTTTATTGTAGTGCCTAATGTCTCAAATTATTATGCTAATTTTGATATCAAACGTGAAGTTTTATTGTAAAAACAGTAACCATACAATTTATTTTATAATCTATTAATACACAATCTCACAAGTTTAGTACGTATCATTCATAGGTTCACTTACTTTCATATTTGTTTATATTTAAAATTTTCATAATTTTCTCGTAAGTAAAATTTTTTTTTCTTTGTCATTAGTTATAAAAAGTGAAAAATATGTCGTATTAACACTAAATTATCATTAATATACCGTTAAGCTATTGAAAATAAAAAATAAAAAACCGGCCAAGTGCGAGTCGGACTCGCGCACGAAGGGTTCCGTACCATTATCAATAAAAATATTTATATTATTTTGTTTTTAGTATTTGTTGTTATAGCGGCAACATAAATACATCATCTGTCAAAATTTCAACTGGAACTATCACGGTATCAGTGAGATACAGCCTGGTGACAGACAGACGGACGGACGGACCGCTCGGAGTCTTAGTAATAGAGTCCCATTTTACTCTTTGAGTACGGAACCCTAAAAACCAAGAAAAAATTTGTTATTTACTGTCTTTTACTAGACTATAGAAAAAAAACGGGCACCTACCGAGATAAGCTGTTTACTATTTTCTGCTGTTTTTTAAGTAGGAGAATAATATTCTAAAGGTTAGAAGCGGGATCGGTAACGATTTTCTTATAATAAGATACCTATTCTTCAGTTTCATACAAAAAAAACTGATTTTTTTCTACTTTAAATAATATCCTCCTTATTTTGAAAAAATATTATATATTTTTTTATTACTTACATACTTTTGAAACGATTTTTATTTAAATTAGGTTTTAAAAAAATAATGTGAATGTCCATTTTTTTGTAATTTCGATCCACTGTGCGCCACCGCTTTCAGTGCGTTTCGGCCTTTAGAAAGGGAGCGCAGGGTGATGGCGGTTCGGAGTAACATGATTGCCTGCAGGTTTGGTCGTTGCTCACGTGATGAAAAATCACATTATTTAAATCATACTATCAATCTTTGTACACGAGCAGCCAGTGAATCCCGTACACTACAACCTACTGCGAGTAAAATATAACAATGCTTTCAGACCATAATAAGAATAATAACTTTAAAAACAAAGTTATAACCGACTTCAAATCAGTAGCCAAATTGCTTCAAGTTTGCCTATAAAATTTGAAGAGTTCCCTCGATTTATCTAGGATCCCACCATCATAACTGGAATTGGTGACAACGGCACCAACCTGGAAATATATGCTTTCAAACAAAGAAAAAAAATTCAAATCGGTTCTTAAACTACCGAGTTATCGCGTAAACAAAACCACAAAAAAAAATACAGACGAATTGAGATGTTCCTCCATTTTCGAAGTCGGTTAAAAAATATAGTCTCTTTACTAAGTCGTGTGAGGCATAGTCCGTCCCAACTGCATGATATTGGATAAGGAAATTGCTGACAGCTTTGATTGTCCGATACATTGGTCCAAACAAATTAAAAGCATAGCGCAATTTGTAATAGAGATACGTTGCTGGAGTTGCGTATGTATATATTGCGAATTAGCTGTGCATTACAATCGCTTATGTATAAATACTAATACTGTATGGATACTTTGTATGTCCGAAATAAAGAATTGAATCGAATAGAATTGAAATGATATACGGAGACGTTCTCATTTAACACGCTCTCTGTCCGAGTGCCCCATGATGGGTCCATGCACCTGTTTTTCAGGAGTCCGTGTTTCCACAATAGATTGACAGCTTCAAACTAGAAGCACACTTGGACGTGTGACTTTGTCAGATTATTTTGTATATTGTAGTGAACGTGTTCAAATACGCACATATCGATGCATACATCTACTATGAAATAGAACGGACCAACGTCGGTAATAGCATATTTTAATTACCTATTCAGTCTCCGCGCGCGCGCGCAACCTGCCAGTTTTGCCTAGGCAGCAAATTTATTGCATTGCTCCCTAGAGCCGCTCTGTTTTAAAGTCTAACAATCTCGCTCTTGTAGTGTTGAACAATTTATAAACGAAAGTTACTTACTGCTAAGAGCGTAGGTGTAAGGCGATGATTCTGGTGCCAATGCATCGGACCACGGCGTTTCGAGGTAGTTTAAAGGCTCACGCGACCGGTGTGTGGAGGCCTTTAGGTTCGCGGCGTCCAAGTGTTGGAATGATCTCCCTCCACCTATTCAAGGAGCGTCTAGCAAGTATAAGCAGCAAGTCAGCTTAAGGGCTATTTGTTGACGCTCCTGAAATCCCAATCCTAACCCATCCAGCACTTTCCTATCCCAACCGTGCTGTGTTTTTTGCTTTGTGTTTTTCTTTCTATCCTATTTGGCTACTGGTACATATTTTACAAATTTATTACATTAATTATTTATTATGTGTATACAATAATTATGTATTTATTAGTGGTCTTATGTTGTGTTGCGTTCCGTGGGTCACGTACGGTGCTATCTGAAAATCAGCGCTGTAGGTGTCTGTCTGACACCTCAGCATAATGCTGAGTAAGCGACCGATTCACTGCCGCGAAGACACACACAATATGTGTTAAATTGTAATCTATGCCTACTTCTTGTCTTTTGTGTAAAAAATAAATGTCTTCTTTCTTTCTTTCTTTTATTTGTGTATTTTTTTTTTGGTTTCTTGTTCATCCTCTTATCTTATCTTATCTAGGTGAGGGCCCTTTCGGATGCACTTCGACCCAGTGGGATCTTTTGTGCAAGGTCTAGTACATCCTCAATAGAAGTAATTTTTAAATCGGAACGTTTTTTTTATACACAAGCTGCTTTTTTGCAGATCTTTCAATTGTACCTGTCTGTACGGGTATTTTTTACTGAGAATTTTTGAAATGATCCGTAGATTACCCCTTAACCCCGACACACGACTGAATAAATAATCCCCTACCCCTTTACACCCGGCTGGATACGATCATAAAAGTTTAACAAATTGAATTGATTTTTTTCGTCAATTTATTGTCATTAAAATTAATTATTGACTTGGCAAATCACAATTTCTCGGTTATGGCTATAAAGGCTACACACAGTATACATACAAAGCTTAAACTTCAAAAGCCATAGCAACACATTTACAAACTTAACCTCTTTATAATATGAGCATAAAACAACACAACTTGATCGTAGTTTTCATCTCCTTTATTCATATCCCATCTCGTTAACGCGAAAGCTGGGACTTGAGCAACTCGGTTATAAATCTCTGTTATGACTGTATGCTGCTTTTACATTAATGTATCTATTTTTTCTGAAAGACAAAAGTAGCACTCTCTCTGTGTTCATTTAATTGTAATAGTTTAGACACAGAACTTACTCGAACTTAGCAGACATCACAGATTTAACTTTGGCGCAAGGACGTTCTCAACTAAACGCGATGTAACTAAATTCAAATAGCACTTTCCTCACTATGTCACTTATGCGTTAGTTTAGTATCAATGGCGACCCTATTTGCCTCAATGTTTTGAATTAGAGTCGGTTCTGTATTTGCCGCTTGCGTTCGTTCTGTTCGTTTAGTTTGAAGCTCGTGAAATTGAGCGCGTGCGCTTGATCAATACTAAAATGAATTCAAATCTATTTGTGTAGTCTAACGAACCCATCAGCCGATCGGATGTTACCTAATATCCAGATAATATTGAAGCTATGTAAATTGTAGCTGTATTAGTAGGTATCTATTTTATACATAAATTATATTCAATACTACCATAATCTTCGATAGATTTTTATGTAAAGTTCATTCTTACACATAAAAGCTGAATGCATATTCTTCTTCTCCCTTTACATTTTTTGACAATTGTCAATAAAGTTAATTTTTGACTTGGCAAATCACGATTTCTCGGTTGTAAAAGGTTATACAATATCTCAAAAATATGTAAACGATTCAAAATATATTCTCTTAGCGTTATAACTCATGACACTCTGAGTTATTCAGATATCATTATTATGCACATGTAATTAGGTCGTTCACATCATAAGTCCTGGAAGCCCGTATAATACAAAATGCGACAGGTTGTCTAATGCAAACAATTTGCTTAGTAGAGCCTACAATTTTGAAGGCATAACTTTGAGACTGTATAAAGGTGCTTCGAGTAGACTGCAAGAAATCAAAATTTTACAACCACGATGACATCGCAGACGGTTTCGAATTACTTTAGAAATCTGGACAAGTAGATTTCTCGGAGGGAGCCGCAAAAATCCGCAGCATTCACTTTAATTTAAATGGCACAAAGGCGCATTGTCAACGTGACAAAAGACATGTCTGGTCCAATATTTGCGGCGCCGCCACCCGGTCAGGCGCCCGACCCGCCGATCGCTGATTGATTTCTCAACTCCTACATTGAGATTGATCGAGTGACAACCAACACCCTCCTACCACGAAATCACTTTTTGTGCTCGGTTTCCATCTAATAAACTGATATAAATTTCGTCACGAATCCTGGTACGTTATTTCCTTTATAAAAGTTATGAGGTTTATTTTTCGAAATAAAAACGTTTTATTGCGAAACCGATCGTCTCGCTCCCGGCTCTCATCTGGCTGATATCATTACGGATATTGCGGTTGTAAACCGGCGGGCGCTGGGGGATTGAGTATCTTCATTTTGCATTGCAACAAGTTAATAATTGGCTCCATTTCTTTGTCTTGATTTTTTTCATGCGGGAAACATTGCAAGAGAGTTCTTACTCGTACCTACATGAGTTGCTTAACTTCAAACTCGGGTAAATCCAATTCTGTCATTTTGTAAGATTTTGGTATGAAATAAAAGGGTAAAAAACTAGTTTTGTTATAATTTAATCGGTTTAGTATAATTTTGTCTGGTTTTTGAGAAAAATACATTTAAAATTATAATATTTTATCAAAATCAGATAAATCCATATGACAGTTTTTTTCAAATGTAGGTAAGTCCATCCAAGCAAATCAGCGAAAGAAGTTTGTTCAACATGGCTGACAATTTCTAACCGTATTTTTTTCAAATCTAGATAAATCCAGGTCTGTTATCAAAATTATATAAATCCACACTGAGTTTTTTCATGAAGATAGATAAATTACAATCGATTATATCAAATGAAGGTAAATCCAATCTAAATTTGATTTTTTGTAAAGAATGGATGGTTTTAATGCTGAATTTGCCGAACAGGATGGTTTTATTAAAAGCTTTAGCCTTAAAAAAAAGCGGCCAAGTGCGAGTCGGACTCGCACATGAAGGGTTCAGTTACATAAATTGCTTTTTACGATATATGACGTATTAAAAAAAAACTACTTCATAGATCTCGTTCAAACCAATTTTCGTTGGTAGTTTGCATGGTAATGTACATCATATATTTTTTTCAGTTTTATCATTATCTTATTTTAGAAGTTACAGGGGGGGGGGGGGGGCACACATTTTACCACTTTGGAAGTGTCTCTCGCGCAAATTATTAAGTTTAGAAAAAAATGATGTTAGAAACCTCCATATCATTTTTGAAGACCTATCTATAGATACCCCACACGTATGGGTTTGATGAAAATTTTTTTTTTGAGTTTCAGTTCTGAGTATGGGGACCGCTAAAACTTAATGTTTTTTTTTTAGATTTTTGTGTGAAAATCTTAATGCGGTTCATAGAATACATCTACTTACCAAATTTCAACAGTATAGCTCTTATAGTTTCGGAAAAAAGTGGCTGTGACATACGGACGGACAGACAGACAGACGGACGGACATGACGAATCTATAAGGGTTCCGTTTTTTGCCATTTGGCTACGGAACCCTAATAAAAAACTGCCTTTCAAATCACCGAATTAAGCTTATTATCACTTTTTTTTTCAATTATCTCGGAAGTGGTTAGAGTGGATTTATTTAAGTTTGAAGTTAAGCGGCGACACACATTTAGATTCAAACAGTTCATATTTATTTATTGTAAAATGATATCAACTCTAACGAAAAGCCAATCAAAAAAGCCAAATTAGGCCAGTCAAATGGAACCAAACCGTTAAATTGAATTTTATTTTGCCTAAATTAGCCATCGTTGACAGAAAATGTATTTTTATGATTTAAAAAAAAAATTAAAATTTAGAGTTCTAAAGTGGAATATAGTTATACTGGAGTGGAATATAGAATAAAGTGGAATACTATACTTAGTATTCCACTTTAGAACTATAAAATTGTATTTAACCCGGGAGTGCTCGCACTGGGTCGAAAAGCAATTTCATTCTACTCTGGGTAGTAATTGCTAATAGTTTTCAAACCCAACCCCATTTAGTGCCGCCACTTTAGGTAGCTTCGAGTTACATTATTAGCTATTACCCCTCCCCGCGGCGTTTAGTCCCTGCCAGGCGCTCGCGCAGGATAGACTCTTAAAGTGAGTATGGGTCCTTACGACCCAGGTGCGACTGTTCGTGTTATAATCTTTTTCAGTTTTAGATTTTTAGGGTTCCGTAGCCAAATGGCAAAAAACGGAACCCTTATAGATTCGTCATGTCTGTCTGTCTGTCTGTCTGTCCGTCCGTATGTCACAAACACTTTTTCCCGAAACTATAAGAGCTATACTGTTGAAATTTGGTAAGTAGATGTATTCTGTAAACCGCATTAAGATTTTTACACAAAAATTAAAAAAAAAACATTAAGTTTTAGGGGTCCCCATACACAGAACTGAAACTCAAAAAAAAAAATCATCAAACCCATACGTGTGTATCTATCGATAGGTCTTCAAAAATGATATTAAGATTTCTTATATCATTTTTTTCTAAACTGATTAGTTTACGCGAGAGACACTTCCAAAGTGGTAAAATGTGTCCCCCCCCATGTAACTTCTAAAATAAGAGAATGAAAAAACTTAAAAAAATATATATATGAAGTACATTACCATGCAAATTTTCACCGAAAATAGGTTTGAACGAAATCTAGTTAGCGGTTTTTTTTAAATACGTCATAAATCGTAAACCGCAATTTATTTTACGGAACCCTTAATGTGCGAGTCCGACTCGCATTTGGCCGCTTTTTGTAATTGTTGTATGATTGTTTGTAGAATGGCACGAAAACTTTGAGTAATAAGCCCACTGGAGATGTCATACACAGGCGACCCCCTCCGGGAAAGTACATTGGTCAACTGGTCAACCACGTTATATAAAACTACTTAAAGTCGCTTTATCGCCATTTTGTATCGATCCGTATCGCGTGACGTTTCTCTCGAAAAATGGTGAATTGTGCAGTATTATCATGTAAAAGGCGATCTGACAGCTCAAATTCGCAACAAGTTCGCGTTTCCTATCATAGGTAAGTATTTTTACTAACTATTAAATGTGTATTGAAGTACAATCTCCATTTAAAGAAAATACCGTTTGCGATACGTAAACGACAGAAAATGTAAACATGGTGTCGTGGTACGGGGTCGAATCTGTCTTTAGGGATGCGATAAAAGTAAGAAAAGCGACTCAACATTTGAATGAATCATTCATTTATTCAATCTCTGTGTCAGTTTGTTTAATAGTCAGTTTTTTATTAGATATTAAATTAAAAAGTAGGTATATATGTTTGTTATATTTGAATCTTGTAAGGTGAATTAGAAAATGACTTTTCTCTGGACATACGTTGTTGAAATTTTGTCTTACAGAAAAGAATTGTTGGCAAAAAAAATATCTAGATAAAAGGAATACATTTATGTAAGTGTTATTCATATACTATTATTTATATATATTTAATGTTATACTATTATTTATATACTTTATGTTAAAGGACATATAATTATAACTACTTACTTTGTGTTATAATTATATGTCCTTTTAGATTTCCAAAAGATCCCTATATAAAGGAGAAATGGAGAAAATTTTGTAATAACGAAAATTATTCTTGGATACCTGCACGTACAAGTGTTATCTGTTCGGAGCACTTTACTCCGGAAAGCTACAAAAATGATACTCACAGAAAGACATTGATTGAAGGTGCAATACCTTCTTTGCGACTATGTCCTTGATTGGTGAATTTCTTTTTTTCTTTGTTTTTCCTAAATCTGCGGCTAGTAGGTATACATTTAATTCTTAAACTCGGATTTTTTTCCATAAAATCAAATTAATGATAACAAATTAAATATTGCCCCATTTTTACACTTATTTTCGAATACATCCCAATTTCTAAAGCCTGACAAATATAAATGAGGATGCGCCATATTTCGGAATTTCACTGGAATTAATTTCTTACACAGGCAATGATTTTATGATTATTTGTTGTTATTTGTGATTGGTTGGTGAATAACGTCAACGTCATTCGTGGTGGTCGTTCACATTTCTTTAAAGACAAATATTACCAAAACGCTAAAAATAATTCACAGTCGTGAGTGGAATATTATCAATAATGTGCAGGTACACGTGTTTACTACGTGTCTACTGTAAACGAAAAACTTTTTACAAAAAAAGAGCATTCCACTAAATGGTTTTTAAAATACATACAAATAAACATTTTTTTGGGTAGTATCTTCAATGTAGAGAATTTTCATTTTATAATAAATAGTATAAGATAATTCAGTTCATTCATCAAACTGATTTGACTCATTCTTCAGATCTGTCCGTTGTGTCCCATAACTAACTTGTTTATATGTATGCTGCACGGTTACGTGAAAACTCTGTCTGTGTGCGTGTAATTTTAGATGTGTTAATTTTTTTTGTAGTGTGCGTTTATCTCTTCAGCTAAATTTGTGTCTGTTGATTTATTCATATTTTGGTGGTGTGCTGTACGTGTTTACCTCACCCCCCGCTAAAAGTGGCGAAAAAATTTGTTCGAAGAGTTGACGTTATGACATCTCCAGTGGGCTTAATACTCAAAGCACGAAAACGATCAAATTAACATTTATGAACAGTCATTGTCTCATTTTATTTTTAAATATTTCAATCAACACAAAATAATTATCACTTTTCAAAATCTTAGTCTTTTCGATCCAAGTGCGAGCGTCCGCGTACTAAAATGGGGTGCGGGGTGCGATTACTCCCGGGTGTGTGGTACTATGTCGATCAATTTTTTCCTCAACATGCTAACATGCCAACACTGCAGAAAGCCAATTTGCCGTGAGCATACCCAATTTTTTTGCTTGAATAGTTTAAAACTAATAAGTACTACTACTAACTAATAGTAATCAAGATTTCTAAAAGATATGTGATTTTTTATCGTAATTTATTTCTCAAACTTTTGATCTCATATAATTAAAAAAAAAGTGTCATGAAAGTTTCTATGTTTTAAGCTTTTTAAGAAGATAATTTAGTGTTTTTAATAACGAGAAGTCTATTTTGGTTTGTTTTCTGTAATAATATTGAATATGTCAGCTTTTTGGAAATACTATCACCAAAACATTAGAAAACTGTGAGATAATAAGTAAAAATATGTAAGTTTTTATTTTGTTTAGATATAAGTTTTTTTATCACGTTTCAAAGTCTAAGTCTTTTCGACCCAGGTGCAAGCGTTCGCGTATTAAAATGGAGTGCGAGCACTCACGGGTTAAATACATGTATAACTTTTGTAGTAGTGTAGGCCTGAAATAGGTTACCATTGTTACTCACTTCCTTATAACTAAAACCAAACCGTACACTGCAAATAATAAATTAATGATCTCTCTCCCTCTCTCCCAGAAAACCTAAAACGAACCCTAGCTTCCATAAATCTTTTTTACTTTGATTATAAATTGAGCTCCACGGTATGCATCAACACATTTATGATAAAGTCATGCGCGACTCGCGTAACACCGTGCAACACCAGCGTCACAATGCCTATGGCGCCCACACCAGTCGGTTGACAAAGTGTATTTCCGCCAACTCAGCGAACCCTTTTCTGACGCTAAGCAGTTGAATCACTTCTAATCATACTTAATTTTGTATACTGACCTCCAAGCCTAAGTTCAGCGCTAGCCTGCGCGGCACGACTTCCATGGCGCGCCTCGCACTGATACACGCCGCGCGCGGCGCGTGACACACCGCGCAACACGAGTGCTGCGGCACCCACGCCCCCCGCTCCCGCCACCGGCGCACCATCGTGCCGCCAACTCAGCGCAGCTTCCTCGTCTGACGCTGAGCAGTTGAATCGCACCGTGCTACCACTCGCAGCCACCTGTTTATTGAGATGTGTTACAATTGAATACAACATTTTCTGATGATTTCCTATTAGCTTGTTTTGATTCATTCTCAAATTTTATGTACCAAGAGTAACTACTTATAAAAGTCAATAATAAAAAATACGGAAAACGTGCTGATTTTTATTACAGGAATATATAAAATTAAGATTTGTCATACTGACTGATACATAAAAACGTATAAATTTGTTTTTTTTGCTGGCTATTTCATAACAAAAAATATAAAATACTGTATATTGTATAAAACAATTTTAATCACAGAGCGTAACTAGAATTGACACGACGAATAGAACAGAAATAAAAGCAAATCATACCACGACGGTAGGTTGCAGCGATATCGTCATAGGGATATCCACAAGCAGCCTTAGCCGCGCCGTAGCGTCTCCGAGCGCGCTGTATGCCTTGCACAGCCACGCGCCGGCTGCAACGCGAGCTGCGCGCACGCATAGTGCCGCGCCGCTGGCCCACGCCCATGTCTCGCCTTCTCCCGCCACTGGCTGTAGGCGACCTTCGCGCTCGCGGTACCACCTACATTGTAAATAATTGCCAAATTGTTTACCCATTATACAGTATGTTTTATATAACTTCCTGAAAAATTAACTCGGCAATTGCTGCAGGTAAAATAAGGGAAACTTACGTGTAATGCGGTGCCGGGTGGAGCGAGGTGGCGCAGGGCAAGCAGGCGGCGGCACCCACCGCTGCTCGAACTGTCCGCGCCGCAGCTGCGGGCGCCGGCGCTGCACCCGTCGTGCCTCCTGCTGTAGTTTGCATCACCTTTATAAGTCATTCAAGGCCAATGACTGTTTTTTTTTTTTATTATGGGACAATCTTACACAAATCAACCTAGGCCCACGGTAAGCTCAGTAAGGCTTGTGTTGTGGGTACTAGGCGATGATTATATGTATAGTTGTGTAATTATAATTGTATGACGTTTTCGTGAGTCACCAACGGTGCTGGCTGAAAATCAGCGCTGTAGGTGTCTGACTGACACCTCAGCATAATGCTGAGCCAGTGTCCGGTTCACGGCCGCAGAGACACACTTGTTACATGTTTTTTACTGTTATTTTTATTTATTTTTGCTTAATATATGTGTCCTGTGTGTTAGTGAATAAATGTATCTTTCTTTCTTTCTATATATATAATATTGGGTCCTTACCTATGAAATTGGCGGTTTTTTCACAGATATTATTTTGTACGTAATTTATTCATTTCTGTTGCAACTTCCAAATTATTTTTTAATGTAATTATTAGACTATGTAACAAAGGTTTTAAATACAAAAAATAGTTTTGAATTTTTTATTTAGTGTTTCAAATTAAAGCTTGAAAACCGCCCTTTTCATGTGCTGCCGGTTAAAGTGTTTCAATTACGTATAGTTTTATGATGCGAACTATTTTTAAGGAATGAAGATATGTGTAAAGTAGCTTAAAAGTTTTCTATATTCCTACCAAAATTTAGTTTGCTTTGAATTTGACATTGCTGAATAATCCGCATAATTCAATGTATGAAAATCACAGTTTTCATAAAATTCTCCATACACACCGCCAATTTCATAGGTAAGGACCTAATATAATAGATAAATACATATAGATACTTATATAAATATAACATGCATAACTCAGGAACAAATATTCGTGATAAACACACAAATAAATGCCCTGACCGGGATTCGAACCCGGGACCTCCAGCTTCGTAGGCAGAGTCACTACCCACTGGGCTACGGAGGCCGTTATTGATTTCCGCTACAGAGTGGAACAACGCTACTCCGCGCTAAGGCATAGCACACGTACACGTAGTAGCAATGCATTCTGGTGCCAATTTTTTTTTTTTTTTTTTTTTTTTATTTATTTATTAATTACAAGACAACTATGAGGTCCACTGGTGTTATTTATTCTTAGTCTAGGTTAGTACTTAATGGTAAAAAGGGATTTGGTACGTTCAGTAAGTATTTTTGTCAAGGGACAATCAAACTTACCAGCTATCATTTTCAGGATACTGTTGCTGCTACCGCGCACTCTATTCAGGAGAGAAGCAGACTTTTTGCGCCAAACGGCGTCAAAACCGTCTGTACGCGCCTCGGCAAACATAAAAGACGCACTGCAGAAGCGCGGCAGCCGCAACAGCGCCCTGAAGGCATTATTAAATTGGATGCGCAGAGCATTGTATGCCTTTTGGGTATACTTGAACCACAGACTTGCCGAGTACAGTGATGTGCAATACGCTTTGAACAGCGTTATTTTCACGGTATATGTACATCGAGCAAATCTGCGGGCCAACATGTTCGCCCGGACTGACAACGCCCTGCGCTCCCTCTCCATATCTAAATCGTCCTTAAGGTCATCAGTTACCAAATGCCCAAGATACTTAAAGAAGAAGACACGTTTAAGAGTGATATTATTAAGTATTGTACCAATGCATCGGACCACGGCGTTTCGAGGTAGTTTTAGGTTCGCGGCGTCCAAGTGTTGGAATGATCTCCCTCCACCTATTCAAGGAGCGTCTAGCAAGTATACCTTTAAGCGTCAGCTTAAGGGCTATTTTTTGACGCTCCAGAAATCCCAAACCCAATCCTAACCCATCCAGCACTTTCCTATCCCAACCGTGTCGCGTTTTTTGCTTTGTGTTTTTCTTTCTATCCCATTTGGCTACTGGTACATATTTTACAAAATTACATTTATTATTTATTATGTGTATACAATAATTATGTGTTAATCAATGGTCTTATGTTGTGTTGCGTTCCGTGGGTCACGTACGGTGCTGTCTGAAAATCAGCGCTGTAGGTGTCTGTCTGACACCTCGGCATAATGCTGAGACAGCGACCTATTCACTGCCGCGAAGACACACACAATATGTGTTAAATTGTAATGTATGCCTACTCCCTTTGTCTCTGTGTGTCTTTTGTGTAGTAAATATGTGTCTTCTTTCTTTCTTTCTTTCTTTCTTTCAATGCGTGGCCTTGAATGGGTAATAATGATTTTGACATACTCGTAAAGTTCATTTCTGGTACTGGTGAACTCACAAGGAGCTGAAACACATTATAACTTTGACTGTACAAGCTTTTATTGCAGACTATACTCTCGTTGAAAGGGTTTCTAGATATTAGCCTAAATACGAAGGGATTACCTTGTCTAGTTTAGGAGTTGCCGTGACGTCTTGTCTAGTTTAGAAGGTCTCCATAACTTCTGTCTCCATCAGATCAGTTTAGTGTTACAATAATATTGCGTTGTCTCGGAATTGAGATAAGTATGCCAAATTTCAGTTCATTGGATACTGGCAAGTGGCTGGAAAATGGGTTGCATGAAGAAGAACATACTTACATGCGAACAGTGGAAGTTGAATAAAAGCTTGTAAAAAGTAGCAAAGGCATCTCAAAGATAACAAAGAGGTATAATTTTTCTTGGCAAACCATATACGAAAACACTTATATACTAACGGGAAACCTGTAGTTCGGCAGGGCGCGCGCGGCGTGAGCGTCGCGTGGCACGGTGGCGCGCTAGGCACCCGTAAGTACCAGCGTCTCGCTCTGTAACGCTGCGTATCAGCAACGTGTTGCCCGCTGCCAAATACCGCGTCTCTGTGTGTAATATTTCTACCTTTAATAAATAAATAAAATAAATAAAAATAAATATTTGCGGACAATCTTACACAAATCGACCTAGTCCCAAACTAAGCAAAGCTTGTACTATAATAATAAGTACCATGTTGTTTGAACTGAAATTTTCTTTCGCTACATTTGAGCTGTTCTTCTCAAATTTTGTTACTTGTGAAGTTTTTTACATATCGTTTATTACATATATAAATATGTAATAAACGAACACGCGTTAAAAATAACCTACTAATATTGGTAATATTTCAAACAGGTTTTAGTAGAAAAGTTTTAATTATCCAATATGTTATGGAAAAACTTAATGCCACATAAAGGCCATATGTATTGGAAATAGCAAATTATACGCAATGCAGACTTAATTTTATTTTTGAAAGAATAAATACTACGTTTATGGGCGTTAAGAAATCCGTCTCACAAGATCGAAGGCCGGACCTTTGAATTTGAAACCCTCCCTTTTTTACCAAACCTTTCGATTTTTCCAGCCTGTTTATACGCTCACAGGGCATGACATTGTCGTTCTGTTTCCCGTCTTATCTCTGGCTTGCACCTTAGAACGCTAATAATAAAAAAAACAGTATGTAAAATATTCAAATTCAAAGGGTGTATGTGAAGTCCCCAACCAGCACTGGGCCAGCGTGGGGACTACTGCCCGTTCCCTCTCATCCATGAGAGGAGGCATGTGCCCAGCAGTGGAACGTATATATATCCAGCAAGAGCTAACTTGAGACTCGAGCGCCTACTAACGTCCTACAAACGAGGTCTCAAGTTAGCTCTTGCACCCACAATAGGCTGATTTTATTAACCCGGCGAGCATGACCCAGGGTATGTCATACCCTGACAGTATTAAAAACTTTTGGTATTTTTAAAATCTTCGTCTGGCAGACTGGCAACACTAGCTCGCTCAGTAGCTGGAGGCAGGGGAGTGCGGGAGGGAATAGTGGCGTGATCGCAGTGCGACGTGAGGCGTCGGCCGGAATATTCGTGCACAAACCTGTTTCGGGTATGTCACACCCTGCGTCATTTTAAACGTATTTTTTTATGTATGATTTAAAATTGTTTTTTTATTATTCTTAGTGTTTTTAAGGTTTCAGTGTACAGGCTTGAGATTACTTTATTTATATTAGTTGTTTATTTTTATTTTCCATACAAGAAGGACACAAAAACCAAATATTCCTGTAAAAGTTGCAGCAAGCCCATATGAATGAAGCATGTTAATTTCGATGGCAATGATTACCCAGTTTTCAATAAAAAAAAATATTGTTATGTTTTTTTGAGAAGAGGATCTCATTATCTTTTAGTTAAAAGTTGATTTATATTCCAAATAAGGTATTTTTGTTTAACTGTTCATTTTTGTAAACCTCGAAACTTTTGTTCCTATAATTACATAGTATAAGGAAAACACGAATAAATAAAAATACTTGAATAATTAAAACTTGTCTTTGATTTAAATTAATTTAAAAATTCATTATTAAACAATATACACTGCACGAAATAAAGTAAAATTAATAAAAACTATAATATGGTACATTAAATTTCGGGTATATCATACCCTGCCTCATGCTTGATGTAATTTTTTTTCACGTCATGCTCGCCGGGTTAATATTTAAAGTACGGTGATTAAAAAAAACTACATTTGACTGACACAGCGCGCATATATTTTTCGTCTTAAACATCGCACATTTTAGCAAAAAAATAATACAGATAAGCTCATAACTACAAACAATAGTTCGTATTATTGACTGATCTTATCAGAGCAACTCATCACCATGTCATAGAAATACACCAATGAGCACCTCAATCAATCAAGAGACGCGCAGCGCCATCACTCACTTGGCGTGATATACGCCTGCCCTGCCCCACTATACGCCTGAGATATCGCCTTAATTAATACTCCTTGTCCTCACATGGCCACAGAAACCTAGTTAGCCCGAACATGAGCTTTTAATTAAGACGTTTTTTGGCTAGTTCAGCGGATCCGTTGTTATACTTCTAACGAGCGAGCCTAATTAAATGTAACACAGCTGCCAAGGCGCGCCTCCGCGTAATCCCAACGCTTGTACTTTATAATGAATGAGGAGAAAAACATTTTTCAGTCGTGTGCTGGTTGTCTTTATTTGCTGATATATTTTTTTATATAATTGGCTTCTGTTTACGACTTCGTATGGGCTTGGTATAGCATAAAAATGAATCTAATGTGTGAGCTATATCGCTAGAAAGTTTTGTATATATCTACTGAATGGTAAATTTTGCATGAAAAAGTTTTGCGTTTGTAATATTAGGGTGATAATCGAAAATTACCTTTTACATTTAAATATCGTAACATTACAAGTATTACCTATACTGGTTTATGTTTATAACTTGCGGAAAGTTGGATATATGAAATGTAATACGACGAGAGATTCCGATTCCAGAATCCATCATGCAATTTATGTATCAATAAATCTGTTGAATTGCGTTAAACTGTCTAGTAACTCACGTCCTCTTGTATGTTAGTTTGAGTTCGGTATTAATAGCACTTGGATAAACCAAATTCTGACTTACATATAGTTATTTGTTATATGTACAAGGGTGTAAAGTTTTATTTTACCCGCGAGTGTGGAATTGAAACACAAGCAAGCGAAAGGACTCTATAGTTGAACCACGAGTGAAGCGTGTGGTTCTAAAATAGAATCCCGAGCGTAGCGAGCGTTTCAACACACGAGAAGTAAAATACATTTGCATCCGTGTGTAACACAAAACTTTTCACCTCACTGTAGCGAGGAAAATACAACATGCAAAACAACTTTATATAATTTAAATAATAAATTTGCACCCTTGTATAAAAAATATAACAGATAACAATTTTTTTCAACAAGCAATTTTGAAAAGTTTTTTTGAATCGGAGCCTCCTTAAATATTTATTTTATTCTGTTTTTTAAATTTGTTGTTATAGCGGCAACAGGAATACATCATCTGTGAAAATTTCAACGGTCTAACTATCACGGCCCATGAGATACCCTCCAAGGTCAAATTACTTTGCTCACTAGTGGATAAAACGCGATTATGCTCACTGGTTTTAAAGGATAAAAGACGGCTTTCCGAGGCAGTGAGGGGAAAAATATATACCCTCTATCATCATCATCATCATCATATTAATATATACCGTTACAGGCCTCCTCTTCTCTGAATGAGAAGACAGTGGGGATTATACATTCACTTATGAATTTTTTCACAGATGTACATAATTATGTGTTTAGATTTCCGCATGTTTTTCTTCGCCGAATAGCTAATGCTAAATATGAAGTGATATTTCGTGCAAACATTCCGACCGACATGCTTACTAATACGAGCCGGGGCTTATACTCACAACTGCTTTTTGACAGCTATATAAACCGTTTGGCTACCATAGCTAATACATAGGTAATACATTAGTTAATTTGTTATCTTATCCACAGCACTTTATCAATATAAGGAGATGAAAAGACTTTGCAGTGCCACAAACCTGGTGTAGGCGCTGGCACATCTATCACGCGTTCGCCATGATACCAGAGCGCCACCTCTAGGTCATCGCCCTCGTCTTCGTCTCCCGTACTCCTGGCACTGGCCACGCCACAAGTCAGCATAGCCACGCCACCCACGGCTGCCGGCCATGCTGTCACCACCGCCTCCCAGCTGTCGTCAGCCACTGAACGATGGAAATATATAGTTAAATCAGATTGCAAAGGCAGGCAGTTGAACTGACTTGACGTATTGATTAGATATCAATATTACAATGTCATCTGCGCTCGTTTCGTCTTCTTTGCCCGCGTCTAATCAACGATCATTCAGTACTAGTTTGAGACAAATAAAGTGTTGATATAATACCAATACGTCGGGTTCGTGTTAACAAAACTGTCCATTGTACGTTAGATTAGATCTGTCACGACGCTGTTAGCAATGCTATTTTCTCAGTCTCCCAGAGCGCTAGGCAGTGCGGAGTGCTATTAGATTAGACTTGATAGTATATACGGGGTAATGAAATGACAATTCATATTGAGAGTAGCGAAATTACTTTTGTATTCAAAATATTCACAGATTTTTGGGAAATTACAAGTCACAATCGGTAATTGAACTGACTAATATGCGAATAAAACCTATTACTGCATTAAGTAAATGGATATACACATGCAAAACATACATAGCTTGACATGTTAATAATATAACATGTTTTAGAAGCGTAAATGGCGCGGAAGGTACCAAAGCGTACGCCTTGGCAACTTTGATAGCAAAGCATGGTGATTGGTGGTAACACCAACGTTGAGAACTGAAATCATATTCAAGGTGCCATTGTCCTCCACTCGTGTGTGACATCTATTAATAGACTGATATGGGTAGACTCACCAGGCATGAGCGTGATGGGCGCGGAAAGCACCACGCCGTGCGCGTTGGTTGCGCGACAACGGAGCACACTGGCGCCGCCAACGCCACCGATACTGGTGCTTGACGGTGATGGTGCTATCTCCAATGTGCCATTGCTGTACACCCGCCTGTTAGAAAAAAAAAATAAGTGAAATATTGTCTCAAAAACCGGCCAAGTGCGAGTCGGACTCGCGCACGAAGGGTTCCGTACCATTATCTATAAAATATTTATTTTATTCTGTTTTTAGTATTTGTTGTTATAGTGGCAACAGCAATACATAATCTGTGAAAATTTCAACTGGAACTAGCACGGTATCAGTGAGATACAGCCTGGTGACAGACAGACAGACAGCGGAGTCTTAGTAATAGGGTCCCGTTTTACTCTTTGAGTACGGAGCCCTAAAAATGACAAAACTGTATAAATACAGCATGTAAAATTAAGTATCAAACGTCTAAAGATTGATTGATCGAATCGGATTTGCAGACGAAGTATATCACGACCGATTTATGGTATCCTCGATCCCATTTTCAATCGAATGAACTTTATGTAATTGTTATGTAAGTGGTGAAGTTTTGAGCTAGCGACAATTACATACACTAGTTGCTCTGTGAGCTGTAAAACTCGCTGTAAAAGTTTTTTATTCTAAATTTTTTTAAGTTCCAAAATTTAATTGACTTAAAAATCTATCAAATTATCGAATCATCTCACAAAATTTCACGAGAATGTGACCTCTAGAGGAAAATAGCCGGACACCTGGACATCCGTCCGTAACAGTGTTGCCATTTTATTACTTATCGTTGTCGATAAGACATCCGTCACTCGCACTCGCGTTTTTAGTCGGAACGTGACGGATGTTTTATACACAACAATAAGTGATAAAATGTGAACCATGCTACGCCCGCTGAAACGGAAAACTTAGCTTGTTCAATAATGTTTTTTGGCGTTTCGTTGCTTTACATACTGTATCTCCATGTCATCAAAAAAAGTATACCAAAGAATGTTATCCTACCTATACCTATCTATGTATGTACTATCGACAAAATTGAATCCTGACCCAGCATGAATCCTTGTTACAATTAACCGACGTATTAACGTCATAATAATATGATCGTGCTTAATGTTCGTTAATTGTAACAAGGCTCTTTGGTGATTGTACAATCGAACCAAAACCAACTGAATCATGACCCACCATAGAACCTTGTTACAATTAACGAATATACTCACGATCATATGACGTTAATACGTCAGTTAATTGTAATAAGGTTCCATGCTGGGTCTGGATTAAATTTGTCGATAGTACATCCTACATATACAAAATAATCAGGGTGTAAGTCAAGTTGGTCAATATCGGCCAGGAAAGCTTGGCTTGATTGATAAAATTCAAATATAATTCTTGTCACTAGGCTTTCGCTAGGTTACAAATATAATAGGTAACTTATTAATTGTTATCGCCCTGTTCATTTACGTTACGAGTAATCTGGATTACACAAATAATAGCAAATAAACGTATGATATTAAAATGTTTTGCCAATGTCATCAAACCGAACAAGCAATATTGCCGAAATTGGGCGGTTAAACAACATCAGTAAACATCACGTCTCCAAAATAATGAATGAGGTAATATGTAATGTTGAACTGGTACTTTTTATCTTCAATCCAATGAATATTCAAAACATTCTAAAAGTAAAATCGTACAAACGAGAAAATATACCGCGCTAATGAACTCCTGTATTTAATTTCATCAATGAAAGTAAAAAAAGGTGTCAAAGCGGACCCCGGGCTCCTTTAGGGGCTCAACCGGGAATAATAACGCTAGGAGGATGATGAATGAACGTAAAAAAACCTTTTGCGACTCACCAGTCACCACCACGCTTAAGAATATGCCTACTGCTAGGTCTGCCCTGCCCAGGGTGTCTATCAAGCTCAACTTATTGAAATTTAAATAAAATTGACTAGTATTGCTTGCGCTCGATCTGATATATGCTTGACGCTCGAATCGAGCGCTCACGATAAAAGTAACTTGATACCAATCCAATACGTTAATTCACATACACCACCAGTGGTAGCTGCCCTCTGGGACACAGGCGCTCGTCAGTCTGGGTAATTACACGGACAAATTATGATTGCCCTCATTACGTTTAATTATAACTCCTCCGGTTGCGAAAAATTGCCTTCATTAGCACCGTTTGTCGTCCAACACCGCTCCAGCGGCTTCGCCATGTTCCTGGGCTGTTCTGTTCACTCTTCAAATCGCCTCCGTTCAGAACCAGTGTAAGTCAGACCCCCATTACGTATTGTTATTACGAATCCCGGTATCAAGATAGACTAGGAGCGAGCAGTGAGGTGAGGTGAAACAAGTGTTAATAGCTTAAACTAACGGCGGTTCCTGGATATTATGGCTGCAGGCCGGCTTTATCTACTTAGAAATTAACTAAATCAATCCCATTATTTGAAAGAGCTTATAGTCACTGATCACTTGGAATATGGCTTCAAATATTTTCAGAGCGATCAGTGATTTAGCCTTTGTGGCGTTGATCTCTACTAACGCTTACGTTTAAAAGAAAGAAAAGAAAGAAACATTTATTCGAGACAAAGCAGCGTTTTGACACGAAAAGGGTTTTATCTCAGCATAATGCTGGCATAACTGCCAGCACTGATCTTTCGATAGAACCATCGGGGAGTCCACGGTGAATAACAAAATCCAGCAATAATACACAAAAAATAAAAAATAAAGTAGCGTTTGGCAAATGAAAACAAAACTGGTTTTAGGCGAGTTTTTTTTTTAACATAGCTTATAAATTTAGTATCTTGATTGTTTCATGTGTATGGGAATAATAAGGTACTTTACTATCACTTAACCAACAAACCAAAAGTATCTAGTTAATATTCGAAGCCATACAAATGGGTATCTCGCCTCAAAGCGTTTCTGGATAGAAAAAATAATATATACAGGTAATTTAAATATTCCACTCGACAATAAATTGGATTCTTTTGATGAAAAAATCTGTTATTGTGTTCGATGCCGATACACCGTTAATAATTATGATAAGAATCCAATTTTCTTTGGGGATCTAAGAAAACGGATCAGGGGGTAGGTACCTATGTAATGGAACGAGCGACGTAACGGGCTACCTGTTTTATTAGCTTGTTTAAGTGTAGGCGGGAGGTAATATACTCTCTGAGTGTGGGTGAGCGTTATTAATGCATTGAAATTCGTTTGACCGTGCCTGTCTTTCCGTCGGTATGCAACACTACCTATATTTTATATTCAGATCTTGTAACACTGCGATAAACAGGCATTGATAATGGAACATGTATGAAATTTTCATGTTGAAAATTTCAAGACAAACACATAATCAAGAGAACTTTGTTCATTCAGTTAGTTAGTCATTTTATGTCAAACTAGCTTCCGCCTGCGACTTCGTGTGCATGGATCCGGGATAAAAACTATGCTATATTTTAATTTAGACTTTAAACTTAATCGCATCGCAAGGAAGCTGAACCGTTGTTTTCTGTGCGTTGAATGTTTACAAATAAATAAATAAATAAATATTTGCGGACAATCTTACACAAATCGACCTAGTCCCAAACTAAGCAAAGCTTGTACTATGGGTACTAGACGAAGATAAACATACTTATATAGATAAATAAATACTTAAATACATAGAAAACATCCATGACTCAGGAACAAATATTCGTGCTCATCACACAAATAGATGCCCTTACCGGGATTCGAACCCAGGACCTCTTGCTTCGTAGGCAGGGTCACTACCAACTAGGCTAAAGCGGTCGTCAAAACTTAACTATAAATATATAAAATTAAACTTAACTAAGTCTTGCATGCTTGCATATTTCAAAATCCCTCAGAAATAGCAACAACGTTTAACAATTATTTTATAGACCTAAATATTACCGATACAACAGGGTTAAAATGAAAACCAAAAAGCACATCACTTTCTCACAGCATATTTCTGTCCCCGGTAAGCATATCTGAGCTAAACAAGATTAATAATTCATTAAAAAAAGCACAGGCCACGACAATTTACCTTTATCAGTAATAAAATCTTCTTTTGAATACATCGCATAACCTCTTGTTCTTATAATACATTTAATACTTGAGTCTGGAATCTTCCCCGATGACTTCAAAATCCTTGATATAACCACTGCACAAGAAAGGAAATAAAAAAATGATTTGTAATAAGGTAATAACAGGCCCATTGCACTTGTTGCTTGTTGCCTACTTTTCCTAAAATTGTAGAAATAATGATTCATAGTAGAGTTGTAAAGTTCGTCACGGTAAATAATTTATTAAACAAAAACCAATTTGGATTTCAACAAGGTGAATCCACATCTTTAGCAATATTTAAAACATTCAAGCATATTTGGAATGCAGTACATAACAGAAACCCTTGCGTTGGCCTCTTCCTTGATATGTCCAGGGCATTCGATTGTGTAGTGCCATATATTTTACTTACACAGCTCGAACATAGAGGTAATGGCTTAAAATTATTTGAAAACTATTTTGCGAACAGGAAACAGGCGACTATCATTGATACTTTTAATAAAAATACCAAAACTATTGAACAAGTACGATCTAATGTTAAAAGCATAAAACTCGGAGTACCTCAAGGTAGTATCTTAGGCCCTCTTTTATTTTTAATCTATGTCAACGAATTACCAAATGTTATGAATGAATTATGTGTATTGTTCGCCGAAGATGCAAAAAACTGTCGTCAGCTGGTTAAAATCAATAAACTTAAAGGTAAATTTGACAAAAAACTAAGCTTATGCAATTTCGTAACGATAAACAAATTCCAGCAAAATTAAATATTATGTAATCTGGTATTTCAATTGAAGAAATAAAAACAATTATCTTCTTAGGTATAATAATCGATCCTCATTTAACCTAGACAAAAATTAACAATAAAATTTCATGTTAATGTTACGCACCATCTATATTAGCCGATACGTATTCCCAAGAAGCCGTTATTACTGCGTACTATGCTAACATAATATACTCTTTATTGACGTATGGTGTTATATACTGGGGTAACTCGACAGACGTACATTCCTTTGTTTTGCAGAAAAGGTGCTTGAGAATTATCTTTCGCATGAACAACAGGCAATCACTCCGGAATGTTTTTAAAGGGCAAGGTTTTCTAACATTAACTAGCATTTATATTTGTATGAGCTCTGTAACTTTGTAAAAAGTAACAAAGATTACTTCACAGCACTAGCCTCCTAACGCGATAATCAACGTAGTCAATATATGTAGGTACAATTTAACATTGCCTTTGGTAAAAAATAAAGCTTACGACAAAAACACATTTATTAGTGCCATTCGAGTTTTTAATCAGCTTCCTAATGAATTAAAATTGTTGGATGACGTACAATTTAAACTTTATTTAAAAACATGGTTAAATAAGAAAGGTTTCTATTCATTAAATTATTTTTTTGTATTTTCGTTTTAAAGAAAAAGATTGTTTATATATAGATATATTCGTTTTGTTTTCCTTAGCTTTAAGTTAATACTCGTATTGTACACCCGAAATGGGTAACCGTTGAGACCTAACACTTGTATTAAATACCATCTATGTAACACGGTTAACACGTTGGTTGCCATATCACGCGAACTCACGTGAAGCGGCTGTATACGTAGTGGCCGCTCACGCGAGTTCGCGAGATGTTCGAATACAATATTGTCCGAGCCACAAAATTGCGGCCGTTGCGTATTGGCTTCTGATTTTTCCTTTGGCCACTAGGGAAGGGAATTACCTATTTACTAGGGGGCGTGGCCTGTAGGTAGCCATCTTGCAATTGTTTTACGAGCACTTGACAGTTCGCTCGCCGCAGCCGTACTGTGCGGGTGTGTTGTTTTTGTTATCTTTCGTTGTCTTGTCGGTAAATTTCGTATTTTTGGATAGAAATACCTAGTTTTATAATGAGTAATCGTTTGCGGCCGACAAAAAGGTCAGCGAGGCCCAGTAAATCGCGAAAATATATAACGCGAAGTCGCGTTATCGGCCATGTCCGCAATATTCTTGAGCAAATGCGTCTAGTATGGCCGATCACGTGTTTTCGCGTGATAACTTTATACATATATATATATGTACGTTTATATATTATATAATAATGGTTTTTCATATAAAAGTATAAAAAACACAAAAAAAAGTCAAATTAAACGTTTTTTTTTTATTTTGGCCATTCGTATAAATTCTGCATTTTCGGCTTGGCAACGAACGTGTTAAACAATAAAGTTTTTCTATTTCCATTATTATATGCAAATAAATTACACAGTTCACTACGTAACTCATGTTTGACATCGTACAAACTATAAAGCATTAGCTCGAACAGTATCCCCGGATGCTGCGACGGAAAGCGGGATGAGGTCAAAGGTCGCCCCGACCACATTACTTCAGAGCGGTTGTTAAAGGCGTCGTGCACAACATTGTCTCGTTGACCTGAACCTAATTGATAAGTGTCGGAGACGAGGGTAAATTAATACCGTTATAATTCAAGCAACGACGGCACAACTCCAGTCTTCAGGGAGATAATGATTCAATTTAAAACAAGATTAATTCAACGGTGAGCGCGCCAAGCGAGTTTTCTTTTAATCTAAATTTCGTGATCTGTTTAAACGTGGCCTTTTGTGCCCTCGGTTATTACGTCGCAGCTATTTAATTTGCTGGTGATTGAGGAGATAATGATTCAATTTAAAACAAGATTAATTCAACGGTGAGCGCGCCAAGCGAGTTTTCTTTTAATCTAAATTTCGTGATCTGTTTAAACGTGGCCTTTTGTGCCCTCGGTTATTACGTCGCAGCTATTTAATTTGCTGGTGATTGAAGGTGCGGTCCAATAATGCGGCTCGGCATTTGCACGATTTCACAGCAGCCTACCCTCGGCCTTCCAAATCGACATTATTAATCTTGAACCAATATCCTTGGGAGCATAAAGGTTTCAACGATGGAACGACAAAAATGCGGTTCCCAATACTTGTGGGACCTATATCCCACTAAACAGTAGCTTGATGCTGCATATGGATCGTTCAACCTGAAGATTAAGTTTATTATTAAAAATAATATTTTTTGTACAAGCTTTTATTGCTGACTGTAGTACTGACTGAACTGTTCATGATTGTATTCACAGTCATCAACTACTCGTTGAGAGGGTTTCGATGAGCCAAAATATGACCGGTTATTTTTTATTCTTTTTCCATTCCATTCTGTTTCCATCATCATCGTTTAATGGTGGACTTTCAGCTCAATCCGTTAGTGGCAAATTTTGAAGGACACCATACTTACATACAATCATTGCAAGTTTAATAAAAGCTCGTAAAAAGCGCGCCTTCTGCCGACGCTTTGGAGGAATTATAAATGCTCGTTAGAATCGTCTCAATTAGTAGGTTGATGATGGTATTCAGAAAAGTACTGTCGGCAATAAAAGCTTATACCAAAAATTAAATTTTTGTCAGAAACTTATTTACACGATCTTTTTGTTAAAATTAATAGCCGGCAGGATTGATTGCCCGAAAACCAATATGTTGGTCTAGTCTCACATTGCACGCGAGTGATGTGTTCGCATAAATCGTGGTATCTGGGCGTAGAAATACTATAACACTACAATGCATTTTCTGGTATTTGAATGTATGTAAATATACTAAAAAAAATTACGAAAATATTTTCATGACTATGCGAAGGACACTGTTATAACTACGTATTGTACTCGTACTTAGATATTGTTCATTTGTATGGTTGCTTTGAAGTGCATAATACTGCTTTAATAATGGTGCGAAACTGAATTGGCAAACTAACAAAAGGCTTTCTTAATGAGAATAATTTCCTGGATATCTGTGCTGATCAGAGGTAGAGCCTGTCCATCGCACTGTCCGTGAAAACTGCTGCTGCGAGTCCTTTGTGAACGGACGATAGTCGCAGCTCTGATGTATGTGTGCGTTCTTTTGTCGATCCTAGAGCTTTAGAACTATGTGATATGTACCTGTGTTGGTCAGACAGTATGTCCTGCCCATCTTCACTAGTCCAAGATATGACAGGGGGTGGGTCTCCGCGCGCCGCGCATGGAAGCCGGGCGCCCGTGCCGGTCGCAAACACAGCGCGCGCTGGCGGCTCAGTTGTGAACCAGGGCGCTAGCCGCGGCTCTGTGGCTTGTGTTTGTTCACCTCTTTCTTCTAGTGCTGCTCCGCCTGATGACAAATATGTTAATTAACTCATATCAACTAACGTGGCAAATTGTGCCAGATTAGACCAAACTGAAAAATTAATTAATTGACGTCAGAACTCAGTCATTTTGGACTAATCAATTCGATGAAACAAAATAATAAACTCTAATTTTGTTTCATCGAATTGATACTTAGTGTTATTCTCTTCTTCTTTGTCTTGACCTTATCCCACATTAGGTGGGGTCGGTTCTCCTTATTCTACGGCGCCAAGAAATTCTGTCTTGGGTTGTCGGGTCGGGTAATTGGGCTTTCTTCACGAGTTTGGCCATACTGGTCCACCACGTCAGGGTCAGTGTTATTTGACAAGTTAGTGCGTAATTGCGGAACAACATAGACTGAAGTAAGTATGCATGCGAGGATGTGAGTGAACTAAATCGCAATTCTATTAGTCTACAGCTCTACATAGTCTATACGTAGTCGCTTTTATTTCATGTCGCCTTTAATCTGATTATGGAAGACGAAGAAAAAGTGGGGATATGATAACATGTCAGGGACGAGTCACATTATAAATATCTAATTGGGTACCTGATATTTGTTACTCTCGACGAGTTTGATATGATTCCCACGAACGAGACTGTGCCTACAGTGAAAGTTACTGTACCCAAGATTATTGTAGTTTTAATTTATGCTAAATAAATTATTCTTATTTGTTGAAGCTTAATGACGATTTATTGCTGTAAAATTATTTTGTATCTGTAGCCAACAGACATCTGTGCTGTTGTGTATGTGAATACATAGAGTTTTATAAATACCATGCAGATAAACTCAGCGAAAACCACTGCGCTGCGTTTGAATAGGTGTAACGATTCAACCTCATAAATGGCTTGCTTTTTATGGTTTTGTATTCTGAACTTAAATTAACCCCTATCTGAAAGCTGAAGCTCCTGAGAAGCTTCTAGTCGTCTGAAAATTGAATCCTACCTGAAGGAAAAGCTATTGAATAAAATTAAACAGATAGTAAGCGAGAAAATAAATCATTTATTTACCATAGAAATATCAAATTCATTTTGTTTGTTTTGAAGCTAAAGAACCTTTGATTAATTAATCTAGTAAAATCAAGACTCGGTTGTACTAGATATCCACTTTGTTCCTATAAATACTAACTCGTACCAAAGCGAATAGAAAAACCGAGTTAGTTCCGGCCGATCCTACTAGAAAGGTTGGGTTTTATTCTAGTCTAGGTAAATCTATCCTACAGCTACAGAATCTCTCGTTATTTATGTTAAAGTAATCGAGCTTGAGTACTTTAACAGACCAAATCATCTCCTAGGATATTGCCGGACGGAAAGAGATTCGGTCAAATAAAAAACCGTCCGACTCCAGGCCTACAATGCCGTAATCTAACCTAGAATTTATTATCTCTGGAACCTAACCTCGAAGACCTATTTAGACCTAAGCTATACGTGATTCGCGCTGGTGAAGTGGCTTGGCGTGTGATTTCGTCTAGTGGTTAGGCCCCGCGTTGTGCGAGTAGACCCAGCCCTTTTCGAGAAGTATGAAGTTTGTATTTCTATAAAGAGAAAAAGTTACACGTTAATTGAAGTTGTACAATAACCCCATTTTAGTAGGACCTATAACTTAAGTAAGACAATTATACCAGTTCCTTAGAATTAATTTACAATTCAGTAGTCTCATTGAGTGATGCACAATTATGGAGGCTAAAGTGGGCATAAATTCCTTGTTATACTAAGTTGTGGGAAGTGATAAATTACGCTCTGTGGTAGGTGACGCCCTTTAAACAGACTCGCAATACAATAGTGGTCAACTTGTGTTGGCCATGATGGGATCTCTATTGATGATGATGCGATGATATAATAATGAAAATAATCATGAAGAAGTCAAGATATTGATGATGATGCGATGATATAATAACGAAAATAATCGTAAGTCAAGATATTGATGATGATGCGACGATAGTCTATTGAAATAGAATATAAGTACATGTTTTACTTCCAGGTACATGAATGACGCAATGTCTAGTATAATATCGATTCTCCCTAACGATGAATCTTAGAGTTGTTAGCGAACTGTAGCGCTCGCCTCTCGCTCGCTCGCGGCTGCTCGTACTCGCTAGTAATCCCACCTCATCTGCTGATTCCGTCTACCCTATCGTTATTTCTATCAAATCTAATACCAATTAGTACTGACTTTTCCTAAGCAATTTATAATACAATTCATCCCCAAAATATCTCAATGGATGTAACACAGTGTCTTAGCAACCAATCTCACCCAATCAACTCAAAGGCACTTTATAGTCGGAACAATGTTAAATATACGACAATGCACAGTTGAACTGACGAATGATAATTAATTACCAACCCACTGCGATACTTTTGTTGAGATCCCGATAATAACGACCCCACCTAACAAGATACCTACTTAATTATTGACGTTACTAAAGCGAAAGTATTGGATTCCCTTGTAAAATCAACATAGCTAGCTTCACGGTAAGAAGCTTCGGTTAAAGCAAAACGACGGCTTGGCCAGCGAAACTCTTCAGTTTGCAAGACTGAAAGGTCTCACCAACCTTACCTTCGTTGACACATCCGTGACGGAGGCCTAAGCGCGATCATCATCTCTACTGACTAAGAAACCCCTTAACGGGCGAATTCTCGTATTGGTCAGGGTCGTCAATGTGCTCTTTGGATATGGTTGTCCACAACGCTAAGCTCTCGGCCACAGGTGTACATAACTAATTTACTACGCTAGATTCATTCATTCAAGGAATTCCACACAATATATCTATAAGTACATCTGATTACTTCATAAACCAACACAACCGTAACCCTTGTTAAGAGGGTTGTTAGAACTAAGACAGCAGCTCGACCAGTGAGGTCCCTCAATTTGCAAGATTGAAGACTCTCAGCCACTCACTCTGTCTACACATCTATGACTGGCGCTCTAGTGCGGGCACATCTCTGCTGACTAAGAAGCCCCTTTCGGGAGAATTCTCGTGTGGCCAGGGTCCTCAATGTGCCCTGTGGATATGGTTGTCTCGACACCGAGCACACAGCCACGAGTGTATATAACTACTTTATTCAGTTGCGTTAATCTAGTAAAGTAACCACCCATCAGCACCTATACTAACCACCGGATATTAATATGAACTTGTGGTAATATTTGTCGCTTATCCGCATCTTAACAATCTATCCTCATAGTGTAACGCGTACCACGGACCGAGTCAATTGCTATAGCTAGGTTGTCGTATAATAATTGATCACTTTATCTCGTGGGGGCGCACGGAACCCAATCATATCGCAGTGACAAATCAACTAGTAATATATATGTAGAACAAAACAACATTCCTGTAATATCGTCAGTTATTTAACCAATGACCTAGATCCGTTCATAACCTATACATAAACCGCTCGTACTTTATCTAGCATATTCCCCAAACTATATAAAGTAGAACTAGATTTCGATACACAAATACAAGTATGATAACGTTGAAATGGTTAGATAATAGCCCAAAAACAAATTAATAAGTTTCAGAATCATTCAATACAGTGATTATAAAGGTCACTCACCAGATTTTAATTTCTTAATAGTGGGACACGTACCCAACGCCTCTCTGGTTCCCAGGGCTCCCGCCACTTCTGATCTCCCTCGACGCTCGTAACAAGCCAGCTCCTCCGCCATAAATAAATTACAATATAATATTAACACATATTTTAATAAAGATTTCCCTCATTTGTACCTACAACTAACCACTAGATACTGGTATACAATTAGGAATTATTTACCATTGGACCGTTCCTTAGCGAACATTCATGTACTATAAATAGTCGTGTTCACTTCACTTCATGGGAGTATACGGAATTCTAATATGATGATGTCTTAAGCGCATTTATTAGGTGATCAACCTAGTAGACCGCCACATATTCAAAATACACACGTGATCATATAAGATCATATCAGTTCACGAGCAGAAAGATATTGCCTAAATATTAATCACTCAATTCAAGACAATGTGCGCACAAGATAATTACTCCCTAAGAAATTCTAGAATTCATTATGATTAGTCACACTTTAAAATAAAATATTCAATCTCACCAGACGATCGCAAAGGCATTTGCGACCTTACCAAACTCTAATTCCTCTCAGCAACAGCCGTAATGCAGCCCAGCAGTGACCAGCCTTGCTCCGCCTCGAAGTAGTACGCGCCCAGAGGTCAACCTAGCCTGGCCGCCTTTGCCTTCTGCAGCGTGATCTCGCTTCGACGTCCCATAAAAAAGTGACCCGCTCCTCGGCCCGCCGGGGTATTTATAGCCAATACTAACACGATCACGCCACTAATCCGACTCCTCATCTGAAAATATACCTTAATAAAAGGGTATAAGGCCCATTTTCCAGGGAGCGTTCCCCGCCCCACAGTGCCGATCGATAAGCACTTTTCTCGACTTTGCGGGTAGAATGTCTCTGCAGCTCGCGCGTCCGTCCACGCGTTTTCTTGCTGGCCAGCGATCCATTCCTGCAATTAACCTAAGTAGTCTAATTTATGAATCCATAAATCTAGATCTAGCACACATTAAATGATACACTAATCCAACAATACTGAATTAGTATGCTGAAGTATGTTTTAAACCAACTATTTTGGACGAAACGCGAGTTTTCTACACTTTTAATTGTAGTCTTTATTTTAGCCTAGAATAGCATCTAACGCAATTTATATCTAACTTATTTACATACATAATTAACAGGATGATAACGAATGAAAGCTTCAATCCCTTCATATTTGGACCTGAAACCCACAACGCTAACATCTCTCAATTTAAAAGAGTAATTCCGCCCTTAGATCCTATTGAGTCTGAGAGCGGAGCTCTCGGATCGTCTCAATCTGCCCCATGATCATGCACAGCGAGAAATCTACGATTTTGAGCGAAGCATTATCACAATCTAAAACATACCTAAGCAATAAACAAGGAATTGCGACCTATTAATGGTGAATCTTTAAAATAACTTTGAGTAGATAATTTCGTTAACCTACTGTCTTTATACCAAATTTAAATATAATATTACTCTAACTGAAGGCTAGATTTGTTGTTAATTCTGACCAATAATCTATGATTATAATTTGCAAAAAATGCCAACCCCATAACTCGGGAAGTTTCAATTCGTTGATATATCGATCTCTCCAACAAGTGTATTTTAGGCGTGTGAATGTTTAACCACTACGTTTGCTTGGTGATGGACGTTGAAGAATAGCCCCTGTATCACCTTGTGCCTCCAGTCACCTTCTGGCTTCCGTCAGCACAAGTTTAGCCACATATCTCGGCTGATGACACACATACCCATCCCTACGGTACCACCTTGAGTCCACAGATGCCCCCTGGCCACCACAAACTCAAGTTTAGCCACATATCTCGGCTGGCAATACAAACCCCTATACTGCATCACCTTGCACCTCCAGTTGCCTTCTGGCTTCCGTCAGTACAAGTTAGGCCACATATCTCGGCCGATGACACAATATAATTATTTTCTAGCTTCACCTTGAGCCCACAGATGCCCCCTGGCCACTACAAACTCAAGTTAGACCACATATCTCGGTCGGCGCCGCTAGAAAACTTCCCCAGAATACTCCCATTCGCACAAAGTACTAGGTTGTGAGCCCAATAGATCCTAATGACCACGATGTTGCACTAACACCCCGAACCCTCAGATACCTTCTGGCTACCAAGGATCCAGGTTCGACCACATATCTCGGTTTATGTTATTACAATAACTCCCCATGCGAACAGCAGAACACTGAGTACACAGATAACCACCAAGCAAACCCAGTGGAGAATGTTTCTTCTTGACTAGGATATCCGACTTCAGACTGTATTCCACACTAGAGGTAAATTGTTCATAAACTACTGGGTTAATTTTGCATTAATCCCTTCAATGTCCTGACAGCACCATCAAACCATTAACGATAGTGATAATACTGACAAAACATCAAACAAACTTTAACTTTAATCTCTATACCGAACGTGACCCAGTCGCACACAGTAACATTCATCAACCCCGTGGGGTCTCTAGGAAGTGCCTTGACAACCTATAGAGAATCCGACTACATGCGTCCAAGCCCCACCCAGCTTTACTGTAGAAATGTCGTAACTACTATAAAATACGTTTGCATTACTCAAATACAAAATGCAACACTTCACCATCGTGTAAGAATAACAGCCTTACTAAATTTAATTTCAACAAACCATGTTCATTGAACCCTTGCAAGATTGTAATCTTGACATTGCAAATTACTTAACATATAATAGGAAATTCCTGATAAATTCCCAGTAATGGAAGTTAAAATATTATTACTTAAGTTTCAGAATGAATGTTCGTTGACAAATCATCCCGAAGAATATGGTGTCGGAAGTATCCTTGCCACGAAGAGATGTGTAGGACGAAGATAAGACTAGCTTAGCCTTTCAGCTTAGCTTCTGTAGAGTATAGTGTCGCCACAGTTAGTCACACAAGGACCTTGTCATTTTATGACTTTAACCTAACCAAACTATAACTGCGGAAACACCGGTGTAAAATGGTTTGGAGAGATCAATCAGTACCAACAAACCTAGGTTGCACTGCGAACTCCGGCCAGTCGGTAAAAGCCCATTATTACCATACAATCACACACTCAACGCTGCCTTTTATGCGGACTCATACATCTCTTAATTCAACGAACACACACATATACCCTCCCAACCTAGTTAATCCCCTTGCCCTAAACACGACTTAGACCAACTAAACGGAATCCGACAGTACAACCACATTAAT
The DNA here is from genome assembly GCA_963854355.1 of Epinotia brunnichana. Classification (NCBI taxonomy): domain Eukaryota; kingdom Metazoa; phylum Arthropoda; class Insecta; order Lepidoptera; family Tortricidae; genus Epinotia; species Epinotia brunnichana. The sequence goes on from OY977938.1 coordinate 26,946,522, forward strand.
GATATATAATGTTCTTCCCAAGTTATATGCTATGAGAATTTACATTTACTTTATAAGACGAGAAAATTATGATATGAAGAGTAGAACAAAGTGATAATATAATATTACTACTTTACTTATTTTGCAAAACAAAATTTTACTGCTTTAATTGATCCGCACAGCCCTATTCGCACACAGCCAACTAACCTGCCCTTCATATGTTTGAAGATTATAAAAGACAGTAAGTCAAACTTAATTAACCCTCCTAGAGTAACCCGTAAATATCAAAATTTTAAGCCATATCCCATTTACCATTTACCTATCAGTCATTAATTAAATAACTGCCCCCCATTCTCACAACTTAAATAATTTTATAGTTGGATCTCAAATTTTCGTAATACTATAATTTATGTAGTAAATACCAGATAAATTGCAATACATAATTCATAAGTTTAAAATTAGTCTTACGCCAATACCATATATTGTGCAAACGTAAGATTCGCCGGTTACTAAATGAAGATTACACCCACGCCCTATTAGGACCCACATAAATTTAACGCCTGATGTCAATATTGTATTGACAAACGCATCATACATCTTAAGATATACCTGTAATAAATGGATTATTTCATGTAAATATTTAACGTTGTTTATGCACTACCTAGCGCATAACATGTGGACAAAATATATAACCATATTCCATGCTTGAGATAAATTTAAGCCGGAATAATTATAACTGCGTAAGGTCCTAACCACTAGACGATCACGGCCCCATATCCTTCCCTTTATTATGAACTCCATCTCTTCGTTCTCATAAGATACCTGTAAGTTTCAATAATTAGTATTCAATCGATGCTTGAAATTCCGCTCCCGCAACTGCAACTGCCGTCACGCTGTCATAACACCGTCGCCTTTACCCCACATCTGTATCGTAATTCAAAATATACAATCACAAGCTAATCGAATACGGTAGCCGCGACCTCTTCTTCTCCAAAGCCGACCCTGCCCTATTGAACTCCAAATTTAGCCCCAAAATTCGAAATCTGCATCCGTGCATTACTCGAAAATGATACTCGCGCCGATTTTTTCTTTCAAAAATTTTATCAGCCATCCTGGATTCCAAACTTATCTTAAATCTAGAACCTGCATCCCCGTATAACTTGAAAATGATACCCGTCAGGAATCCCTTAAAACCAAGATGAGCCGCGATCTAAAATTTCAACTTAAGTATCTAAAATTTGACACGCACGACAACAGGTTATCTGATTCCCCCTTGATACCTATGAGACGTCAATCCGCCGTATACCTACTTTCTCCGAAAGGAAGGGATGACAAGAACAAAATTAAAATTTCCCGCCAACTCAAAAAAAAGAATTATAAATTTATACCATCTAGTACTTAATTTATCAGTCATTCCTGTCCCGTTATCCTGTAACTTATTTTACGTCATCCTAAAAGGTCACGTACAAATATCTCTAGACTCCGCAATTCGTAACAACTAAATATTGGGATATAACCGCTAGTACTCTTTGGGGGAGTCCTGTCTAACAGTAGCTGTCTACCGGCTAATATGATGACGATGGTAACGATGACTCAGCGCTGCGGGTATAGATCTACTTTCGCTAGTGGTGAAAGGTGAGGTGAGGTGAGGTGCTTCCCTAGTACGCCCAGAATAACAGCCCAGCTGATAGCGAGACAATCCCGCGGTCATTGCGCCAACCTTGATATTCGCCAATGCAGAACGACTCGACTCAAATCGATTTATTTCTTACAGCCAGTATAACCTGATCTCTAACCTCTCAATATCAACATAAGACCAGGGGTCAGTGCTAATTTTGCCACGCCCAAGGCAGCGATCTCGAATCTACCTTAATAGCTACCGGTATAATCTATCGTGAACTACATATTGGACAATTTATCGACTTAGAAATATTTCTGACGATAAATGTTACGCATTAAAAATACCTAAATTCCCATACTACAACCAACCATTTTGTTAATATTTTATAACAAGTACCTAATTTGTTGTTGAACAACCTATATAGGCGCCTTTAATTAACGTCCAACCTGATTTAAAGAAGTAAAATACAACCCATCTGAGAGCCCTCCCCTTTTTGAAAGTCGGTTAACCTTATCGACGCACGACCTCCCGTGAGCGCACACTATAGATACGCCTTACGATCTCGACCACATAATATCTTATTTACAAACTTACAAGTTGCCTATTCTATTCTAGTTTTAAGCACGGAATCAAGCATAAAGTACTAAATTTCCCCTTTTTTTATATCTAGTGTGAAACGAACAACGCGAAGTACTTACGGTTTCATTCGCGCGATTTGAACCAGCGGTGAGTGGATCGCGTAACTATTCTTAACACAGACTATAACTTTTCTTATTCTACTTATCATTATTTTTTTGATATTTATCGTCTAAAATGCTAAATAAAATTGTGGTAGTACCTACCCTCGCAAAAGCTATCATACCGAATGGATTAAAGACAACCGACTACGCTAACCCTCCCGCGATACAAGCGATAATGGCCCTACAAACGATAATGTACACCCAACATAATGCGCGACTCAATTTCAATGGGATGTCTACAAATTTTGGTATGAATACAAACACTTACTAGGATTTCTCATTTGGATATAATGTAGTATCAGAGTATTTTATAATCACAATGCTAACCCCAATTACAAAAGGCCCCTTATAAATCGACGCGAATTCTGACATTGGTAGGACCTGTTAATCACATTTATAGTTTAATAACTTTAAGCGCAGGGAAATTAATCATTAGATTTATCAACTAGACACAACGTACTGGCAAGGTCTATCTAATAAAAGGTCCTAGTTTAATGTTAGTAGGCAAGGAAAATCCGTCTAAGTAAATATGAACTCTCTTGTCAAAAAAATTTAACATAATTCCCAATACCTCACTTGCCTGATACACAGTTTATAAATGTAAGATGCTCTTGTAACGCGTAAATGATTTGACTCGAAACCGAATTAACCCCTTCATTCCGCCACCGTATTCCACATGACAAAACCCCATTAGAATTAAATTACCACCTCTAAGTAAGCTCAGGCTTTATATATTCACAACTCCTAATTTTTCCTAAACCGTAACAACCGTTTAAACACGCCACTTGGCCGTACATTAAAGCCTCACCACAGATCTTAACCCAAATCAGCAAATGTCAAATTCCCGCGGCCTCGCTAGACAAATTTTGTAAACAACATTCATCGTAATTAATCAAATAATTTAATAACTAGTGTCTAGATTGCTATTATTTGAAGGAATAAATTGCTCCAGTTACGTCTGACTTGTATAGTGCAACAACGAGTGTTTTGCCTCCTATTCCAACGTATCATAATACGAGCATTATTCAGTGTTGTGCATTAGAATGTATACTTAGTTAGTTTTAAGGTGAAGCTAGTGAAACAATGAATTCTGCTACTGGGAACTCAACTAGTGGGTGTCATGTCAATCAACCGTAAGTAATTTATACCTTCTTCCTTTAAAATCTTCCCATTTTAAACCATAAGGCCTGTTTTAATCCAGCACTGAATTCAGTAAAGGTACTAAACTCTTTTGAACGGTTACGAAAGAACGGAAAGCAACCGCGATCTTACTCATGCGACAATTAATCCATCGGCCGACTACTTATTTCTTACATGGATGAGAGAAATATCACTTGCGTTCGTCGCTAGCATCAAAATATCCCCGCCACGGGTCGAATTAATTTTCCTACGTGACCAATATTTGACCTATTTTGCGCTAGTTTTGTAACCGAACTTGAAAATATGCCCTAATACGAATATCGTTTATAAACAACCATACGTTCTGTTCAATAAACCTACGCGAGTGCCTCGATGATAATTTTATGCTTCCGTAAAATTATACCGCAGACCCTTAAATAATACCTAATTACAACCTCTTACATTAACTGATAAGTCATTTTTGTCATAGGTACTTCATGGAAAAAAAAATAGACGGACCCTATGTCGTAGACAAATACACAATTTGATGAATACCTAAATCGCATAATGTTAAAACTATAAACGCCTAAATATATAAGTATCCCCAATTACCCTTAACTTACTCCAAACATTGTAAAATTCGTTCAATTTAATAACCAAAGGTTTAAAAAGTAGTAGCCCACAATATTGTTAGTAAAGCAAAAATAAAAAAACACAAAAAGATTTTTCCGTACCGGGAATCGAACCCGGACGCTCGCGATTCATAGCCCGCCGGACAAACCGCCCGTCCAGTGCGCCGTTAAGATAACTTGCGAAATTAACGACCTATTTCGAAATTCACATTACCTCAACAATGACTAGAGAGGTGGAACAGTTAGTTTACATACTCCAGTATCACATACTATGGTAACCAATTAAAGTGCCATGCGATATATACGACTCCTGCCTTAAAGTACATAATAATAATAACACGTGCACAACTTGGTATTACTAATATAATTTCTCCGAATTGCCCTGTTACCATATAATGTAAACATGGCGAATATCTTTCGTAACCTGACGTGAACCGGTACATATATGGTATTTGTATGACAAGCTCTAATCTTTCGGTTTCAGACTGGGACAACTATCCATCTTATACTTGACAAATTCTGAAACCATTGTTTAAAATACGTAAGTAATAAATTTTACTATCAACTTAACTATCAATGAATTGATCCGTACTATATTTACTTACTATACCTACCTACATTTAAATTGCATTCAACCCTATTGATAGAACCCATGACTTTAACACTACCTTATTAATAATTAAGTGCGTTGCGGTTAATCAATTTCATGCCCTACACACATTGTCTTACGATTCTAAGCCGTCTGCCCCCCTTTCTTAGAGCTGAATCTCCCGTGAGATTCGGAAATCCCTATCAGCGAAGTCTTTCGCCTCAGAACCTGAGTATCAAAGTTATTCGCTAACTAATAATGTCGTACCGTAGATCACGCGTGCTTGGTTTTGCATATATATATGAAAACCTAACTTGACTGGAATTATAATTAATTATTTAAATTATTCTGAAACTTCACAAACCCCGCTCTATAATTATGACTCATGAAGTAACTAAACCAGACAGACGGATTTCGGAATATCCTTATTCAATGAATTCGTTTTATTTCATTCGCTTGCCAACACGTGTTACCTTTTTTATTTTTTTTTTTTTATTTATTTTATTTATTTATTTCAGTACAGCAACTATTTTTACAGGTTGACCTAATACAATAGCGCCTTAATCTTATATCTATATATATATATATCTATTATTACTTACTTACTTATTTTCTAATTCGAACGTTCGTAAGTACGTTAGCGTTAATTAAGCTACTGATTACAATGAAATTCGCTATACCTACAGTGTGTGATGGGTCTAAAACTTTATTTCGCTAAGTTTTGTAAGGCGCAATCTATCTATTATCTTTTTCATTACATTGTACCTACGTAAACCCGCGTGACGCTTAAAGGTACTTAACATACCTATTAGAGTTGACCAATATAAAATATGTAGGCTCTAATTAGTTCTTATATTTAGCCCGCAACCTCCACAAAGCTAATTTTGTCGCATACTATTTCTATATATTTAATTCGCCGATATGAGTTCCAGCCCGTGAGAGAAATCAGACCGCGCCGAGGACACAACCGTTTATCAAGCCCAAGTAGACACTTCCTTGTTGTCTATGTTCCTTTAATACATCCGACACGAAACCCCTAAATTCTGTATAAGTACATGTAAATCACATATTTATGTGGCAACATGGCTAACATACCTCACCCGACTTGCGATACATTTAGGAATGGTGGTCGTTTAAGCTTTATTTCCATGTCCGACATATAAACTAAATAACATTTTGCGACTAATATTTAGTGGCCAATACATCTTGAACTGTACCCCTATACAAAACGTGAGCAAAGAAGTATCCACCTCAAAAGTAAAGCAACTATATTATTACCTAGTTATTAGAAATAATTTACACTATGCTATTATCATAAAGTTACTATCAATATTAACGCATCTAATTGGCTACATAATTTTCCGTGTCAAAATATTTTACGTGCGACGCTCTTTATTTAAGACCGACCTTAATGCATTACATAAATATTTATCCTATGATCCTAAAATTGTTCACCCATTCCACCAAATTATTAGTGAACGCGATATATAGTTAATTAATATTACTCCTCTATCATCAAATTAAACAACAATTTCCCGCCAAAAATTTTTACGATTACCTACCGACGGCGCGGCGCCAAATGTCTGCAGAATTTCAAGATGTCGGCCCGAACAACCACAAGTTCGATGTTTAAAATTGTTTTTAGTTTGCGCGCGGGCTTCAACAAGCCGAATTCTCACATATTCAGGTCTATTATTTAATCAGTTTAAGGTGTTTTACTGTGGTTTAGTGTGTATTCAAACATAAATCAATGTAGTGATAATTGAACTGGTGCACATTATAAAGTGAATGTGATAGAGTGGCCGCGTATTTATGTGGAAATGTGCGAGTCCTACCATGTCAGGAACGTACCTCTATGGAGCTAGGCAGGTATTTAAGTGCCCTTTACTTGTTGCTTATCTTCAAACCTGTCACTATTTTAACCCTGCCAAAGTGGTTTTATGTACCACCGAATTTAAAAATTGAAATCTCACGCGTACATACAACTGGTTCACTGACTCACGATGACAACCATTTAAATACCTACACACAGCTTACCTTTTGACCTTAATGACCTAACAACAAAGTCCATTATAGTGTACCTTTGATCTTAGGTATTTGAATTTCTAGCCGGAACTAATCCGATTCGAATGCGCATTTTCTTGTAACAGATAACCGCTCCAGTTTCCTATCATTTTAACTGGTTAATGAATATAACTCGCGCGAATTACCTACTTATCTATTCTTACAATTACTTTCTTTACAAAGACGATTACGTAGAAAATATCCGCAAGGTTATAGGTACTTAAGATTTCGGACAATACTTAGTAGCGATCGATTTATCGTAAACGCCGAGAATTGGATTCAATTTGACTAGGTCAACTAACTAGGTATAACGCGTACCTACTTTTCTCCCCTAGTTTACGAAAGTTACCTATAACTCTAACCCCTATTATGTGATGAGTTCTTAAGTATGTTCCTAAGTCCTTGGTACTATAATCATCCACCGGTACTTTCCTAACCACTATTTAACGAATAATTGCCCAACCGCGGGACAGATGTCAATGACCTCAACACTATTCTTGCGAACTCAAATGCAACAATTGAATATGAAGGATGAAATAATCGTAGCTAAATACATAAGATGCTAATTTAACAAAATACTATCTTGAGGTTATCTAGATCCGTTTTATTTTATTTTTATTTTATTTTGGAATAAAAGCATTATACCTAAACTTTATTATAACTACTACCGCACCCGCCTGATGTATATGGAACCTACTTAATTGTGCTATGGCATTGGCAGATTGTAAGGCCATTCGGCATAACATTCCTGCCCCCCTTTTATACAAATTACGCGTAGGCACTACTTTGACACGACTGTCCGATGAAAAGAGTGTTTAGGTACTGTTACGTTTTTACTTAATTCTTAGATTAGACTCACTTCCTGACTTCCGTTCGGCCTAAAATTTCGCACATATGTATAAATCGCATGACAAATTAAAGTTATGATGACAAGGAACTAATCTGATGCTGGGGTTGGAAGATGGGCCTAGGAACTTCGTGATACAATGACACAAACCCATCGAGTTTGGGCTCGTTAGAATCGTCTCAATGAGCAGTTGGTAAACATATGTAGAAAAGTACAGTCGGGAATAAAAATGTGTACCCCCAAATGAATTTCTGTCAAAATAATATTAGCCCTTCGTCTACAACAAAATTATTTCTATGCATATTTTTCATAGTTTAGTGTGATATAACTTATTGATTAGTAATTCACCTACGTACCGCGCGTGAAAATCCCTTTGAAATTAAATAAAAGAAAGAAAGTCCTGAAAATAATACACAACACAATTCACGTACGTATCGCGCGTGAAAATCTCTTTGAAATAAAATAAAAGAAAGAAAGTCCTGAAAATAATACACAACACAACATTAAAAAATACAAACTCCATCTCTCTATCTACTCCACGGCAACAAAATGTGGGTTATTTGTATAACCCACACACAGAAAAATCTGTAAATAAATTTAATTAGCCCTTTCACCAAGCGAATCACGTAATAAAAAAATATTTTTCCTTTTATTATAATTTTTTTTTATATATTTTTTTTTTAAATTGAAAATACTCTATTCTGTAGTAACCCGGGATACTTAAAAGTGAATTTAAACCTTATTTTCATCCTGATCACGGCCTCACCAAAATGTAACGATTCAACCTCATAAATGGCTTGCTTTTTATGGTTTTGTATTCTGAACTTAAATTAACCCCTATCTGAAAGCTGAAGCTCCTGAGAAGCTTCTAGTCGTCTGAAAATTGAATCCTACCTGAAGGAAAAGCTATTGAATAAAATTAAACAGATAGTAAGCGAGAAAATAAATCATTTATTTACCATAGAAATATCAAATTAATTTTGTTTGTTTTGAAGCTAAAGAACCTTTGATTAATTAATCTAGTAAAATCAAGACTCGGTTGTACTAGATATCCACTTTGTTCCTATAAATACTAACTCGTACCAAAGCGAATAGAAAAACCGAGTTAGTTCCGGCCGATCCTACTAGAAAGGTTGGGTTTTATTCTAGTCTAGGTAAATCTATCCTACAGCTACAGAATCTCTCGTTATTTATGTTAAAGTAATCGAGCTTGAGTACTTTAACAGACCAAATCATCTCCTAGGATATTGCCGGACGGAAAGAGATTCGGTCAAATAAAAAACCGTCCGACTCCAGGCCTACAATGCCGTAATCTAACCTAGAATTTATTATCTCTGGAACCTAACCTCGAAGACCTATTTAGACCTAAGCTATACGTGATTCGCGCTGGTGAAGTGGCTTGGCGTGTGATTTCGTCTAGTGGTTAGGCCCCGCGTTGTGCGAGTAGACCCAGCCCTTTTCGAGAAGTATGAAGTTTGTATTTCTATAAAGAGAAAAAGTTACACGTTAATTGAAGTTGTACAATAACCCCATTTTAGTAGGACCTATAACTTAAGTAAGACAATTATACCAGTTCCTTAGAATTAATTTACAATTCAGTAGTCTCATTGAGTGATGCACAATTATGGAGGCTAAAGTGGGCATAAATTCCTTGTTATACTAAGTTGTGGGAAGTGATAAATTACGCTCTGTGGTAGGTGACGCCCTTTAAACAGACTCGCAATACAATAGTGGTCAACTTGTGTTGGCCATGATGGGATCTCTATTGATGATGATGCGATGATATAATAATGAAAATAATCATGAAGAAGTCAAGATATTGATGATGATGCGATGATATAATAACGAAAATAATCGTAAGTCAAGATATTGATGATGATGCGATGATAGTCTATTGAAATAGAATATTAGTACATGTTTTACTTCCAGGTACATGAATGACGCAATGTCTAGTATAATATCGATTCTCCCTAACGATGAATCTTAGAGTTGTTAGCGAACTGTAGCGCTCGCCTCTCGCTCGCTCGCGGCTGCTCGTACTCGCTAGTAATCCCACCTCATCTGCTGATTCCGTCTACCCTATCGTTATTTCTATCAAATCTAATACCAATTAGTACTGACTTTTCCTAAGCAATTTATAATACAATTCATCCCCAAAATATCTCAATGGATGTAACACAGTGTCTTAGCAACCAATCTCACCCAATCAACTCAAAGGCACTTTATAGTCGGAACAATGTTAAATATACGACAATGCACAGTTGAACTGACGAATGATAATTAATTACCAACCCACTGCGATACTTTTGTTGAGATCCCGATAATAACGACCCCACCTAACAAGATACCTACTTAATTATTGACGTTACTAAAGCGAAAGTGTTGGATTCCCTTGTAAAATCAACATAGCTAGCTTCACGGTAAGAAGCTTCGGTTAAAGCAAAACGACGGCTTGGCCAGCGAAACTCTTCAGTTTGCAAGACTGAAAGGTCTCACCAACCTTACCTTCGTTGACACATCCGTGACGGAGGCCTAAGCGCGATCATCATCTCTACTGACTAAGAAACCCCTTAACGGGCGAATTCTCGTATTGGTCAGGGTCGTCAATGTGCTCTTTGGATATGGTTGTCCACAACGCTAAGCTCTCGGCCACAGGTGTACATAACTAATTTACTACGCTAGATTCATTCATTCAAGGAATTCCACACAATATATCTATAAGTACATCTGATTACTTCATAAACCAACACAACCGTAACCCTTGTTAAGAGGGTTGTTAGAACTAAGACAGCAGCTCGACCAGTGAGGTCCCTCAATTTGCAAGATTGAAGACTCTCAGCCACTCACTCTGTCTACACATCTATGACTGGCGCTCTAGTGCGGGCACATCTCTGCTGACTAAGAAGCCCCTTTCGGGAGAATTCTCGTGTGGCCAGGGTCCTCAATGTGCCCTGTGGATATGGTTGTCTCGACACCGAGCACACAGCCACGAGTGTATATAACTACTTTATTCAGTTGCGTTAATCTAGTAAAGTAACCACCCATCAGCACCTATACTAACCACCGGATATTAATATGAACTTGTGGTAATATTTGTCGCTTATCCGCATCTTAACAATCTATCCTCATAGTGTAACGCGTACCACGGACCGAGTCAATTGCTATAGCTAGGTTGTCGTATAATAATTGATCACTTTATCTCGTGGGGGCGCACGGAACCCAATCATATCGCAGTGACAAATCAACTAGTAATATATATGTAGAACAAAACAACATTCCTGTAATATCGTCAGTTATTTAACCAATGACCTAGATCCGTTCATAACCTATACATAAACCGCTCGTACTTTATCTAGCATATTCCCCAAACTATATACAGTAGAACTAGATTTCGATACACAAATACAAGTATGATAACGTTGAAATGGTTAGATAATAGTCCAAAAACAAATTAATAAGTTTCAGAATCATTCAATACAGTGATTATAAAGGTCACTCACCAGATTTTAATTTCTTAATAGTGGGACACGTACCCAACGCCTCTCTGGTTCCCAGGGCTCCCGCCACTTCTGATCTCCCTCGACGCTCGTAACAAGCCAGCTCCTCCGCCATAAATAAATTACAATATAATATTAACACATATTTTAATAAAGATTTCCCTCATTTGTACCTACAACTAACCACTAGATACTGGTATACAATTAGGAATTATTTACCATTGGACCGTTCCTTAGCGAACATTCATGTACTATAAATAGTCGTGTTCACTTCACTTCATGGGAGTATACGGAATTCTAATATGATGATGTCTTAAGCGCATTTATTAGGTGATAAACCTATTAGACCGCCACATATTCAAAATACACACGTGATCATATAAGATCATATCAGTTCACGAGCAGAAAGATATTGCCTAAATATTAATCACTCAATTCAAGACAATGTGCGCACAAGATAATTACTCCCTAAGAAATTCTAGAATTCACTATGATTAGTCACACTTTAAAATAAAATATTCAATCTCACCAGACGATCGCAAAGGCATTTGCGACCTTACCAAACTCTAATTCCTCTCAGCAACAGCCGTAATGCAGCCCAGCAGTGACCAGCCTTGCTCCGCCTCGAAGTAGTACGCGCCCAGAGGTCAACCTAGCCTGGCCGCCTTTGCCTTCTGCAGCGTGATCTCGCTTCGACGTCCCATAAAAAAGTGACCCGCTCCTCGGCCCGCCGGGGTATTTATAGCCAATACTAACACGATCACGCCACTAATCCGACTCCTCATCTGAAAATATACCTTAATAAAAGGGTATAAGGCCCATTTTCCAGGGAGCGTTCCCCGCCCCACAGTGCCGATCGATAAGCACTTTTCTCGACTTTGCGGGTAGAATGTCTCTGCAGCTCGCGCGTCCGTCCACGCGTTTTCTTGCTGGCCAGCGATCCATTCCTGCAATTAACCTAAGTAGTCTAATTTATGAATCCATAAATCTAGATCTAGCACACATTAAATGATACACTAATCCAACAATACTGAATTAGTATGCTGAAGTATGTTTTAAACCAACTATTTTGGACGAAACGCGAGTTTTCTACACTTTTAATTGTAGTCTTGATTTTAGCCTAGAATAGCATCTAACGCAATTTATATCTAACTTATTTACATACATAATTAACAGGATGATAACGAATGAAAGCTTCAATCCCTTCATATTTGGACCTGAAACCCACAACGCTAACATCTCTCAATTTAAAAGAGTAATTCCGCCCTTAGATCCTATTGAGTCTGAGAGCGGAGCTCTCGGATCGTCTCATAGGCTACCTGTATTCACGTTCATAGAATTCACAATAACCCAAGAAGCAATCTAAACGGAGTATTTACGTAGGTTTATTTACGTTCTGTCCTCCAACTTTTGCCAAAAATAACTTGGAGTTCCGCTCAAAGAAGAGGAATTCAAGCAAAATGAAATAAAAACACTAAATCCGCTGTTAACCTGAGAATAATATGCACTACTTAAATCTCAGACGGAGGAGTTTAATACTGTAATGTAGACAAACAATCGAGCAGAGAGATTGTATCCTGGGGGGGTTGATGTGGGGGTACAATTAATTAAAGTATCTCTTGGCAGAGCGGACTCGGATCTTTTTCTATCTGTTCCATTGTTATTTTTATTTGGTTTGTTGCTGGATGCTTTTAAAATAAATAAAACTTAAGTGTTTGCAGACAATAGCCGAAGTGTGTTCCAGTAGGAGTAGAGGCGGGAAGGCCGAGGGTTTCTTTGTAAACAAACGCTAACTTTAAGCCACTTTAAGTCTCAAACAACACGAGTGGAGTTTGGAAGCGTTTCGCAAAAATGCGCGGCCTACTTTAAGCCCCGTTCAGATGCAGAGTCTAGTTTTATTACAATTAAGCTAACTCACAACAGCCGACCGACTTAGCTCAGTTTTGCAGCCAAGGAACTATACAAAAATTAGAATTAAAATTATAATATAATCTAAAATGTATTAAAGAACCAAATTGGGTAAAAATCGTCCTAGTGTTTTAAGTTTCACGCGATATATTATGCAAGGATTGTAACCGGTTATTTTTTTGTATGGGAACTGTAACCGGTTTTTTTCGTTCTTTGTTAATTATTTCATTTTCTAACAGGGAAATCTAATAATACGCACTCGTTACCTCAAAACACAACCGAGTCCTACATATGAAGTATAAAATAGTTAGAGATATGTGGTTGTTTCGAGGTTTTGGAAAAACACCGGTTACAATCCCTGATATTATGTATTTAAAAAGTCCCAAAAATAACAAAGTTTCTAGTACTTATCAAGAAAACAAAATACCTACACAAAGTATTAGGATATACAATTTATTTTGAGCCGTGTGACAATTGGCGCTCAGCAAAAAAAAAGATACATCCCTACTTTGCTTCGCTGTAACTATTATTAATTCAATTAGCTCCAGGAATCACATGCGATTGCAAGTGAGGTACAATGTAAGAAATTTTGCGAGGCTCAAGGAAATCTACTGAGTGGCGCGGCGCGGCACTCACTTTGCGGATGCCTCTTGACGACTCAAATAAAACTTTTGACTGTAGCATATTTCCAAAAGCTTGGTGAAAGCAACTATGGTTTACAGCAGTGGTTGAATGTAGGAACAAAGGAAGAGAGATAAAGATACAGAGAGATAATGATCATTGTACGTATGTATTTATTCGTTAACAATATTACAACTGTTTTTTTTTTTCTTATTGGCAATCAGTGCGAAGACTATAAGTCGATGTGTGGATTTGTACAATCTGGCGTGTCGAGTGTGCTCTCCAGTAAGAGCATCTCCTCATTTTTGAAGTCTGAGGCTACTCTCTATTTTGTAGCTCCAGGATGTTGTATCGTTTCAGTCGTCTTATGTGGTTCTGGACGGTCAGCTGTTGTGCTAGTTTATTGGGATGGTTGATTAGACGCTGCTTGTATTTTAAGGAAATGTCTCGGAGTTCTTCCTTCACTGTGCCTATTGATAGGTGTTCATGCAGTTCACTGTTAGTATTATACCATGGTACGTTCGCTATTGATCTCAGGATCTTATTCTGTAATCTTTGTATGATGTTAATGTTTGAGTCGCTAGCGCTGCCCCACAATTGAACGCCATACATCCATATCGGTTTTAGTACAATCTTATAGATAAGTAGTTTGTTGTCCATTGACAATCTAGCATTTATTCCCAACATCCAGTATAGGTTTTTGTGTTTGAATCCGATTTCGTCCCTTTTGTTTTTTGTATGGTTTTTCCAGGTCATGCGTCGATCGAGGTGCAATCCCAAGTATCTTACGCAGTCACTGTGTGGTAGTGTGTTATCTCCGAGTTTAACCGACGGTATTTGAAATACATTTCTTAAATCTAACATTTTAAAATATTTTATCAGACAAACTTAATTTTTTATTTTTTTTTTCTATATTATTCTAAATAAAAACTAAAAATAAAAGTATGTCAATATTCAGCTATAGTGGCTCTGTGAGCTGTAGAACTCAAGAGTCTGTATTTTTATTCAAAAACAATTATAATAATTTCCTTGAACAGCTGGACAACCGGACATACAAAAGAATTTTGGCCCAAGCTGAAGCAGAGAACATCGTTCGCTTCACTGTCTCGTTCAATGATTGGTCATGGAACGGGCTACGAAGCGCATAGCAGGTAGCTTGCCAGTACTAGCCCGAGGCTAGACGCGCGCGAGTAAAAGTTGATAAAAGTTTGATGCGGCGGGGGCGTTCGGTGAATTGTCCTCCATCGTGTAATCCGGTTAAGTTTGTTGGTGGTTGTTGGGGAATTAGTTTCTGTTTCACTTTACAATGAGTCCACCGGGGCAAGCACGCCCCTTGCACAACGCTAGATCAGATCTGTGCTTCTATTAGACAAACATGGCGTTCGATGGCGCAAGACACGGGCTGTCAAGCGAGTTTGGAAGCCCTCACGACTGTACAGTCGCCATCACATTCATCGGGGCAAACAAGCAGCTCACAAACATCGAAACACACCTCTATTTTCAAGGCTTTAGGGTGCACGTGCCGATATTTTTGAACACCTATAGTGTACTTATGTATGTGATGGCGACTGTACATAAAGTCTGAAACCCAAGTCAATATAACTTTAATAAGGATTTAATCAGAAACTAAAAAAAAATCTTAAACACACAGTTCGTGATGGACGGTTATTTAATTTCAATTAAATTTTAAAAAGTACAGTTAAATAAGTAAGACCATTTGTGTTTGTTTTAATCGTATAAATATATTGTACCGTGTCTTTGACTATGAAGTTATATTAATAAGAAATATTAAGTACCTATTTGAAATCAAAATGATAACTCAAATAATGAGGAATAAGAACAAGAATAATTTATTTACCATAACTTATTACAATCGTTTTTTTTTTAGGTACAGCGACTTCCACAGCCTGTATCGTGGGAGTCAGATCAAACACGAGAATTACAAATTGAACCCCAGGGCCCAGATAAAAAATAACTATGAGCAAGATCTTGGTAGTAAAGTTAGCGCACATTTCTATTATTTTATTCGACTGTTTTTACTCCAATTGGAATTCCATTTAGCTTAGGTAGACATACTAAGAGTCGCATAGAACATATTTTATATCGTACAGATATAAGTAAATATTTTTTTTATCTCGGTTACTTTATGCTTCAGCATCTTGCTTTTGAGTTGAATCAAGACCAACATTACGCAAATAAATTTTATCCTGATTTGTTCGGGCCCTTATTTTGAGAGACCAAAATATCTGATAATACTTAATCCAATTGGAATGCTAGACGTGCGACGCTTCGAAACAACCCTGAGGTAAAAACATCCTGCACAAAATAATCACGTGTACACCCCCACCCACGACACTCGGCTATTTATCTCCACTCTCCACTCTCCAGACGCAACGAATCAATTTTATATGTTTTCTTGCTTTCCACTCCAACCTACTTTAATCAAAGTCAGGACGAGGTTCCAAATAAAAACACGAACATGAAAAATAAAGGTAACAATCTTCGTACTTGTAACGAAATGAGGGGAACGTCGACATTGAAATAAAGAACAATGTGGGGTGGTGGGGGTTGAGCTTTATCTTGTGTTATCTTAATAATGGAGGTTGGGATCGGGTGGCTGTGGCCGGTCGTATTGTTCGGGTGTCACGTCAGCATCATGTGCGAACAGAGTGACATCCCACCGAAGGTTATCGCTAGTCATCATGGGTGAAATGTGAGCGTCGACCTTATCTATTGCTGTTGAATTTTCACACCCTTTTGAAAAAGGGCTGTGATAATTAACAATGAGAAAGCGCTCACCTTTTCGCACACGTGTGACTTCGAGCGTCCGCACACACACATCCTCCTAGCGTTATTCCCGGTTGTGCCCTAAAGGAGCCCGGGATCCGCTTTGACACCTAATCCCAAGATTTGGCATAGGCACTAGACTACGAGCGTCCGCGTTTAACATATTAGTTAACTATAAAACGGGTTCGAATTCAAAACTTTTAGTCGAATAGACTCATGACATGATCAAAGACATGCAACAATCCAAACAGTCACGTAGTCCGAAGATTATGAACATCTGCATCTGAATTCTACCTTATACGTAGGTGTCCTCAGCAGGGGTAATCACGTAACGTTCCGAACGCGCGTCGGTACAATTTAACTGTCAATTTTCCATATAAAAAGTGACATTTAGACCTACCCGACGTTCGTACAATGCCTTACGTGATCGACCGGAAAACAAGAAGTACTTTGATAGTATCAAAGTAGCATTATTTTTAACCGACTTCAAAATGGAGGAGGTTCTCAATTCGTATGTTTGTTATGCGATAACTCGGTAATTTATAAACCGATTTGAAAAAAATGATGATGGGATCCTGGAGAAATCGAGGGAATTCTTCAAATTTTATAGACAAACTTGAAGCAATTTGACTACTGATTTGAAGTTGGCTAAAGCTTTGTTTTCAAAGTAAATTAAGTATTACTACTTATACTCAAGTCAGTTACGTAAACAGCTAGAAACCGCGGAACTGTATAAATAGTTTGTGCGAAAAAAATGAGGATCAGGAGATCAAAGTCAACCCTGTTTACTGTACAGAAATTTGTGGTACCGCCACTTGTAGGTATTGTAATGATCGGTTTTGATGAATTGGGTGATACAGCAAACACGAATAAATGTAAAAATCATGGGAGGTCCTTAGCAAATGATTGTCAGAGAATGTACTTACGGTATGAAGTAACCGATAGAACCAAGAACAGCAGCTGCAACGCTGCGCTTGCGTCACGCCGCATCAGCGCCATCTGTTGACAAACAGAACCAGTTAGTTCTAAGTTATTGTCACGCTACGTGTGATACGCCGCCTTTCGTAGTCCATTGGAGACCGATAGCCAAAGATATGGGGCATTCCTATACGAACGCTTTTCGCTAAATTTAGAGGCGAACAGGCTACGGGACACGGTGTAGCACTCATAGCTTGGCTTCCAATTGGATGTGTAAGGTTTCGTTAAATAAAACCACACGATTTCTATAAATATAAGTAAAAATGCAAAAATAAAGGGTAGTCGGCCGGCCGTTCTGACGACAGAGCGGGGTACTCAGGGCAATGACTGGCGAGACGGGACATTCTGGGTCGAGCGTTCGAACTGAGCGGACGCGCGAGAAGTAATAGTGCTATTTCGCTATACGTTTAAACTGAGTTCATAATAATAAGTTTGGTGGCTTGTGATAGCCTTTATAAGTTTAGAGGCTTATGGTAGCCTTTATAAATTTGGTTCGCGTTTATAAGATTGGTTGGCGTTTATAAGTTTGGTTGGCGTTTATAAGTTTGGTTGGCGTTTATAAGTTTGGTTGGCGTTTATAAGTTTGGTTGGCGAAATATAAGTTTGGTTGGCGAAATATAAGTTTGGTTGGCGTATTACAAGTTTGGTTGCTGAGATGCCTTGTACGTGTAAAATGGAATAAATACGTGCATTGGTTCAAAGTGTTCCTTATTTCTGAGATCTCTTAAATCTCAGAAGTGGGATAACGAGTTCCTGTAAGTACACGCCTACACATGTTTATACTGATTTAGTACTGATGTTCCCAAATTATTGTTAATACAAAAAAGATGCATTATGATCCTAAGTAATATACGAAATGACGAATCATGTAGACCTCATTTTGTAAAACTAAACACACTAACACTGACATCCTTGTATATTCTTGAGACGTGCAAATTCGTGCGGAAACACCCTAGCCTTTACACCCACACTAAGGATATGATTAAAGGAATCCATAATTTGCGACTCAGAAAGAATCTGATCCAAAACTGTAGCCAAACTTCAAATGATCTCACAGGGACCACATTCCATGTCGATAAAAATATATAATAACTTACCGAGACACATATCAACTGAAGAGAAGTTTTGTTACTAAACAAAAAAAAAAAAAAAATTACCTGTTGTTACAAGCTTTTTACACCATCAATGAATATATGAACATGTAACCTAGAAATAACAAATAAATACTTTTACCCTTGTTAACATAAAAAAAAAGGAAAAGCTACGATGGCAATTAATACTTTATTTTTTTTAGGAAATGTTAGTATTTGATATTTTTATTCTATAGGTTAAGTTAACTCTAAGTTTTGCTTTGCCCTAACAGGGTCCATGCTGTACTTAATACCCTTGTAATATCTTGTAATACCATGGTTTGCAAACAATAAATGAATTATGAATTATGAATCACTACGTAGTATGAAACAAAGTAATTTTTACAAACACACCTACCTAAGTGTATATGGCCCTTTACTGCATGTAATATGAATTAATAGTTTCAAAGATATTTCAGATTTAAAATGCAGGGACATAGCGGTTGCGGCGGTACCGGGCGGAGGGCCGGCGGCGCGTGCCTATAAGCAGTGCACCCGTGCGAAGCCGGGGCGGGTCGCTAGACTCGCTATATAGTCTTTAATAATCTAGGAAGAATTACCTTCTTTTTCAAATTGTTACACATAAGTAGCATTCAAATTAGTTATCGTTTTACGGTTTAGCAAGCACATCAAGTTGCGTGATAAATTCAAAATGATAATCATGGATAATTCTTGTTAGTTAATTTGAAAGTGGACATTACATTACCTAAATACTCTTGTTTCACTACCATAATTTCAAATTATAACTATGTGTGTGAAGTGAAGATATCATTTGATTTTATTTTAATTTTGCGCTTGTACATTATTTTCTTTCTTCAAAAAGGCAGTTACACAGCATAATAATCATAATTTTGGTACGAGTATTACCGATTTGATTTTGATCCCGTGCTTTTATTCCATTCCATCCGTTATTCATGTATCGTTTAGTGACCAGTGATTTTCAATCTGTGGGTCGAACCCCCCTGGGGGTCGCGAAGCTTCTTGAACGGGGTCGCGGCTGCATACTTTTGTTAGTTAAAACATGTAGGGATTAAATAGTTGTAAAAATAGAACATATAATTTAAGAACAGGGCAGTGGGGGGTCGTAAAATATTTTCTTACTCTAAGGGGGTCGCGCCATGAAAAAGGTTGAACAACGATATGTAGTCGATATGTAGAGTCGATATGTATAGTCGATATGTAGTCGATATGTAGAGTCGATATGTAGAGTCGATATGTAGAGTCGATATGTAGAGTCGATATGTAGAGTCGATATGTAGAGTCGATATGTAGAGTCGATATGTAGAGTCGATATGTAGAGTCGATATGTAGAGTCGATATGTAGAGTCGATATGTAGAGTCGATATGTAGAGTCGATATGTAGAGTCAATATGTAGAGTCGATATGTAGAGTCAATATGTAGAGTTGATATGTAGAGCGAATATGTAAAATTTGCGACAAGTTTCAGAGAATGAGCGGAGGGAGTGAACGTCACCGGGGTCTGAGAACTTCTACTCGCGGACGGTCGCACACAAGGCGTACCCGTAGCCGCAGCAACACGAGCGTGCACAGAATGAGAGGAGGGAGTGAACGTCACCGGGGTCTGAGAACTCCTACTCGCGGACGGTCGCACACAAGGCGTACCCGTAGCCGCAGCAACACGAGCGTGCACAGAATGAGCGGAGGGAGTGAACGTCGCCGGGGTCTGAGAACTCCTACTCGCGGACGGTCGCACACAAGGCGTACCCGTAGCCGCAGCAACACGAGCGTGCACAGAATGAGCGGAGGGAGTGAACGTCGCCGGGGTCTGAGAACTCCTACTCGCGGACGGTCGCACACAAGGCGTACCCGTAGCCGCAGCAACACGAGCGTGCACAGAATGAGTGGAGGGAGTGAACGTCACCGGGGTCTGAGAACTCCTACTCGCGGACGGTCGCACACAAGGCGTACCCGTAGCCGCGGCAACACGAGCGTGCACAGGAATGGTCGCGCCCGGACGAGTGCGGGCTCGCAGCGTCGCAGCCGTAGCAAAGAATTACAGGTGTAATAGCTTCCTTATTCACGCGGGCAGAGCCCTTGACGGGCTGTCGAGAGAGCATGATATTGATGAGTTTAATACAAATACCCAATCGAAAGGGCGTATTTTATCGCGTAAATTCTTTAAGTGAGCTTGCCCTTTCCTCTTGGTTTTCTTGTTTTTGTTACTGATTTAGTTATTATCCTTCAGATAAATTCATTATTTATTCTTTTACTACTTTAATACTTTATGTAATTGATTAGTCTAGTTCAATGGACAACAGTCTATACTTCTATCGTGATGTTAACTTCTATAAATTGCTATTTGTGAGAACCTATAATTGGCCTCCTATTTATATATCTGTTGTTACCCTATTTCTATATCTGTTGTTTTGTGAGCTAATGGTTTTCCAATATAAATAATGTAGTGCATTCGACAGGCTCAGCTTTATTAAATATTTCAATCGACGGAGTAAATGCGTTTCGTGCCGAATACTGGACAATCAGTTACTGGAATAACCTACATCAGATCATTTATTTCGGAAAACTGGTTCCATTGTTTGTTAGTAGGTTAAAATGCTATGTTAGACACACGAAAAAAATATATAAATTAAATAACCTAAAATAAATAAATATATAAATATTCTCTCTCATCCATGACCTGATATTGTGCCCAGCAGTGGGACTTATATAGGCTGATTTATTATTGTTATAAATAAATATGTCTAACTTAAAGATACTGTTACCAATTTGATGAACAGGAAGTCGACATGTTTCGTAACTTTCCCATCATATTACGCGATGTGTTGTATATTTGCGTCTATGCGTACCAACCTCCTGCCTCGCTAGGTTGACCTAGTCCCAGATAAAACCAAAATTGTAAAGAAAATTATATCAAGTTCAAGATCGGCGTTAATATTCCATGACAGTCTATTTAAATAATTCAAAGCCTATTAATATTTCTAACCATCAACTGAATTAATTATATCCATAAGTTATTTGAAAGTTCTTTTGACAACTTTCCAAGGAATGACGTCAGTGCTAAATTAGTCATTATTGGCTGCAGCAAGGGACTGGCTACTAAACTTAGATATAAAATTTTATTGTAACTTTAATTCACTTCAATGTAAACTTAACTTCAACTGTAATAAAGCCAAATGATAAATAATAATTGACTATGATAGAGCAATAGGCTTGATTCCGAAGTATCCGTTTCAAAAATAGCTCATGTATGCAGTGTATATTTTTATCTAGTGACAGACTTACACCGAGCAACCACACATAGCTATTTATAAAGACGCAATCAAGCTGCAGTTTTTGCACATTGACGCAGAGTTGCACTTTCCTAAAGGAAGCGAAGGTGACCAAGCTGTAGAGAGGGTGTCTGCTTGATGTGATCTTTCAGATGCTGCGAGCGTTAGAGCAACGACGGCGACTATATTTACTGGTGGATACGTAGAGAGAGATGAGATGACGATGCAGAGATGAAAATAGAGCTAAGTAACCAGCTCCCGGTGGTCTACAGACCTTACCGCCTGTCGCACAGTGAACGCGAAAAGGACGGAGGAAGGAGTGAGGAGTATAGGGCAGGCACAAAAATGGGTCACGTTGACGCGCTTTCCAGGAACCCGGCAGTCGTTGTAGACAATCTGAATCCAGGGATGACATAATATCCGGGTAATAAATACTATTGCCATTATTATAAAGGTTTCTTTTTCTGTTGCTTTATTTGCTCGTGTGATGTAGTAATTATGTGGCTAATAAGGATTGAAATGTAAATGTATACATACGAGTAAATAGTAGTAGTACTTACAATACGGATATTGTGAATTATGATACTTAAAAATAATATATGTGTTTAACTGATGTATGAAGGAATAAATATGGAATAATATATCTAAACTTACAGTAAGAATTTTATAAACAGGTGAGAATGAAGTAATTGCTTAAAATATGATGTTTAATTGATTTATATGATATAGTTCACACTGATTTTGTCATGGATTAAAGCGAAGTGTCTCGTCTCGCCGAGTGTAAGGTTCCACTTGGTGCGTGCATGGGGACATGCACGTCGTCAGGATGGTCGAGTGTAAGGTTTCGTTAAATAAAACCACACGATTTCTATAAATATAAGTAAAAATGCAAAAATAAAGGGTAGTCGGCCGGCCGTTCTGACGACAGAGCGGGGTACTCAGGGCAATGACTGGCGAGACGGGACATTCTGGGTCGAGCGTTCGAACTGAGCGGACGCGCGAGAAGTAATAGTGCTATTTCGCTATACGTTTAAACTGAGTTCATAATAATAAGTTTGGTGGCTTGTGATAGCCTTTATAAGTTTAGAGGCTTATGGTAGCCTTTATAAATTTGGTTCGCGTTTATAAGATTGGTTGGCGTTTATAAGTTTGGTTGGCGTTTATAAGTTTGGTTGGCGTTTATAAGTTTGGTTGGCGTTTATAAGTTTGGTTGGCGAAATATAAGTTTGGTTGGCGAAATATAAGTTTGGTTGGCGTATTACAAGTTTGGTTGCTGAGATGCCTTGTACGTGTAAAATGGAATAAATACGTGCATTGGTTCAAAGTGTTCCTTATTTCTGAGATCCCTTAAAGATGTATCTTGCATGTAGATGTTTTTTAAAGGTATCTACAAATTCTGTGATGTAATAATACAATACAATACAAATACTCTTTATTGCACACTTCACACAAACAAAGTAGTAGTATAATATACGCGGTCAAACATTAAATTGTATTTTTAACCGACTTCAAAAAAGGAGGAGGTTATATGTTCCAGTATGTATTTTTTTTTAATGTATGTTCGCCGATTACTCCGTCAATAATTGTGGACCGATTTCCAAAATTCTTTTTTTATTCGAAAGAGTATACTCCCGAGGTGGTCCCATTGTCACCAATTTAGGATCTGATGATGGAATCCCAGGGAAATTGAGGGAAACCCTCAAATTTTATAGGCACGCGTGTAGTGATTTCGATATTTTCTATTATAACTCGTGTATTTACCCTTGGAAATCGTAATTTTGGTGAAGTGGAACTGATGATGAAGACCACAGATGACTTAAGTATGGAACTCCTCAAAGATGTAAAGTAGGGGAAATACGTACAATATGACATATATGTACAATATGATACAGGCGGGTTATTTTGAATTTAGCGGACTTTAACGCGAAACTGACAGTGACACCACATGGCCAGAACGACCTTGTATAATCTGTCAAGTTTTGAACGCAACCATTTCATTCGGCTCGGTGTCATGGCCGACGACAGGTATTCACACGTTACGAGCTTTTTTCATACCGAGAAAGATTTTGTTCAAATGGTAAGTTTTTTGCAATTTTATCAACTTATATAGCATTTGTGTCATTCCTTGAACATTTATCAACGTATTTAATACCTGATTTTTAGAAAAAGAGTCCGTGTTATATTTATTTTCAAACTTTACTTTTTTAAATAGATCTACGACAAAACGACATACATATGTATATAAAGGACAAAATAACATAGGTAAATTGCTTCTGACATTCATTTTGATCATTCAACGGACAAAATGACATACCTATGTCATTTTGTTCATAGCTTTTGACATTTTGGTTGCAGTGCGTACAATGTTCGCATTGGGCTCACGCTTCTTGCGCAGATGTTCCAAGAAGAACTAAGCGTTTCATTTGCGAACTATGCCAATAATTATATAGCTTTTATGTATTATGTAATTTTGTCCGAAGCATAAATATGGACAAAATGGATTATGGCGGCTCTCAGTTAAACAATTTTTGTTTTTTTTCTGTTGATTTTTTACTACAAATGTTGACTCCTTTCGATAATCTAAGGACCAAAGATGATTTATGTAAACTATGGCTATGTTTTGTACAATCAATAAAAAGTTATGATACACAAATAAAACTATATGTCATTTTGTATACGTACTTCCCCTACGTCAAAGATTCTGCCATGATTCCGTTGAAGTATCCACTAATGAAGTGTTAATTCTGAGATCCTTGCTGAGGAATCGACGGAACTCCTCAAATATTATCAGCCCACATATAGCGACTTGGGTTTTTTCTGTAATAATCAACGCATTCGCTCTCGCAAAGCAGTTCATGTGTCAAATTGGTGAAATGAGGAAATTTTCATGTACCATGTGGTTTGGCGAAGTACTGAATTTTAACTTTGTTTTTAAAGTAAATTATTGTCTTTATATAATAAAATTTGATCACGCCACTATAAAAAATTAATATACCTGAATGAGTGGTGTGCTGGGTACCAAAACCAAACGTATGTACCTAATACGTTTCTCAAATGGACCACCCAGGATTTTACTTTGCTTTGCTTTTACAGTCGAATGGAAATCGAGACTCAAACAAGGTTTTGGTACTATTCGCAGGGCATCTGTTCACTGCCAGCCTGTGCCTGTTCCCTTGCCAGACAAAGAATGAATTACTTTAGTAGGTAACAGCTATCCACAACCAAAGGAATTCAAGATGCTCCCGGTGAACTGCATCATCCGTTTTGTGAAAATGATGGATTGAGCTCGGAGCAGGCATAAATGAAAGGGCAAATACACAAAAGATCCCACTGGGTCGAAGTCTAAAAACATTAAACATAATTATATCTTCCACAGAATGGAGGTCACATACCTCAACATACTACAAGCAACAGGAGGATAACGACTCAGCTAGCAATAAAACAATCGAGTAACAAGTGGTATGAATCAATCCGCCAAGTCACGGAGCCGGGAAATATGGCCGCAGGTGCACAAACACCTTTATCTTGGAACCCGAGGGTTACTTGTCTTAATTTACGGCTCTGTTTACACGCCCCTGCGTTCCGCTAATCACTTTAAATTACTTGAGACATTCACATCTGACTTGGTTGTAATTGGAGTGCGTTAGAGGCGGTTGAAATTAAAGTTCGTCGCTTTGAAAGACGTCAGTGATTGCTTTGAGTTACGAGGGCGCGTCTCTGTTTTATTTTTTTTCTATTTTATATCATTGGTCAAATTGTTCCGACCACCTATGTCACTATGACGAATGACGCGAACACATTTGTGAACAAGTATAGTTTATAATGTTCATAGCGTTGAATCATAAAGTACTTATATACAAATAATAAATACATTATATTTAACCATACCAGTAGTGTAAGGGAAATATTTTTTTAATACAGTTGCTCAAAAAGTGGTACTTTTTGTGGCTGCGTAGCGTGCGAGAAGCTCAATTTCTCGCACTAGTGCTTTTTACTTTTTAGTTCCAAACTATACTTTCGAAACGCAGTAATTTTATATTAGATTTTTTACTTGGAAATTATGAAATTAAAAACGCTTACGAATACTAGGAGTATTTATTTTTGATCGCGTTAGTATGAAAGTCATTTTTGAAGCTGAAAATGTACGCATCTGTAGGTAGACCGCTTAACTCATTCCTCGCTTGCGCAGCGCGCGGGTGCAGGGGTATGACGATAACGGGGTGCGGGCGCCGGGGTTTGCCTTCCGCACGTCGCCCGCAGCCCGTTATAGTCATACCCCTGCACCCGCGCGCCGCGCAGGCGAGGACCGAGTTAAACGGTCCACCTATAGGTACCAGGAGCGCATACGCAAGCAGAAGTTTCGATGCAGCCACTAACAGTTGAGATCGAGGTACAATAATATAAATTTATTTAAAGAATTCATTAATATATAAATGACGAATATTAATTTATTATTTTTTCGCAATTGTATTAAAAAACGTCGTTTACAACACGTGTGAAATGTCTTTTACCACTCGTACCGAGTCTTGCCACTCGCTTTCAGCTCGTGGCAAGATACCTCGGTACTAGTGGTAAAAAGACATTCTTTTCACACTAGTTGTAAAATGTACTAGTATGTTCTAATTAGGTACTATTTACGTTTCTGCATTAACCTACCTTATTGTTTCACATCCGAGCGATAACCAAAACCCGTGTGGTTACGCCGTCAGAACAAAATCCCTTTTGGCCTCCTTTCCTTAAAAAGTTGCTGAGACTGTTTACAACCGCATACGTCAAAAAGAAAAAATAAGATTTCTGTCTATCAATAATTTTCCTTCATCCTGTCAACGCGTAATATTTTTTCACCGCTATATGTTTAAATGATTATTTGTGGACGAATTAGTGTTTTGTGTTTCACCTGACGTATACACGCTTATGCACGTGTTCCCCTGCGCTGAGGACTTCAGTATTTGAGTTATCGGCCGGAGCAAGTTTGTCTACACGGATACGACACGGATCTACGACGAGATATTTGATTCTGCCCGCCCGCTTCAAGAGCTAAAGTGCACACCCAAAGAAAACTCAAGGTAAGCAGTTTCAGCTCTTAAAAATTAAATATCTATTTGGTTTTTTCTTTAAATTAATTCTACGGCGTAATCTTGTCATCCACCTCCGCACCGCTCAACCGCATAGTTCAAATTGCCTATTTACACGGCATAATCATATTTTTGGTCCTATCGAGTTCCGGATTCTTCCGTCTAAATTCTATAATTAACGTTTATTTTCCGCCTGTGAGTGACGTAATACTTGGTCATCACAGTAGGCATATAATTTCACCCGCCATTAACGCTCATTTCATATATTTCGCTTATTGACATTTATATTTCGCTTGACATTGTTATTGATAAAATTGAAATTCTATTTTATTCAAAATGTCTAAATCAGAAATGGAAATTAAGTTAGCAGTGTTAAAAAGTAAAGAAGAGAAAATCTTTCAGCGAGTTTCTCGCATATATACCGCTACGAAAAATATTTCAAATTTTGAATCGCGAAGCAACGAGTCGTTCATGGCCGATAGTGAAACGATTGATGAAATACGTGTCAGTTTCGAATCAATTCTTGATGAGATGAATAAAATCATCATGTCTCTCGTCCCTGGTACCAAACCGGACTATGAGGCCCTGGATGCGTTCGAAGATATGTACTCAAAAATAAAACGCACTCGAAATAACATTATTAAAATGTCAATACCGCAAAGTGCATCATCCGTATCCGAAAGCCGTAGTAACGGCTCTTCTATTAAACTCCCTCCAATAGAATTACCATGCTTTGATGGTCGTACTGAGAACTGGCCCATCTTCTATGAGTCATTTAAAACAAACATTCATAATAACGACCAACTGACTGACTCGCAACGTGTGCAATACCTCATGGGCAAGCTAACACATAACGCTCTGAAATTAACCGCTGGTTTAGTGCCTACAGGCGAAACCTATTCCATAATTTGGGACAGTCTTGTCAAAAAATATCAGGATAAACGCGCCCTGGGTACTTATTACCTGAATAATATATTCGATTTGAAACCATGCTCAAATAATGCCAGCAGTCTCAATAGCTTCATTGAGAAGTATTCCGCGTCTATCGCCGCTCTTAAGCAGTTGGACATTCCTGATTTGTCTGATTTTCTTCTATTAAATTGCGCATTGAGGAAGACCGACCAACAGACTTTACAAAGTTACGAAATGTCAATCCGCGATGTTGAGATTCCGACATATACGTCATTTATCTCATTCGTGCAAGACCAAGTCAAGATTTTGGAACGGTCTAGTAGTAGTACCGTCAGCAAATCAGTTGCCAATATACCGGCACAAAATACGCGAACTACATATAAGGCATTTGTAGCCAGCAATGATACCGCTTCAAAACCCGCGATTAATGAACCAGCTTGTATATTGTGCAACAAAAGGGACCATACGCAACTTTATGCTTGCTTGAAGTTTAAAAACATGGTCTCCCCGCAAGTGAGGTTTGAGTTTATAAAGGATAAGCATGGTTGTGTCAATTGTTTAAGTACCTCGCATACACTTATTAACTGTAACTCGCGACACACTTGCAACGTCTGTCAGAAGCGTCATCACACGCTCTTACATTTTGAGTCGAATAAAGCTACTTCCGCTAGTATTAAATCAACGCAATTGTTCGCAAACACTAACGACGCCCCTTCTTCCGCCGCTCATGTACCGCGACCGTCAGCAGCCGCGCCTCCATCGCGCTCTCCGCCGACAGTGTTCAATACTTGTGAGCCAAATGTACTTAATGCAAACTCGAACTGTGTCTGCACACCGCAAATAAATACTCCGCTGACGGCTCATCCGCCACGCGATAACATACATACGCAATGGTCACCTGAGGGGGCCATAGCACAGCCGCTTCCTAACGCTTCGGTCTCACTCAAAGTAGAGTCGAACCCTAAGTCTACAATATTGTTGTCAACCGCTCAAGTGTACGCTAAACCTTATAATGGTGATGGCAAGTCGATTATAAGATGTCTAATTGATAATGGCTCACAAAACAATCTAATAACGCTTGATTGTTGCAAAACACTTAACTTACCCGTGATACCGCTTAACAATTCCTATATAAAGGGTGTTGGTTTAACTTCGAGGCCCATACATGGTTATGTTTATTTGAATATTGAATCCCGCATCTACCCAAATAATAAATACTATATACACGCTTTAGTGGTAGATTGCATAACAGATCAACTGCCCGCTCATTTCATCGAAGCTAATGAATGTGACTTGGCATATCTTGCCAATATACCGCTTGCAGATTTAACCTGGAATATTCCAGGCTGCATTGATGTCGTGCTAGGTGTTCAACTCTTCCCGTATATATATTTGGGGAACAGGGTAGATTCTGGCACATGCGCACTCCCCGCCTTGCTAACCACGTTTGGTTACGTGTTAATGGGTGACTATCCTTGTAAGTCCAACTCTAATGACACTTCTTTTACCGCGTTTGTGCTCAATGACCTTGAGTCAAGCCTGAATAGATTTTGGGAATTAGAAGAGATCCCACACAAACGTTTTCTTAGTCCGGAAGAGACCGAGTGTGAGAATTTGTTCACTACTTCCGTGACTCGCAATGATGAAGGCAGATATTCTGTAGCCTTGCCCTTCTGCAAAGATGCCTCTGAACTAGGCAATTCTCGAGCTGTTGCTCATCGCCGCCTACTTTTCTTGGAAAAGAAATTTAAACAAATACCTGCACTTCGTGATGATTATAACAAAGTCATCCATGACTATATGCAAAACGGTTATCTTACCGAAGTTCCTGAAGCTGACGTCACTGATGACGGATATTACATCCCTCACCACGCAGTTGTTCGTCCTGATAAAGCTACCTCTCGCGTCAGAATTGTCCTAGATGCGAGTTCAAAAAGTAGCTCAGGCTTGTCTCTCAATGACATCTTGCACACTGGTCCAAATTTGCAGGCAGATTTATTTATTCTGCTACTGAATTTTCGCCTGTTTCCCATAGCAATGACATCAGATATCCGCAAAATGTATATGCAAATCTGTTTGCCGCCAAAAGATTATAAATTCGTGAGAATGTTATTTCGTTTCGATGAAAAGGAGCAGGTTCGCACCTTTCAGTTTACGCGCGTTGCGTTTGGACTCAAATCAAGCCCTTATATGGCAATGCGAACTGTCAAGCAGCTGTGTCTTGATGAAGGGCATCGGTTTCCCGATGCTGCAAGAGTGGCTAGTTCCCAATTATACATGGACGATTTAGTTCATTCTTGTATAAATGAGGAAACTGCAATGCGTTTATCGCAAAACTTAATCGCGCTTTTTAAAACTGGCGCATTTGATTTAGTCAAATGGTCCAGCAACTCACTGTCACTGCTAGATAAGCTGCCCGTATCACACCGTGCTTGTGTTAATTTTGATGACAAGCAAAATATGGCCAAGGTGTTAGGCTTATCTTGGGAACCCTCCGATGATACATTCTCAATGACTACGTCCCCGCCCGCCGGAGGGAAGTGTACCAAGCGAATAATTCTATCTACCGTAGCTCGCTTGTTTGATGTGCTTGGTTTGGTAGCACCTGTTATCCTATACGCCAAGTTGTTAATTAAAGAACTTTGGCTCAGTAAAACAGATTGGGACGCTACTCCCCCTGAACACATAATTAAGTGTTACTCCATATTGATTCAAGAATTTCCACTGTTATCAACGTTCAAGATCCCGCGCCATATTGGCGTATCATCCGATTGTATGGTCAATATTGTTGGATTCAGTGATGCCAGCCTTAGTGGTTATGGTTGTGTCATTTACTTGCATGTGACAAACTTGGCTGGTGATATCAGTGTAAGGCTGTTATGCTCCAAGTCCAAGGTTTCTCCAGCTAAGATAACTACGCTTGCTCGTTTAGAGCTATGTGCCGCTGTTTTAATGTCCAAGTTGATTAAAATTGTGCAAGACACTTATTTGGCTCGCATTCCGATTGCAGGCATATATGCTTTCTCAGATTCAACGATCGCTCTTTCATGGATCAAAGCATCGCCTCATCGATGGTCAATTTTTGTAAGCAATCGTGTTGCTCAGTGTCAAGAAAATGTATTACCAGAGAATTTTTATCATGTCGCTGGAATAAACAATCCTAGCGATTGCTTGTCTCGTGGTATGACACCATCACAATTGGTTTCTCATAACCTATGGTGGAACGGACCTTCATGGCTGCATAATGCGCCAACGGAATGGCCTATTCAACCTTTTCAGACCGCGGAAATTGAACAATTGCCGGAGTGTAAAACGACAACGTTGACAACTCTTGTGCAACTTGAGCGACCTATACTATATGATTTAGCGCAACGCATATCATCTTGGAACAAACTGCTTAAAACCGTGGTTTATGTAC
Source organism: Epinotia brunnichana (assembly GCA_963854355.1). Classification (NCBI taxonomy): domain Eukaryota; kingdom Metazoa; phylum Arthropoda; class Insecta; order Lepidoptera; family Tortricidae; genus Epinotia; species Epinotia brunnichana. Next base: position 26,977,687 of record OY977938.1, read on the forward strand.
TACGTTTTGCAAAAAAGCTTAACGCTGCAGAGATTGTAAAAAATATTGAAATTGCTGAAACCGCTTTATTACTTGCGATTCAGAGCGTTCACTTTCATGAAGACATTGCTCGCATGAAAAATAATATGGTACCCTTGCGGAAACTCGTCAAGTTGTCAGTGTTTATTGATGAGAAAAATGTTCTTCGTATAGGAGGTCGGCTTTCAAATGCTGATTTACCATTTGAAGCTAAGCATCCTGCATTGCTCCCCAAACGCGATCATATAGTCAACATGATTATTGATCACTATCACGCTGTAAATTGTCATACGGGTGCAGGTCTCTTAATGTCAATCATCCGCCAGCGCTTCTGGATATTGGATGCCAGAACTGTTATTCGAAATAGAGTACATAAATGTAACTCGTGTTTCCGCGTTAAGCCAGACCATCCGATGCCGAAGATGGCTGACCTTCCTTCTTGTCGCTTGCAAGAAGCTAAAGCCTTTGTCCATACGGGAGTTGACTATGCTGGTCCCCTTCGTATAACGCTTTGTCGTCGTCGTGGTCAACATGCGCAAAAGGCGTACATATGCTTGTTTGTTTGCCTCGTCACGAAGGCTATTCATATTGAGTTAGTTTCAGATTTAACATCTGAAGCCTTTATAGCGGCTTTCAAGCGGTTCATATCACGCCGTGGCCCTGTCTCTTGTCTTTATTCAGACCATGGCACTAATTTTGTAGGAGCCAAATCTCAACTAGATGAGATGTATAATCTATTTCGCACATGCGAGTTCAAATCTAGACTTAACCGCGAATGCTTTAATCACCGCATAGAATGGAAGATGATTCCCCCGCGCGCGCCTCATTTTGGTGGAATTTGGGAGTCAAATATAAAAAGTTTAAAGACACATTTGTATCGTGTCATAGGGTCACAGCTTTTAACATATGAAGAGTTGCTAACTGTTCTGGTTCAAATTGAATGTATACTCAACTCACGCCCTCTCAGTGTGCTCTCTTCAGATCCGCACCCTGAAATAATTAGCCCCGCACATTTCTTAATGTCTACACCGCTTCAGTATTTGCCAGCTTCTGAACTGTCTAACGAGTGCAGAAATCTGACAAATCGCAAAAGATTGCTAGAAAGTATTGTGCAATCATACTGGAGAAAATGGCGCTTAGAGTTTTTGCACACGTTGCAAGTCAGAAATAAGTGGTGTACTCCAGATCATCCTATTGTTCAAGGCACGGTAGTCTTGATGGGTGATGATGATGTTCCGCCCCTTCGATGGCCGTTAGGTATAATCACGAACGTACATCCAGGACCTGATGGTGTGATTCGAGTAGCTACTGTTAAAACTAACAACGGCTTATTCAAACGACCTGTTGTTAAGCTATATCCTTTGCCTACACAGTAATTAATTAGCTATTTCCAGTTCTTATTGGAAGATTATTTTTCTTTCTCATTTATTATCAACCGCATACTTTAATTTCATCTCATATTTTGAAATTCGTCGCATTTCAAGGCCGGGAGCATGGTTACGCCGTCAGAACAAAACCCCTTTTGGCCTCCTTTCCTTAAAAAGTTGCTGAGACTGTTTACAACCGCATACGTCAAAAAGAAAAAATAAGATTTCTGTCTATCAATAATTTTCCTTCATCCTGTCAACGCGTAATATTTTTTCACCGCTATATGTTTAAATGATTATTTGTGGACGAATTAGTGTTTTGTGTTTCACCTGACGTATACACGCTTATGCACGTGTTCCCCTGCGCTGAGGACTTCAGTATTTGAGTTATCGGCCGGAGCAAGTTTGTCTACACGGATACGACACGGATCTACGACGAGATATTTGATTCTGCCCGCCCGCTTCAAGAGCTAAAGTGCACACCCAAAGAAAACTCAAGGTAAGCAGTTTCAGCTCTTAAAAATTAAATATCTATTTGGTTTTTTCTTTAAATTAATTCTACGGCGTAATCTTGTCATCCACCTCCGCACCGCTCAACCGCATAGTTCAAATTGCCTATTTACACGGCATAATCACCGTGCATATAAATGTATCCTGCCTGGATTTATTGATCTATTTTCCTACGACGTACAAGAAACAAATTCAGTTACCCACCATTTTCGCTACTTCCTTTGTCATGCATAAATGGCTGCCCTACCGTCTCACGCATCACAGACGGTAAGCGAACTCGCTTCAAGAGGCATGAGAGGCTTCGTCTTACACAACGCCACACTGCCACGCGACGCCGCCCTCACACCACTCTACCCAAGAGCCTCCGGCTAGACACTTACGCACTTAACAGTACTGTTTTTGTTTTATATACATTATTTAACATAATAGCTGAGAGTAATCCCTGCTCTGCGAGTGTCGAGCGCAAATTAGATTTGTCGCGCGGGTAAAAGGCGTGAGCGTCACGTCAACTTAGCTTCTCGTTGATGTTTTCCTGGCACGTCAACAGCTATTTACAGCTATAAAACACTTAGGAGGCTTAACGAATTGAGTTCGGACAATTCGAATATAGGATTAAAGTCGATGGGGCAATGGGAAATCAACAACACAGAGTTGGCCGAGTCGGTGCGGTGCGGTTCAAGCTGCCTGACACCAAAGCGTTGTTCTGCACATTTCCTTTGTTCAGTGGCAAATAGTACCTGAACCAACCCACCGGGACAGCGCGGTATTACACTGCTAATACGGCTGGCTGGCTCATATTAAACTCGGTTACTCGCCGTGCACAAAGCGTTTAATTAAAACGCGCCGTAACGATGCGCTCCATAAAAACTAGTTTCCTTACACATTAAAATTTTCTTTCTTAATTAAGACCATTGAGAAATTGTGTAGTTCTAGATGCGTTTTTAATTGCACAATGGACAAAGGTTGGGTCTTAATTGCGCTATGAAGGCCAGGTCGGACGGCGGGTTATTACATTTTTGAGAAATCCTCTTAGCGATCCTTGTGTAGTAGTTCGACCCAATAGTGTGTGTTACATAATTATGTTACCCGCTAACTTAGATGCTATTAGCATATCGTACATACGTGAGGAGCAATGTAGTGCTGCGCCAGTGTTGATTGCCTGTCACCAGCATTGTGTTGAGGGTTTACGCCCTGAGGCTGTCGTACGAGAACAGGGTGCGATCCTCTAATAGCGCGTAACCCGACGAGATGGATTGTGCGCGGTCGCACGCACTCGTCTTGTAATAATTCAAATGTCGCTTTGATAGTTTATTCAGCATTGTTCAGTTGACTAGCTAGTAATCAACACGAGAACGCATATTGTCTAAGCCCACCCTAACTAGCTGGATGAGAGAGGGTTGCGGGGCGCTCCTCCTCCCGGACACGACTTAACACATCACTCTAGACACCAACACGGACGGAAACGATCAAGCACCGTCTTAATATTAAAACATTTAGATCAAATGTTGATACTATACATAAATACCTTTGTGGAAGCTGATTAAACCTACTTATATTTAACTACTACGTGTACTTATTGAAGAGCACCGAATTAACGAACACATATTTAATATAATGTATTTCATGACAATTCAGTACCTTTATGTTGACGCTTCGGCTTGGAACTCCCTGCTGAGATTTTTATCAGGAACTAAAAAAGGGAGTGGACAGGTTTTTATGCAACGTGTTCTTGACAATTTCCGTTAATTGCAAGGGGGCATAGTTTAGATCAAATAAAGTTAATTTCTCCAAGACAGTAGTATTTTAACTCTTACTGTTATCAAGATAATCAATGTTTAATTTAATCAGTTTTGCAGATTTAACCAGTGTAAATGGCTGTGATTTTTGTAAGGTTCCTATACACTACAAGAAGGTTACAAAGTGAGTTCGTTCGATATTACATATTTTTTACATACACCTTTTTTATTCTTTGTGTTTCAAGAACCTTGTACTACAGTAAGACAATAACAGTTAATGCTAAATTAAATTATTTTGTACAAAAACAGAAAAAAAAAAAGTTTTTTTTTCAAGAAATAATTATGCTAATTTCTTTCTGTGAATGTACTCTGCAATATGCCGAAGTTAACGGAAATTCCCGGGAACACCATGTGTAATCAGTAATAGTCTTCAATTTTAGTACTAACATGTGCATTGTGACACTACCAAAATTGCGCCAGCATCTATATAAACTACCTAATAAACGCTTATTATCCAATGGAAATCGCGCTTTTAGTCGTCTATAAAATGTTTATATTCTCAATGTAAAATAAGCTCAACTAAGGTTTAGCTTAGGCTATCTGCAAATTCGCGAACGCTACAATATTTTGCCCTCGTACCCGGGGTATCCGGGTACTCACGTGTCCGGGCGCTCGGGTGTCCCGGACAATTTACGACCGTGCCCCTGTCTAGGAATCTTCCGCCGCAAACGCTGTGGCTTTGCACTAGTATACTAGTTTCCTAAATTACACAGCTAGAAACATTTTGTTTGTCTTCAATTTACTTTGTTGTTGGGATGAGAATTCTTTAGAATACGATCATTGTCTGGTCACTCATGGTTTAGGAAGATTATGCAAATATCACATTGTCGTCTTTTTCTGTCTTTCCTGGGTGGTGCTAAAAGAACAACAAACTCGGCAGCTGCACTGTTCCTTCTGAACCTCGCAGCGCACACTGGAACTCTATCAGCGACATCGATACGAATGCGTAACCGCCATACGATAAATAAATCTGTCTTTCCGTCATGTCCTTTCATGTATAATCATATTTATGCAAATATTACATCGAAAAAGTCATCAATAACTAATATTACTTAGAGCGGGCTTTTGTGGTCTACTCAGTATGCAGTTATTGAACTTCCTTTAGCCAGAACACTATTATGATGTAATTACATAATAGACAAGAGCTCATTCTCGACTATAACTAAATATCGGAGTGAAACAGAGAGGACGCGCATTTGTCGCCGCCACGGGCGACGCTCAAATTAGATTTCTCTGGTACTAAGCACCTTAAAGTGTTTCATGCAACATGCCTAGTGATGTAAAATACACGAGTTCTAAGAGTTCTAGTTTCATAGAATCGACTCACATAATACAGGGACACGATTTGACTTTCGAAAGTTACACAACTACCCTTGCACTCTACATCTGTTATGGCTGATTTATAACAAGATGCCTGGTGTCACAATTTTGAGACACCCTATCTAACTAGCTTGTGCAAAAATTTGCATACCAGCAGTAGTGTGTTTTTACTTCTGTGACCTAATTTTGTCCATTACGAAACATTCTATTGGCATGACTAAATAAAACTGTACCAGCGCTCGCACCAGTTACTAAATCGAACTAAATCGGCCGTTCAAGTAATGCGATCGATATCGATATGGCAACATTAGGACTCTACGCACGGTAAAAAGCTACGATACTTGTAGCAACTCGTAGCGCTAGAGTGAGGTTGCGAGTTCTTTGTTCATGTTGGGTCTGTTCAACGCGTGCAAATTATAGTGTTGGATATTGAGAAGTTGCAATAGAGAGCAAATCTCTATTGCAACTTCTTCAAAGCGATGAAACGCTGTTTTGTACAATAAATACTAACTCACAGCAGCATATTGACAATCTTCTTCCTTCTGCGATTGCGCCTCTGCGCTCACATGTATTAAGTACCTACAGTAAACATGGCATGTTGTTTATGGTATTTTGTATCGACTTCAGACTCGGGCGTCCACTTAGTATCCCAAAATTTGAATGCAATCTCATCTCAATCGGTACAACTCTTCACTATTAATTTGTCCGTTACATAGGTACAGTTGAATATTTGTCAAACAAAGAGGGAGAATTATACCAAAACGATTTCATTTCAGTATCATCATCATCATATCAGCCGAATGAAGTCCACTGCTGGACATAGGCCTCCCCCAAAGAGTTCCAAAGTAACCGGTCCTGCGCCACCCGCATCTAGCGGACTCCCGCGACCTTTACCAGGTCATCAGTCCACCTTGTGGGAGGCCTACTAACGCCGCGCCTTCCGGTACGTGGTCGCCACTCGAGAACCATTCCGCCCCAACGGCCATCAGTTCTACGTGCAATGTGCCCCACCCACTGCCACTTAAGTTTAGCGATTCGGATTCATTTCAGTATATCAAAGACAAACTGGTAAAGGTCGCGGGAGTCCGCTGGATGCGGGTGGCGCAGGACCGGTCATTTTGGCACTCTTAGGAGGAGGACTATGTCCAGCAGTGGACGTCTTTCGGCTGATATGATGATGATGATGATGATATCAAAGACGCGTTCCTAAGTAAATTAGGCCAAAACTAATAATAGTGTTTTCACAATCGTGTTATAATAAGTAGATATAGCTTTTTAGTCGAGTACCGTGTTTAGGCCACGAAGCTTGCTGAGTGGCGTAAGTAAGATACGAGATTAAAACAGCTTGATTATGACATTTATGACACTATTGTGAACAAAATTTTTTGTACGAGAATTTTTGAGAAATTGGTTTGAGACGTGGTATTTTGGGAAAACTATTTTTCTCAAATTAATCTAGTTTATACAAGTTTATTCTAGGAAAGGGGGAATTTGGCGCAAATGGGAAGCCAATTGATGAAAGTTTGTTACATAAGTGTCTTTAAATATCACGCCGTTAGCCTGCGAATGTCAAATAACGCTTTGTATGGCAATCGAACCACCTTAAGTCATTAATACGAGTATATAAGAAAACTAAATATCATAAGTACTATATTGTCTAGTTTTATTACACCACCGGCGTCTGTAATGTTGCAGTACTGTGCTGATATCTTGCGAACAATCTAACACAAATCAACCTAGTCCCAAATTAAGCGAAGCTAGTACTTTAGGTACAAGACGACGATAAACATTCTTATATAGATAACTAAATACGTAGAAAACATCCATGACTCGATAACAAATATTAGTGCACATCACACAAATAAATGCCCTTACCGGGATTCGAAGAATTCTTGCTTCGTAGGCAGGGTCACTACCAAATAGGCTAAAGCTGTCGTGATCAAGACACTGTGCCGTGTCTTGACAAGTCGTGTTGTTGTGTGCCTTTCACTACTTGCAGCAATGACGGCAGTCAAGTGGCAGTAGTGAGCCATACGCGTATAGGAACGAGAGATCGGAGCGCTATCTCTCGCTCCCACGTATGGCGCACCGCTACTCTGAGTTACGTATGCTTTTTACAAAAAAAAATGATACGATTTCTTTAAATATTTACACATTGGTAACGATCTATTGAGATCTCTTTCCATATCCTCGAACTGACAACCCATTTCACCAAAAAAGACATAAAGACTCAATACCTACCTCAAAGTACGATAGAGCGCGATCTAATTTACCAAGGCAAGGCACCCTTGTCGGCGTGAGTGTGACAGCAGGAAATTGTGCGGAATGGAGCGCGGGGAGACACTACTACAACTTTATAATTGTTCTCACACTTGGGTTTGTGCTCCATATGTCCTGTAGGGTCACCTAATATAGTTGTCGATGGAATGAGAATATGCCGACACATTCATTCGATGAAACGTTTGCCGGTAAAACAAGGATAAATCCGACAGTAGATCTTTCTAGAGACGGTCTTTTGCATTCAAATATGTTTCGCGCGTCGTTCTGACTTATTAGTTGAGTGCGTGCGGTAGCGTGCAGCACAAATTGTCGCTTTTTCATAGTTTTTCATAAAAATAAGTACATAGTAGATTTAAGCGGCAATTACACTTTGTCGTTCACCCAATGCGGTCGCCGAATTCATTTTAAACTACGTAGGCCAACAAACGTCATCTTTACGTGATTATTATTCCCAGTTTAAGTCTACCGTACCGAGTTTAGGTCTACCGTTGGTTTCAATTACCTTTTCATCGTCTGAAATGAAGAAACTATACCCGTGCCTGCCAGTTCTAAACTATTATAACTAAAATTTTGCACTGAATAATTTCCCACTGAAGATGATTAACAGTTCATTGTTTCTTTGAAGCGAACCGGCTGACAGGAAAAGTTTTAAGATGTTGTTTGCAGAGAGTTAAGGAGCGAGTGGAGCGATATCATCAACCGTCGTTAGTAACAAACTCTTTAATAACTACACGGTTAAACTCACGTACTAAATGTCACTATGGGCGACATGTTTCGACCTCTTCGGGAGTTCTTCTTGAATCACTGTTCGCGCCCGCGCGCCCGCGCGTGCGTGTAATTATTAGTATTATTTTAAAATTTCTCACGAAAGTTTAAATAAAAAAAAAAACTCAGTAAAAAGTGATTTCCTGAGATTGTTGTCATTCCGTTTACACACGTGGGTTAAATTATTAATCATTCGACCGGGCCGGAGCGCGCCTGAGCGCATTTTGCAAGTTGCCAAAGAAATTTGATGCTTCAATACAGACGTTACTTTTCATGTTTGACTGGATTTGCGGCCGATTGGCACCTTGCGGACGCGGAAGGCTGTGCTCGGCTGTCGTTGCATCTGACCGGCTCCGTACGCGTATGCTCGCGCATCCGTAACGAAGTGGCGCCGCGCGACCCCGCCCGAACTTGATCATTATCTTCCTTGCCTTTTTCGCTATTGTACACATTTACTGCCATGAACCCGCCCAGCAGGCGCTCTCTTCTTTCCTCTACTTACCGGGAAAACCACGTCTACCAGCGTAACGCTACGAATTAATTGGCAGTGAATAAATAAATAAATAAATAAATATTTGCGGACAATCTTACACAAATCAACCTAGTCCCAAACAAAGCAAAGCTTGTACTATGGGTACTTGACGACGATATAGATACTTATATAGAGAAATAAATACTTAAATACCTAGAAAACATCCATGACTCAGGAACAAATATTCGTGCTCATCACACAAATAAATGCCCTTACCGGGATTCGAACCCAGGACCTCTTGCTTCGTAGGCAGGGTCGCTACCAACTAGACTAAAGCGGTGAAGGAGCTAATGCCAAGATATGGTGTAGGTAGGCACTAGTTTTACGAAAGCGATTACCATCTGACGTTGAAACCCAGAGGAAAAACTAGAGCTCGTTGTGTGTGTGTGTGTGTGTTAGACCTTTTTCCTGACAATGTTCTCTTTCAATGAAAAGCTACTATTAAATATCAAATAATACTAAAGCACGCAATAAAAAAAAGGCAGGTACGACCGGAGAATCAAATTCACGACCTCAAGATTTAAAATCACTCGGCTACAGTAGCTACTCAGCTGATCAACTTGATAGTATCAAAATATTGTATTGTCATCAATATCATACATTCGTGCAAATTTTCAAATCGATACCACTAATGGAAGTGTGTGACATATTGGTTCGAACAACACATTCACTGCCAAGAATCGCTATGCGCGACGCTCGTAGTTGGTCCCGCGGTTTTCCTCGTAGGTATGTACCGCAAAAGCGCCTAGGGCGTAAGCGGCCGCTAAGCGCGTTTCTGGCAGTGAAGGTGTTAAAGCTAAAGTAGTACAAGGCTTTTTAAATAGCTATATATAATATCTGGACTCCTATAAGATAGTGTACCGGTTAAATATTAGACTTAGGTACATCACACTGATATAATATATCTTGATTAAAATACCGAAACCATGTCGAATATGGAACCTAGAAAATAATATTCCTGTATTAGTACTGCTTTTTGTTAAGAAGACGTAGGTACGTATTTTGTTGCTTTATATATTATTATATACGGGGTGGGCCCTGTAATAGGAGCAAATATTCAAAAGGACGCTTCCTTAGAGCATCTTTCTCTATCTTTTATTTTTTATTTTGAGAAATTTTGATCTAATAGTAGTTAATGTGACTGTACATAATGAAGGGCATTAAACACGAGTGTGGGTTTATGTGTTTAATAACATCACACAAGTGTTTTAATGCCTAATTATGAACAGTTGCATACACTGCTTTATCTATCCACATATCATAAGCCTCCATGATGCATTCAGGAGCCGCATATTAAGACCGGCATCGCGGCGTTGTTTTCTGGCAGCTGTCAGAGTTTTTTTTTTAATTCAGAGACAAACTAGAGTCAGTTCTAACTATCATAGCGTTCGATATCTTACTTACGTGCGACATTTGTCAAATTTGTATGCAACTTGACAATTCAATTCGAACTAAACGTCATCTCGACTGACATTGCTCTTAATTTATTGGAATAGAGGTCAAATCAAATTTCTTTATTTTTCAGAGATGTTCGAAATTTAAATGAAATAATATTATCGAAATCGATGTTATTATTTAGTAATTATAACATTTTCACAGATATGAAATTTGTTCTAACAAAACAGTCTGTTTTTATGGTGGTCATAATGTGCGGTTCTTGAACGCATCATGGAGGGTTTATGATATTTGGATAGATCAAATACCTTAAACCTCCAAGTAATGTATCTTGGCACCACGAGTTCATAGCACAGCAGTCAATGCAGATTTTTAGGTAACCTCATCTAATGAGTCATAATAGTTTTTGCATTTTTGTTTGGAAAACATAATATTTTTGTAACTTTTTAAATTTTTAATTTAATTTTACTTAGTGTTTTAAGATAAAAAGTTACTTATAGCACTCCAGAAGAGTAAAACAATACACGTAAACTTGTTTTGAAGAAAAAAAAAAAAAAAAATATTAAAACTATCTGGAAATCATTTTTCACAAGCATAATAATCTACCGATTGATTTTTTGCTCCTGTTACAGGGCCCACACTGTGTAACGTAACGTTCCATTTAATTTACGTTTTATTATCAATTAGGATTTATTACAAGACAAGGCGCTTCTTCTCGCCAGATATTATATTTTCCAACGCGCTAGTGGTTCTTGTGAATAATGTATTATATCAAAGCGTCAGCATGCACCAATTCCTTCAACTAGATTGATAACTTAATAATTAATAACTTTAATCAAGTAAATTCAGGCGATCTTTATTGATTCGCTGTGTTACTTCTAACCATGATTTTACACTTAACGCATTCAGTGCCGGGAACCCGTTATCGAGTCTCTACGCCATAGGCGCTTTCCACTACGTACGAGGAAAACCACGGGATCGACAACGAGCGTAGCGATTCGCGGCACTGAATGTATTTAGCACATTTATACTGCCAAGAATCGCTACGCACTACACTCGTAGCTGATCTCGTGGGATTTCTGCTAAGTTGTAGCGGAAAGCGCCTACGGCGTAGACACCCACTAGGCGGGCTCCTGGCAATGAATGTGTTAACTCATTCACTCCCACGGTATGCTCGTAGCACTACGGCGTAGTCCATACCATCTTAAACTATGTATGTAGGGAAACGTAGCGTTCTGACGCGCGTGTGTCGTCATTGGCGCTGAATTGGTTAATTAACGAGGTGTAGTGAGATTTATCCATAGTTGTACATAATTTTTGCTAAATGTCGTGGTTGCTAAATCTAATTGATTAGATGGCACTACCGCTCCGGTATCCATTATTAGAAAACTGCGCAATCTAGCCCGTACATTGTTATACAACAAATTAGACATAAATACCTATTAGAAAGTGTACATTTTGCAATACATGTTAGAAGTGGGTGGTTAACGAGTTATAATGTCACAGAAAAGAAATTCAGCACAAGACTTATGATCGCATCTAACGTATAATTATTACAATATAGGTAACACCTTTTATTTACGTATAATTAACTACCTGTGCGGCTCCACTTGCTTAAAAGTAAGAACATACTCGTAGGTTGGTCCATCGTTAAATATGGCATATTATACATAGTATACACAGGTGAAATAATAAAAAAATCGGATTAATAGTTTCGGAGATCGCCCGTTACATACCTAGCTTTCAGAGCTACCAACTTTCATTTCACACACCTTTTAATTTATTAGTATTCATAGCAAATTTGAATTAAAAACCTTCCAGTTCTTTTAACATGAACACTTTTAATTTAAAATTATATTACTAAAACTTTCAGCGGATGAGAAACCGTGCTGAAAGTGATATAACTTCACCTGATTTTATAATATATATAATAAAATACTCACATTAACCGGTAAAAATCCCATGTACAAAGTCCGAAATCACAACCATCACACAACTACGTAAGAAGTAAGTAGGATCGCACGGAGGATCGCATCGCGACGAGTTGTGGCGAGGCGCAAGACCGGCCGCCCGCGCCGCCCAGCGCCGAATGACACCTGCGGCAAAGGCGAACCTAGCTCCACTCCCCTTCAAACAAGACCAACCCTTAGTAGTTAAAAAACTCCTACATCTTTAGAACCATAATCCTTTGGGCGGACAATGCGCGATTACTACAAGGACTGAAACAAGTAAGAGATATCTACTTCGGGGCGAGATTGACACCCGCAGCGAAAGGATTTTGTCTCATACGGCATGATTCGAAAATAGATCCATTTGCATATCAAATCTTCGTTTCACTGTCTGAGGTAAAATAAAATTGATATAGTGCAAAGTTAGAATAGTAATGTTTGGATCAACTCAAGTAAGCAATACGGACGTATTGAGATTATTTTGGAAACGTACGAGTGTTTGCAGTTTATCCATTATCGTGTTGCCAAATGACCTGTATTTATTTTATAATCTGTGTCACTCCAGATGCATTCTGTTTTTTTTAATTTCTTAGAATAAATTCCACATCTTGAACTAACCTAATGCAAATTCTAAAGCTTAATCAAAACTAGTCAGCAATGCGTCGCCTACTCTAATCACTAATAGTAATCCATGGGCGCGCTTGCTGAGAATCTTGCTCTAAACTCGACTCTGATTAAAACCTTTGTCAGTACCCCGGCCACAGCCTGATTGGCGCGCTTTGTTGATCTTTCCGCTGCGGATCGACTGAACAATGCAGATTATTAATGTCTATGATTAGAAATATGTTTCCGATCGCTATTTGGTTCGAAATTGCTACTCGAATGGGAAATTTTCCTACGGTAAGCGAGTCGAGTCGGCAAATAGCCTTCGAGTGGTAAATGTATGAATCAGTAAAAAGGACAATAGCAGCAGCGCTGAGTAGGTAATCATTAGTAGAAGGCAATTTCTGAGTACTCATACTAAAACATGCTGGAAACTGAATGGCTAGAACACAATTCAAAGAAAATTACAATTATTTTGGACAGTATATTTAAGAATGATTACTTTCGAACAATGGAGAGGGCTATGTTGGGAGTTTCTCTGCGTGATCGCATCAGAAATGAGGCTATCCGGAGCAGACCCAAGGTAACCGATATAACCCTCAGAATCGCTAAACTTAAGTGGCAGTGGGCGGGGCACATTGCACGTAGATCTTATGACCGTTGGGGCGGAAAGGTTCTCGAGTGGCGACCACGTACTGGAAGGCGCGGCGTTGGTAGGCCTCCCACAAGGTGGACTGATGACCTGGTAAAGGTTGCGGGAGTCCGCTGGATGCGGGTGGCGCAGGGCCGGTCACTCTTTGGGGGAGGCCTATGTCCAGCAGTGGACGTCTTTCGGCTGATGTGATGACGATGATGATGACTTTTGAACAAGTAAGTCCTGTTCGGTTGAAGTCTTGACACTTCGATACTTTATTCAATAACACCAAAGTATAGTGGAGTACATTAATCCACATTAAACCTGATGAAAATCGTGTCTATCAAACTAAATGATTTTTTCAAAATTCTATCTAATTTTTTTTTATAGTTTTATTATATATCAAGCTAAGGTTAAATTAAAAATAATAGACACGCCAACCGGAGCAGTTATTTCAGTTAATTGTGCAGTTACTTGGAACTAATTTAAAATGTTTGCTAGAAGTTGGAATGATCATGACCAGCACCTCTAGGTGCACAAAAGGGAGACGTTGTGAACGAAATTGCTACTCCAATTTTAATTCAGAATTTTTCCCGTTCTGTAACAGGCCTAAGTGCCACCCAAATCTTGGTAAAAATACCTCATTTAAATACTGACAAAGATACTGTGTGTCACACAGATTTATTTACCTTATTCTCAAATATAGATAATATGATCACAAGTAATCACAACAAACAATCACCCATCTTAATTATTTGGAAAGTGTAACCAAAATAAATCCTAAAAAACCAAAATAATTTTTTTGCGAATATTTACTACTATTAAGGGGGATGCTTCTAACCTTCTAAATATAAACCACGCCCCCGTGTAAGTGACACAGTTAATATGTTCGTGCACGAGAATACGAGATATATTTGCTTCTTTGAGATTTTGAACGAGGTAAATACCATTTTAGCGTGATCATGTCGTTAATAATGTAGGTATTGTGAGGCGGCTGAGGTAAAATGGAAAAATAAAGACTTTTGGCCATACCAGGAGAAGCTAAGTGAATCTGCCCCTAGCGAATTTGGGCTTGAATTTTTATGGATACTGGCTTTACATTAGTGACAAATATGCAAAATTTCAGCCGCCCAAACTTTATGATTTATTGTAAAAAAAATACTAAATATGATCTTTCTTCAGTTAATTTTTTTCTAGCCAGCCGATTTCGACGTACGTCACATATGTTGTGAATTTATTAAAGACAATTACATGACATGAACTATAGGATAGGGTATATTGCCACACAAAATAAAACCTACTGCTACCACAGAAATTAATTAAATAAATTTATTTATATTGTAGCTTATTCTTATTATTGAGCCGAACGTTAGTGAAATAATTGGAGGTGTCGTTTTTTTGTATGGCAATATATCCTTTAGCATGTCATGTCATTTTTAGTAAATGCACAATTTATATGACGCATAACGAAATCAGCTACTTAGCTAGTTTTTTTTTTGGAAATAAACTATAAAATTGGTGGGGCTAAATATTTATTTGCATATTTGTTACGAATGTAGAGCTATTAGATTATCAATACATTAAAATTAACTCGCTGGAGGCTGATTCACTTATCTTATCCTGGCATAACCTTTGTTTTTTTTTCAATTTATTTTTTTAGGGAATCGGATTTTGGATTCTGACAAAGAACAATATACAGGATGTTTGGTAGAAAGCTAGGTGCAAAGCTTAGAGGGGCCAAAGTATTTTTGAACATTTTAGCCATGAATGTACGTTTGGTATTTAAGAATTTTAGAAAAATAGCCAACTTTTGATATTTTTGTGTTAATAATGCACCAATAAGCGTTAGTTTGTAAGCCTAGCTACCAAACACCCTGATTATACTAATAGGAAAAAAAATCTTGTTCAGGCGGTCCAAAGTTTCCGTTTTTTTTTACACCCTTAAATAACGTTACAGGATAAAAGTCTGCCAGAAGCAGGACTAAAATAATGCTATTTATTAAAGTTTTGATGGAATTGCTTTTAACTTGCGGAACAAATGCGCGCATCCTATACTGAACTGGTTTAAATTGAGTACGTTGAGTCAAATTGACTATAAACAGTTCTGATCTCTCCAAATGTCTTGAGCAGCAAACAACAAACAGGCTGGATTAAACGAGGGATAGGTTTCGATTTCGCCCTGAGGCAGTAATTAAAGTGCTCGAGCTTCGTAACTGTCGTGTTGTGAGATGACATGCGACAGTCGTGCATTTTCGGCAACGTAAGTGATATCCCTGGAATTGCAAGTGTCCATAGGCTGCCGTGACTGCTGACCATGAGGAGGGTTGTTTGCCACCGACGTGGTATAAAAAAACCGGCCAAGGGCGAGTCGAACTCGCGCGCGAAGGGTTCCGTACCATTATCTATAAATATTTATTTAATTCTGTTTTTTAGTATTTGTTGTTATAGCGGCAACAGAAATACATCATCTAAGAAAATTTTAACTGTCTTACTATCACGGTTCATGAGATACAGCCTGGTGACAGACGGACATACAGACAGATAAACAGACAGACGAACAGTGGAATCTTAGTAATAGGGCCCCGTTTTACTCTTTGAGTACGGAACCCTAAAAACCACATGGTACCGCCACGCTCGGTTCTTGCGCTGCCTTGTTCGTTAGCGCTTATCAGCAAAGCCCGGATTTTTCACGGCAAAACAAAACACTATCGAAATCTAGCCAGTGATAGAAACATTATTTTATCGATATCGAGTATTATTAGGTATATATATATATATATATATATAAAAATATCATGCCGATATATTTTTACATTATTGACAATTTAAAGTGTACAACCTTTTTATATTTTTTAATAAAAAACTAGAAGGAATATCCTCTTCAATAGAACAATTGCAATGTTCGCCTTTGTCCATTGCAGAATCCTTCCTCATTCTGGATACTGTTCGTTGCTACGTAAATTGGAATGATACGCAAATTTGAAGCTGTGCTCGAACGAAATCTTGATAATGAAAATTTAAGAGAAATATCTGAAAATATTACCCAAACGAAAACTCGCGCCGTGTGTCTGACCAAGGCTTTATAGTAATAAACGAAACTGTTTACTCCTAGATAATGTTGAAAAACTAATAATTATGTATTATCACTATTACAAAAATAAATGCCATGTGCTGCTGTGTGTTCTGACGTGGATTACGAAGAAGAAATAGCATCTGTTTCTAATATATAATTTCATACGAACTTCACGTAATTTTTTTTATTAAATATCTATTTTATTTGGTGACGCTTTTTCTTCTACTACACAATTATCGATATCGATAAAATAATGTTCCAAACATTGGCTAGATTATGATAGTGTTTTGTTTTGCCGTGAAAAATCCGGGCTCTGCTTATCAGATAAGATGATATTGGTATTTTTTTTTATTAAAGCCACCAACTGATAAATTAAATACCGTGAAATGGGGTTAATTTGATCAATTTAAGAATTAAATCGTCTGTATCTTCCTGAACGTTTATCCAAAAAAAAATAAGGAAAAAAATGCAAGTATTGGTTTTTGGTCATTTATCGATTGC
Organism: Epinotia brunnichana; assembly: GCA_963854355.1. Taxonomy (NCBI): domain Eukaryota; kingdom Metazoa; phylum Arthropoda; class Insecta; order Lepidoptera; family Tortricidae; genus Epinotia; species Epinotia brunnichana. The sequence goes on from OY977938.1 coordinate 26,994,430, forward strand.
ACTAACAAAAAAAATATTATTGATTTAAACTGATATCGGGGTTACTTTAAAACTCCCCTTTTTTAACGGATTATGATAGTACAACCCTAACAAGGAAAATTAGAAAAAAATCCGTTCACAGGCTTAGGATTTAACTATAAAGGTTTATGTGCCTTTGGGGTTACTTTGACAAAGACAAAAAAGGGTATTTTTTGAATAAATACCCTTTTAATAGGTAATATATCCCAAAGAATATAACAAACTACCAGAAGAAACGACGATGGAGGAATGCACAAGCACCTTCAAATTTAAATTAAAAAAATAGTTATTGAACATAACTTTTATAATTTAAATGATTTTTATAAAAATAATTATTGAATAATATGATGTTTAAACATTATTAAAAATTACATGATAATAATATGCAATTGTGAATAATATGTGACATGTAATATTAACAGTGATCGGATCTAGGATGCAATTTGGGGTGAACGACCCCAAACGTTATGCTTATCGTGGATGTGTCTCGGATTTCCCGGGATTTTGGCTATTGTAAATTAAAATATACGTCACTTAATATTTGCTCACTTAAAGAACACTAAAATCGTCTAATAATGGGAATTTATAACTAAAATTATTATTATTTGTCGATATGTTGAGAATGTGATAACGATAAGCAGGGCTCGATTTGAATGACAATGTCAGTCAAGACATTATATACTGCTCATTTCAAGTGGCCATTTAATTTTATAAAAGAGATTGATAAGTGGTAATTGTTTACGAAAAGCCTATTTGAAGGCATCCTATGTGCGGTGCAGTGCAACGTCATCGGCTCTAAAAGTTTGAGCCCTGGTGATAGGATTAACAAAATAGTGATACTAATAACTAATAACAATTATTACTTTTACTTGTATACCCTGGTAAACATATAAGAATAATAAAAATACATAAAAGATAAGACATACAAGTTACGTTCAGTTCTGCTATGCAGTAGGTACTGTAAACATTTTTGTTAATTTTATACTGTAAACTACTTAAAATTAAAAGTTATTTACCTTTTTGTAAAGGTAGGGAAAAAAAAGTCGCGGGATTGTAAGTCATATCCATCTTAATATTACGGACTTAAACCCCGGGAAATTGCATCCTAGATCCGATCACTGAATATTAATAAGTATGAGTATTAAATAAGGGTATCAGTGATCAAAGCAAACCCTCAGAAGTGATCAATGACACCCCATGCTACAAATAACGAAAAAAGCAAATGGCCATCAAGGTTGTGATTTGCAACAGTATTTCGAGTTCAAATATATAAAAATATTATTCATAGTTATTTTTACGTAGTATAGCTTTTAAGGTTTTTTCTCAAGTTTTTATGTAAGGGGTAATATCTGGAACTACTCAGCCGACTCCAAAAATACTTTTACTAGTATATAGAATGGACCTTTGCCATGGACAAAAATTAATATAGATTGGAAGAAGATATAAATTTATCTCGCGGCCGTTTTCTGCTGCGTTTCGTATTAGTTAGGCAGAACCACGCGGGCAGGCAGCTAGTATAATATATAGGTACATTTTATATAGGGCCATGATACATAATATGACACCATCAAAATAATGGGTACCTAGCTTGAAATCTGAAAAATCAAAAAGAGACATGATAGCTAAAGTAAAAAAAAATTTTTGAGATGTGTTTAGCGAAACAGATTCAGTAAAATACAAAAAATAAAACTAAAGTAAAATATACCGAATGTCTAACGCCATTTGTAAGATTACATTAAGATTATACTTCTCCTTTATCAAGTTAAAGCCAGGTGGACAACTTACCGCCATAAAGCGGTGTCGGAACCGTAACTTGGCAATAACCAGGGCCGTATAAACTGTAGGTACTGTTTCGTTTACCACAGCAGTAAACACATTCAATTTCAATTCACTCGCTCGTTCGCTTTCGCCCTGACATGGCGCGAGACGGAATTTCAATTTAGAAGAAACTCTTCGTTTAAAATTTAATTTAAGAGTTACGTTGCTGGCAGTTTTATTGTTTATACTGGGAGCTTTGATAAGGATGTAATCATTCGCTTGACATCCTTACATTAAAGAAAAGAATATGAACTTTCAATTACCCGAGGCGTAGAAGGATGAAATTCAGGATCTTTTGATCATATTACTTAACATGTTTCTTTCAGCAGAGGGGTAATCACGTAATATTCCGAACGTGCGTTAAGACAATTTAACTGTCATTTTTTATATAAAAAGTGATATTTAGATCTACCTGACGCGCGTAACAATGCGTAACGTGATTGACTTGCTGGTCGTCGGGTAGATCTAAATGTCACTTTTTATATGGAAATATGACAGTTAGATCTACCTAACGCGCGTTCAAAACGTTACGTGATTACCCCTCAGAACTGGATTTACACTTGTCTATCGGAGTAAAGTATCTAAGCTACACATGTATGTGTCGATTCTTCGATCTGACTAGGCCGTTCCGTTCCTGGCATATATAATTGACGTCGTATCAACTGCGTATTTTTGGGTTATACTTTGTATTAGATACATTTTAGTTACAATGTGTGTTGCTCTAATTCTGATAGAGATTAGAACCAAATCACACACCAATATATCTAACAGTGCTCTCCTGGGACTAAAATCGGTTCATCTCTTTCAAATCCCAATCGCATATCAATATGTCTCAAAATTGTTCTGATAGGGTAGAGGAACCAAAAGATGAACGTTTAAGCGACTATCCCAACTTAACAATTTTTTTTCGAGGAGTGGTGATTTAGTTTGTTTACATTAAATTTTTTTATACGATTTCGTATATAGTCGAGATTAGATATGACTATTTTAAACCATCCTATTACAATACAGTATTTTATTAAAAATGATTTTATGCTGAAGTATGTCATTTTGCCCAGAAGATGAACACTGTGCCCAATAGTTGAACATTTTGACACCAATAGTTGAACGAAGAAAAACGTAACACCGCGCAGCCTCTGACTTTTGGTCTAGTTATTATATAATCATTGCTATAGCAATTTATACTAGTTAACAATCACAATATTGATACTAAACACAGAATAAAACAGTTCAAATGTACCATTTTCATATGGTTACAATTATAAGAGATTATTTTTTACATAATGAATCATTAAAAATTTTTTTTATTAATTTATCATTAGATTAAAATAGATAAATTTTTGGGTTTTATATGTATAAGTCAGATTTCATATTTATTACGTATCTTTGTTATTAAGATGTTCATTGTACTAACCCTTGCCTAAAACTTGAACGAATAAATTTTGTTCGTTCATGTATTGGGCACGATGGCAAAGGAATGAACGGACTAAATTTAACAGAGCGTTCACTTATTGGAATCGAAGCCAAAAGTTGAACGAACTAATTTTATTCGTTCATCTTCTGGGGAGCGGTTCTTTGTTGAACAATCGTGTTTTTCATAGTAAAACAAAGCCCAAAATAACCGTGTTGCGAATGGATACTCACGTTCAACTTTTAGTTTAAAAATCAACAGTTAAAAAACGATTCATTTGAGCCATAAAAGTTTTATGTACCTTTTCAATAAGAATTTATATAAGCATTTGAAAAAACTATACCTTGCCCAGTAGATGAACGCCGTTCATCTATTGGCTCAGGTACAAAAAGTTGGAACCGTTAGTTGAACGCTAAATATCTCTTAAATTAACAATAAATACGCAATTTGTGATAGATAATCCATTAAAGGCATTAATCAATAATCTATATCACGCAAAACAATCCATGTAGATGTTTTATTCAATTATATACATAATTTAGAGCTTAAATTTAAGAGCGCTTTCCTTAAGTAAATCTCCATACAAACGGTGATTTTGGCGCGAGACCTCGACGCGACAACCGCTCACAGCCGTGTGTGTGTGGGAACTGTATGGGAGTTTAAATGCCAGCCTCGGCAAAGGGATGATGCGTTAGGAAAAAAATATCCCGAAGGCGTAAAATGTATCGCGATTTTTTTATTTCAATTTTACGACAAAACGTTCAACTATTGGGTGGTGTTCATCTTTTGGTTCCTCTACCCTAGTTCCCGAAATACACTACCAAATCTAATTGACATCGGAAGCGAAACAAAAGCAAACCTCAAGTTCTCAGAGCAACAATATGACTTCCATAATCGCAGCGACCATACTGTAAACACTTCATTATGCAACCAGTACTTGAAGCGTGGTTATTGAGATGAGTAGGTAAGAGCGACGCGACTCCCGCGGGTAGCCGAGGGGGAAGACGCAGATGAAAAGAAAATGAAACTGCAGCGAGATGATGCCGCCGTCCAGTGCGCTGGGACAAAGGACCAACTATTCAAGTAGAAAATACTTCTACAGTACTACTATTTCTAACGGAGCTGTGAATATTTTCTACTATAAAAATTCGTTCAACTTGCCTTCTATTCACCAAGTAATAGATACTATTTAATTATTTAATTTTAACTTTTGGATCATAAAAAATTGAGAATCTGAACAGTTTTATGAATAGGTATGTAATTAAATTTTTAGGTTAGGTTATTGTTTATATTGTTCGCGAGTACTAATAAAAAACTCACGTCGAAATTATCTTCACAACAGTATAAACTAGTCAAGCACGATACATGATCTCTCTTCATCGCCTTACACCATATTTTTCCTTATATTTGCATCTTTGGGCATATGAAAATATATCTTGTCAGGTGCAGTTTTAATGTTATTTTCACACATACGGACAATACAATATTTATAATAAGCTTTTGTGTGCTCTTCCATTATAATAAGTTGATCTTATAAGCTTTATAATCACCCACTTTTATTAAAACTGTGAATCTAACACTTCGTTGTTAATTTATTCTTAGTGCACGGTGACGTCACTAAATGAGCGCGCCAAAATGGTGGCGTTTTAATCGACCGAAAATGATAGTAGTTTTAATTGATTTTTTTTTGCTTATTTAATAAAATTGTGCAAGTGTTATAATTTTTTCCGGATATATAATTACTTATAGAATAGTTAAAAAAAATTAAAAAATATCATGAATATTCCCTATTGCCATAAGAGTGGTCCCTTTCAAGAAAATAAAAAGCGGCGCCGAATATGATTGAAAGATACGCTTCATCTTTTTACATTTTAATTATCTTATTAACATCCGAAGAGTTTCATGTCGCCCATAGTGAAAATGAATAGGTTCGGCAGTTTAACCGTTTTAGTAAGGATGTAATTGGTTAAAACATTTAATAAAATCTTAATTTAAATGTGTAACGAACACAAATCGACGGAACCGTGCGTGACGCGAGCGGCAACTGACAATTACAACCTACTAGCATTTTCCCGAGTCGTATTAGCCCCCAAAAACTATTGAGAAACTCCGTGACCCGTTACGATTGGCAACAATTAAATAATTTACTAAGTACATTATACCATGGTATACAATTAAAAAAGTGCTCTGTATAGTAAAGTTGTCAACCGGTGTAGCTTGATGAGTAAATAGTTGTAACCCCACTGGCGAAAAAACTGACTGAATATTTTCCCGAACCGAGTTCAAATCTCTGTAAATATTTGTGTAATAAATATGAGTAATTGTTTCTGAGTTTTGGACGTAAATAATTATATTAGGACTTTTGATTTGATTAAGATTGACCCTTAATATTTATTTTTTACTTTGTTTTTATAATCGGCCTACTGAGGATGGTTTCGCTGCGACATGGAACCCGGATCATGACTTCATTACGAAGAGAGGCTTATGAAAAGTCCCGTGTCTCGCTTTGTTGATATAGTGTCGAAAACACATGAGTCAGTATTTGTAGTTGGATTTACTTTATTGCAGTAGTTATTTTTTAAACCCTTACAGTAGTTACGGGTGTAACTACTGTAAAGATTTAAAAAATAAATTTTGAGAAGACTGTTATTTTATCATCATGATGTCTGTTACATTCAGAGTGAGTTGTGCCTATGATGCGTAGGTTAGGTACCTACAGATTCGAAGTCTCATACTTTGAAACGAAGACGCAGCAAACACTCTCGACGATGGTGGACTACTTAAATTGTTTCTTAGTGTAACAAAACTATTAAATTTAAATTAAATAAGCATTTGTTCGTGCACGTGTGCTGACCCTCAAATCTGTGCACAACAAATGTAAAATTGATTTCAGTACGTTTAGTCAGACAAAATTCTCAGCCAATTGAATATAGATAAAGAGCAGTAAAAAAAGCGAGTCTTCCTTGTCCTTGTTAGGTGCCAAAGCGGAACCCGGGCTCGTTTGAGCATTTACCGGGAAAAATGCTAGGAGGTTGATGAGGATGATGTTGTTCCTTTTCAAGCAGTGTGCCAATACCGACTAAAAATGATGATGTTCTAACTGTTCGTCTTCTTATAATGTTCTAACCGAAACAAGTGCTCGTGAGCAAGAATACAGCGTGGAAATCCAATACGAGCAAACCTTTAAATAGTGGTTAGTACAGGACCTAAGAAGCGTATTAAGATATTTTTTGTCTAAAATTACAACGAAAAAGTTAACCATACAAAATAATTCAGCCCGCAATGTAACGTTAAACGTTCAAGTTAAGTCTCGTTGACAGTTAGGTACCTACTTGTCACCACCAAGACTCATATGCGTAACATTGCTACTCGAAATTTAAAAAAAAAACATTATATTCTTTTAATTAAGTGTAACTTAAAAAGTCCCGTTAATTAATGTTGACGCTACTAAACCCTCTGTCTGGTTAAATTATTTGCTTGTAGTGGATTTCCACGCTGTATATCAATAAAGTAGTTTACCATTATTTAACATTACGCTCGCAAACAAAAGAAGGCTGAATATTGATGCTCACGGCGTAGATACGATGTATTGCAAACATAAAAAAGGAATCATAAACGTATTTTTACTCGCGTATCTTAAACAAAGAGTCATGGCAAAAAAACATTACCAGCGTTGAGATACTTTCGGTTCATGCAACGCCATTTGCTAGTTTTCATATTCGTAATAAATGTTCATGATTGGTTTTTTACGCTCAACGCAACGTGAAAGGGAACTATAAATATTGAATGTAAGTTAGATTTTTTTTTATTCATATACATGAATCTAGTCATGATCTTCTTTATATAAAAACCTATTTACGCGTACATAGGTGCGAAGGATGAAAATTGCCTAGGTGGCGATGTGGACGAATTCAACGACGGGTTTGTGGAAGCTGTCCGTGCCACTGGGTTTAAGTTCTTTAAGCCCAAGCGGGCCAATAGACCTAAAAAGCTATCTAGCTCCACTCAAAAGCTCATGAAGGAAAGGAGTCAAATGATTCTGCAGTCTTCAGCCGATGCGACTTTATACCGGCAACTCAATAAACGGATCTCCAAGTCCCTTACCCGCGATCTGCGCCAATTCAATAATAACCGTATTGAAGAGGCCATCGAGCGAAATAAGGGCTCTAAAGTGTTCTCACGAGATCTGTCTATTAGGCAGAGCCAGTTTGCAAAGTTTAGAACTGAAGACGGGAGAGTCGTTTCTTCCAATTCTGAGCTTTTGAGTGAGATAGAGCGTTTTTACGGACAGTCATACACGTCAACTCGCAGACCCGAAGTTGGTCTGGCGGAAGATCCTAGAGCTAGACTAACCCGACTCTATACCAATGACATCCCGGACATCAGCCTGTGTCATTACGAATCGTCTCGCACGCAGGCTTGATGACTTCCAGCCTCCCGAACAAGCCGGTTTCCGAAGAGGCCGGTTTCCGAAGAGGCTTTAGTACCATAGACCACATACACACGCTCCGCCAGGTTATACAGAAGACTGAGGAGTATAACCTGCCCCTCTCTTTAGCGTTAGTGGACTACGAGAAAGCCTTCGATTCGGTCGAAACCTGGGCTGTATTACAGTCTCTCCAGGCGGTGCCTCGGTGCGGTGGTTTAGACTGCCGCTATATCGAAGTACAGGCTTCGTAGCATGGATGGCCTTATCACGCGATAAGTGACAGGATAGAGCATCCGTCCATGGTTCGATGGAACGAAACGACGCGCTTATCCTATCACTTATCGCGTGATAACGCCATCCATGCTACGGGGCCTGAAGTGTTTGTACGAGAACGCCACTATGTCAGTCCGACTTCAGGATCAGAGCTCGAAGCCTATTCCGCTGCAGCGGAGTGTCAGACAAGGGGATGTTATTTCCCCAAAACTGTCCAGCGCTGCACTGGAAGACGTTTTCAAGACTCTGGACTGGAGAAGGTTAGGCATCAACATCAACGGCGAGTACATCACTCACCTTCGGTTTGCTGATGATATAGTAGTCTTGGCTGAGACCATGGAGGACTTGAGTACTATTTTTTTTTTTTTTTTTTTTTTTTTTTGTAATCATTTATTTCAGATATAAATCCATAAATCTTGTTAGTACACAGTTACACAATCAATTAAGATATGTTAGTAAATTAAATTAAGCTATATTAATCTATACTCAGTGTTCAGCTTCCCAGTCAGCTTGACCCGATGTCTGTTAATGCCACAGTCATACCTATCAGCTAATACATTCAGAATATTGCTGGAGCTGCTTCTTGACCGATGCATTAGAGATGCCGCTCGCTTGCGCAAGATGGCGTGAAAACCATCAGTGCGTGCTTCCGCGAACATTTTCGAAGCACTGCAGAACCAAGGCAGCCCCATCAGCATTCTGAATGCATTATTATACTGGACGCGAATGGCGTTAATGGAACGCTGAGTATACCTTACCCAAAGGCTGCTCGTGTAAAATGTCTGGCTGTATGCTTTAAACAGCGTGATTTTGACACTGTCTGTACAGCGAGCGAACCTACGAGCAAGCATATTCCCACGCACCGCCAACGCTCTCCTCTCTCTCTCAATGTCCACGTCGTCTTTTAGGTCTGATGTAACAATGTGCCCCAAGTACTTAAACTTATTAACCCATGTAAGTTCATTTCCATTTAGCCTGATGGGCGGGACATTACCTGGACATTTTTTACCGGCCTTGAATATCATAACTTCACTTTTGGCGTGGTTATATCTCAGCCCGTAGGCTTTGGCATACCTCTCGCAGATTTCTACTAGTTTCCTTAACGCACTAATCGACGGCGCTAACTATGCTCGATGACCTCAGTAAAGCTTCCGAGCGAGTTGGAGCTTAAAGATTGTGATAGATAATCAAACACAATCTTTAAAATGAAAATTAATTATGGTTCTTTCTGTCAAGAGGTGTAAGAAGGTGGTGAATACCTACTTAATGTTATTTTATTTACTTATGCATTATATGCCTACATATATTCAATGAACCTCACCATTGAAAGATGCTCTGTTTTGAGATGTGAGTAAGCACACTGAGCACATACCGAGGTACAATACATACCTATGCATTACAACAACCCAATCTGTATATTTATATTACTTCTTACCAGTGCTTTCACAAGAAACCATAGAATCGGTTCTCTATTTGACTTAAACTATTTAATTATAATCAACTAGGTAATCGTCGCACGTACCTACTCGTTCTGACACCTTTCTCTTGGTGGTCGTGGAAGCAGACATGTACGACAAATACCAAATCAGTTTCACTTGAATAAGTGTAGCCAGATAGACTCCCTCAGTGTAGCCAGCCAGCCAAGTGTAGCCAGATAGAAGCTCAGGTAATATGTGCGTCTCATTAGGCCCGCCATACTCAAGAGGTCTCAAGTGCCTATTTATATACCGACGCTGGCAAAAATATAAATGAGGTTACCGAAGTGATTTTTAGGTAAGATTGTATAAATTTAAGGACATATTATGGAAAAGCTTACGATGTCATCAATACAAATACAAATACAAAAAATACAAAATTTATTTATTTACCTAATGAGTTACAGACAGGAAGAATTACAAAGATTTTTAACATTAGGGTTGCTATAGTCCTCACACTAGGTCGAGCCTGTGTCGTGAGAACTGTAAGGTATTTTCAGAAGAATTTAAACCAAACGTGATGCGCAAAAATACAGTGAGAGGTAGGAAGTTAAACATAGGTACATTCGTAAAATACAATAAGCTTACATTAGGGAAACTAGTTAAATACTTTATTTAAAACTGTAGAGGGATGCTCTGTATGTGTGCGAGTGTTGGTCTGTGTGTGAGTGAATGTTTGTGTGTGTCCATGAGTGATGATGATGTGTTATTTATTGTAAGGGTTTCAGCATGTCTTCAGTCGCCTTATAAGAAAGAGAGATCAGCCATTTTCTAAGGATATTCTGAATATCTTTGTGAGACAAGTTTTGAATATTGGTTAGCTTCGATATTTTATTGTAAATAAATGCAATGCAGCACAGCATCGCACATTTATGGCGTAACCTTTAGATTTAGATGTATAACTAACAACGCTACCTGTGATATTGCTTGCAGTTCAGCCATCAATACCGATATCTCCAATGTTGTAGGATCCTATATTCAGCACAAGTCAACATCTCTCAGATTGTATGTGCGCCAGCCGAACTCACCGTCCTAATTAATCGCTCGCTGCAGGCAGCTATGCGGTTCACACCCTGCCTCAACTCACCTTACAAATGCTGGTTTAACTAGATCCCGAGATTTGTTGCAACTATACGTAATTGGGGATCTTACTTACCTTGGTTAACTTGAAACGAATGGTCTTCATTGTGAATGGAGTCCAGGATGCGCTTGCATTGACACGTTTTGTCTAGCCATCAGTTCTCTAATGAACTTGTTCCCTTCCGTCCTCATTAAGTAGGTTCGAGTGCTTTCGTTTTCTTTTGTTTTATTTTAAAGTTTTTCAAGATTTTGTGAGCGCGATACGATATTGTGCAGTTTAATAGAATCGTGTCAACAAATAAAATTATGCAATTTTAATGTTCAAAAAGTAGGTATTGAATAGTAATTTGCCATAAACCGATTTGCAATAAACGCTTTTTTATTTTAATATTTTGAGCAGAACTCATGGCAAGAATGTCGTAAGATACTAAACGCAATTGTTAAAAACACAAAACGTGATTCCTATTCTTATTAAACAATAAATCATATCTTATTCAAATAAGTTTTGCACCTACGAATATTTTCGATTGCACCGAAAAATTTCCACCATTATTTATAAATATTTCATAGTGTATAAAACATTTTACTTTATATTCGCCGAGGGTCCAATTTCGCATTTTTTTCCATATTGTTTATATTCTTCTTTCTACATAGGACGCACTGATAATGAAAAAAGGGTTGGAAAAACATAATGCAGATTTGCTTAAGTTGAAAAACAATTTCCATGATAACCTCACAGTGAAAACTCAAGGGTCTTTTAATCAAACTATTCTAATAAAAAAGTCAGATGAATAGTTTTCCAAAATAAGAAAAGCCTGCAACAGAGATAAGATTGTGCCATTTGTGCCCCTAGCCGTGTCTGTGTCAGATGAATGAAAATACACAAAATAGAGTGAAATGAATTTCTATGATGCCATTTAATTGCTGCGGCCGCCGTTCATTCTGAAATAATCCTTTGTATGGGTATAAGCCGTTTTCATTAATAGTTCATAGTAGGTAGATATCACGCCTTTCATGCTTACATTCTTAGTATAGTTATGATCAAATTAAGTAATTCTAATAATTAATGATGACTCAAGTTCAAGTTACATCACCGTAGCCTAAGTGAAACTTGTTTTTTTTAAAGTTTATCTATATGATTCAGAAATACGATTCTCTATATGATTTTATTATATACTAACTTTCGCCCGCGACTTCGTCCGCGTTTATGTCGATATGTCGTGCCTCCGTATAAGCTTTTGCCTCTATTTTTCCCTCTAAGGGGATGCTTTTCGGGATTAAAAATATCGTACCTATGTCCCAACTATCTCAATACCAAATTTAATCTTAATCGGTTCAGAGGTGTGAAAATGTATAAAATATGTTATTATCAATCAAGTACTAGAGAAAATAATGTGCGCATGCAATTGAAACAAATGAAGGATTGACCACACCGAAGCTTGGCGCCAAATACACGGTGACGCATCCTAGGCTGAATTTACTCGCAGGCGTCATTTTTCGCGGCATGCCGCACGCGCTCGTCAAACACAATGGATTTTCATAATGCGATGTCGTGTGGGTGAACGCGACCTTATCTGACACGTTATGAACATAAATGTTTGCTGCTTAAACGCGCTATTCAGGCTATTTCAAACTTCAAAGTGGCTGATAAATCTGATGATATTGACAATCAGAATAATGATTAGGCAAAGTTGTCATTCACAGTGTAACAAAAACTATGGAATCTTACAATTACATTCATAGTCAGACTCTAGTAAAGTTCTTCTTATTAATTCAAATCGAAGTCAGTACAATGGCTCGCTTTTGTTGTAAGTGGCTCGCTCGACGACTCAATTCGGCAATCTCCATGTAGTGGAACTTGCTCTCGTTCCATTGTCAGTACCTGCAATATTGCTGTAGTTAATTCGGAATAATAGCACAAAAGCATTATTCCTTGCCTACAAATGTTAATAGAATGCAGTGTTTATGTGTTTATATACACTGGGCTGCAAAATAAGGTATAACAGTTTTAGTTATCGTCACGTATATAAGTGTTATACCTTCTTTTGCAGCCCAGTATATATTGCGTTATTTAGTTCAGTTGACGGACAAAAAAGCAATCAACGCTTTTCTGCTTATATACAGGATGGGCCCTGTAACAGGACCAAATATTAAAAAGGACGCTTCCTTAGAGCATTTGCAGTAACCCCTTGTAACTGATTCATTTTCAAAAAAATTGGTTTTGGAGTAATTTTGATCTAAAGTTATGACCTCCAAGTAATGTATCTTGGCACCACGAGATCATAGCACGGCAGTCAATTCAGATTTTGAGGTAACATCATGTAATGAGTCATAATAGTTTTTGCATTTTTGTTTATAAAAGATATTTTTGTGATTTTTTAATTTTTTTTTTTTTTTTTTTTTAATAGCCTTAAGTGTCCCACTGCTGGGCAAAAGCCTCCCTCTGTTCCTTCCACGTATCCCTATCCTGGGCAGTCTCCCACCAGTCTTGGTCGAAGACGTCAAGCTCGTCTCGCCATCTCCGACGAGGTCTACCGCGACGCCGTGTTCGGTTGTGTGGGACCCACTTGCTGGTGATTTTAGCCCACAAGTCTTCCGGCATGCGGCAGATGTGCCCGGCCCAGTCCCACTTAAGTTTGGCGGCTGCGTGAGCTACGTCAGCTACTTGCGTTTTGGAACGCAGTATTGTATTTCTAATGCGATCTGTTATTTTCACGCCCAAAATACTGCGTTCCATGGTTCTCTGACAAACCTTGAGGGCAGATTTCTGAACTTTTGTCAAAGACCAAGTTTGTGCACCGTAGGTAAGGATTGGAAGAATGCACATGTCCATGAGTTTCCGTTTTAGGGATGTAGGAAGGTATCCCTTCATATACTCCTTCATGGACCAATAGCTCCTCCAGGCGTTTTCGGTGCGTCTAGCAACTTCTTTGTCTTGTCGAGCCTGGAAGGAGAGTATTTGGCCCAGGTATAAGTACTCATGGACATATTCCATTCTTCCGCCATCCACTTCTATGCTCCTTTGGACATGGTTAGTCATGAGCTTGGTCTTTGACATATTCATCATTAATCCGACCTCAAGGCTTGCTCTGCTAAGGTCTTGTAGCATGACACTGAGCTCTGTAGCTGACGATGAGAAAAGAACGATGTCGTCGGCGAAACGTAGATTTGTCAATCGCATTCCACCGACTTCGATGCCCTTGTTTCTCCACCCGGCCGCCAGCCTTCTGAACACTTGTTCAAGGGTACTGGTAAATAACTTGGGTGATAGCGGATCACCTTGCTTGACGCCCTTCTTTATATGGAACGACGGTCCGGGAGACTGTAACTTTATACAAGCGGTGCTTGAGGCGTATATATTGTGTATGAGGTGGATATAGGTGGGTTCTATGCCCTGATCTTGTAGTGCGTTAAATATTGATGAGTGGGTAATACTGTCAAAAGCTTTGCTGTAATCTACGAAGGCTAAATAAAGGGGGATGTTATATTCGTTGTATTTTTCAAGAATTTGATTCAAAGTTTGTAAGTGATCTGTAGTAGAAAGCCCAGGTCGGAACCCTGCCTGTTCAGGAGGTTGGTTACTGTCCAATTGACCAGCAATGCGACCTTCAATTACCTTAATTTTTTTTTAATGTTTTAAAATAAAAAGTTACTCATAGCACTCCAAAAGAGTAAAAAAATACAAGGAAACTTATTTTGGAGATATTTTTAAATCTTTTTTTTCACGTAAAACCACTTGGAAATAATAGTTTTTTATTTTTATTTAATAATAATATAATTTGAGTAGTACATTTTGGTATACATTATTTACACCAGCGGAAATCTCTGGGGTTTATATGCTGATGAATAGGTCGCTATGGTACATTCATTTACTTGACTACATCACCGTTATAGACTCATAATCTCCACTTATAATAAATCTCTAAATTAAAAAAAGAATCAGCCAGTTTGAAACTAAGCTTTGCGCGGTTCGAATGTTCTCAGCATCCCATGAACGGAAAAATATGAAACATTTTATATAGGTACATTATTATTCTAGCTGCAACTTAGGATAGTTTTTATCCGACTGCGACAGTTAATTAATTTTCCGAAATATACGACTTCATTTAATTTTTCATTTATTTTTATTGAAATCAAACGCTGCTCCAACTGTCAGCTATAAGAACCGTCAAATTTTCGTCAAAATGGCGGAATTGCTTTGCCTTTCACTTATTAATAATTTAAATCCCGTCTACGATAGACCTTTACGAGACAAATGCTAAAATATAAACCATAAAAAAATATTCGATTCTGATATGAGAACTTATATGCGCAAATGTCGTTTTATGTCGTAATTTCAATAAATGAAATCAACAAATTTGAACAATATAATTAACACGAATTTGTTTTTTTTGAATGACAATGGCACGCGCTCGGCGCATTCAGCCAAAGTACCTGCGGCGCTACCACGAAAACCGATACTCAATGTTCATATATTTGCATCCCTGTCACTCGAGTATGGTTAGTGCGATAGAGATAGAGATACCCGAATATTTTCGAATTCCGAAGTTCGTGGTTATAGCTCAGGAATCGAAAATATGGTAAATAATCATAATGTATTTTCTCGAAAAAGAATTTAAAATAAATATAGTCAAATGGAGAAAAAAACAAAGCAAGAGGTTATATAGGTAATGATTAAGTTATAAGAGTCCAAAGTTTTAAGAGGGGGTATGTTCTGTCCCTTTTCCGCAAAACGCACCTTCATATGAAACGATTGTTTTTTACTATGACGCTCGAGTATATTGACGTCACAGTCTCTCATCGTTTTCTCACTCTAACAAGCGACATTAAAACGGATGTAGCTTCATAATTTTTTGAGATATTTGAATGGGAGTTTCATTATCTTCTATCTATTTATCTCCACTTATAATAAATCTCTAAATTAAAAAAAGAATCAGCCAGTTTGAAACTAAGCTTTGCGCGGTTCGAATGTTCTCAGCATCCCATGAACGGAAAAATATGAAACATTTTATATAGGTACATTATTATTCTAGCTGCAACTTAGGATAGTTTTTATCCGACTGCGACAGTTAATTAATTTTCCGAAATATACGACTTCATTTAATTTTTCATTTATTTTTATTGAAATCAAACGCTGCTCCAACTGTCAGCTATAAGAACCGTCAAATTTTCGTCAAAATGGCGGAATTGCTTTGCCTTTCACTTATTAATAATTTAAATCCCGTCTACGATAGACCTTTACGAGACAAATGCTAAAATATAAACCATAAAAAAATATTCGATTCTGATATGAGAACTTATATGCGCAAATGTCGTTTTATGTCGTAATTTCAATAAATGAAATCAACAAATTTGAACAATATAATTAACACGAATTTGTTTTTTTTGAATGACAATGGCACGCGCTCGGCGCATTCAGCCAAAGTACCTGCGGCGCTACCACGAAAACCGATACTCAATGTTCATATATTTGCATCCCTGTCACTCGAGTATGGTTAGTGCGATAGAGATAGAGATACCCGAATATTTTCGAATTCCGAAGTTCGTGGTTATAGCTCAGGAATCGAAAATATGGTAAATAATCATAATGTATTTTCTCGAAAAAGAATTTAAAATAAATATAGTCAAATGGAGAAAAAAACAAAGCAAGAGGTTATATAGGTAATGGTTATAATAGTCCAAAGTTTTAAGAGGGGGTATGTTCTGTCCCTTTTCCGCAAAACGCACCTTCATATGAAACGATTGTTTTTTACTATGACGCTCGAGTATATTGACGTCACAGTCCCTCATCGTTTTCTGACTCTAACAAGCGACATTAAAACGGATGTAGCTTCATAATTTTTTGAGATATTTGAATGGGAGTTTCATTATCTTCTATTTATTTATACATAATAAATGCCTATGTCCTGACTGACTTATTCACTCAATCACTCACTCACTCACTCATCAACGCACAGCCGAAACTACTAATCTTAGAGAGTTGATTTTTGCACAGTATGTTGCTTTTATAACGTGGGCTAGGGATAAAAAGGGATTTTTGAAAATTCTACCCCTAAGGGGGTAAAATGGGGGTGCAAAGTTTGTATGGGAGAACCTTTTTTTTTTGAGCTTTAGACTTAAACTTTGTAGAAAAATTAGTTATTCGAATACAAATGAAACACTTTCAGCGTTTTGGAAAATTCCACCCCTACGGGGGTAAAATAGGGGTGCAAAGTTTGTATGGGGGAAACATTTTTTTTTTAAATAGAGACTTAAAACTTTGTAGAAAGATCAGTCATTAGAATACAAATAAAGATTTTTCAGGGTTTTAGAAAATTCTACCCCTAAAGGGGTAAAATAGAGTGCAAAGTTTGTATGGGAAAAACTACTTTTTTTTAAATAGAGACTTAAAACTTTGTAGGGAAATTATTCATTAGAATACAAATAAAGTACCTAGCTTCAGTGTTTTAAAAAAATCTACCCCTAAGGGGGTAAAATAGGGGTGCAAATTTTGTATGGGGGAAACAATATTTTTTTTAAATAGAGACTTAAAACTTTATAGAATGATTAGTCATCAGAATACAAATTAAGTACTTTCTGCGTTTTAGAAAATTCTACCCCTAAAAATAGGGGGCTAAAATAGGGGTGCAAAGTTTGTATGTGGGAAACTATTTTTTTTAGCTAGAGTCCTAAAACTTTGTAGAAAGATTATTTAAATACAAAGAAAGTACTTTCAGCGTTTTGGAAAATTTCACCCCTAAGGGGGTAAAATAGGGTGCAAAGTTTGTATGGGAAAAACATATTTTTTTTTAATAGAGACTTAAAATTTTGACGAAAAATTACTTATTAGAACATGAAAAATACTACATTCGGCGTTTTACAAAAATCATTCCCTAAGGGGGTTAAAAGTTTAAAAGGGTGCAAGGTTTGTATGGGGAACACTTTTTCTGAGCTAGACACTTAAAACTTTGTAGAAAGATTACTTATAAAAATACAAAAAAAAAGACTTTCAGCGTTTTGAAAAAATCTATCCCTAAGGGGGATAAAAAGGGGTGCAAAGTTTTTATCAGGGAAAGTTTATGTTTTTGAGTTAGAGACTTGAAACTTTGTAGAAAGATTACTTATTAAAATACAAAAAAAGAACACAAATCGTTTTAGAAAATTCCACCCCTAATAGGGTTAAAAAGGAGAGCAAGCTTTGCATGGGCAACACTTTTTTTTGAGTTAGACTTAAAACTTTGCAAAAAGATTACTTATTAGAATACTAAAAAAGAACTTTCAGCGTTTTAGAAAACTCCATCCCTAAGGGGATCCTTAAGATCCTTAAGAAGGGTAGCCAGTGTTGTGTGGGAAAAACTTTTTTATTTACTAGACTTAAAACTATTCAAAATGTTACTTATTAAAATTAATAATAAAGTACTTTCAGAGTTTTAGAAACCCCTAAGGGGGTTAAGAAAGCTTTGTATGGGCAACACTTTTTTTGAGCTAGAGACTTAAAAGTTTACGAAAAAAGTTCTTTCAGCGATTAGAAAAATTCAACCTCTAAGGGGGTTTAAAAGGGGGTTCAAATTTTAAATGGCGAGCAATAAAATTTTAAAGTGTGAGTAAGAGATTTTTAACTTCGGTCTTATTCTGTACGTTAAAAGACTACAAAACTGATTTCAGAGTTTTTCCAAATTCATCCCCTAAGAGTGTTAAAATTGGTTCAAAGTTTGAGTATTTCAAGGCATTTTTAAAGTATGAGATTTTTAACTTTGGTTTTAGACTGTTTGTTCACAAACTAGAAAATGAACATCAACTTTTTTTAAAATTATAATATATAGAATATAAAAGAGGGTTCAAATTTTGTATTGAGAGAAATCATTTTCTAAGACGATAAAAAGTTCTACGCGGACGAAGTCGCGGGCAACAGCTAGTAAATAATAAATGCCTATGTCCTGACTGACTTATTCACTCAATCACTCACTCACTCACTCATCAACGCACAGCCGAAACTACTAATCTTAGAGAGTTGATTTTTGCACAGTATGTTGCTTTTATAACGTGGGCTAGGGATAAAAAGGGATTTTTGAAAATTCTACCCCTAAGGGGGTAAAATGGGGGTGCAAAGTTTGTATGGGAGAACCTTTTTTTTTGAGCTATAGACTTAACTTTGTAGAAAAATTAGTTATTAGAATACAAATGAAACACTTTCAGCGTTTTGGAAAATTCCACCCCTACGGGGGTAAAATAGGGGTGCAAGGTTTGTATGGGGGAAACATTTTTTTTTTAAATAGAGACTTAAAACTTTGTAGAAAGATCAGTCATTAGAATACAAATAAAGAACTTTCAGGGTTTTAGAAAATTTTACCCCTAAAGGGGTAGAATAGAGTGCAAAGTTTGTATGGGAAAAACTACTTTTTTTTAAATAGAGACTTAAAACTTTGTAGAGAAATTATTCATAAGAATACAAATAAAGTACCTAGATTCAGTGTTTTAAAAAAATCTACCCCTAAGGGGGGTAAAATAGGGGTGCAAATTTTGTATGGGGGAAACAATATTTTTTTTAAATAGAGACTCAAAACTTTGTAGAAAGATTAGTCATCAGAATACAAATTAAGTACTTTCAGCGTTTTAGAAAATTCTACTCCTAAAAATAGGGGGCTAAAATAGGGGTGCAAAGTTTGTATGTGGGAAACTATTTTTTTTAGCTAGAGTCCTAAAACTTTGTAGAAAGATTATTTAAATACAAAGAAAGTACTTTCAGCGTTTTGGAAAATTTCACCCCTAAGGGGGTAAAATAGGGTGCAAAGTTTGTATGGGAAAAACATTATTTTTTTTAATAGAGACTTAAAATTTTGACGAAAAATTACTTATTAGAACATGAAAAATACTACATTCGGCGTTTTACAAAAATCATTCCCTAAGGGGGTTAAAAGTTTAAAAGGGTGCAAGGTTTGTATGGGGAACACTTTTTCTGAGCTAGACACTTAAAACTTTGTAGAAAGATTACTTATAAAAATACAAAAAAAAAGACTTTCAGCGTATTGAAAAAATCTATCCCTAAGGGGGATAAAAAGGGGTGCAAAGTTTTTATCAGGGAAAGTTTATGTTTTTGAGTTAGAGACTTGAAACTTTGTAGAAAGATTACTTAATAAAATACAAAAAAAGAACACAAATCGTTTTAGAAAATTCCACCCCTAATAGGGTTAAAAAGGAGAGCAAGCTTTGCATGGGCAACACTTTTTTTTGAGTTAGACTTAAAACTTTGCAAAAAGATTACTTATTAGAATATTAAAAAAGAACTTTCAGCGTTTTAGAAAACTCCATCCCTAAGGGGATCCTTAAGATCCTTAAGAAGGGTAGCCAGTGTTGTGTGGGAAAAACTTTTTTTTTTTCTAGACTTAAAACTATTCAAAATGTTACTTATTAAAATTAATAATAAAGTACTTTCAGAGTTTTAGAAAATTCCACCCATTCCAAGGGGGTTTAAAAGGGGGTTCAAATTTTAAATGGCGAGCAATAAAATTTTAAAGTGTGAGTAAGAGATTTTTAACTTCGGTCTTATTCTGTACGTTAAAAGACTACAAAACTGATTTCAGAGTTTTTCCAAATTCATCCCCTAAGAGTGTTAAAATTGGTTCAAAGTTTGAGTATTTCAAGGCATTTTTAAAGTATGAGATTTTTAACTTTGGTTTTAGACTGTTTGTTCACAAACTAGAAAATGAACATCAACTTTTTTTTTAATTATCCCCTAAAAGAGGGTTCAAATTTTGTATTGAGAGAAATCATTTTCTAAGACGATAAAAAGTTCTACGCGGACGAAGTCGCGGGCAACAGCTAGTCATAAATAATTACAATACAGACGTATTGGGTTCAGATAGGTAGTTGGTTTATTTTATAAAGAAGAAGATACCTGACGTTTCTTTTCCCATGCACATTGACAAAATTAGGCAATTTGAACATAGCTTGCCATGGTATATTTTGTCTAAGGTTGCTTTTTCTTACATTTAATACTAATTGCTCTTTGTACGCATACTCTTCTTTTAAAATACATAGTTTATTTTTTATTAAACACTGACATTACTTCACAATGATTAAACAAACGCTCATAGTTTGGGGATATTTTTTACTTGTGTTTTTGGGTACAATGTTTTTAAGCAATCTAATTTGTAGTTGTGGGTCACGTACGGTGCTGTCTGAAAATCAGCGCTGTAGGTGTCTGTCTGACACCTCGGCATAATGCTGAGACAGCGACCTATTCACTGCCGCGAAGACACACACACAATATGTGTTAAATTGTAATGTATGCCTACTCCCTTTGTCTCTGTGTGTCTTTTGTGTAGTAAATAAATGTCTTCTTTCTTTCTTTCTTTCTTTCTTAGTTTATAAATATCGTTCAGGTACCTAAGTTTTGTAAGTTCTACCATAACTGCTTAGTCCGTATGTAACCACTGAATCTGCCATGGAGGTATACAATAGCTTAAGTGTGCGATAAGGTAGTTTATAATGTAAAGTTGACAGTTGAACGGACTATCATAACATGTGTGAAAGAGAGATGTTTTTTTTTAATTAAGTTTAAGTCATTGTTTTTTTTTTTTTCTTTTTTGAAGATGAAAGCCCAAGCATGTCAATCTATATAGGTTACCGCAAATGAGAATATATTGCTATATTTTATCCTAGTGACAATATTATTGTATTTATCTCATATTTACTCTAAACAAATAGATTTAGTAACTTATGTACAATACTACAACATTGTTAAACATGGTAAGAGGTGAGTTACCTATTTCTAAAACTATTTATGCTGCTTATTCTTAACACTATTAATTACTTGCAATTTAAAAGATGCCTTTAAATATCTAAATATATCTACGCTACTGAAATCCGCATTATAAGTTCGAGCAATTCGTGTGAGCACGTTATTCTTAGCGTAGTTGGTGCCATGCATTGGCACGTGTAACATTTAGCCTGAGAACTTTACGGTTTCTCTCTATGAAAACACAACAATATATAGATATCAGCCATATTTTTACACCAAAAAATAGGTTGGGTAATTTGACTAAATATTGATTAATAATACACCTAAATTTAATACCGCAACGGTACAAAATAATTAAAAGTAATCTATATAAATTCCGTAAAAATCAGGCGAAAATGATATAAGAATTATTTACTTTATGATATACTACTTCTATTTATGTTCTTTGTGATGCATGTAAAATACACTTAGTCTTGTTAATGAAAATTCGTAATTCATAATATTTTTATTAAAGTAAAAATTAAAAATTCATACCGATAATAGCATAATAGGTATCATTATAGTTATGGTTTATATATGTCTCTTTTACGTGACTAGACACTTTTTATACTGAATACACCCAAAATACCTAAAGTTATAAAAAGTTTGAAAAAGTCGTGCGAAATAAATATATCAGTCAAACAATAGACACAGATCTTTCCTAAAGGTCAAATTGAAATAAATGAAATGATAAACCACCTTAAAATACATATTAAGTGGTTTTAAATATATCATCACTTACAATAGGCGCGAGAGGGGAATGCGCGGTGAGCGGAAGGGTACGGCGCGGCGGCAAGAGGCGCGCGCGGGTGAACAAATGACAAGCAGTGTTGCCGGTGCGGATCTTTTGGTCCGATTTCGGATAATTCAGACCTCTGGCGGATCTTGTACGGATCCTGAATCAAATCGGACTATTTCGGATCCTATCCTACGGGAGAGCTATAACCACGAACTTCGTATATCTCCGTCTCTATCGCACTTATGGTTTATGGTACTCGAGCGACAGAGACGGAGACATACGAAGTTCTGGATTCGAAGTTCGTGTTAGCGCCGCTGTTATTTTGTATATTTTTTATTTTTATTAAAACTGAATACATCAATTCTTTCTATATATAGTCAGTCCCCGTAAACATAGTTCGATTTTTATAATTTTTGGATATGTTGTAGATATAATAAAAAACTAGGTTTGTACGTTTTGATTTTTAAGAAATATTGCTTACTTAAAAAGTTATTAGCATCTAAAAATCTATATTATTGACTAAACAACTTATTTTTATGGGGAGTTGAGGTGGGGGGTGAAAGTTTGTATGGAGCTACGATATAAACAAGTTCCATATGGACGAAGTCGCAGGCAGAACCTAGTAAGATTTAAAATCAATTCTGTTTAATGCTAATTTGAATTGCTTTAAAAATATTATTTGCTTGTTTTGTTTCTCGGTCAAAAAGGGGTATAAATATCGAACTCGGTCACAAAATTTCACAAGAATCAGTTGAGAGATGCGACCTAGTCAGACAGCCGGACATACAACAGCATTTTTGCCCAAGCGGAAACCGAGAAAACCAAATTTTACGAGAATCGGTTGACAGATGCGACCTATAGAGAGAACAGCTTGACAGCCGGACATACAAAAGCATGACATCATTTACATAAAAAATACGATTAAGCGTAATTAACAAAACAATTTAATGATTTATTTTTCTTTTATTTTACAAATGTACATTATACAGGGTGAATGAATATTAACTGTTAATTTTTTTCCCAGGCATTAGGTATAAATAAAATATGCCATTTCTGAAAACAAAAACGTACTTAACTTCTGTGCTATTATAACAAGTATATCTGAAATAGTGACGATCTTCGTCTTCTTATATTTCTAATCAAATGATACCAACACTGTTTTATAAACCAATGCTGCAACTATACGGCATACTATAACGGCAGTGCCCCCGCTAAGTCGTGCAAAACAAAGAGGCACGGCCGTACCATCCTTTTCTTGAAGCCATTTTCAACATCCTGTAATTTTGTGCTGGCTAAAGCCAGAAACGTGACTCCTCAGTAACATATAGGGCATAATATGGCTTACATATATTCTCAATAACATTCAATGTCAGGGTACAGCTGCCTATGACAACTCGACAGTTTCATCTGATGATGAAGACGCAAATACGTTACCAAATGATGAGGATCAAGTTACTAGCGATAATGAATTAGAAAATGACGATGATTCTTTAGCCATTTCTAATATAGAATTAAATGGAAATATAAATGAGCATCACTCTGACGTACAAGTTGATGATGAGGATATATTAATTGTGATCGAAACGTGCGATTCAGATCATGATAATTAGTGTTTTCGAAGTTCTGATCAGATATTAACATATGGCCTACAAATGTTAATTTTCATCGAGTTTTTATTATAACTACTACATTGTAGTTATACATATATACATGTATTACTCGATTGGTAGTACCCTGACAGGGTGAGTTAACTGTGATTTATAAAGGTTTCATACAATGGATATACTTATGTACCTATGTATATTTTATAAAAGAACAGAATTAGACTGACACTAATTAATTTATGTTATCTTTCTAATTACTTATAAATATTAATGTGACAGAAATGTTTAACTTTCATTGAGCGTTCATTGTGTGTGTTTATACTTCTAAAGCTTGGTCAATTGATGATGGGTTGTGAGTATGGGACACTTTGAGATACAATGGTGAAATAACTTTATCGTGACGTGTCGGTCACATCGATCGTGTCAGTACGAGTATGTGCAATGTAAAACTAGAACCTCGTAAGGCTGTTCTATCATTAGTATTGCATTGATAGAAGCAAATGAGTAGTTAAGACTTCTATATTTTTTTGATTGTAATTTAATTAAGAATTCGATTCATTACTTTCAATTGTAACAAATACCTACACGATTTCCTGTTTTGTTAAATGTCGTATTTACGTTTTTATGATACATATTTATTACTTTTTCATTGACAGAGACAGTGACGATCATAATAAGAAAATCCGTCTAGATAAGCATTTCTTAGCTATATCGCATAATGATATATTTATTGCTTCAAACACTATCTCATTTTACAATAAGTATATCCCTACACATTATGATACTTATTTATAGAATGTGATATTATTTTATAATATCGTAAGACTAATTTAATTGATGTCATCTACCTAATTATTTATACACATTAATGTGACAGAAATGTTTAGCGTTCATTGTGTATGTTTATACTTCTAAAGCTTGGTCAATTGATGATGGGTAGTGAGTGTGGGACACTATGAGATACAATGGTGAAATAACCTTATCGTGACGTGTCAGTCACATCAACTAGTTAATTAACCAGTAAATGTGTCCAGTCGATATGACAGACACGTGATGATAAGGTTATAAACAAACATCGAAGGCTCGTGGCATCTCAGGTAGCATAGTGATGCGACACAACGTTTTTCATGCGGTATTTTCGATACGATAAAATAACCAATGAGTAAGTTTTGTATTTCAACCTTCATAGTTATATTTATCAAATATCTGTGAAGTGGGCAATTATGAAAAACATCAATATCAATTTGTCAATATGAAATATGTCATTGTCATTTATTCAATAATTATTAAAAGACGTGTCGCGAGTGTTGCGTTCGTGAAATATTTATCAAATAATGGAGGAAATCATGAAAAAACATCCAGAAATCGTGCTAGAAGGTGATAAAGTAAAATGCACCCGTTGTGATGTTTTTCTGGTCTGCAAAACACATAACGTAAACAAACATTTAAAATGTATGAAGCACAACAACGAATCCTTAGGCAACTCATCTTTAGAGGATTTGGTTTTAAATGTACCGGAGCTTGAGATAAGGGAAGATAAGTGTTTTTGTTTAACATGTCAAACGTATTTAAAATCAAAAAAGTATAATATACGGAAACATTTAGATTCGGACACTCACAAAAATAAAAACAAAGTAATGCAAAAAGAGTTTAATAAGGACCTTACAGAGTTTATGATCACGTGTAATATTCCATGGTCACAAGCAAATAACCCGAACTTCAAAAAATTTATTGAAAGTTGTATTCATAATAAATATGGAAGCAATGTAGCTATGCCTACCGATACAACATTAAGAACGAATAGTCTACCTACATTGTTTAATGAGAAAAAAGAAAAAAATAAAAAAGAGTTAGAAAATGCATATATATATTTAAGTGTGGATGAAATAACTGATGGAAATGGTAATGATGTTCACAATGTTATAATTGGAAGCCTACAACAAACGTCATCAATGCCACATATTTTTGCATCAAGACATTTCGGGGCAACAAACAATCAAACAATTCAAAATTTAGTAAACGAAACATTAAAAGACTTGTGGGGTGAAAAATATGAAAACAACAAGAACAAGTTTCTTTTTTTACTACTGATGCTGCCGCGTACATGGTCAAGGCGGGGAAAAAATTAAAAGAAATGTATCCTAATTTGACCCACTTGACATGTCTAACCCATGGATTGAACAGAGTTGCCGAAACGGTTCGCTTGATATATCCAAAAGTAAATGATCTAATAAACACTGTAAAAAAAGTTTTTTGTCAAGGCTCCACGTCGAATCAAAATATTTAAAGAAAAGTTCCCCAACACACCCTTGCCACCTAAGCCCGTTATAAGCAGATGGGGCACCTGGCTTGAGGCAGTCAAGTACTATGAAAATCATTTTGATAAAGTGAAGGAAATAATTTTGAGCTTAAACTCCACAGAAGCCAGTTCAATTAGAAATGCAAAGAGATTATTGACACTGGGTGGTTTACAAAATGATATAAGTTTTATCAATCAAAATTTTGGTATTTTGGCCACGTCAATTAAGGAATTAGAACGTAGAAGCCTTAAGCTAAACGAGTCTTTGGAAATCGTTTTTAAAATTGAAAAATTATTTTCGTTACTTAGACTGCACCCAAAAGGTAAACTGGTTTACCAAAAACTAAAAATAGTGTTATTAAAAAATCCAGGATATCAAACAATAAAACATATCAATAATTTGTTACAAAACAAAGAAGTTGAAATCAAGGAAAACATTAACAAAAATACACTGCAACATTACAGAAGAATGTTTTTCTTACCCATTACGTCAGTCGAAGTTAAGAGATCATTTTCGTACACCAAGTGGATTTTTACAGATAGAAGACGTAGAATAACTTCTTACAATTTAGAACAAATATTAATTGTGTATCACGAATGTCACATATTAAATGGTTGAATTGGAAACAATCTTTTTTTTAATTTGGGTCCTTTATCGACTTGGCTACATCACTAGTCTGTGATAAACGTCAAATGCTACCTAGATGCCACGAGCCTTCGATGTTTAGTTATAAACATGCCTGCTTCTCGCAGTGTCCCAGGTCCACTACCCATCTGAAACTGACCATGAAAAGGATAAAAGGATAAACCAAACTGTGATTTGACAATCTTTTGATCTCAATATACCTACGAGTATCACACTATGTGCAATGTAAAGCTGGAACCTCGTAAGGCTTTTTCTATCATTAGTATTTAATTGATATAATCAAATGAGTAGTTAAGACTTCTGTATTTCTTAGATTGTAATTAATTTAAGAATTCGATTCATTACTTTTAACTGTAACAAATACCTACTGCAAGATTTCCCGTTTTGTTAAAAGTCGTGTTAACGCTTTTATGCTACATATTAATGACTTTTTCATTGACAGAGACAACATATAACGATCATAATAAGGAAATATATCTAGATAAGATTGTTTTAGCTCTCGCATAATTATATTAGTTATATTATGTTTATTTCTTGAGAGTATTTCAGTTTGTCTAATTTAGAGTCAGCTGCCAAGCTTACAATTTTTTTTCTGATTCTAATAAAAAAACTGTTTATTTTATTCCTAAATAGTTTTATTTGAAACCACCCATAATAAAGTAATAATTATAGTAAAATAAATTAAGCGTATAATTATTACTTTTTTATCGAGCTCTAGCGTGATCCGTCTATAAAAACGCATTCTGGCTTTCGTTTTAAAACAGGATGCTCGAATCTGTGTATACACAACAAAAGGAGTAAAATAGAGTGAAAAGAACTTTAGTATATATTTCCGACCTATGTTGATATGACGCATCCCATTGTGTATATAAAGTTTCTTCTTATTCCAGCATGATGTTTTAAAATGAGAATCGTTCCTAAATAGTTTTATTTGAAACCACCCATAATAAAGTAATAATTATAGTAAAATAAATTAAGCGTATAATTATTACTTTTTTATCGAGCTCTAGCGTGATCCGTCTATAAAAACGCATTCTGGCTTTCGTTTTAAAACAGGATGCTCGAATCTGTGTATACACAACAAAAGGAGTAAAATAGAGTGAAAAGAACTTTAGTATATATTTCCAACCTATGTTGATATGACGCATCCCATTGTGTGTATAAAGTTTCTTCTTATTCCAGCATGATGTTTTAAAATGAGAATCGTGCGTCCTGGGGACTCTTTACTGAGATGTAATGTAGGTAAGTCCACAACTAATATTTTGGTGTTAGCTGAGGGTTTTATTATAACCTTAATCTTTATAAGTGAGTAATAACTATCTCAGTTCGACCTAATAGTGTTATAGAGGAGTTAAGAAAATAAAATAACTCCAAAAGTATTACTTGAGCTTTATTGAACGCTCTTAAGTAGGTTTTAGAGATATAAGAGTGTTACTCAAACGCATAGTTTTTTAGGATATCTTTCGGCTGCTGTGTCTCAATAATTTAGTACTTATTGAAAGATACTGAAAGAAAAAAACACGTATTTTTGTTTTTCTCTAATCTAAGACATCCACTGTGAAAATTTGAACGGTTGATAAAATTTCACCCTGTATAGAGAAACTTACACCGTGTACAATAAGATATAGAACAAACCAAGAAAACACACACATCTAAGAAAATTACAATTATATTAATGAATACTATACGTACAAATACTATAAATATATACATTAGGTATATAATAAAGTATTCATCTTATTCACATGTCGTTGGAAAGCCACATCTTCAAATTACGCTTGAGTGATGCAATGCCGTAAGGCACCGAAACGTGGTCGTGGTCTTACTATGGGCCTCATAAGAAGGCTCAAAGTCACCCAAAGGGCAATGGAGAGGGCTATGCTGGGAGTTTCTCTGCGTGATTGCATCAGAAATGAGACTAAATATCCGCAGCAGAACCAAGGTCGATAGCCCTCCGAATCGCTACACTTAAGTGGCACATTGCACGTAGAACCGATGGCCGTTGGGGCGGAAAGGTTCTCGAGTGGCAACCACGTACCGAAAGGCTCAGCGTGGGTCCCCACAAGCTGGACTGATGACCTGGTAAAGGTCGCGGGGTCCGCTGGATGCGGGTGGCACAGGGCCGTTCATTGTGGCACACTTTGGGACGATGATGATATTGATGATGATGATACAATGCAACAGACTGGGACTGTCTTAGCAACAATACAAGGCCCACTCATTCCACAGCTTCACAGCGGGCGCCGTAAAATATTTTGAATATGTGCGCGTCTTATGAGACGGCACCGTAAGGGTAAGGTTAGCACTCGACCGCAAGCGATGACTACTTACTGTCATCGGCCAAATAACTAAAACGCTCTAAGGTAACTATTCTCCTCTGGGCACTCGTCATATCAGCCGAAAGACAGCCACTGCTGGAGATATATGCCTCCCCCAAAGAACTACCTACGTAACACAATTTACAAAAAAACATTAAAATCACTAAAATAAAAATTGATTGGGCAAGAGCAAGGGCAAGGGCTACGCAGCGTAGGTATAAATTCAAAAATCACGGACCTTGCATGAACAAGCGAAGCGACAATACAAATTTGGCCTTGGAGGTGGCGGCACAGCACGTGCTACTCAATGCCTACATTTCGCCGTGCGTTCAAAAATAATCCTTAATTATAGGGCAATTAGGTCCAAATCAGATTGGAAGTGTAAGTTGTAAGTGAGTATATTAACGAAAATAAATAATATTGGTTGTATTATTGTTCCGTTGATATTCTGAGGGCTTAAATTAAAGGTCTCCGAAAAAAATGCAACTGATATATATTTGCGATCTATGTTATTACGGAATAACAAAAAAGCAATTTTCCAAACACATATGTTGTTTTATTTCAAATGATAGTTTTTGGAAATAATATTAGTTATTAATGTCTAGCTGAAAAAAACTTATATTATTATTTTCTTTGAGTAAATTTGACAAGAACTTAAACGACCGTTTTAATTTAAAAGCTCATATTTCCCGTTGCATATATTTTTGTATTCAAGTCATACATTTTAGAACTAGCATTTACAAAGAAGTTTCCATTATAAAAATACTGATACCATGTTTGCGGACAAAAATCACCAGTTTTCAGCCACAACTTTTTTTTCCGTACTTCCGGTCCGCAAAAACGTAATATTTTTAAATATAGGTTCTTAAAATCACATATAAAAACCGTAAAAAAAAAATCAGCTTGATATTGAATTATTTCCAAAAAAACCGTAAAGTTCTCAGGCTAATTGGGTTATGACGAGTGCGACGAAGACGAGCATTAAACATTATTTGAGAGACCAATTCGGGACAGTCCAAGCGATAGTTCAGTTCAGTATGTGCATAGCTTTGGTTTTTTGAGCATTAATGACAAGCCCCATATCGTGCGACCAGCGGCACAGCAGGTCGAAGTTTGCCTGCATTTGCTGTTCTGCCTTTACAATCTCTGTGTCCGCGACTATCAGGCAGGTGTCGTCCGCAAACTGGTAATACGGAACACTCTCTGATCATAGAACACATTTCATTGCGCTTGTGATTCTTCTGGAGTCACAAGTGTCCATAGGCGACGGTACCAGCTTAACATCAGGAAGGCCGTTACCTTGTTTGCCACCGTCGTAGTATAAAAAAAAAATGACGTATTTAAGATATTCACTCGGCCCAATTATTGAGCCTTGGGCTGTGCCCATAGTGGTTTCTATGCCTGAACCTGTACTCATTACGTTGTCTATTTTATCAAATGTTTTTCGGTAGTTATGATAGTTTTTGAACCAAGTCAATAGAGGGCCCTGTATATTCCAGGTTGGTACAACTTGTCATATAAAGTGTTAAAATGCAACATGTCGAACGCTTTGCTAAATTCAATGAAAACAACGATCACAAGCTTAATAATCTACAGTTTAATATTTTACTCCTGTTACAGGGCCCACCTTGTATAATTATATTGAATGTCTATTGAAACTATGGTTTTATTTAACAGTCCCTGATTAGTATTGTAAAACGAATGTAAAGACACATTCACTATCAGGAATCGCTAAGCGCTTCGACGCTCGTAGGTGATCCCGTGGTTTTCCCGCTAAGTAGCGGAAAGTCTTCGGCGTAGTAAATGTGTTAAGGCGCCCTAGGTTCATGGTCTTCTCTCCCTCTAACTAAGCATAAGCGTGAGTGAGATGGAAGTGCGTGTTCGGAACGTTCACGTTTTTTAATTTTATTTTTACAATAATTATGGTTTTAAAAACTCTGTTTGCTTAACTTCGCTGAACCTACGGTGCCTTAAACATCCCAAAACGTCTTGTTTTGCTGAGCCAGCGACACTGCATTGTGTTAATGGGATTGGTATGCGCAATCTGAATTATAATGATAATTTAGGTTATAATCTTAACCTATTCAGGGCCCATGACGACACATATGCGTCAGAGCGCTACGAGCGCTTTTCGCTACATACGAGGTTTAACCTACTACAGAATAGGGCGTAGCACTACGAGATTAGCGTGGCCATGAAAATATAAACCGTTTTTACTTGTGTTTTCATATATTTGAAACCTGCATATCAAGCATGCGTGTTTTCAGATATTTCATATTATATCTGAAACCACGGCTTTCGTATCTATTTCACTGGTGCATATTCACCCTTAATCGCGCATTCACGAGTGAATAAAATAAAGTGTGAATGACAAACAAAGCTTGACTTCAGCGCAATAAACGAATAGGTGTTTTGACCGAGTTTTTTATGTCAGACCTGTACTGCCGCAGTGCAAAAAATTCCATATTGTAAAGCAGTAGTTTGACTTACCAAATAGTTTCAAATGAATGTCAAACTTTGACGTAGTCTTTACTTGTTTAAGATAAGAACAATCACTTTCCGTAAAAAAAATGCAAAAGTGATGATTTCACGCCTGAATTTCGCAACCAATTACGATGCGATTTGGCATAAAGAAAACATACACCCTAAGGAAGGATTGCGCCCCTACATTTTACCCACGCCTTAATAAACGGAGGAAATTCTCTATTCGAATTATGAGGGTTTCGCACTGTATCACAGGGAAAAACAAATATTACATACCTACTCGAAAATAAGGTCAAGTCGGAATCACAATAACTACAGTAGATTATCATTTGACTCTAAAACTTGCTAAGTTATGATATGACTTTTATATCCTTTTTAATTCAATCTTGATACTTATTAATTTGATACTAAAAATATCAAAAAGTTTGCTTGGGAACAGCGGCCGACCCGTTGAAAAAACACTTACTAAACGGGTACATTTTAGAAATCTTGTTATGTTTCGTTAGTTTTTATGTGAAAAATACAACACACTTTTATTGTACCTTTTTGATACCAAAATAGCGCAAGGAAAGCACTAATTGGGTTGTTAATGTTTATAAATTCAGAGTGCATCTGGCAGCCCTGGCAGCCCTCCTGTTTGTTTAAAACACTGTGGTAGCACCATTCACGCGCCTCGCATTCAGTCAGTCGCACTTCTTCTAATTGAATCCATCCCCATTCAGCGCACACTGAGTTGTTTGGTCTATGCTCTATGCCGGTACTCCATTATGGTAATGGACGAAATAAAACGCGGGGTCGACGATCTCGGCTTTCGTAGCTGTAAGCTTAATTTGATGGCTTAGTGTAGACCGCTGAAGTACTCGGTCTTACGTCTTTATATAATGCTGGGTTTCAATGGAAAGTCTAAGTTATACGTAGTTTGGATTATTTTAACGAATGGACTTTTAAAGTAAATTTTGACTTACCAAATGGAAAATAAAACTGGGTACAGTGAGCCATGTCTTTCAATTTGGAGGTCCTGAGTTCTAACCCCAGCCTGTACCACTGGGTTTTCGCAAAAAACATGTACGAAATATCATTTGATATTTAACAGTGGCTGTTCGGTGAAAAAAAACATCGTGAGGAAACCGGCCTAATCCCTATAAGGTCTAATTTTCCTTCTAGGTTGGAAGGTCAGATGGCAGTCGCTTTCGTAAAACCGTGCTTTTGCCAAACCTTGGGATTAGGTGCCAAAGCGAACCCCGGGCTCCCTTAGGGCACAACCGGGAATAACGCTAGGATAATGATGACTCATGTGCTAACAATAATTCGGTGACTTAACACTTGCAAGGAACCTGCGAGGTGGGCGATATGCTTGTAGGCGATTTCTTCGACAAACGGTTTTTCCATGTTATACGACGAGCGTAGCGCTACGAAAGGGTTCGAAGTGAATGTGTTAAGGAAGGAATAGTAGTAATGCTTTTTTTTAAATGGCAGAACTGTAAAACAGTTCGTTATTATACTCTCTAGATGAAGTAGTTAAACCGTGTGCCTAAGGTAAATGTGCATAATCAGCGAAGTTATTTGCTGATTTTTTGACGCAGAAAATTGAGGACTACGTGTAAGGCCGGAGTGGACGCTCGAGTCGGGCGTGCGGGGGAGCGGGGCGTACGGCGTCCATGCCGTCAATGATAAACATATGAAACTCATACTGGTGTCCTGAGTAGACGCTGCACAAAGCGAATTTTGAATTTCGAATTTTCATCTTAAAGAAAAAGATTGTGTTATATATTCGTTTTGTTTTCCTTAGTTTTAAGTCAATATTGTACACCCGAAATGGGTAACCTAACATTTGTATAAAATACCATCTATGTAACACGGTTAAACAATAAAGTTTTTTCTATTTCTATTTCTAATGCACGCTCGCCCGCCCCGCTGCACGCCCCGCTCCGAGCGTCCACTCACTTAGGCTACGGCTGCTTGAAGTGCAAGTTTTTGTATGGACTGTGCGCTTAAGATGGCTTATAAATTCGACTATGCGGAGTCGGTGCGTGCGGCATCAGTAAGTGCCTAACATTTCAATGAGTGCTTATTGATTGCGCATGCAGTCCTTCAATTGAACAACCCCTAATAAAATACTGGTAGTATACCGACCAGTAAATAAAACTAAGCGATTAGCACATGCAAATTCCACTCTATCAAGTAAGCAGCCTAAGGCCCGATTTAACCGAACGGGAATAAACAATATTGACTTAATTACCTCAAACCAAAGAAGAAATTTAGTAAATGGTATTAACACTGCTTATTTACTTAGTTGTAATAAACATCGAATGTAACACACGAAAACCCCAGTTGTTACAAGCGTCTTGGTACTAAAGTATCCATTGAAACTGAAGTTTAATTGTGTGTACCGGTCCAGTGTCTTGCTCGCGAAGTTGCGACTTGCGCGATATGGGAAAGCTGCCACGTGCCTGTTCTGTCGTTGAGTACCTGAGGGGACCAGCGTCTTTCTCGAGAGGGAGCGTATGTTTATTCCTATAATAGTCATCCCTGACACTATCTATATATTGCTACCAAATTCCATGAATAGGCGGCGGGCACGAGGAATCGGGCCGGCATGATTAATATACCGCCCTGCTTCCACGCACTACTGCGCAAATAGTATACTTTCAGTATATAAAGAAATGAGGATATCAATGCGACATCTATACGTCAATGTACAAAATACCGCATACCAATCCCGCCTCACCAATTCATGAAGTTGCCTAAGGTATAAATTGAGGCTTAAGTTTAATTGTGTGTACCGGGTCATTGTCTTGTTCGCCAAGTTGCGCATCTTGCGCGAAATGACGAAGCTGCCACGTGCCTGTTGTGTCGTTGAGGGAAGGCGTGACGGGCACTCGACTTAATATTGCCGTTTCAAATAAGAGCGCGGCCGTTAACGCGACAGTGCTCCCTGCCGCCCGCGCACCTCGCGTCAATCATCCGGCTCACCAAACGAGCATGCCGTTACACGCTCCGTCAAAAAAATGTTTGAAGCTATGTTTCGTGTGTTCCCTCATTTTTGATGTTTGCAATGCTATTATCAATGCCTGTTAGTTATTACTTGATTCGTTATTTGGCCGCAATACCGTTGCATTAAACTCCACATGTCTCAATAAAGCAAATGTGAGGTTAGATTTTCCTTGCATATATTTTAAGTGTCGAAAAAGGCAAAGCGGGCATGGTTATGCGAGCACTGCGCTCAAAGGTTTTATACTAGTTTGGTAAAAAATCATTTTTCGATAAATCAAGCCATAATCCATCGAAAAGTGTTTAATTATGGACCTTGTGGCAAAGAAATGAATAATGTTGCTGGGTTACAAACCATTTTATTTGAAGTTTTCCGTCAAGGTGCCCTTTTTGGGCAACCTTCCCCTACCTGAGGAAACGAGTTCTTTTCTCGAGAGGGAGCGATTGCTTCTTCCTCATCATTTTAGTTATCCCGCTGCATTGTGAAAAAGCCCGGGGAGAAAACGAAAATAATGAAAGTGTTATTTCATTAAGACTCTTCTTAATATTAAAAAAAAACAGACCACTTCCGCATAAGGCGGGGCGGAAACGGTGTCCGGTTTTATACTACCGAGCTTACTGCTGTTGCATGTACAGACTTCCTTACTTATCCATCGGTAATACTGTCATTGTTACATTGGCACAACAGTATTGTATTGCGTCATAGGTAGTACTGCAATGCACGCAAAGGAAGCACTCATTTAAAACATTCATTGCCAAGAATCGCTACGTGTTAAGCTCGTAGTCGATCCCGTGGTTTTCCTGCTAACGGAAAACGGCTACGGGTTAGCGGAAAACGGCTACGGCGTAGGCGCCCGCTAGACAGGTTTATGGCAGTTAAAGTGAATGTAAGCGCGCAGTAAAGAATCTGTACTGTCTTGGTTGACATTTAATTCTAACAACTGACAACTCACCAACTACATACCTCTCAATGTGATATACGCCTTAGATTAAGCGCGCGAAACATATATAAATGCGATTCTGATGTGTGACTCTACGTGTGTGCGGATGAGAAAGCGCGTGAAATAACAGCATCCCCAAATACATTTTATACTTACGTTTTAAACCGCGTACCAGGATGTGGCCTGTAAATTGAAAACTGCCGCTACCGCTGATGCCTCACGCCTTAAACGCAAAACGCAACACGACGCTACTAATGCAGTTCTGACGTACACAACTTTGCCACTGTCGCCGCGAGCGCCTCAATCATACATTCAAACTTTAATAGCCCGACTCCACTAATCTTTGAGATTCAAAGCAACTTCCAGCCAACTAATTTGGTTACGGGATGAAAGAGCATTGTTCCCCGGTGTACTACATTGTTACGTGGACTTGTTACAGCGTAGACACTGCTACGAAGTTCTTATGACTCGAGATCACGGGGGATCTAAATTCTTAGCATGTTATTGCACGTTCCTGCTACGAAATAAACTAAATGTAATACTACGTAATACTTGTAAGTGTTGAAATCAGCAGATACGTTTAGTGGAAATCAAACCAGAAGACTGTGTAGGAGTTAGTAGACGTGCTTTTGACATACCTACTTACCGATAGTACCGATGAAATACGTAATACTTTAATTAATATTTAAATTGTTCATATTTCAGACACATTAGTTGTTTTTTTCAGAATGTATCGCAAAACTATCATTTACATAATTAAAATTGGTGTTAATAAGCTTACCATATAGAATTATTTTTTGAGTAGACTACTAATGTATAAAAAATAAATAGAAAACCAGTGTTTACTATGTTCGTAGAACAATAAAAATAAATAAATTGCAGCACGTTCCAACGAATTACTTGATTCTTGAATATTCCCACTTTAGAGGTCTATAACTTTATCAATGCGTTTCAAAAGAGAACTTAATTCTACTGTCGCTATCCAAAATCACCTATTTTGCAACTAGTTGCATACCCATTACAAACTGTGTTTATAGTAGTTTATGTGACTGTACATAATGAGGGGCATTAAACACGAGTGTTTTAATGCCTAATTATGTACAGTTACATACACTATTTTATCTACCCACATGTTATAAATCCTCAATGATGTGTTCGGGAACCATTAGAATAACCGCCATTGCACCGCCATGGCCGACTAGATTTCAAATCATGACCGACAACATCATGCTGCACGACGCCAACACCGGACCTGATTTCCATAATAACATCGATTGTCGATGCTATTATGATTTTTCATACATTATAATAACACTGGCACAGATAAAACGCTGATGTTAAGTTACTGGTTGCAATTATGGTGGTCGTTATATATGGTTTCCGAACACATTCTAGAGGATTTATGTGGGTAGATAATAGTATTTTATGCAACTGTTTTATAAGAAGGGTCTTAAAATGCGAGTGGCGTGAGTTGCGATGCGAGCCTTGGCGAGCATCGCAATTAAAGACGCCACGAGCGTTTTTAGACCAATTATAAACCGTTGCATACAATACTTTTTCTACGGCAAATTTTAAATAAATAGCAGACTACAAATTAGTTAGCCTTTTCGGGCGGCAAGTTTTCTATTCGTACTTTTGCTACTCACGCAATTTCTTCAGGAGTGCAGTTGTTAATTGCTTCGACCATTTTAAAAGGAACGAACACTTTTATCTTCACAAAAACGAATACAATCTCAATATTCTAGGACTAACAGTTTATCATATTTCATCTTTTCATTTTGAACTGTATATATTTTGGTGGGAAATCGGAAATGTGACACTTCTTGTTTATAGTTTGTTTTGTTTTTAATTTGTTTGCATTTGCCATCCGAACCAAACCTAATCCGGACACGGACCGAATTCGAACTATATTTTCATAAATAATACCAAGAATTTATAAAACATGTAATTTAACACACAATAGATGATGATTTATCATTATTGTAGTAAATAATTTATAATATACAAATGTGTTCAAGCAAATCGGACAGGTTTTGGTAAAATCTAAAATTGGTTATTAAATAATCATAAATCAAGATCACTCTGCTGTCAAAGGTCGATTCTAGTACGTCTCATTCAATACTAGAGGGCGACACTGGCACCGCCCCGCTCGGCAGAGAGAACTGTATCATTAGAGTTTCAAGATGACTCGTTCATTGCAAATCGGGACCGACATGTAATCGCATGGTTTAAGGTTAGGAAAGCCTTTTCAGGGCTGAAGGCCCAGACTAGGGTCAAGTCAGTGTATTTTCATGTAATCAAGTGTGTGCAATAATACATCAAGTGTAAATGGTCAAATAGTTTCATTTCTTCAATCTTCATTCCGAGTGACGCGGTGATGGGATGCAGCGTGTTCACTCGGTGGTGGCCCAAACCTTCATAAACCCCATCCAGGACGGATGGGGAGGAAGCTGACAGCGGGAGCGGTTCCACGGCGGAGCTCTCGACGGCGGCAGCTGAGGTGAGGTGTCCAGGACGGAGCCTTACATGGTCAAGTATTCATCTTCATCGTGTTCATTATAAGTGGCACCAAGAGGGGAGCACTTCAGGCTAGGACAGCACCCCCTCTACAACCCCCACCTTATCATTCATATTTTGGAGCATTTGTTTGGTAACCCATGACGGGATAGTACTTACCACCTCCTTATTTCATTCATATTTGGGAGCCCATGAAGGGGACCCTATTCACTTCATTTGTGCTTCATTTTTGGTGTATCCATGAGGGGAAGGACGCCTAATCTCTTCATTTGTGCATCATTTTGTTGGACCCATGATGGGAGGGACCAGCACGATCTCAATCTATTAACCTAATTCCTCCCTCATTTTGATGGCTCCCATGAGGGGAGGGATTAGCACGATCTCACGGCCAGATCAATTCATTTCATCAGAACCCAGGACGGGACAGGAAGATCTGCACTAGTTGTCATACCCAGGAAGGGAAGCAACTAGCAAGGGAAAGCGCAGATCGCTGCATCAAACCCGGGACGGGACGCAGCTTGTTCGATCGACGTGACAACGCATTGTGCGTAGGTCATCGAAGGTCAGCAGCGGGACGCAGCGGGTGCGACGGGCCATCGCAGGCTGTGTATTTTGTTGCATTTATCAGTGTAAATTCAGTGCGCGAAAAGGCAAATATCGTAGCATTTACAGTGATAAGTGAACGGACAATTATTGCATCAGAATACCGCGTCATAGGTATATTGTATATGCAACACGTCATCGTTACAGCGAGCACATTTCATTCAACGGGAACCGGTCAACATTCCATTCGTCGGGCACGTTCAGTCGCCGGTCTTCGGGCGAACGGCACGAACATTCACGAACATTCAATCGGTCATTCATAAGTTCAGTCGACGGTTCTTCGGGCGACATCGGGTCGAATCGGAACGCGACTGACAGCTAATGAACTGTCAACTCAAGTGTCAACGTCATGAACGTCAAGTCATTGGTCAGCATATCACATTCAATGATTCAACATCGTGCAATGTTTATTACAGACAATTAAGTGTATTTAAGTCTCTACTCGTGACGAGTGATTGGTAAAACAGTGCATTCATATACAATAAACACTGGTGAGTTAAATACCTTTACGTAATTACATTTGCAAATTGGTCAATATTTGAGGTTAGTCAGTCAGTGAAAAGAATTCACTTGTAAGTTCCGTATGAACAAATGTAAATACCTCACCAAATATAACTTAAGTCAAACAGTGATTATTTGAATTCAAGTTCAATGTTTACAACTCAATCATTCATTGTTGTCAACAAAGGTAGGTCATAAAATATAACTTTGTTTGTTGTCGTCAGTTTGAGTAAGACACAAAAGGTTATTCACATCATTAAGCCGGTGGCACTGAATTATGTGGTTAGTATGTAGATACTACTTAGTTCATTTAATTCATGCACTGTACACAGGGTGCATTCATGCAGTGCACACAATACACATACAGTGTGTATTGAAAAGAGGGTCATCTTTATAAACTGATATGTTTATCTTTTGTTGCACTGATCATTAAGGGTAAATTCATTCAGTGTATACATACAGGGTGTATTAGTCAAGGGTCATCATAATAAACTGACAGGTGTATCAGTTATTGCGGATGCTTGGTAATTGGTAAATGTTATCATCATTCATTATCAGGGGTCAGTTTAGGTACCAATGTTAGTGGACATTGGACAGTCAATGGGCACCACTCACAGGGAGGTGAAAGTGGTAGTAATTAGGTGTCAGTAATTACTTCAGGCTCATGCCAGTGACAAGGGGGTCATACTTGTTAGTTAATGTCATGTTTCAGTGGTGCTGGTGAGCATTACTTCAGAGTACGAGGAGCGCTATGGCAGTGACTTCGAGGTCCTGCCCACGGTGCAGCAATGGCTGCGGCTGCTGGTTAAGCAGTGTCGCATGCTGCAACGCGTGACTTCGGACATCAGTGCGGGTGCACAGAGCGGAGGCTCCAGGGACGTCAGCGGCAAGGGGCAGGAAGCCACCGCCGCTTAAACGAGTGCGTCGGGTTGGAGATGCACCGAGGCCTGCAGCGTCAGGGAGACTGCTGAAGGCCCACTCAGCTCATCAAGTCAGGTGACACACAACCAGTGCTCATTCTGTTTCAGCAAGGATAACGCTATGTCAGCAGCGTCATGGTCAAAGGGGCGAGCTGTCATACACAGGGTGAGTCAGGACAAGGGCGATTCACAATTTCATCAGTCGGCACCTCAGGCCGAGTAGGTCAACGCGACGGGAGTCGCCAGTGCTGGTCAATATAATAAATATATGGCGCGCCAGGGCAGCGTCGGCGCCCAGGGTACCAGGACCAACTCATCAGTAGTTGGTGGACATGTGCCACGTCCACAGCGGGAGGCAAGGGCGAGGCAGGCTTAGATCACCTTCGAGGAACTCAGGTTTGGTTCTAGGCACCAGGCACATACATATCAGCACGGGCGTTGCTGGACAGCATCACGGAGTATGCTGCATGCCCAGTCAGGTTCATACTCGACGTCAGATAAGGTAAATATGTAACAAAGTGATATCAGATCGGAATCAATAAAATTCAATTAAAATCAACTCATTCAATTCAAAGTCAAAGTCAACTCAAGTCGGTTTAACATGCTCAAGTCAAATCAGAGCCACGT
Organism: Epinotia brunnichana; assembly: GCA_963854355.1. Lineage (NCBI taxonomy): Eukaryota > Metazoa > Arthropoda > Insecta > Lepidoptera > Tortricidae > Epinotia > Epinotia brunnichana. Next base: position 27,034,883 of record OY977938.1, read on the forward strand.
CAGATTCAAATCAGAATCAAGTTAGCTTCAATCAAAATCAATTCAACGTCAGTCAGGTTCATGCTCAAAATCAATTCATTCAATTCAAAGTCAAAGTCAACTCAAGTCAATTCAGATTCAAATCAGAATTAAGTAAAATTCAATTAAAATCGACTAATTCAATTCATGACAAGTCAAAGTCAACTCAAGTTGGTTTAACAAGCTCAAATCAAATCAGAGCCACGTCAGATTCAAATCAGACTCAAGTCAGATACAAAATGTCAATGTTAATAGGCACATTGATGGTAGGTTCATTTCATTTCACTGTACTCATCAATGTTCATCATATGAGTATTAAATAGTATATCATTAGGCTTGATCATAGGAAATATTCGGAAAATATTCATCAAGGTTTTAGGGAATCAAGGGTCACACTCATTGTCATATCACATCAGGCAACATTAAGTTATGTTGGGACCTCTCATAGTCAAGGCAAGGGTCGCGTCACTTAAGGTGAAGCGTATCATTTCCAAACGGAAACTCAACGCTGCTCATTTCGTTTCTCTGCTGTGAAATCATGAGGCAGAGGCTTGAGGATTCTGAGAATTCTGAGAGTCTTAACGCCGGCCTGGTAGCAGCGACGTGTTATCATGGTTCAGCTAGACTAATATGGAAAAGATATTCAAATTTGGACATGTGGGAAAAAATTAAAATAAAATTCAATAAAATTTATTCAGGTCACTCAACTTGTTACACAATATATGTAGGTAAACATATTAGGTAACTAACCATATGTTGGTTTAGGATTTAAGTTTAGGCATAGGTAGGTAGGTACGTAGTATAGGTAGTATATTAAATAGAATAGGTAGGTATTACATTACTTTAAGGTAAGTAAGTAGGTAAGATTTAGTACTAAGGCTGTACTATTACGACGGAATGCTCTGTAAAGCTACAGACGCTCAGCGTGTTCGTAGGTGAACAGCATTTCATCCGAGTCAGGGATGACTGCGGAATCACGGGCTGTCTTATGGTAAGAAGCAACGGTATGGTGTACCTAAGGATCATAGGACACTAGCATAAAGTGTTCTCGAGGAGCGACGGACACTCTCATGCAATACTCAGGTAAGAGTATAGCTATATATCCGAGTCAGGGACGACTGCGGAATCAAGGGCTGTCTTATGGTAAGAAGCAACAGTATGGTGTACCTAAGGATAATAGGACACTATCATAAAGTGTTGTCACGGAGCGACAAGCACTCTCATGCAATACTCAGGTAAGAGTATAGCTATATCCGAGTCAGGGACGACTGCGGAAACGAGGGCTGTCTTATGGTAAGAAGCATCGGTATGGTGTACCTAAGGATCATGGGACACTATCATAAAGTGTTGTCACGGAGCGACGAACACTATCATGCAATACTCAGGTAAGAGTATAGCTATATGCTAAGTAGGTATGTATCAGGTTCAACGCATGGACTTAGCCGTTAATCATGGATGATCTTCTAGCTGATGAGGTCACAGCTGTGAGACATTATTCAGGTACGAAAGCGGTTCACTTTAGGTGAGCACACAGGGCTCACCGGCGGCGGTCACAAGGTATGTTACCGTCTAGGTTGTTATCATTGATAAGGTCAGAACGGGTCAATAACTTTATTGGGTTCAAATCATATGTCAGGGAGGTCATCAGTACCTCATTGGTCACAACATATGTCACTATGGGATAATACCTTATTACCTTGCAAGCACGTAATAACTGGTAGGTATAATTATTCGTTGGCTATGGGGTTAAGTTATTTAGTCAATTCAATTCAATTGGTCATTTGGTCAATTCAATTCAATTGTCATTTCATTGCTTAATAAGATAAAGGTGTAATCAGATCGGTCAGAATAAATGCTCAAAGTGGAGAGCTTATTCAATCAGTAGTTAATTTGTGTAAATTAACTAGGTATTCAATCTGATTCATATTAGACTTAAGGTGTATAAAATGTCATTATCATTTCTCATGTCATATATGTTAAGTCACATATAATTACTTCAAAATGTCAATATCATTTCTCATGTCATGTGTCATGGATATTACTTCATTATGTCAAACAGGATAAGGTCAATATCCTTACCTACTCATGTACTTATGTATGTAGTCTATATAGTCATACTACTACATAATGTGGAAAGTATGCTACGAATGTATAGCTATCAATATTATTGCTTCATGTCATTCATACGGATGTATGCTTTAGTATAAGATGCTACTTAATAATTCAAATAGGTTTATATGAACAATGTTATTTCAAACATGTGTGTCTGTAATCACAAGTCATACTAAGTCATAGAATCATTATATTTTCAATGTCATATTTCATAGTGGCTTGCAAGTATTCAGCTTATCTTTTCCCGGCGGGCGGAGGGAATGTTCAAGCAAATCGGACAGGTTTTGGTAAAATCTAAAATTGGTTATTAAATAATCATAAATCAAGATCACTCTGCTGTCAAAGGTCGATTCTAGTACGTCTCATTCAATACTAGAGGGCGACACTGGCACCGCCCCGCTCGGCAGAGAGAACTGTATCATTAGAGTGTCAAGATGACTCGTTCATTGCAAATCGGGACCGAAATGTAATCGCATGGTTTAAGGTTAGGAAAGCCTTTTCAGGGCTGAAGGCCCAGACTAGGGTCAAGTCAGTGTATTTTCATGTAATCAAGTGTGTGCAATAATACATCAAGTGTAAATGGTCAAATAGTTTCATTTCTTCAATCTTCATTCCGAGTGACGCGGTGATGGGATGCAGCGTGTTCACTCGGTGGTGGCCCAAACCTTCATAAACCCCATCCAGGACGGATGGGGAGGAAGCTGACAGCGGGAGCGGTTCCACGGCGGAGCTCTCGACGGCGGCAGCTGAGGTGAGGTGTCCAGGACGGAGCCTTACATGGTCAAGTATTCATCTTCATCGTGTTCATTATTAGTGGCACCAAGAGGGGAGCACTTCAGGCTAGGACAGCACCCCCTCTACAACCCCCACCTTATCATTCATATTTTGGAGCATTTGTTTGGTAACCCATGACGGGATAGTACTTACCACCTCCTTATTTCATTCATATTTGGGAGCCCATGAAGGGGACCCTATTCACTTCATTTGTGCTTCAATGTTAACTCGTAAATAAAAACTTTTATTTCGAAATATTTGTTTATGAAGTTGGCACCACTGCAATATAGCGGCCGATTTAAAAAAGTTTAACAGTGCTTTTATGAAAAATGTATGAACCAAAAAAGTACGCTAAACAGTGCGTTTTTGGGCCATAGAGCATAGAGTTTTTCGACGACTTATTAGTGGTGTCATTGTATTTGAGGTACAGCCTATATAAATGACATATAACGGTACAGGAGTAGAAAAAAGAAATAATGATCTTGCACGTCTTTATATTAAACGTAGGTTACCTATCAAAAAGTGCTAAAAGTGCGTACCTACACAATAATAAATATGAAAAACCGGTCAAGTGCGAGTCTGACTTGCGCACCGAGGGTTCCGTGCAAACGTTCATACACCATGTACCTGTCACGTCACGACCCCATTCATTCTTGAACAATCTTAACAGCTCATGGTAGAGCATTACCGTTGCACAGCGCTATCTGCATTTTGGTACTAATAACTTGCAACCTATTGGTATGTTTATTTATCACCGATATTTTTTTATCACGCGGACCGATTTCAATTATTATTTTTTTATTAAAAATAAGGCACGTTAACTAAGACATAAAATTTAATACAAAAGTAGTTAAATTACAAACTTAGTTCATTAAGAATTGACTTTTGATAAATAAAAGAAACTAGATAGAGGCATCATTTTATGTTTCCTGTATTATTTTAGTCATATAAAATAATTTCTGAATTTTTGCTTTGTAAACTTTGGAGATAAGGGGGGGAGAGGATGGTATTTTTTTAGACATTTTCCTCAATAAATCAAAATCTTACCACTGTAGATAAAAAATAAAAACGGTTTTAGAAAGCGCAACTCTAGCCCTTTCATATGATACCCAATTTGATATATTAACTAGAGTTTGAATTTTTAACCCCCCTCATAGCTTAACTAGTTCCTGAGATATTTAACGTTGTGACAGACGGACAGACGGACAGACGGACAGAGTCGCACCATAAGGGTTCCTTTTTTACCTTTTTGGTACGGAACCCTAAAGTTGGAGATGCAATTGTTAAAGTGTTTCGCTCACTTTGGTAAACTGAGGATAAGAGGATGTTGCGATATGGAACTATACTTTACGCTGAAACGACTACATATATTATATGCCTACTACATATTTCATTTGTTCTCTTGATTTTTTCTTGTCAAAATTGAATCGATTTCAACACCGAAGTACATGAAAGAACTCTTACTAATCGACAGTTTATTTTATATATGACATAAATGGTATGAAGTTCTGTGCGTTGTAAACAGGAGTCTTCCCATATCCAGCCACAACAGCCAGCTAAAGTTACAGCGAAAAGTCTGTTGTAAGGTAATTACAGAATGCATAAAAAACAATGCTCACAAAACCGCGTAATTCTGTTGCGGCCATTTTTAATGGCGGCATTTTCCCCGGCTCAATTAGCGGATCTTCTGCGCAGGAGCCTTGTGCGGCAATAAGGCTATTAACACAAGTGCACTAGTAGTGCGCTCTCTGGTATCGCCTTTGTAACAAATAGTTCTTAACAGTTTAATGGTTCGTGACCTCACTCAGGTTAAATGTGGAAGGAGTGATTTCTTTCTGATATTTCAACAAAAAGGAATTCAAAAACTTTTGTACCATGTATTGGCTAGAGTATTGTCAATACAAGAATACCTTGCGGCTCTTATAATTGAAAAATTCGTATTTATGAATTAAACAACCATGAATACAGTAGTTTGCCTTTAACACTGATTGAGAATCAGTTAGCCCCCGGCGAACGATTATTCGCCAAAGTCATCTTCTTTTTACGAGCTTTTATTTAACTTGCAATGTACCTATGCAACGCAATTATATTTGTTTGGGTGGAATCTTGCAAGCGTTGCAACTCAATTTTGAAGCAGATATTATCTTCAACCGATTGAGCTGAAATTTTGGGTTTAAGTATAGTTTAGATGACAATTCAATATTATGGTACCATTAAGCTGATCTGGTGATGGAGACAGAAGGTGGCCATGAGAATTCAGGACTTAACAGACGTAACCCCGCTGAGTTTGGGCTCGTAAGGATTGTCTCAACGAGTAGTTGATGACGGTATACAGAAAAATATAGGTGGCAATCAAAGCTTATACCAAAACATTTTTTTGACATATGCGCCTAATTAATAAGCGACCATAGTTTTGACTTATATGTACCTAGACTAGACTAGACTAAACTAACATGGGTAATCCACCCACTTGTACGATACCAGTTTTGTTTCTACATACCTACATTATACGAAAATGTAGGTTATGTCATATTATGAAATAATGAGTGACTCTATTTGTATCGTTGTGAGTCCTTCCACATCTACTTAGATAGGTCGCCTGCAGTACGCAAATTTCCTCCATTGTCGCAACAAAGTTCTCGTTTCACGGAATTCCGTTCAACATGTCCCCAGGCAGCGTAGTTTCGCGGTGTCCATTACTGGCGTATATTAACAGTGCACGTTGCAGCCGGCAGACGGCGCAACGGTGTAATGCAAAATGGAAAACAAAAGAAGCGCAACGCAATAAAACAAGTGCAATGTGAAACAAAACACGCGAGGAATACGCTGGGCGCATACCGCCTGTTCCACTCTTTACACTTAGAATGACGTAACTCTCGGGAAAATCCACGGAGACACGTTATTTGTGTAAACGGACAAGTTCTGTGCTATTGTACTCTAAAATGCACATTATTTATTCAGGTTCCAATTACCTATACATTGAAAGCGAAGATGTATATTTTGCTAACCAAACCTAACTGTCAGCACTAGGTTTAATTAGCTTTATACGAGTTCATTACTTAATTATTAGCGTGAGCTGTAAAGCAGTTTGCACTTGCAGTATGTACTCGTACGGTTTGAAATATCTCATACATTTAATTATAATATTCTCTACTAGTGCAACCATAGAGTAGTGCCAGATCACCACCAGGGACATCACAAAAACCTCGTGTTGCTTTAGCTACTTTGGCATACAATAGAATGTCACTTTACAGATGGTGTTCGTGCCGCAGCAGTGATATCATTAAAAATAAGTGAACGGAGCGTGGGCGTCAAACATTCAGGCCTCCGAAAATAATGGCGACGTCATCTTCTGCATTTGGCAGAGCAGAATGCGGTATTGTACACTTTACCAAGAGCTTACTTGACTTGACTACGCCCTGATTCCCTAACTGGTCGGTAATTGTTTCAGAGCCCCTGCCATCTTACCTTCGAACCAACAGGCGAAACGAAGCATGCTTTCTTATATATCTCTTTAAATAATAATATTCCATTAATGCATTGATGGACACTGTGCTAGAAAAAAGTGATAAAAATAGTAGATTGTTAACCAAGGGTTGAAAGTGACCCATTTAACCCGAGATATTTCTGGCGCTCGAACGAAGTGAGAGCGCCAATTGTTTGAGGGTTAAATGGGTAATTTCACCCGAGTTAAACACTCTACTTTTCATTTCGACTGTGAGGAAAAATAATTTAATATCAACCTATAATCGTAATAAACAACTCGTTAATGCAGGTACATATAGCTGAGTGTCGATTTGTGAAAAGTTTTTATTTTAATGATTTGACGTAACTCTATTATCTTCGACTCCGTGGCTGACCGTAACAATAAAAAAAAATACTTTCCACCCTAGGGGAGAAAAAGCTATTTTCCACCCGGCTATATGCCCATGAAAAATCAACTTTCAGAGCAGGAGAGATGAAAAAATAATTTCATGCCTAGGCGAGTATATTTTCCATTAACAAGGTGGTGTGATGGGCACCTGCGGCGAGTGTGATGGGCACCTTTGCACCCGGAATGACACGGGGCGGGTAAGTAACTTATCTAATATTATGACTTTTATTGTACTATGTAGTATTAATTAAAATATATATTTAACAAGGTAATCGTTTATGTAAATGCTTTTCACATAATAATTAAATTTGCTTTTCACATGAAATGAAATGAAATTTTGATCAGATAATATGAAATTCTGGTACTTTATAACGATATGTCAGATTAAAGCAATCAAATGGATCGCTGCGAGCGAGGCGGAAACAAAGACACTATGATAGGGTAATATTGCAGCGAATAATTGGCCTCGCGATTTAACGGGACAAGCGACCTGCGCTTGGACCCGATATTCCACCCAATTTTATCAATAAAAATCAAATCCAACCAGCCTGTGACATTACGAATTTTGTCAGCAAACATTCCGGGTTGTTAATTCGATAAAGCAGACCTTTCTAAGACTTGAATTTAAATAAATTACCAAATCTTTTTGTCCAATGTTCTGACGTAGGTAGGTACAATTTTATTTAAATGTCTTTTCTTGAGAGCTATTCGCTTTTGTAGACAAGGCAGGTTTGAACAAAGGTTGGGGGCCATTGATATTGAACAACACTGTGTTTTGTTATCGAAAAGAAGTAACTGATGAGCGTCTCTAAGTAAATAAGGCCATTGTGTAGATTGGAACAACGCGGGCGATGCAGCAGTCGTCGATCATTCAGCGGGTGAGTCAGCGAGCTATCTAATGACCCCAGGCTTTGTCCGCGAGGAAATGAGAAAAGTTGTGACAACGACGTAGAGCTTTTTATTTACCGTCGACCCGTGTCGGGCTCCCTGGATAGACTTTCTTGTACCTGTTTCAACCGGTTTTATAAAGTTGCGCTACCGGTGCGTTTGGCAGCTGGGGATGCTTAACATACAAAAGTTTGTCAACTTTGTAACCGTTAGCTGAGAAAAGAGCAGTTTTATATCCTCTGTCGCGAAAAATTCACACGTTTGAGAATTTTAACCCTTTTCTTGATAAGTGTCTTATAAGTTACACATGTTGGTGCTCTTTTTCCATGTTTTGTAAATATTTATTTACTTTATACCTACGTTGTCAACAAGTCTGGAATTCACAGTGTTTTTAATTTGCCAAAAATACATTAAAATACCCTTTTTTTGAGTAAGTATGTAAAACCCACAACCATTTAAATGTGAATAGAATTGGACAAACCAAAATTTACATTTTAATTAAATATAAATAATTGAAGAGAGAGAAGTGGAAAATACTCCACCGACAAGAGGATAACTCTTAAATTTAAAGAAGAAGAATAAATAATTGAAATTTTGAAACTTGTCACATTTTTTATGCGAGACAAAGTTACTGATTCCCGTTAAGTCAAAATAATCACTTACATGATGGAACGTTTTCAACAAAATAGATTTATTTGATTGGTTAGGTACCAATGTTGACAATAAAACACCTGACTTGGTCATTCAACCAATCATAGCAACCTTTTGTATCTATGGTTCTTTTTGTTTACATTTAGTTAAATACCTAACCAAATAGGGTATAGAGGTGTTTCACCGAGTATAAGAACATATGCCCTAAAACCTGTTGTGTGTTGTTTAATGATATATTATCTTGTCAGAAGATAACACGAGATCATTAATTCTACAAAGGCTACTCGCCGGTCCAAACATAATCATTCTACCGTGTGTCAAGACAATGGATCTTGTATTACACGACTTGTGCCAAACTTAAGATGATTAAAGTCAAGTGAGGCCCTAAGATTCCAATTATTTTGCCAACATCATGTTTCAATATTTTAATGTACAACTTGCAGTTCTATTCCGGAAACCATTAATTATATTTCCGAACATCAAGCAACGGAGATACGCGGATAGGAGAGTAATAAGCTGTAACTAAGGGATTCTTGAGAACTGCCTTTCAGACGAAAAAGGACGTAAGAATGAAGAAAACTGATAGGTATTTACGACTTTCATTTGACTTAACAAGCAGTAACGGAGCGCGCATAAGATTACTTGCGCAGTAAACACAGACATGCATTTAAGTAGATGCCGCATGTAGTCACCAAACGCGCCCATTTCTGAGTGAAATAACTCCACTAGAATAAGATAAAAGATAAGCTAATGTAAGATACTTTATTTCATGATAAGAAATAAAAGTATAAATTCGCATGTATAGTCGATTACAAAGCGATGTATCCATATGATGGTACAAAAATATGTATACATAGACTTTACTACCAGAGTAAATAAGGTATACATACATAATTTTGTAACATTAAAAAACATACTTATCTTTGTAGTCGACTGTACATGTCAAAACATTAATTTATAACAAATTATCGTCAAAAACAAAGAACATGATAATAATAAAAGTAACACAATGTGAACAAAGTAAAATACACAATAACAAGCAGTTGGAAAAACAAACATATCTCTCGTTAGGCATTGCCGTTCAATTTAAAATAATGTCGATGTGAATATTTTGATTAAACGTAAATCTATTGTTCCTTGATCTGAAATTCCATCGCCCCAATATAGACAGACTCGTGAACTAATCAGTATGTGGACTACATTCTGAATCAATTATTCATTTCAAGTTCAAAAAGATTTGATTTGACATCGACCTCAATTACGAATGTACCAAAATTGACATAATCGTTAGAACACGAACTGTTCTACCATATCTGTGGTAGTAAACAAACCGCTATTGTACCTCGGCTTACGTAGATCTGCGGATCGTTTCCGGTCCGCCACTCGTCACTCCCTCGCTAATACTCCGCACAAATAACGGTAAATAATTCCGTCAGGATCAGGGAACAATGAGCAGGACGCCGCACGTCGTGTGGGAACACGATCCTTCATGTGGAATAATCTCGTGTTGTGGGAATACCCACAACTTACTACTATACTTAATATTTAAAGCGTTGATATTCTTGAATAAATTGAAAAGTATGTAAAATCAACTTTCACAGGGGCTTATTTAAAACAGCTTTTGTATTACAAGTGTAATACCTGCGTAATCCTCTTTACAATTCCTTTTAATATGCGACTTTTTTATTTAGGATCACCAACAGATAATAACATTATACAATTCAAATATGTAGCCTAGGTAACATTCTCTTTGGATGTACATCTAATTATAGGTAGCCACTTCCTGATTAAGCGGGGCGGAATTTGGTACTTTGACGTAAGCTTACTGGTGTAATTATACAGATTTCCCCTCGAGTCGGTATATTGCCAATATTACAGTACTGCATTAGGTAGGACGCATCTCGCACCAGTCAGGAAGTACTCATCTAAAAATAGGCGCGCTGTAAAAATCGGTACTGACTCGACTGACAATAAAGCATACAATTTACTGACATTGCACCGCCCCGCACCTACAAATCAGGAAGTTAGCCTAAGAATGAGACTTTCGCTTGTACGAGTATTACAAGCAACAAGTTTTTGTGAAATGAAAAAAACTCATACTTTACGAGGACAACCATTTATGGCCTAGTGGCGGTCGTAGACCAGTGACGGTGAGCGAGGTTAAGCAGGAGCCGTCAGTTTTTAGATGTTTTAAGTGGTTACGAAACGAACGGTTCCATGCAAGGTTGGATGGAAGTAGTAGGTAATCTGAATTCAGGTTCATAAGAGATGAGCTAACGTCTAGTTTTACTAAGATCAGATCAGATCAGTAAACAGACAATCAATAAATCGAGAAATTGGTACAGTTTGGTTTCTATTATTTGCGTCTATGTGAAGTACTTGAATGAACACCCAGCTTAAGGCACTTGTCCCACCGCCGGCGAGTAGCGAGTACTCTCATAGTAATTCTTACTCGCGCGAGTAAAAGCGAGTAAGAATTACTATGAGAGTACTCGCTACTCGCCGGCGGTGGGACAAGTGCCTTATTTACTTACTTTAAGAACAGAATTAGTGTTAACTATTCATTGATTAGCAACCTAAGATCATCCGCAAGTGGTAAGTTTCAAGTCGTAAACCGAAAAACCTCGTCTAATATTAAACGTAATCTACCTCATTTGGCAAGCGCCGGTCCCGCCAGCCACACCGATGTCGCCCGCGGTGTTGGATAGCGCGCTAATAATTCACATACACCCATAAATAACTTAACCCGCTGATGGCCGATAGCTGATAGCAAGCAGACCCACAGACGACGCAGCTCCTTAATTAGTGTCATAGTATAATTGCGTATTATAAATCGACATCATCATGTTTTAAATATAATGTTACAGGAGATCTATAACTTGGTAACTTCTCTTTTTAACCCCCAATGAAATCAAGGGGTGCTAGAAATGTTATATTATATATTATATAATGTAGGTGTGGTGTGTCTTGATATTGAACACCATCAGCACTAGAAGGGGGAAAATGATTGGTCATTTGATACGGCACGACAACGTCTTTATAACCATCATGGAAGGAAGTATAGAAGGAAAGAGAGGCAGGGCGCAGACCACGGCGCTGTTATATGGACCAAACAAAGGAAAAAGCTGGTGTCGTGTCGTACCAGCAAATTAAAGGGCTGGCGTACGACAGAGAAAGATGGAATAACTCTTACATTTGTGATGAGTGATGACTGTCTGTGGCGTCATTGCTTCTAAACGGATGGACCGATTTGAAAGTTAAGTGTTTTTTATTATTCAAAAATCTTGTCTATTGAGATTATTCTTAGCTTTTTGTGTCGATTATCGAGACAAACAGATAAACAATTAGACTGGAATCCGGGCAGATAAAAGACCAGTAAGTTTAGGGTAAGGATGTCTGTCAGAAACTCTGTCAATGAGCTGGACCAGATGGACCCAAAAGGTAAGTCAGACATAAACATTGCGTGGACATAAACAGACAGTCAGGCAGTATAATAATTCTTCTCGCGCACTGAGCTAACGCATTATAACGAATGCGCACAACACTTTGACTGTACATATTGATATGCAGTATGTCAAATTCAAATAAGATTGACCTCCTGCTATGAATAACCTTATTATGAACAATCTACGATCCGTAGATACTGGTATGTGATTGGGTCACTACGCAGTATCATGTAATTAGACGACACGCTGTGTACGCCCCAGGGCGGGCCGCGGTATTATGTTCGTAGCAAAGAGATTCTATGCTTCGAGTTCAGTGTAACGAAGTATATTTATTAATTCTTTATACACAATAGTCAAGTGACTCTTTTAATCCATTTCCTATTGAATCATACAAGACTCACACACTTTGCCGACGTGAAATAACGAGGTATATAATATTCGTTTTAAAATTTTCTCAAAATTCTAAAGCGTATTCTCCGAAAGGATTATAAATCTTCTGTATTATTATTACGCGAGGCCGTTTTTTGTACATGTCGATCTACAGTTATGGTCCCGATTTTAATAAATGATATGTCATTCGATTCGTCTCATGCTGCAGATTTGCAATAAGGTCTTCGTTATTTATCGGTAAGGTACTTCGCTAAGACCATGGAGGACTTGAGTACTATGCTCGATGACCTCAGTAAAGCTTCCGAGCGAGTTGGTCTAAGGATGAACATGGATAAGACGAAGATCATGTCAAACGTCCATGTAGTACCAACTCCCATTTCAATCGGACACTTTACGCTCGAAGTTGTAGACGATTATGTATACCTAGGACAGACTGTCCAGTTAGGTAGGTCCAACTTTGAGAAAGAGGTCAATCGTCGAATCCGACTCGGCTGGGCAGCATTCGGGAAGCTACGGCACATCTTTTCGTCCAATATTTCGCAGTGTCTCAACACGAGAGTCTTTGACCAGTTTGTGTTGCCAGTGATGACATATGGCACGGAAACGTGGTCGCTTACTATGGGCCGCATAAGAGTGCTCAAAGTCACTCAAAGGGCAATGGAGAGGGCTATGCTGGGAGTTTCTCTGATCGATCGCATCAGAAATGAGGCTATCCGCAGCAGAACCAAGGTAACCGATATAGCCCTCCGAATTGCTAAACTTAAGTGGCAGTGGGCGGGTACATTGCACGTCGAACCGATGGTCACTAGGGCGGAAAGGTTCTCGAGTGGCGACCACGTACCGGAAGGCGCGGCGTGGGTAGGCCCCCCACAAGGTGACCTGGTAAAGGTCGCGGGAGTCCGCTGGATGCGGGTGGCGCAGGACCGGCCATTGTTGCACTCTTTGGGGGAGGTCTATGTCCAGCAGTGGACGTCTTTCGGCTGATATGATGATGATGATGAACTTATTTTCCCATATTCGAGATGTTGGGAAAAGAATGAAGTTTTATTAAATCCATTAATGTTCGTGGACCCCATAGACGGCTTTGTTAACCTTACTTAGTACAATGCCGTAGGCGCCGATAGGCTCCGTCTAATTTCCAGCATAAAGGATGACTCACGCTAGAACGGGCCGTGTCCGGCCCGGGCCATTTTCTAAGAAAAACGTTGGCGTTTTTGCGCGGCCGAGCCATAACCCAAGCCCGACTGAGCCACGGCCGAGGCTTGGCAGCGGCTCGGTATCGGCACGGCGTGGCTGGGCTTGGGTATGGTTCGGCCGCGCAAAAACGCCCCGGGCCGGATACGGCCCGTGCTAGCGTGAGTCATCCTTAAAGATGTAGAAAACGATACTCGATTACAAAATTTTCTTTTCAGATGCCGGGGACTCCCATAGGCGACTTTGTTGACGTGACTTGCATATCATCCAAATTATTTCAGGTTCAGAATATTTTATATTTTGATTAATTATAAATTGTAATTTGTCAAAACGATATGACTTAATACTGGAAAACATAAATTAGTATTAAACTATTTAGCGGTATAAATAGTCATATGCAACTTTAACCGTTAAAATATTATTTTAAACCATTAACGGTCCCCGATTCAGTATTCTTTGATCTGTGCCAATACTAATAATAAACAGGTGTAATATCTGTGAAATGTAAGTTTTTATGTAATCTCAGAAATTATACCCAAAAACCCTTTCCCCCTTTCTTCAGTAGGTTATATACGTATGCATGTAAGCACTTTATTGTACACAAAACAGGTTAAAACATAAACATGATATGTAAGATTAAAGTAGGTACAGTCAAAGAATTTAATTTCCTACCCACTTTGGACTTTGTCAAAGTGACGTAATCAATCAAAACGTAAGAGACTTCTTATGATTTTATTTACAGTGTCACTTTGAAATAGTCCTAAATGGGTAGGAAATTAAATTCTTTGACTGTACAAAGGCGAACTTATCCCTATAAGGGATCTCAGGGGGAATATAAGGGATAATGTAGAATGGACTTACGGGATTAATTATTATACATGCTACTTATATTTTTATCCCGTCGCACCGTCTAGTCTTTGTATACGCGGCGGAGCCGCGTGGGTAGCTAGTAAAATATAATTGGATGAGTCTTCATATTTGTCATTCTTTTTTTTTGGTAGGAAATGTAATTACCCGCTAGGCCGCTACTATAACTCAAAGAGGATTTTTGATTAATTTGAATAAATTAGTTTACCGTATTATCGCTTCTTCCATAGTTCCGTTGCGGATATAGTTCATTTCTAATTAGATATTCAGAGAAATTCAACATAGCCCTCTTCATTGCCTTTTGAGATCACGTTACTGGAAGTACTGATGTGCCGAACGGAAAGTTTCCTATATTGCGAAATTTTGCTGCATTTTAACGGAAATTTCTCTCAGTTTTTGAAAAGCATTAAATTGTAACTCTTAGACACTATGTATTACGATGGAGGAAAGCACAAACACCTTCAAAAAAAAATAAAAAAAATGGCAAATTGGACATGCCTTTTATAATTTAAATAAATTTTATGAAACTAATAATTGAATGATATTATTATGTATAAACATATAGGTATAAGATTGAATTGCTTATAATATGAAATTGTGAATAATATATGACGTGTAATATTTTTATAATATTATAAATAAATGATTATGAGTATGAGTATAAGAGCAACAGTTTTATGCTTCTCAGGTACGTAAATTTCCTTAATTCCTTCTGAAACTATCCTTCCAGAAATTTACGAGAACTTTTCCAACTTTTTGGATACTTTCCGCAATTTGCACATCATTAACTGAAAGGCGCAGCGTGGGTAGACCCCTATACAAGGTGGACTGAATATGGCCTGATAAAGGTCGCGGGAGTCCACTCGATGGGGGTGGCGCAGAACCGGTTATTTTGGCCGGTCATTTTCTTTGGAGGAGGCCTATATCCAGCCAGTACACGTTGTTCCGCTGTTATGCTGATGATGATGATGGTCATAATCACTTCTTCAAATATATCGTGGACCAGTTGTTTTTATCACTTAGTAGTTATAGCCTTTTTAACCCCGATATTGTACCTACTTATCACTATTTGACGCTGACATGCTCAAATGCATTATACTGAATTTATTAAATTGCTAGCAGTAAAATGGAAGTCCAGGTAAAACCCTCTACAGTAATCGAGCTTGGGTCGATATCAAAGGCTGATTGTCGCACAAACATAAACACAGAGGGTCGTGCCCGTTCAAAGCGGTGATTGCACTGCCCCAACCGTGTTGAATTACATTTCTGGGATAATGGTCTGGTTATATCTACATAAATAAAATGGAAAATATTATTGCGTTACCGTGTGCATTCAGTACCAAAATGCGATAGCGCCGACCTCGAGATTTTAAGGCGAGCTAAACGAGTTTTCTTAGTTTAACTTAACACAATGTGCAATGGGCCTTGACAGCATTCAACACTTTCACATCTGTTACGTATTTAAATATGGATCACCAGTTTTTTTCTGAGATATTAAAATGTGAAACAAATGCGAAGCAAAAGAACCAAAACAGACCAAAATCAAATTATCAATTTATCTTGTTTTTAACCTGTAACAGAGCACGTGTATCACGAAAGATGGTAAAAAGGAGGCATTAAAATGATAAATGTGTGTCCCGCGATACATTCGGTTAATTAGTAGCAAACATGACGTCGCACGTTAATTAATTAGAACTGGAGATAAGTCATCCTGCGCCACGCCTTCTCTCCCTCGCTTTCAGCGGTCACCGTTCGTAAAATTGGCCACGACATTACGTCAAAAATCTACTTACTTAGAGAGGTTTATGTCTATATTCACGCAAAAACAGTACCGTATCTAAGTATTTACGAGATTCTTATTTGACGCGCAATTTTCCTTCGTCCTTGTACCCGCCTCATAAAATTGGTGACATGGGAAACATCGGATATTAAGGAAACCACAGGACTTTCAGTCGAATAACTATTTCAGTTTGAGAGTACGAGGACGTTTAAGAACTCGATTTAGTTTCACGTTGCACTTGGAGTCATGCATGAGGTATTTAAGGGCAATTAATTGTGAAAATATATTTCTATGGTACTGCAAGAAGTAGGAAACAAAATATATTTACTGATGTACTAACTAAGTATCTGGCAAAGGTTGGTAATTTGGTTAATATTTTGTTGTTTGTTAGAAGCCTAAACACGATTGGTGAAAAAGATCTCGATATTCAAAAATACTCGAAAATTACGTTAGTAGGAGACATAATCTAAAAGCTATTCCCGAAGAGATCTCGTTTTGTCGTGCGCGGAAGTCACAAAAGTATCTGTTACCCGAGGGCGTGGTTTAGTAGAATTGAGGCAACTGCTTACACTTGTAACTACATGTGAAGTATGTATATACAAGTAATATAACGTAACCGAAACGATCTAATAATTTTAGTCGAAATAAATAAATAATTTAATCAAAACATTGGGCATCCCAATAAAACGAATTGAAACTTTTGGGCGATATTTCTGCAACCGGCATGCTGCACAAGATTGGGCACGTCGGAATGAGTAACGACTAGTAGCATATACGTCTAAATATTCAGTGAGGTGCAGCCGGCTGCTCAGTATGCGGTATTATAGCGCGCAATAAAAGGCAGCCAGAACGCTGGACACATAAATCCATCTGAACGGGTAATACTTCCATCTTCCACGCCCGCGCTCCGAGTCATAACTTCCGCGACCACAGCCGTATTCTGGCGGCCATTGCAAATGTCCTTTGGAAGAGCTGGGCTTCCACGTGATTAATGACCAACCTTTGCATTGTCATTCTGGAGTATCCAGTTAAGTTTCTTGGCAGTGGAAATGCAAGCAAAAATACGGGGAATTGTTGGAAAATGATTAGTTTTCCTAATTTATTCTTACCTGGAACCTGAATGAAGTTTCCGTATCGTTTCTTCCGACTGCCACCGCCAGAATCGTTCCCAGTCCAACACATTCCCAGTTTTGAGCGCCCGTATCCGCTAGCACGGTCGACTGCCTGCGCATTGGCCCGCTCCATGCCTCACTGCACACGACACCCTCGCCTCTATTTCCTTCTCCTTAAAGTCGAGGATCTTCTGGCCGGTGACACATTTTTGTAAGCTTTTATCTGGCCCGAGTGCAATCTAGTGTATGTCGTTTTAGGTAAGAAGCCGAAGCTATTTCTGCGCGCACATATGTTACGAAAATACATATTAATGGATTTATGTATTTTGATAGATGTCTTAAAAGATTTCTCCGAGATAAAATATTGGAGTGTATCCTGCAATATTTTAGCCGAGCTACTTCTCATGAGTTATGATCGCTCGCGTCAGTTAATAAGAAAGTATGACCTGTTTTTATGAGAAACGGAAATGAATGTGGTAGAAATCGCACAAATACTATGATCTTGAAAGTAGCTTTCTCTGTTTAATAGTTTACCATGTCATGAATATTCACCACACCAATACCTTAACTCCTCATTTAATATAAAAAAATAGATCCTCCTATACTTAATATGCCATTAGCTTTCCTAAAATTACCATTTTGATAAGTAGAAAATGATCGATAAAGGCTGAATAAAGCAACGTTTGGATACTCATTAAAATCCTAATACCCTTTTTACATTTCAGCAGCAATACAATGATACTGAAATACTAAAAGAGAAGGTATCAATTCTAAAGCTAAAAATGTACTCAAAGACGTGACAATAGGTACCTATGTAGATACATAGAACTTCTGGTGCTTGGGAAAGGCAATAGAAATTAATTAAACATAATTTACTGGAATCGCTTAACCTGAAACTGATGGTGACAGCCGTGCTGTTCAAAGAAACGCGACCTCGTAATATTGCTCATAAAGAATTAGGGTTGACACCCTAATGACTTTTCATCTCTACTCAAACCTAAAAATATTTCCAAATAATCCAAACTCCATAAGTGTAGTTTACCTAACAAGGACGTAAATAGGTAGTATTTTTATTAACAATAGTTCCAAATCAGAATCCAGAGAATATTGAACTATTTTCTATATCATCATTTTTTGTGGTCAGAAGAATTTACGGGAGATGCATCACAGATCATCTAATTATTCAGAGAAGATTTGTTCTGTACACAAGCATAATTCGTTATAAATATATAGCAAAGAATTATCAATCACAGCGACACTTGATTGCAAAGTAACGAGGAAATAATTCGTTTATCCACACCTACTAAGTCTCTTGGCAACCCTGACACGGTGGTACTGACACCTCTTTATAATAAACAGCGCCTTTGTACGTTATTAAATTTTACTCACGCTTTCGAAACAAATGAACGTTCAAAGCGCACAACCTCGGGCGACATTTAATCACGGATTGAGCCCTCTTTAAATATCACTTCGGAGGGAAATTAGGGAGGAGGAAAATATCGAATGAAGGCGAAGTTAGCCGTTTATTTGATTTCGGACGGCTGCTCGCGGATTCTTGATTGCTGCGACCTCTACTGCGTCATCAATTCGACAAAATCATCATTGAGATTCTCGATTCAGTCGTTTTATTTATTACTATGCCAACTTGTTTTTCCAAAAAAAATATTTTTCATGTAGTGTGTGAGTAGGTATAGTCAGGGGTACTAATATTCGTACATAAATAAGGACATTAATATCTGTACAGGAGTCTATTGTCAATGTCACAAAGGCGTGTACAGATATTTATGTCCGTATTTATGTACGTTTAACACTTTAAACCACTGGACAATATTATTATATTTTATGTTCTATTTTTAATTTTGTTAATTGTCCCTTCTCGTGTTTAATCCAGTTTTAATCATTATTTTGTTTTTTTTTGTTTGTTATCCACCGTGAACTCACTCGACGGTTCTATCGGAAGACCAGCGCTGGCAGCAATGCCAGCATTATGCTGAGATAGAACCGTTTCGTGACAAACGATGTGTGTTGTTTGTCTCGAATAAATGTTTCTTTCTTTCTTTCGTTCTTTCTTTTCTTTATTAGTACCCCTGACTGTACAGTATCACGACATTTATTTGACAAACACAGCTCTGAGAATATTTGGCTCGGAAAATAGTGCACAACAAAGATTAATCCCAACTTTTTTACTCCCGTCATCACACTCCAGTTATTCAAATTATGCAAAACAACGCCATATTTGTAAGCGTATAATTCCTAAAACACAATGCAAGTACATCAAGCCAGGATAACACGACCAAGGCACGGAAAACAAACGCCTCGCGCCTCAGTAACGCTGCATGTGCGCTTTACCTCTTTCAATTATGCTAAGAGCGCTATAGGATTAAGCTAGTGCATCGCATCCGGTTGCGAATAGGGGTGAACTGCACAAAATGGGTGCATTTTTATCGTAAATCATTGGTTGTATCGGTTTGTTGACAAGTCGGGCCGATTGCCAATGCGACCGGGTAAATATCCGCTGCATATTTTCTCCTTTCAACCAAGACGTGTGCCAAAAATTGCTTCTCATGGCTTTTAGATCTTTATATGATTCGATTATAAATTATTGCTTATGGATTTACAACTGCTCGTATATTCAAGTAGATAGGTAATTCCCCTATCTTATCAATGGAGGCCGTTTGTATGCTCAAACGACATATATGGTTATTCCAACTATAATATCAATGTTGCAGCAGGCCACAGCCTCAATCTTGGAACAATAGAGCGCACCTACCTCTATTGAGCGCCCTGAGCTGTATGCATCTAATACGCAGCGCAAATGCCTAAATTACTTATCGTGTTTGGCCTGAGCAGACTAACCCATCTCTCACTAAGGACGCGGTGCAACCGACTACATTCAACGATTTGCCAACCTTCAACTGTTACGGCCGCACTTGATATGTGAGTGATCTCAGGGTTTAATAATAGGCATGATGTCTCATGTTAAAATTGATAACGTAAATATAGTGTTGCTAAATGGATAGTAAACCATTAAATTCTCTTTCTGTTTAACCGTAGTTTGTATTTTTTATTTAATATGTACTTTATCTGTAAATACATTTTTTTCTTTATTCCGTAAACCATCAAATTATCGTAATAAAGTATAAATTTTAAAATATAATTAAAATCATACAAAGATAAATGGACCTTGAAAGTTGAGAAAAAATATGCATTTTTTTTTATAGTCCAGGAGTAAATTTGAAGCTACCAGTAAAATCTTTACGCTTTTATAGAAACAAAATTGTAACACCACTATGTACCTAAACGCACTATTACGCGACCGAAACAGCAATTTACTTGATTTTCCATACAACAATTTTATTAGTACCTACAAATACTTTCTTTCTAAATAGTGGTTGTGACGTCATACCCGTGTGACAATTGGTATGAAGCGTTTCGCCTGCCGCCAGCGAGATCTTTGTCTCAAAGTTTTGGGTATTTATGTTCTTCAATTGTAGTTGCTCCCATACAACTTGTTACTCTGCATTAACTGGTTCGGATGGCATCGTAAAAAAACTTCATCATCTACCCTATTGAAATACTTAATCTAGGAGAGAAAATCTGTGAACCTTGTGCCCACGGAAAAACTTGCTTTTGTTACATTACATAAATTCTAAATACTTAGATCCAACGTGACCAGCATTAACACAAACTCTGCAGTAAAGCTTACAGAAAGATAAATACATTAGTTCATCTTTTTGTATGTAGCTAATATTTATTTTATTTATTTATGTCTATATATACTGTACATACATACAAACATGACTGTCATGTTAACATGTGTTAGGTACATTTGTTTTTTTTTTCTCTTTAAGTATTCGTAACAGAAATTATCATACTTATTTCTTTGCACCTTTTATAAGTCTCTGTTTAGCCCAATGGTTAGCTGGTAGAGAATGCCATTTGGCATTAAGCTCGCCGTTTGTTATTTTTTGTTTTGTATGTTGTGCAATAAAGTTTAAATAAATGAATAAATAAATAACAATACTCCAATTGCAAACACTTACTTTCCATCGAACCTCTCTTGACTCGGGTAGCCATAACTCAGTAATCGGCGGTCGATACTCGATCGTGTCTCCCGAGATTGAATGCACTGTCTCCACACGCCCTACCCTCTGCCCCGCAGAGGGCTGCGGTCGCTGATTTATTTAAGCTGCACAGGTTACTGATTGCAGGATTTGCGTGCACTCGGATGCAGCCAATGTGGCGCTGCGACGTGTGTTCAGGTGTGTTCAGAGGACGAATATATTGTATGTCTTCTTTTAGAATATGTAAGTCACTGGCTAGTTTTATTTTTCAGATGTTGTATTATATTATCGAAAATATAACAGAAATCTTCAATTTGATTCAGTTGTTGGTTCATACAGCGTGGGCCAAAATGTTTTGCACTTTTGAGACTTTGATGAAAATAGAACCATGAAAGTTAATCTCCTGATCATTGATTTTTTGTGACTAACTTCTAATGCAATTGATTTTTTGAAAATAACATCTTTGAGATGACCCCCATCTCGTCACTGGCACTCCTGCAAACGACAACGCAGATTTTGGTAAACTCGATGACACATGCTGCGAGGGATTTCGGCTATCTCATCGCGGATGTTTAGCTTGAGTTTGGATTTTATAAATGTACCCGCACGAAAATATCAGCGGGAGTGAGATCCGGACTTCCTCCTAAATAGGCGGCGAACTGTTACACACAAATTGTTGCTTTTATAAAACTATTTTATACAAAAAGCTCGTTATTGATCAGTAAAACGCTTCATTGCAAATAAACCTGCATAAAGTAATGTAACATTTCCCTTCACTCAAAAACTATATAATTTATTATTATACAAGATATTCAGTGTTGCCATTTGCAAAAAAATTTGGCCCAACCTGTAGAACACTGATCCGCTATGAATACTAGCCTGGTAACCTAGTAATGACGGATAAGCTCACGTTTTAATCGTCACCAAAGGCCGACATGTTTCGAATCCCTCGGTGGTAATTTGATCATTTTGTGATCAAATCCATCTCATGGATTTAAATTGTTTTTGCTAATTACATTAGCAATAGTCATATACATACATGTGCTAACTCGGGGCACTTATACTAAAGTGATGTAGCAAAATAATTTACCGACAAAAAAATATATCTATGTTAACGGCCTCCGTAGCCCAGTGGGTAGTGACTCTGCCTACGAAGCTGGAGGTCCCGGGTTCGAATCCCGGTCAGGGCATTTATTTGTGTGTTTATCACGAATATTTGTTCCTGAGTTATGGATGTTATATATGTATATAAGTATCTATATGTATGTATCTATTATATATATATCATCGCCTAGTACCCACAACACAAGCCTTACTGAGCTTACCGTGGGCCTAGGTTGATTTGTGTAAGATTGTCCCATAATATTTATTTATTTATTATTTATTTATTTATTACTGTCATTGACATCTAAATGTTATTCAACGTAAATAAATATTATTTATTTTCTCTTCATTTAAAAAAAAACAATAAACAAATTAAAACGTGCATATATTTGTTTATCTCCACTTATAATAAATCTCTAAATTAAAAAAAGAATCAGCCAGTTTGAAACTAAGCTTTCTGTGGTACGAATGTTCTCAGCATCCCATGGACGGAAAAATATGAAACATTTTATATAGGTACATTATTATTCCAGCTGCAACTTAGGATAGTTTTTATCCGACTGCGACAATTAATTTATTTTCCGTAATATACGACTTCATTTAATTTTTCATTTATTATTCTTAAAGTATATCGCCGCCACATCTGTCAGCTAAAAGAAACGTCAAAATCACAGACTAATAAGGCCTGCAACACACTGGCGCGGCCTGCGGTGGCGGACCATAGTAAATTTGACAGCTAATGACAAGTTTTCTATTGTCCGCCGCGGCCAGGCCGCGCCAGTCTGTGAGAGGCCTAAGAAATACTACGGACAAAATGGCGGAATTTCTTTGCCTATTAATAATTTTAATCCCGTCTACGATATACATTGACGAGACACATAGGTACCAAAAGCAAATATAAAATTAATCGATTTTGATATGCGAACTTATATGCGGAAATGTCGAATTGAGGCGTAATTTGTACAAATGTTACAACAAATTCGAACAATATAAACTTGGTTTTTTTGAATGGCACGCGCGCGCGCTCTTTGCGTATTCAGCCAAACCACGAAAAACCGAAACTCGAAGTTCGTATATCTGCATTCCTGTCATTTGTTAGTGCGATAGAGATAGAGATACCCGAATATTTTCGAATTCCGAAGTTCGTGGTTTAAAAGAAAATACGGATGTCGGATAGATCTAAATTAATATTTTATGTGTGAATATGGTTAAAATTATTTGGAAATACTATTGTTGTTATTGTTTTAGTATATTTGACTAGCTTTAAGTTTAATATTGTACGTCCGAAATGGGCAAGCTGTTGGACTTTATTTTACCCAAAACAACTAAATGTACACAGTTCTGACAATAAAGAAATCTTATTTTATCTTATCTTATCGAAAATAGGGATGTAGACACTAAACAAAATAATCATAATGTTGTATTATCTCGAAAAAAAACAACGCAAGAGGCTATACTCGTATAGGTAATTACTAAGTTATAAGTGTATAAAGTTTTAAGAGGGGGTTTGTTGCGTCCCTTTTCCGCAAAACGCACCTTTATAATGAAACGATTATTTTATTACTATGACGCTCGAGGATCGTGACGTCTCTCTAACAAGCGACATTAAAACGGTTGTAGCTTCGTAATTTTTTGAGATATTTGAATGAGTTTTTCTTTTCTTCTTTCGTTTGAAGTGAGTCTACAGCTACACCTCTATTTGGAAGACAAGCGGAAAGAACCCATACTAACCATACTAATAATCCATACTTCCATATTAATATTATAAATGCTAAAGTGTGTCTGTCTGTCTGTTACCTCTTCACGCCTAAACCGCTGAACCGATTTAGATGAAATTTGATATACAGATAGTTTGAGCCCCGGGGAAGGATAAAGGGTAGTTTTTATATCTGAGGGGCTGAAATTGGGGGTGGAAATTTGTATGGAGCTACTTAAACCGCTGCACCGATTTAGATGAAATTTGGTATATAAATAGTTTGAGTCCCGGGGAAGGACATATAATAGGTTTTATCCCGGAAATCATCCCCTAAGGGGGTGAAAGGGGGGGGGGGGGGGGGAATTTGGATGTAATCTATTTAGATAAAATTTGGTGTAGATATAGGTTAAGTTTTGGGAAAGGACATGGGATAGTTTTTACCCCAGAAATCATCCCCTAAGGGGGTGAAATTAGGGGTAAAAATTCGGATGGAACCCATTTTAATACAATTTGGTAAAGAGATAGCTTGAGTCCTGGGAAAGGACATAGGATAGTTTTAATTCCGGAAATCACTCCCTAAGGGGGTGAAATGGGGGTGAAAATTTGGATGAATCCCGTTTAGATGAAATTTGGTATAAAGGTCGTTTGAGTCCCGAAGAATGACATTAGATAGTTTTTATCCCGAAAATCATTCCCTAAGGGTATGAAATAGGGGGTGAAAGTTTGTACCTAGATGAAATTTGGTATAGAGATAATTTGAGACCCTTCGAAGGATATAGAATAGTTTTTGCCTCGGAAATCATCCCTTAAGATGGTAAGTAGAAGTTTTTTTGCATTATATTTTCTAAGTATAAGTTCTACGCGGACGAAGTCGCGGGCAACAGCTAGTTTAAAAATAGTTTTCGTACTATACAATTTATATTCTTTCACGGTAATAAAGATTGCCGTCTAGATGAAAATATCCACTTTAAATTAATACACGTTCTCTCAACGTCCACAGTGGTCAACGGGGCATTTTATCTTATCTTAAAATATAGACATCTTTTTTATTGATTTCAAATCCCTAAAAAGTGCCCCGAGTTAGCACAGGTATGGACTCATATACGAAGTCGCCGTATGTTAATAAAACGACGTGCCTGTGTGAACAATGCGTTGGGGAAAATAATTATTATCTTTTATGCAGCAGGAGCTTCAAATACTGTACTTTCCATGAAATTCTTCTTCTTTGTCCTCGCCTTTTCCCGTTACACGGGGTCGGCTTTCTTTATCATGCGGCGCCATGTAGTCCGCTGGATGGTATCCTCTTCTTTAAGCCCGAGGCTATTCATGTCTCTGTGGACATTCGTCAACCAGGTCATTTGAGGTCTTCCCCTTCCCCTTTTTTTGGTAGCCATAGAAAGGCATTTCTTCACAACATAATTGTCGGGTCTTCTCATCACGTGACCGTACCATCTGAGCCTTGCTTCACATATTTTGTCACTTATGGGTGCAACCTTAAAGCTTCCTCTTATGTGTTCGTTACGTATTCTATCCTTAAGTGTCACTCCACCCGCCCATCTCAGCATACGCATTTCAGTGGTGTGCAGCTTCTGCTCGTGTGTCTTTTTAGCTGCCCAGACTTCGCTGCCGTACAATAGAGCTGGTCTCACTGCCGTTTTGTACACCTTGCCTTTAGTTCTTATGTGCATTTTTGCGTCACACAGCACCCCTGTGAGCGTACGCCACTTCACCCATCCTGATGTTGTTCTCTGAATTACATCTGCATCTATAGAGCCTTCTTCAGACAGAACTGAACCTAGGTACTTAAAGGTTTTAGCTCTCGGGAGGGAGGTGCCGCTTAGCGTAATGCCTGGATTAGCTTGCGCATTGGAGTTGAAGTTGCAAAACATGTATTCGGTCTTTGTCCTACTGATACGCAAATCATTTTGCTCTAACGACCTTCTCCAAACTTTCCATGAAATTCTAATGTTTATAAAAAATGCCATGTTTATACGAGTTATGTGTCGCGAATTTGGAATGGTTATCGTATTGTTAGATACAGTTTTATATATCTAATCTGAGGGGTAATCAATCACGTAACGTTCCGAACGCGCTTCGGTACAATTTGACTGTGACATTTAGACCTACCTGACGCGCGTACAATGCGTTACGTGATCGACCTACTGGGCAACAATCTAACATATGTAGTTGATTATTCTGGTTTGATTCTTAGGGTCAGCATGAGTACAACCTTTTGAAAATCGTTATTGGCATTTGGCGAAATAATTTTTCTTCTTACGTTCAATATGTTTCTTCTTACGTTAGCGTATAGGTACCCAAGCATGTGGAAGCGTATATTAGACGGGGTCAGCGTTAAATATTTTCAAAATGGACACCCAACGTTTTAACAAAGAGCATAATATAGATGAAGTAATTTAAAATGCATTAAACTAAACTTTTTGAATAATCGTATACGCTTGAACATCAATTGGGATAATAAGCCCGTACGTAACAAAGCAATAACCCATTTGGCATGGCGAGTCGTGTAAGGATGAATGTTTACGAGCAAGCCACGGGGCTCACAGTGTGGTGAAACTGTTTAATTAAAAGCAAAGTAATAGGATATCTTTTTTCTAATTAAATTTATGGAATGAGACTGCAGTGGACGTCTTTCGACTGATATGATGATGATGATGACGATGAGGCTGCTGGGTGTTATGAAAAGTTTTATAAGAAAGCGTAGCAACATCATCATCATCATCAGACGGTGTCAGTCCACGGCCTCTCCCATGGCACGCCACTGAGCTCGGTTTTCAGCTTTTCTCCTCCAATCCCAATTAGAATGCGTAGCACTACAGATCTCTTAATTCAGAAGGACACGCCCCTTGCTTTTTATTGCGTAATAAAACTTAATAAATAAATGAAATGTGGGTGGTGATAGTGATGAGACTGAAGTGGATATTTAGGACTGAACATCTACATAGTATATAATATTTTCGTACCTACTTCGTAGGTTGGTTCAAGAGAAAAAGGTCCGACACCAATAAAAAGTGTATAAAAAAAAACTTTTTGTACAATGGTCAATCAACTATTTGTTGTTGTTCGTTGCCATGATTACGTCTCCTGGGTCACTCTTTAAAACTATGATATTATGGGATTTAAATCCAATAAACACGTGTTTTTGTTATATTGGTAAACCCATTCCATGGTGGGGCATCTCCTTAGCATGATATGAGTCCAATTTATAGTATTTTTTCTAAGAAACTCTGTCACTGATGTCTCTTGGCTTACCGGGACAGAATAACAACAAGAAAAATTGGCGTTAAAATTAACCATTTACCAAGAGTAGGCATCCTCTGGCTTGTTGCAGCGAACTCTTGTAATGGAATCTACATTATACATTACGAGTGCAAAGTCAATTCGAGACATATGTTAGAAAGAAAGAAAGAAACATTTATTCGAGACAAACGTTACACATTGCAATTTGATTTGAATGTGTTATGTGTTTCGCTCGTTCAACGTGTCAAAGAGTACGAGCGCGAAAAACATTGAAATAAAATTAAAAATCAATAAAAAAAAATACGAAGTGTATAATTTCAAATCGACCCCAGAGGGGTGATTATAGGAAATTGTTCGTACGAGTGTTAGGAGCTCAACGGCCATTTTCCCATACAAAAAATAAATTTAAATCTACCTAACGTACATCCAAAAAGTTACGCAATCGACCAACTGTGTTTTGCCCAATTTCTGATCCGTGTCACCCTGCGCAGCTTGCGACTGTTTCATTTGAAAACGATAATTTACGAGGCAATAACTCGATCGTGCCGACTGCTGCGATTTTTATTTAAAACAGCTTCGCTCGTTCCCGCCACACGCCGTCGTTACACAGCTAAACTATTCGAGGAAAACCCAACTATTCCAAAAACAACATACATTTTATTAGCAGCCTTAGAAATTTAACTATATTTTCACTACAATGAATGGGCGTAATGTCAATGTATTAGCGAAAACCTTCCATGATACACGGCATGTCCGATTAGGGATTTAAAATGTCAAGTCTCCGGCACTGCAAATTGCGATAGAGTAACTCAATTATCATGAAGGTACCTGAAGAACAATATCTTAGGGACATTCTTCTGTCATTAAGGTAACTGGAATTGCGGCCCCGAGGACCATTCCCAAGTATGCGCATCTTTCTTCATTATTCACCCGTAGATGCAACGAAAATTCAATAAAACTCATGCAGAAACACAGTCACATGTTCGTGTACTATTACACAGGATCGTGCACTCGAGAGAATTGACGCGAGGTCTCGAGATAAGACTTACTAGATTGCCTTTGGAACTATCATTATAAACTGTCGCGCTAGCGACTTTCCTACTAAGGCCACTTCCTCCTCTGGCGGTGCAGCGGCGGTGCAGCATCAGTAATCTGATAGCTCTCAGAGGCAACTGTAACTCAAGTTAGAAAATATTTTTTTCACCTCAGCAGCTCGAACAAGCATATTTTGCTGCGTGAAAACAGTGAGCAAAATGCGATTTTGCTCACTCCGTGAGTCAAAGTAGCTTTTTAATTTTGATATCGAGCACTGGTGACACATCATGGTGTGCGGTCTATTACAAATTCAGAAGAAGAGAGGTGCGTAAAGCCTACCGATATATTTTTTAACGTGACGATGTTCTCACTGCTGAGGTGAAAAGTTGTATGTATCACACGAGAGCAAAGATATTTGCATCTCGTGCCTTTGAGTCCCTCACTACGCTCAAGATTCTAATTTTGAATCACACGAGCGTAGATTCAAATATAGAATATTTCGCTTGCTCGGAATTCAACATCAACACTCGCAGCAAACATCTACTTTGCTCTCTTGTTGAACAAATAACTATTTCACCTCAGCAGCTCGAACAAGCATATTTTGCTGCGAGAAAACAGTGAGCAAAATGCGAGTCAAAGTAGCTTTTTAATTTTGATGTCGAGCACTGACATTTCCTAGTGTGAGGGCGTATTACAAATTCAGAATTCTTGAAGTTTATGAGCTCTGTCCCTTTCATTTCACTGCGAAAAAAGAATACGACACGAATAGGTCGATTCATATTTCGACATTCGAATTTCAAAGTAGAGCCCCAAAACAGCGCGAAGCAAGTAACACGTTCGAAAACACACTTAACATACTTATTAAGTTTAAGTTACTACCAAAAAATAAATTGAAGAAGAAAAACGTGAAACATCTCAGAATAATGTCCATTTTCCTTAAATAGATATATATATACATTTTCATACGCTGACCAACCACTAATGATTCTAGTTTTAACAATCTTGATTTTTAAGAACTTAGGCATACCACAGATAAAGTTAAGTATCCGAACGCACACGGGCGCCCCGCCCTTTTAAAAAAATGCGCGCTGTTAAATTGTTTTAGATTTAATTCGATATATTATTCTTCATTCTTGCGCTATTGATATTAGTTTTAAATACAAAAACGACTAGGATAAATTAATTATTTATCCAATTAAGAAATATTGTTAAACCAGTGAAGACGGCAGTACGTATTTAAACAACAATAAGTATCTACGGCTAGTTTTTGGTGAGCGTAAGTCAAACAGACAAATGTTTTGAATATTTCAAAAATAGCTCGAAAATATGAGTGAAACGTGAGAATACGAGTGACAGTATTTTAACAATTATACGGTTAGTTTTTAGTGTTGTGTAAGTGCTACACGAGACTCGTGTAGATTACTAAAATATGCTTTGGTTTGTTGCGCCTTGTCTCGGCCCGCGCGCTCTCGTGTGCTTCTAGTAGGTACCTTCAAGTCGCACTGGGGAGTTAAAACAAGCAGTAAAGAACGCCAAAACAAGATTTCTTCCTGAATATTCGCAAAATAATAGGTGCGTAAAACCTTATTAATGTATTTTTTTGTGTAAAATATGTTCTCACTGCTGAGGTGAAAAGTTGTATGTGTTACTCGAGAGCAAAGTATTTGCGTCTCGTGCTTTTGAGTCTCTCGCTGCGCTCAAGATTCTAACTTTAAATCACTCGCTACGCTTGTGATTCAATTTTAGAATATTTCGCTTCCTCGGGACTCAAATTCAGCACTCGCAGCAAAAATAAACTTTGCTCTCTTGTTGCACAAATAACTATCATGGTGCGCCTAAATCTTAATGAGTGCTTTCTTACAGGCGCAGCATGCATTCCATCCCTTTACCGCACAATATAATACTTCAGTGCAAATGTACCTGACAGTATATCGACAAGTAGGGAAAAGTTGATGGCACAAAAGCGCGCGACAGGTCACCAATGCGTTGGACCAACCAGGTCAAAACTGCACTCAATGGTTCGCTCCAGAACAACGACACATTGTGAAGCTTGCCACCATCCCCACGCTGTTATTCGGAACGTGCTATTAGCAGTTCACCGCACCCGTCACGCCTAACAAAACTCTACATCTACCTACGCTTAATTACTAACCACGGCGTCAAAATATATTTGTGGGTGAACGGTGATGTGGTTGAGTAGAATCTAGCGGAGCTGATATGACGACCACGATCTCTCAGCCAAGAGGGTGACGACGAAGACGAGAACAGAAAATCTGGTAAGGTACAAAATACCGCATACCTATTCCGCTCCGTCAAACCCATAAGTGGCCAAGTCTGCACGTACTCACAAACGCTTACCTATTGTTAGACTATCACAAAACATCGATAATTGTGTAGTGAGTTAAGCGAGAACTACACTCGAGCAAAACATTGCTTAGCCATCAGTGAAACTGGGATCCTTTCAACGAATCAATCCGAGAGATGGACGAATTCATCGCGCGGAGTCGGCGACAGCGTAGAAACAAAGCCTAGAGGGGCAATTTACTGCCGTGCAGAACCTAAAGTGCAGTAACTCGAAAAAGTCCATTTCGAGATAAACGCAAAAAACACTTTAAAAGTAGTTTATTTCCGTTCGTTCAAGCGGTATATACTTATGATTTATTGTCATGGAAAGCGCTTAACACATAGAATACGATGACGTTAAAAACAATGGTTTCAGTGTACACTGAAATTAATTATGGGGCTTTTTCAAAATTTCAAGCTCGTACTGCACTCTTTGAGACAGGCAAAAACAAAAGAAATACCGCTTAAAACACAGTAAAAAGTCGGGTTACTGTCCATGTTTTGCATTTACTTACACAGACAAGTGATGAATTACCGTTTAAACCACAGTACGCGGAGCTATACTACTGCGTTTTAAACGGTATTTTGCTTGATTTTTAGTGCTACGAGCATCCGTTACTGCATTTAAAACAGGTTTTTGTAAAAAAAAAGTATGACTGAAGCCTTTTTGCCAATAAAATGATTTAATATTTAATTGTCTTCAAAACTACATATGCTCAGTAAATGTCAAGTCAATCAGGCTTCTTTAAGTGGGAGAAAAACGACTAGCAAGATTTAAATAAACTTATTTGTGATTTATTATTGGAGATCCTGAATAAAACACATATTTCTTGAAATTGTAAGCAAACAATGTTTATTACACATAATTATGTATCCCTACTAATAAAAAAAGACGACTACTTCAGTATAATGCTACTATTTATTCTAATGTACTGTTAAAATAGCACTTTAATCTTATTGTTATTGTCCGTTCAGTTACTGTGTCAGATATTAAACTATAACTAATAAGATCGGAATTACTAATAAAATGGACGGCACACATATATAACCATTCATTAGGCTATTAGTAACAATAAAAAATACAACAATATACAAAAATTACTACAACTAGAGCTTTTTCCAGTTAGAACAATGTGACTTCTAAACATAATTACATTAGAATACTTTGGTAACCCCTGGGAATAAAGATATATCTTTATTATACTGTGTATACCCTTATAAAACAAAGTAAAATTTTAACTGGGATTAGCTATATTAATTTATTATAGTAATGAGGTATACGAATAAAATTTGTTTATAATAACTCACTTCTAAACTGTTTTGTAAAATATTTCACCAAAACTTTTAAATATAAAACGAATTAAAAATTGGTCAAGGCTTGGAAAACTTAACTGTGTCAGTTCAGGCAAACAAGAAAAAACTAAAAACAGGTATTTAAATATGGTAATCATTATTATTAGGAAATACCCCACGTACTGCCGTTCTCAGACGGGTAATCACGTAATGTTCCAAACGCGCGTTAGTACAATCGAACTGTCATTTTTCCATATAAAATACGACATTTAGATCTACCTGACGTGCGTACAATGTGTAACGTGGTCGACCTGCTGGTGCAGATGAGACAGGTAATTGCCTACAAAACACAAGCCAGTTTTTGAGCATCAAGGTTTTGCTTCCTTAAGTAACTGATACCAAGCAAAAGATCAAGAGGTGCAGTTTTTCTGATCTATATTTAGTGATTTTCATGTTTAAGACGACCAGCCTACATAATAAATAGTGATACTCTCAAATGCTCCAGTAAAACTTGGCTCCAGTTCCGTAAGGAAGCAATGCCGTCTTAAGAAACTGCAGGGTTCACTGATGCCCAAAAATCGGCTCGTGTTTTAGTGGCATTTACCTGTCTCATCTGCACCTGATAACGCATTACGTGGGGTATTCCCTAATAATAATGATCGCAATGTTTAAATTAAATAATTTTTGTTTATCTTATTTGCCTGAACTGACACAGTCAAGTTTTTTTGGTGAATTATTTTAGAAAAACAGCTTGGAAGTAAGTTTTCCAAAAATAATTTGATTCTTGTACCTCGCTAATACATATTATTAATTAATAAAATTATCCCAGCTAAAAATTTAAGTTGTTTTATGAGGTATATCTTTATTCCCTGAGGTTACCCAAGTATTCTAATGACATTATGTTTAGAAGTCACATTGTTCTAACTGGGAAAAGCTCTATTTGCAGTAAATTTTGTATATTGTTGAAGGTTGTATTGTTACAAATAGCCTATTGAATGGTAATATATGTGTGCCGTCCATCTTATTCGTAATTACGATCTCATTAGTGACAGTTTAAAAACGTGTCTTGTTTGTCCGTTACAATAAGATAAAAGTGCCATTAAGCTACATAAGACTGAATAATGTATTATACTGAAGTAGTAGGTAGTCTTTTTTATTAAAAACATAATAACATATGTTTAATAAACATTGATTACTTACGATTTCAACAACTAGGTATGTGATTAATTTACTATCTTCAAAAATAAATACCAAACAAGTATATTCCAATCTTGCTAGACGATTTTCGGCCACTTAATGTGGTGTGATTGACTCGACTTTTACTGAGCAAATGTAGGTTCGATGACGATTTAATAATTTGATCAATTGGCAAACAGGCCCCAGTAATTTTTTTACAAAAACCTAATTTAAATACAGTAACAGCACAAAAAATCGAGCAAAATGCCATTTAAAACGCAGTAGTTAAGCTCCAGACACTGTGGTTTAGGCTGTAAAAACACACTGTCTGTCCACGAGTACAGTAACAAAAAACAAATGTATTGAAAATACCATCTCAAGTGCAGTACCTCGGCTTGCTACTGCACTTTAGATGGCAATAAGAGTAATATTTAAATAGGGAGGGTACCGACTAAAGTAAGGTAACATACTTTTCACTGCGTTTTAGTTAGTAATTATGTCTAAAAATCAAAGATATTCGAAACACAGTACGAAGAATTTGGAACAAAACTTTGATACTGCAGTTTAGTTAGTTTTTCACGTATAACTTGTTGAGTTCATACAGGCTAAAACATCTGATAAATTACGATTCTACTGCGTTTTAGTTGGTAATGGTCCAATATTCGTAGCCGTAGACGTTTTAACTGCGGTTTAAGTAGTATTTTGTGTTCTACGCTAGTCCATTACTGTACTTTAGGAGATTTTTTTTTACATGTTCCAGTTGTCCAAATGAAATACCGATTAGATACACATGTGCATCTTGAAATACTGATCACAGATCATCAAAAAACAAAAAATCCCAAATTAGCCCGATACTGCACTTTAGGTTCTGCACGGCAATTGAAGCCGCCCGTGTCGCGACTGGCGGAGCAATCTCGCAAATTAGTCGCTCGTATGACACACAGTCAAACTGTCGCCAGTTGGGAGCGGTGCTTCTTTGTTTAACGTTCTGTGATTTTTGTTTATGACTAATGTATGTTATATATTATGTACCTATAATTTTTAATGCTACTTATGGGCTGCGAAAACAAATCATTAATTAAGAAATATTTTTATACTTTTCCGGTAATTTTACGTTAATATCAATAGAGGCTGACAAAAGTTTTCAAGCCCCGGCAGCTGGGATTCGGCATTAAGGGCGGTTGCGAGGCGGCGCTGTGGGCTGAAATTCGGCTTTCATAGAAATAGAAACCGAAGTCGAAAATTACCTATTTTTTTATTGAAATCGCATTAGGTAGTCATGATCATACTAAAAAATGAGCCTGAGAAAATTTGGACTTGTTGTTATTTTTTTATAGACATCTTAATAAAAATATGTATGGAGAATAATGGTAAAACAGGTGTAGCTCTGAAAGTGCATGTTAAACACAAATATCCTTGCATATGCGTATAGTAACAGTTATTTATGATTTTTTGTCATTATTGGAATTTCTCCCCTGGGTACACTTTTTTTTTTAAATCCAAAAAAAAATAAAAAAAATATGTTTTGAACTCTTTTATTCAAAATTTGTTTTGTGTTTAATTGTAACCTAGGAAAATCATTTTCAGTCAATTCGAAAGATAAACGGGTAGTACATTCCTTATTTTTGTTTAATTCTCTACGGTGTCAATATGAAAAATTTGAAATATCTAGTTAACTAGGGAAAAATACCTCTATTTCCTTTCAAGAAAATAAGTTTAATCGGCAAATTTATAAAAAAATAAACGAACATGTTCTAATTAAATGTTATAATAAAAAATAAACAAACATAAGTAACAACAAATCAACAGACGAAGCATTCTAACAACAATATGCAAAATTAGTGATAATTACGGCTATTTTAATAAATACATTCACATACACAATTTTATACAAATTTACAATTATAATTATTTTTATTATCTAGTATAAAGACTAGTCTTCAATATCGCTCATATTCGAATCGCATTCTGAATCAGATTCGATGTTTGATTCGTTTATCGACCCTAAACTTACTTCTGTTTGCGATTCTGGATCTAATAATAAAACCCTAGCACATAGGAATTACTTATTACAATGTGATAAGGTAATCACCTATTACTAATCACCATGATTGTTTAAAACCATAAAAACCATATACTAATTGTCATTCAAGCTTATTAATGTCATTTGCGAATCATTTCATCCTGTATGGTCATCCCATTATGTATACCTAGTTGACATGAGTAAAGAGTTTATTGACCTAATTAAAAGAAAATACATTTACTAGATTGCTTTTCGGCGTGTCAGCAATTAAATAATGATTGTGATCATTACTTCTTGGTAGGATAAAGTGGTATTTTTCCGTAGTTTACTAGATATTTCTAATTTTTCATATTGACTCCGTAGAGAATTAAACAAAAATAAGGAATAGACTGTCCGTTATCTTTTGAATTGACTGAAAAGGTTTTTCCAAGGTTACAATTAAACACAAAACAAATTTTGAATAAAAGAGTTGAAAAAAAATATATTTTATTTTTTTGGATTTTTAAAAAAAAAAGTGCACCCAGGGGAGAATTTCCAATAATAACAAAAAATCATAAATAATTCTTTCTATACGCATATGAGGATATTTGTGTTTAACATGTACTTTCAGAGCTACACCTGTTTTACCATTATTCTCCATACATATTTTTATTAAGATGTCTATAAAAAAATAACAACAAGTCCAAATTTCCTCAGGCTCATTTTTTAGTATGATCATGACTACCTAATGCGATTTTAATAAAAAAACAAGTGCGAGTCGGACTCGCACATGAAGGGTTCCGTGAAATAAATTGCGGTTTATGATTTATGACGTATTAAAAAAAAAAACTACTTATTAGATCTCGTACAAACCAATTTTCGGTGGAAGTTTACATGGTAATGTACATCATATATTTTTTTTAGTTTTATCATTCTCTTATTTTAGAAGTTAAGGGGGGGGGGGGGGGGGGGGGTTACACACATTTTACCACTTTGGAAGTGTCTCTCGCGCAAACTATTCAGTTTAGAAAAAAATGATGTTAGAAACCTCCATATCATTTTTGAAGACCTATCTATAAATACCCCACACGTATGGGTTTGATGAAAAAAATTTTTTTGAGTTTCAGTTCTGAGTATGGGGACCCTTAAAACTTAATGTTTTTTTTCGATTTTTGTGTGAAAATCTTAATGCGGTTCACAGAATACATCTACTAACCAAGTTTCAACAGTATAGCTCTTATAGTTTCGGAAAAAAGTGGCTGTGACATACGGACGGACAGACAGACAGACAGACAGACGGACGGACATGACGAATCTATAATGGTTCCGTTTTTTGCCATTTGGCTACGGAACCCTAAAAAAGGATATTTTCGACTTCGGTTTTTATTTCTATGAAAGCCGAATTTCAGCCCACAGTGCGCCGCCGTTTGAATGTGTGTAAATTTTGACAACGCTTCACGTCACCTGGGCCAGTCTGACCAGTGTAAGTCCGACCTCCAATTATGCGTTACGTCGATACGCAAAAGCAAAAAAAGCCTGTGTTTGTAGCCGAGCGGCAAGGCACGCTTCTTTCTAGGCACGCGTCTAGAGGTTGTGGGCTTGAACCCCCGCTTGTAGAACTGGGATTATCAACAAAACTTATTTGTATGTTAACAGTATATTTTCAGTTAAGGAAAGCATCGTAAGGAAACCGGTGTAATCCCAACCAGCAGGTCGGTCACGTAACGCATTGTACGCTCGTCAGATAGATCCAAATGTCACTTTTTATATAGAAAAATTACATTTAAATTGTCCTAACGCTCGTTCAAAACGTAACGTGATTACCCCTCAGGTCTAGTTTGCCCTCTGGGTTGAGGTGAGATAGCAATCACTTTCATAAAACTAGTGCCTATGCCTACGCCAAATCTTGGGATTTGGTACCAAAGCGGTACCCGGACTCTTTTAGGATACAACCGGGAAAAACGCTAGAAGAATGATGATTACGATTACGCATCGCAATAGTGGTGGGGTGAGGTGAAACTAGCTGTGAATAGCATATCCGGTATCAAATGCGCGACGCCCGCGCGGCATCGTTGACTATTCCCAAATGGAGTACCTAAATATATCCCAACTCTTGTTCAATGAGACGTGTTTTCGTTGAAACGAGCTTTGAAATTCAGTTTTCGCTCGATCACGCGAAAGTCATATTTTACGGGCTTATAATTACAGTAAACTTAATGGAAATTTCAAGTTAATTGAGTTTTCGTTAAATTGAGGGTGAATTTTAGATTATTTTGTAAATATATAAAATTTCTTTATTAACGCGTTTACATAAACATAGCATAGGAGGAAAGTGAAGTTACTTTCGTTTAGCTCGAAACATTATGTTTATCAAATTAGGATTGTCAAATTGTTTCAAACGGTGACCTTCCGTCAATGAAGCATTGTTTGGCCTACATACATATTTATTCGACCCCTGTGGACGTACCTACCTATTCTCACCGAACGCGTCAATTTGTGCCTACGTATTGAAAACAGATTGAAATCATGTGTGCAAGCAAGAATAGCCCAACTAATACGATTCTGATCTAATCAAATATCAATCTTAACCTTTCATTGCCCGGAGGCTCAACAAAGAGACACTTGTCTTTATAAATGTACTACCAAATGTAGCTACGGAATTCCAAATGTTGATAATTGCACTTTACGGATTGTGCTTATGGCAGAAGGATAAGTCATGTCTATAACTCCGTAGCTGAAGCTAGATCTTAAATCCCAACTAACTTTCAGTCGTTACAGCTTTGCTCGAACGTTCTCATTATCATGTTGAACAATATACTAAATCAAAACTCAGTCTACCAGCGGGAACTCGTGCCATTCGTTAGTAAGTTGTACAAAAGAGGTTCAGCTTAAATGTAACGCAAGATCGGAACTATTCAGAGCAGTTAGCGAGTGTTGACTGGGTAATGGGTTTAATAAAACGTTATGAGCTGAGTTCTAGCGTCAAACGCGTCCAGTGCATGCCGCAGCATGCCGTACGGCTCACATCCAAGGCACAGGCGA
Organism: Epinotia brunnichana; assembly: GCA_963854355.1. NCBI lineage: Eukaryota > Metazoa > Arthropoda > Insecta > Lepidoptera > Tortricidae > Epinotia > Epinotia brunnichana. The sequence continues at coordinate 27,073,002 of OY977938.1, forward strand.
TTAACTTTAATGCGTTACAATTTTCATTATTTAGGCTACTTTCGCTTTTATCGATGAAGGCTCGGTACGGTTGAACGAGATCTAGTAAGTAGTTAAAAAAGTAGTAAACCGCAATTTATTTTACGGAACCCTTCATGTGCGAGTCCAACTCGCACTTGGCCGCTTTTTTTAGTATTCTAATAAGTAATCTTTCTGCAAATTTTCAAGTCTCTAGCGCCAAAAAAGTGTTGCCCATGCAAAGCTTGCTCCCCTTTTTAACCCCTTTGGGATGGAATTTTCTTAAACGCTTTATGTTCTTTTTTATTTTAAGAAGTAATCATTCTACAAAATTTCAAGTCTCTAATTCAAAAACATAAACTTTCCCTCATACAAACTTTGCACCCCTTTTTATCCCCCTTAGGAATGGTCTTTTCCAAAACGCTGAAAGAACTTTTTTAGGGTTCCGTAGCCAAATGGCAAAAAACGGAACCCTTATATTATTCGTCATGTCCGTCCGTCTGTCTGTCTGTCTGTCCGTCCGTATGTCACATCAACTTTTTTCCGAAACTATAAGAGCTATACTGTTGAAACTTGGTAAGAAGATGTACACTGTGAACCGCATTAAGATTTTTCCACAAAAATCGAAAAAAAACATTAACTTTTAGGGGTCCCCATACTCAGAACTAAAACTCAAAAATTTTTTTTTCATCAAACCCATACGTGTGGGGTATGGATAGGTCTTCAAAAATGATATTAAGGTTTTTAACATCATTTTTTTCTAAACTGAATAGTTTGCGCGAGAGACACTTCCAAAGTGGTAAAATGTGTCCCCCCCCCCCCTGTAACTTCTAAAATAAGAGAATTATAAATCTAAAAAAAATATATGATGTACATTACCATGTAAACTTCCATCGAAAATTGGTTTGAACGAGATCTAATAAGTAGTTTTTTTTTAATACGTCATAAATCGTAAACCGCAATTTATTTCATGGAACCCTTCATGTGCGAGTCCGACTCGCACTTGGCCGCTTTTTTATTTATATTTCTATAAGTAATTTTTCTACAAAATTTCAAGTGTCTAGCTCAGGAAAAGTATTCCCCATACAAACCTTGCACCCGCTTTTAACCCCCTTATGGAATGATTTTTGTAAAACGCTGAGTGACATTTTTTCAAGTTCTAATAAGTAATCTTTCTACAACGTTTTAAGTATCTATTTCAAAAAAAGGAGTTTTTCCCATACAAACTTTGCACCCTATTTTACCCCCTAGGGGTAAAAACGCTGAAAGTGCTTTATTTGTATTCTAATAAATAATCTTTCTACAACGTTTTAGGTCTCTAGCTCAAAAATAAAGTTTCCCACATACAAACGTTGCACCCCTATTTTACCCCCTTAGGGGTAGGATTTTCCAAAACGCTGAAATGACTTTATTTGTATTCTAATGACTAATCTTTTTACAAAGTGTTAAGTCTCTATTAAAAAAAAATGTTTTCTCCATACAAAATTTGCACCCCTATTTTACCCCCTTAGGGGTGGAATTTTCAAAAATCCCTTCTTTTCCCTAGCCCACGTTATAAAAGCAACCTACTGTGCAAAAATCAACTCTCTAAGATTAGTAGTTTCGGCTGTGCGTTGATGAGTGAGTGAGTGAGTGAATAAGTCAGTCAGGACATAGGCATTTATATGTATAGATATAGATAATACATATACGAGTATTTGATTATGTGTATATGTACCTATTCCAATATAATATATATTTATATTATATTGTATGTATTGTATCAAAATAAACTGGAGTTTTATGTTTGGCATATTTTATTAAAACACTAAACTTTACACGTAACTTTGCGCGATAGGCTGCAGTCATTATGAAATGTCTTTATAAGTCAAGTGTTTATCAGAATTCTTGTCTTAAAATCGGTTACCCATCGTTAACATTATTCAAGCCTAATTTCTCGAGAGTCTCAAATCAAATCAGAACGATTCCCGTTCATTCGAAATTGTTACGTTACGTCAAGTAAAATAACACACTGCACTCGCTAGCAGCCTCTTTTAGTGTCACCGGCCCGCGGCAAATAGTGCCCTGCTATAAGGGCGCCTCTTGCAGTGTTCCTGCATCCCGTTTGCCAGCGCTGGCTGTGTATTCCACAAAAGAAAAATGCAGTCAAAATGTACCAGTTACCAGAAACATAAACCCTTTCATTTTTCACACTGCGCTAAAGCTTTGTACTGCCTTGTCACTTCCAGGACTTGGGCAAATACCTCCTAAACGAAAATAGCAATCAGACCAACAAATACGTAAAAGAGATAAGATACGATATTAAATTCCCTGCTCACATTACTAGTGTGGCGTTCTATTCAATGTTTTCGTAGAAGTAACATAATTATCCAATTTGTTTCGGCTGAGGTTCTGCAGCTATTTTGGTCAACGACGATATAATATATTTTTGTGAAAAAGGAAACATAGGTATATAACTTTGTACTATTTTCGTTATTTGTGAATGGGTTTGTATTCATGTAATGTATCAGTGTAACTAGCTGTTGCCCGCGACTTCGTCCGCGTATAACATGTTATCGTCTAAAAGTTTGTTTAAGGATTGAATTAGAAAAAAACATTGAAATTAGTTTTGTGCCTAGTCTTTTAGTAAACAGTCTAAAACCGAAGCTACATATCTCTTAAGCCGGGTCCGCTGTACCAATGTTTTCCATGTTTTTAAACATCTAACATGTTTTACGTCAGGTTCGGCAAACAAATAGAGTATTGTTTTGATTGGCAAAACATGTTTGACGTTTAAAAACCAGGAAAACATGGCGCAGCGGACGCGGCTTTACTTTCAAAATGTCTTGCTCTCTATACACACTTATAACCCCCTTTGAACCCTCATAGTAAACAGGCTGAAACCAAAGTTACAAATTTCTTACTTTAAAAATGTCTTGCTCTATATTATACAAACTTCGAACCCCGTTTTAACCTTCTAAGTCAATGAATTAAAAAAAACGCTGAAATAAGTTTTGTAGTATTTTAGCATGTTTGTCTAAAACCGAAGTTACAAATCCCTTACTTTAAAAATGTCTTGCTCTCCATACAAACTTTGAATGCCCTTATGATTCCCTTTTGGGGAAGAATTTCAAAATTTTGGTAGTCTAAACAGGCTTAGATCGAAGTTACAAATCTCATATCTTTAATTTTTTTTATTATACACCGTGTATTTTTTGATTTCCGATAATTTCGACACGATGTTCGGTTCATTAACAGAAGCTACCTGGTATGTTGCTTTTTGTTCAATTCGAAAAAAATTTTTTTTTTCATTTTTCATACAAACTAAATCAATATTGTGTGGGAGGGCTCTAACACTTAATCTCAATTAACACAAAGTTAATTTTCACCTACGACAGCACTTGTCAATACAGTCATGGCTCAGTGGTAAATCGTTTGCTTATGGAGTGAGGGGTCCCAGGTTCAAATCCCAATAATTCCATTTTTCGTTTAACGAAAATTAAAACGTAAATAAAATAAAGGACCCTTCACACTGATTCGGTCATTAAATTGATTTATTGAATATCTGAAAAATAGTAAGAGTTAAGACACTAGTTTCTTAGAGAAATTAGTTCCATTTAACCTGAGGATTCTTCCCTTAAAGTTAACGGAAATAAAAAAAAACACGGTGTTTAATCTTTCTAAAAAGTTTTGAGATTCTAGCTCCAAAAAAACCCCTTTACCAACATTGCACCCCTTTTTCATCCCCTTAGGGGTGGAATTTTTCAAAACGCTAAAAACTTTTTATTTGTATCGTAATAAGTAATATTTCTAAAAACTTTTAAGCTTCTATCTCAAAAAGAAGTTTCCCTCATACAAACTTTGCAACCCCTTCGGTGTAAATTTTTTCAAAACGCTGAAAGCACTTTATTTGTAAGATAAAAAGTAATCTTTCTACAAAGTTTAAAGTCTCTTGCTCAAAAAATAAAGTTTCCCCATACAACATTTGCACCCCTTTCTAACCCCCTTAGGAGCAGTATTCTAATAAATAATCTTTATACAAAGTTTTAAGTCTCTAGCTCAAAAAATTAATTTCCCCATACAAACATTGCACCCCTATTTAACCTCTTTAAGGGTATGATTTCTGAAAATAACTTCTTATCCGTTGCCTACGTTGTTAAAGGTAGTTCTTATGTAAATTTCAACTCTCTAGGCCTAGTAGTTTCGGCTGTGAGTTGATGAGTGAGTGAGTGAGTCAGTCAGGACATAGGCATTTATATTTTTGTTCCCATAAATATAATAACTATACTTTTTGGTGTCAATCCGTACTGTTTTTTTTTCCTGTAGGTGTGTAATTCTGCAAATTACTCATCATAAATATATACATTAGGTACTCTTTCCGCTTGTCTTCCAAATAGGGGAGCAGACTCAAAATTTATTATTACTTCAAAAGAAAGATGAAACGAAAAACCCGTTCAAATATCTCAAAAAATTACGAAGCTACAACCGTTTTAATATCGCTTGTTAGAGTGAGAAAACGATCGGGACCGTAACGTCACGATCCTCGAGCGTCATAGTACACATAGTAAAAAAACAATCGTTTCGAAGGTGCGTTTTGCGGAAAAGGGACACAACATACCCTTTATGTAAACTTTGGACACTAATAACTTAGTGACTACTTAACTAACCTCTTGCGTTGTTTTTTTCTCCATTTGTCTTCATTTTAAGTCCTTTTTCGAGAAAATACAACATTGTGATTATTTTATTTAGTGTCTACAGTGTTCACACCCCTATTTTCGATCTATCCGTCATCCGTATTTTTTTTTAAACCACGAACTTCAGAATTTGAAAATATTCGGGTATTTCTATCTCTATCGCACTAACATAACTCGAGTGAGAGGAATGCAGATATACGAATTTCGAGTTTTGGTTCTCGTGGTTTGGCTGAATGCGCAAAGAGAGCGCGTGCGTGCCATTAAAAAGAAAAACATTTGTGTAACTTAATATTGTTCGAATTTGTTGATACATTTATTGAAATTACGCCTTAATACGACATTTGTGCATAAAAGTTCTCATATCAGAATCCATTAATTTCTCATGCTTTACCTCTTGGTTTGTGTTTCGTGAAGGTCTATCGGAGACGGGATTTAAATTACAACGACAAACTTTCAACTCTTTTTTAACCCCCTTAGAGGATGAATTTTTATAACAACGCTAAATCGTTTGTTTTGTTTTTTAGTAAGAAACCTTCATACAAAGATTCAAGTCTATAACATTCCAAATGGACGATTTCCATACAACGGTTCAACCCCTTAAGGGTTGAATTCCGAAAAATCCTTTCTTAGTACACGTCCACGTACTGTAAAGAATATATGTTCCAAATTTCATGCTTATATCTTTAGCGGTTTAGGCTGTGCGCTGTCTGTCAATCGACCACTAACGCAAGAGTTTTATATGGATAGATTACTATTTAGTTTTTTGTTATAAACTTCTGGAGCTTCTTATATTATTCCAACCGAATTTGATAGTTTCAACAGAAACTATCAACTTCAACAATGAACAAAATACGTGATCCCATAAAAAAAACATTCCATGTGAAAACTAGGCGAAGTCTCGAATCTTCCACAGTAAAAAGTGGTGAGATATTTCGTAGAGCCAAGTCAGGCATTATTATTAATCTTTATTTGCTTGCTAAATAAAATTTTGTGACTTGGGAATCACACAACTTTACTGTAAGATTTACTAATTTTTGCATACCTTTAAGTATTAACTGTGTAAGTGTCATTGCCAAGTCACAAAATTTAATTTAACAAGCAAATAAAGAATATTATATTATGACAAAAACAAATTCGTGTTATTCAAAAAAAAATCGCCTGCAAAAATAATGTTAAAATCAATACAGATAGCAGGTACTTATTTTGATTTTGTCACGTAATAGCCGTTGGTTTGGGTGAAATGGCGCGCTATAAGTTCGTTCTTCGTCGGAACCAGGAACTCTGTATACCTATACATTATAAACACTAGGTATGTGTATTCTTAGTAAAAACAGGGATTCCTAAAAGGTTTTTACTAACTGGTTAAAAACGTGGTAAAACGACTGATGATTTTCATTAGTTGCTATTTCGTCTGCAGGTGATTATGCGGTATATCGACCGACCTAACGAACGTATCAGATACTTAGAATGACCAAGCAAAACATATTGCTATTCGTTTGGTATGTGACAGTGTTGAACAGAATTCAGGCGAAATAAACTACAACTAGGTACCATTTGAAGTGACTAGACACGTCTCATTAGCGACAAACGTGTCAATAGGATCAATGTAGCATGTCAAATATTCACTTGAACTGAACACACTTTCAGAAGTATCGTAACAACGCAAAATAAATTACAATTTGCGACGCAAAAAGTTATAAATAACACGATTACAAATCCGCGGAGCCAAACAGGATTTGCAAACTTCTAACACCCGCGTCTCTTCGCTATCGGAAAAATCTTTATTGGCTTATCCAGTACTTCGTTGTTTAGAAAACCTTAATCTCGTAAGAGGTGGCTATCTCGCTTGCGCAGGTGAGGGGATTATGGGGGTGTTAATAAAAGTTTTCATTCCCGGCGCAATCCAGTGTCGCTGGACTCTAGAACAATAAACAGCTTCTTTGGGATTGATGGGACCAGAAAGCGTTTCAATCATTCTTTCTGCCCGGCTAGGCGAGGGCAGCAGGAAATTTCGAGTTATTGTCGATAAAATAGTAATTTGTTTTAAAGTCGATTTTATGATTCACTTCGTTCTTGGTAAAGCAGCTTTAGGTCACTTCTGCATTTGCGGGCTTGGTGCCAACTGTCATTCAAGTCAGTATAGATTCTTTTCTGCGCGTCTACATTTAGTGAGTTTTTCCTGATTGGTGCGAGATGCGTCGAAGCGAGGCAATACAAATGCGGAACTACATGAGTATCTACCGTACCGCGTCCCCGCACTGTAACACTACTGCACAAAAGTGATGTTGACAGTATATTACCCTTATGTTCGTAAATAAGTGAAGCGGAGATCTATATGTATGCGGATGACGTGGCTGCTGTAGTCACCGCACCAACACCATGTGAGCTGGAGGACAAGCTGAACTCCGTGGTTCGTAGACTCGAGTGGTGGTTCCGATTAAACGGCCTAGCCTTAAACAAAGATAAGACTATGTTTCTCTTATTCCAGCTAAATAGCACAAAACCACCATCCTGTATAGTAACTGCCGAACAAACCGCTATAGGAATGGTTAAAAAAGCAAAGCTGCTGGGATTTCAGATCGACAGTGGTCTCACTTGGCAATACCACATCGACGAGCTCTGCTCCAAGCTGGGTCGCGCATGTTTTGCACTCCGTCGGCTCGCTAGCACCGCTTCTCGCAGTGTAGTATTGTCGTGCTATTTTGCGACCGTCCACAGTCTCCTCACCTACGGCGTGGAGCTGTGGGCGCGAGCAGCGGACGCCGAGCGAGCCTTCAGAATGCAAAAACGCGCTGTACCCGATGATTATGTCATGCAGAGGATTATTTAAAGAACTAAATATCATGCCCCTACCCTGCGAACTTATCTACCAGGTGGCTCTCTTCACACACAACAACCTGGATGTGTTTCGTCAGCGGGGCGTCAACACTTACCGCATTATGCGCAGCAACAAGCTCGCGCACCTCCTCGTCACGCCCGCACACAAGCTGCGCAAGTCGGAGGGGTCGGTGTACATCATTATGTACCCATGGGCCCGTCGGCTGACACTATTAAAAAAGATGCAACTTCCACAGTGGCGTTTAAGTTGAGATTGCGTAAGTGGCTTCTTGCCCATTCTTTTTATTCCATAGGCGAGTTTTACGAACTCCCTACTCAGTGAATTATAATTACCAATATCGATATATACCTACATACATACATACCTAGTATAAAATGTAATTAATGAATTGAATGACGTATAATGTAATTAAATATGCGTAATATGTAAAAACCTGATGTAACTTGGCGTTATTAATAAAGTATTTGTATTTGTAATCCCCAAGTGTACGAGTTGTCATATTTATGCTATAGCTTAACAAAAAACCGTGAAAGTATTTGCGTCTGCTTTTTCGGTGTGGTATCTGGGGGCACGGTAGTGCCCCCAGATACGTAAAATTAACACGAGCCAAGCGAAGCGCAAGGGCAGACACAGCTACCTTTTCTCGAAGCGCTACGTCGTTTTTTTGAACCCGCATATCTTCTGTTTGGATTATACCAGATAAACACAATTCTCCGGATATGACGCCAATAGTGAACTTATTAAAGATATAAAGCTTCAATTGCATCGCTATTATACTTTAGATTTTATTGAAGTCTAAAAAATACCATTTTCGTCACTGAAGTCACTCACGTTGATCATCAAAACCTCTAGGGTACTTCTTGAAGTCCTAGAATGCTGAAATTTGGTATGTAAGCAAGTATTAGTAGGTACACAATCAACAACAAAACATCATAAAATTGAACTTTTACCCCCCAGCCCCTTAAACTAGGGGATGCAATTTTGTATGAGACTTCCGCAAATTTTGATGCTAGAGGTCTGAAAATTTAAACAGGGACTCCTTAGTATAAATAATAAAATACGTATTTCAGGATTTTTAGTAAATTACCACCAGCACCCTTAAATTAGGGGATGGAAGTTTGTATGGGTTTTCCTATAGAAATTACCTTACAAAAAGGAATGAGATCCCAGTAAAAACATTACGTCATGTAAAGTGACTGCCAAGACTCCCTAGCTCGTATAGCTTTCAGCGTTAAAAATATATCAGATCATAAGGAGCGCCAAGCTTCATACTCCACACGGCGTAACCTACCACTACCAGCCACGCTCTAAAAATTCTATATTTTGGGTAAAAGTATAGACCCGCCGCTTATTAATATCGCTTATAAATTCATTTAGCGCGAGAGTCTATGCGGCGACCGGGATGTGCCCAACAAAGCTATACTTTTTAGCCAAGATGTAGAATTTTTAGAGCGTGGCTGGTAGTGGTCAGGTTACGCCGTGTGGAGTAGGAAGCTTGGCGCTCGTTATGATCTGATATCTTTTTAACGCTGAAAGCTATATGAGCTAGGGAGTCTTAATTGGCAGTCACTTTACATCTAATGTTTTTGGTGGGATCATATAATATTACCAAAAAGTATTGCTTGTTTTTTAGTAGAAGAGAAGAATCCGCCTCAGTAAATGCTTGCATATGCTGTTTAGCATATTGAACACTGCTTTATGGCCTTATTCGTTGCACAACAGGACTTACCCGCAAATACGAAATAAGTTCGCTCCTAGAATTTTCGCAAAGCTTAATATATTTAAAAGCTTAGTCTGCCTGAGAAAACTCGTATCGTGTTGTGAATTTTCCTGGATCTTATTTCAAAGCTTCGAATAACAGGTTCTTTGCAACGCCTAAGAGTGAGTTTTGACAAGATTTCAAAGTCATTGTAGCTCAAAACTCTTTATTATTTATTTACTCGTTTTAAACTATATACTGGTATTTATGAATGAGAATGCTTTTTAATAATAGGTAAGTACGAATCCACTCGTAAGTACTCAGTACAGTACATTCAGATATCTATGAAGACCATATAGTGTCGCTGTAATCTTACTCTAATATCATCATCATCATCATATCAGCCGAAAGACGTCCACGTTGATATCACTCTTGATTGTGACTTAATAATAACAATCAACATTCAAAAATCACAAAACGAAGGGTTCTAATGAACACATTCATATTTATCAGGTTGATTAAATAAAATAAAAAAATAAAAAATATTGTGAGGGTAAAAGCAATGCGAAAACAAAAAATCAAAGCATAGCCAAAACAAAATCGAAACTGTTACGGTAGACATGAATAGGGGTGTAGAGTCAAAATTAATATTGCTTGTAAGAGAGAGTCAACGCTCATGGATCGCGACGTCACGATCCCCGAGGGTCATAGTAAATGACAATCGTTTCATATGAACGTGCGTTTTGCGGAAAATGGGCAGAATTTACCCCCTTAAAACTTTGGACACTTATAAACTTTGGGATTATTTAATCCCCTGCTTTACTTTGTTCTTCATTTGACAATATTTTCAATAACTTTTCGAGAAAATTTATCATTATTGGTTACATTTTTTTTTGTTGTCTACGCCCCTCGAGCGCCTATCGAGACAACGGCACCGACTACTTTTACAAAGATCGGTAGGAGACTGCTTTAGAACAAGTCACAAGGGATAAGAGATACATTGTGTCGGAAATACACTCTACAGTCTCCGTAATCAATTCATAACTTTAAGTAGGTAAATCAGTACTTGACTCTCTCGAACAGCCAATTCAATATGGCAGGTTTAATTCAATTCTGAATATAATTTCGTTATGGCACCCACATCAAACGGAGAACCAGTCGGACTGATAAAGAATAATTATAGCCGCTTGAGCAACCGACGTAACTTCGTCTTAGGTCGACTGCGAGTCGATACGAAAGTCGGTTAGGTTAGGAGTTGAGACGTGAGTCGATTACGAGTCGTCTTCACGGAGGAGCTCCGATTGTTTACAGCCACTCGGTTGTTGTATTATATCCTCGATGGTCGCTCGCATCGGGATTATAATTACCTTTTATTACTGTATACATAAGCATTTATTGCAAATGAAAGAATATTAAATACCATTTGTGTTTTTTTTTTGAATTTTTACTTTTGCAATACTTAGGTACTTTACAGCGAGCCAAATAGTAACGGATTCCCTATCATTTGAATTTTATTTTAAATTAAGTCAACAAGGATGACGTTGTTGTCAATCCGTTCGAGGTTTTACTCGAAGATTTTCTATTAGCAATTTCTTGTCTTTAAAACATGAAGTATCATTAATTTGAAAGAACACATCACTTAAACCGAACTATCAACATTTTTTTGAGTATTTTTTATACCATGACTTTTCAAGTTTTAACAAGTGTGGTATTAATACTAATAAACATACATTTGCAGTAAAATACGTTCCTAAATATTACAATAATGCAAATACACCGAGTGACCGTCTGTGTCTGAGAGATATGTACAAAAATCTAGAATCAACAATTGTGACGTTAACCTAGAATCTACCTAATTTATTTTTTGAGGAATGATGAGTTTCGGTTGAGAATATCAATTCTGTCACTGATATTGTGTCAAAAACTATGAAGAGTGTTGTTGGCTGTTTACATTAGTAGTCATGCCACAATCGCAATGGATTGTGTGACTTTAAAATAGCTTATATATACAGGGTGTGGCCTGTAACAGGAGCAAATATTCAAAAGGACGCTTCCTTAGAACATTTGCAGTAACCGCTTATGTCCCATTAATTAAAAAAAAAATTGATTCGGAGAAATTTTGATCTAAAGTTATGTTATGACCTCCAAGTAATGTATCATGGCACCACGACATAATAGCTCAGCAGTCAATGCAGATTTAGAGGTAACATCATGTAATGAGTCAGAATAGTTTTTGCATTTTTGTGATTATTTAATTTTTATTTCATTTTTTTTTTGTTTTTTTTAAATAAAGAGTTACTGATAGCACTTCAGAAGAGTAAAACAATACAAGTAAACATATTTTGAAGAAAAAAAAAATCTTGTTTTTGAAATAAAACCACGTTGAAATCATTTTTCACAAGCTTAATAATCTACGGTTTAATTTTTTGCTCCTATTAAAGGCCACAGCCTGTATATATTTTTTTATATCCCTTTTTTATTAAGGTCTAGCAAAATTTGTACGATGTTCTTAAATATGGTCAATAATACCTAAATTTTGAATTCTGTCGGTTTTTTGGATCCACGTTATATTGTTGTGTACCAAGGTTCAAATTAAACCAACCTAGTTAAGGTGGTTCGATTGCCATACAAAGTGTTATTTGACATTCGCAGGCTAACGGCGTGATATTTTAAGAAACTTATGTAACAAACTTTCATCAATTGGCTTCCCATTTGCGCCAAATTCCCCCTTTCCTAGAATAAACTTGTATAAACTAGATTAATTTGAGAAAAATAGTTTTCCCAAAATATCACGTGACAAACCAATTTCTCAAATTAATCTAGTTTATACAAGTTTATTCTAGGAAAGGGGGAATTTGGCGCAAATGGGAAGCCAATTTATGAAAGTTTGTTACATAAGTTTCTTAAAATATCACGCCGTTAGCCTACGAATGTCAAATAACGTTTTGTATGGCAATCGAACCACCTTAAGCATTGTCTACAATTTCTGTATCCATAAATGAAAATACTTACGGAGTAATGAGAAAACGTTGTGATTGATGATGTTTTGCTAAGAGAAAATGGAGACCGTAAAATATGATCAACCGGTGAGTAAATTTTGGTTGTGTCGTTTACATATCCCCGCAAAAAATTACATCAGTGTATTCAATTAATACAATATTGGAAGTTGAGTAATATAAAACGAATATTATTTCAATAAAAGGCAAGGTGAACACATTTTCACATCATCTTTTCGTTTTACCTCATGAATAACTTTCTGAAAGTGAATGCGGTTGGCTACGGTAATCACTTTCCATCATTGGCACGCTTATTTGCCAACGACGTGGTAAAAAACAGTTGTTACCTTTGTATTGGAGTGTCAAAACGCAGTCTTGTCATTGACTCCAAAACTGTCACTTTGACAGCTCTCTGCTATCCGGCCCCTCATAGCGAACACACGTAACCTGATGATACCACCTAATACTAATATATTAAGAGTATTAATTGTTTCCTTAAATAAACTACTAAAGACCCGAAGAACATCTTTTATTAAGTAACAATACAACCTTATCTTAACTGGGTACCCTATAATATAAATATCACAAACAAAGGCATTTTACACATTTATGATCCGTGTGTTTGTGCCTAGTGTAGTTGCCGTGTATACCTGTATTTCATGTACCTAATAGATTATGCCTCATATTGGGTCATTTGTATGTATGTATGTATGTCTGATGATGAGGTTCATGATCGGCGCCTAATGATGTTTCTCAGAAGCAGAGCACTTGGACAGTAATTCACAGTAGCCACTTTCATATATTTAGAATTTGCAATATTTACTATGAATAAAAATTAAAAAAATAATTCAACCTTTTTTGTACCTACAAAGATAACAAGAAGATATTAAGCGAATGTAATCTACTACGGTCCCAAAGGAAATAACGTGGGTATAACTTCATTAAATATCCTATTTGTGTATCCCACTGTTTAGCAAAGGCCTATATCCTCTTTTCTTACACGTAAACCTAACTTTCCATGAATCGTAAATATGTTTTTTAAGGTAAGTAAATAATTGTAGACCACCGAGATATTACTATTAGCACGACGCTGAACTTACTCTGCGCTGCGGGTGCAAGTTCGCAGTTTATTTGCCAGAGCCACTGAGCGAAGTTAAAATGGAATAACGCACCACCGGGTCGAGCGGACGTGATCCAAGGGCCGCGCGGGTCGAAACGTGGGCGAGTGGCTAGGGGTCAAACTGGCTAGGGTTTGCTGACCAAAAATTTCGTAAAAAACTTTAGTAAAGCCCTTCTTGTATTTAGTGGTGACGTATTCTAATAAACATTACATATTTAAATTGTCTAACACAAACATAACAAATGCCTATTCGAATTTCGAACACCACCCCATCTTCTGATTCTTGCTCAGCAAAACTTTCTCAACCTGCTGCCATGCTTTTTATCGTTTTGTCATGAGACGTAGGCGTATTGGGAGTGGGCTTACCTAATAAGATATCAATGTGTTGAGCATAGTCTGGAATTAGTTTGGCACGAATAAAATATCATGTCGGTATACGTTATATCGAGTAAGATTGATTTCCAGATAACTACGGAACAGAGTGAGTAAGCGAAAAAACCTCATACGAGTAGTAACAAGTGTTAAAACATAGTCGGTAATCATAAAGTAGGTTAACTTCTGATGAGAGCCAAGGATCTTTACTAAGTTACTAAATAATAATTATGTAAATTGGACTATAATTCTGGTCAAAAACAAATGAAACTCGTTCAAGAAACAAAATCTGCTATCGACTAAAATTAAATGTATTTAGATAGAGATAAAGACGGTCAACTATTTGCAAGTTTCTCTTCAAACCCGTCGATTGATGCAGATTTTTTCTATATGGGTCCGCTTTCTACACTTTTCAAACCCTACCACGTTTCAGCTTCAGTCACTTTCCCGCACGGCGCACCTAGTCACGCGTACCTCTAACTTTGTCGTGCTAACCAACTTAATTGTTGCCCATTGGCATTGGCTTAATTGGTTATTGGTGTCCATTCAATGAAACGACCAACGTTATCGTCACATTTCGATTTGACTTGAAACCTATCAAAACCTTGATTTGACCGTAACTAACTGGCAATTAACACATTTCGTCCCTTAAAAAAAGAACAAATGTGTTCATAAGACCAATTTTGTACACAATAACGGTTATATATTTAAACACATAGTCCATGATAGAGTCCAGAGTATTGATATTAATTTGAATTAGAATACACTTTTCTAAGCAATAAGGTCCTAGAACCACCGAGAGTATATAGATGTTTACGATGACTGTACGTAAGTTGTGAACAAAAAGCCTTCAATGTTCAGTTGGCTTTGAATTGACATGTGGGTATGCCAAATATTGGCGTACTGGGCACCAATACAAGACCCTGTAGGTACTGATTGCGACCGCGAAATTACCAGCAAGTCACTAACTCGTTGCTATCGATTCTGATCAACTGACCCAAATCTTTGTTTGCTCGTCAGCCGTCGAGTTCTTAACTTTCTTGTAATTGGTTGCGGTTGATGTTTATTGGGGCCCAGAAACCTTTGCTCACAAAAGCCAATGTTGGACGGGTTCTGACAACTCCTTTCATACAATCTGAGGGTTTTTTGCTTCATCTTATTTCTCGTATCATCAACATAATTAAAAATCATACGAATTCACAATACTTCACTTCCTTTTAGTATCAATACGTGTCGGTAAAATATCTGGAAAACCTACCAATATAAAGACTTGTCCACTTTGCACGGTTAGTACTGCGTTTTGGAGTTTTAAGGAGAATCTGAAGTGTGTTTACTGTGCTCTACGACAGTACCTTTCACTATTTTGCTGAACAGTAAATCCAAAGATTTCCAACATTTCTTTCGGAAAAGAAAGGCAAGTGGAGATATAAGCATTTATAGGTAGTTAGCGGCTATCCTCTCGGTCCTTGTCGCAAAGCTCTCAACAACGCTCTGAGGATCCTAAGGCCGGCCCGCTGGTAGTGTAAAAATGCTTACGGTTACTACCCGTATCTCTATCCCTCCATCTTTGTCTCAGACATGGTTTTTTAATGTTTATTCTCTTTAAGGCTTATAGCTAAATTTACATAGGTACAATTAATCTGACAAACCACAATGCGGTTTGTTGGCAAACAACGCTCCTAATTGATTTTACATTTTATTAGCTAAAAGCTGTATGAATAGTAATATATATGTACGGTATTACTTATGCTAGATACAACAAAAGGAATCTATAAAGTTACTTAAGATAGCTGAATTTCATTTTTTAATGTATTTAATAAGACGTCGCTTACTTTTTTTTTAAACAATTGTTTTGTGACACTTGCACTCTTTGTCTCGGATGGCAGGTCGTTATATATTTTCGGAACTAGGTGCTTTCTTTGTCTTTGTTACGTACTAGTTCACTATCTGTCAGTTGTCCATCACCGAGTGGACACGGACAGTGCAGAGGTGTCGGATAGGATCGGGTTGGTGGTTCTGACCCCGCGACGCGGACTGGGCGGTGGCGCCACGCCCGTCAGCTCGCACGTGCCACGCCAACCACGCGCCTACCGCGCTATGGCTATTTTAACCCCCTGGCCACGACTTTGGTCTTAAGCGACCTGCGACCAGTGTTTTATCTGTTCATTGCGCGTGATCCAAACTAACCACAGTGCGTTGCGCGTCTCGACCGCGCAATGAACAGATAAATAATGCTCACTTAGCACGAAGATGTTGTCATGTTCGCTGATTGTTTGGCATACAATTTTGTGCAACATTGCTAGTTTTTTTTGAATTGGCGTAATTCAATGATATTGTAATTATGATTTTTGACATTTTTAACTGTGCATGTTATCTCTTTTACCCGACTACGGCAGACCCTAAAAGAAGGGATATGTTTGTATTTGTGTATGTTCCACTGTAGCGTTTAAAATACAATGTCAGTAATGCTCCGGGTGTCATACATAGGCTTCCTTTTGTATGAAAAATAATAACATGGTGGCTGTAACATACAAATAAGTGACTGGCTTTGAAAAAATCTTTTACTAACTAACCGTGTGGGGTATCAAATACAAGAAGAGAAAATTTCGAGTTCAAATGTATCAAAATATTATTCATTGTTACTTTTCCGTAGTCGGGATATAGTTTTTTAAGCATATATGCTGGTTTGTAATAAAAATGTATATGAATGAAATGAAATGAAAATAAATAAAGATATTAAGTAATTGCAGGTACTTCAATTTGATGCTGACGACGCGGAAAGTTTTCTCCTCTCAATCGATATAAATAGGTATGCATTTGACATAGAAGGGGTCAGCGGGAGAGCAAGTCATGTGGTGCAGAATTTCTCCAAGCAACAACAAATTTCTATTTAAGTAGTTACTATGAAATAGTTTGTAAATCGCTTATTTCAACAAAACGGTTTTATTATTTACTACATTATACCGCTTTTGTGACTGATATATTACTCTAGAATGTAATGAAAGTACAGCTACATTATTTTAATGTTAGCGTCGCAGAGGCCTAGCAATACAAAATCTCTACCTTTTTCCGAGAACCAACAGGCTTTTGTATACATTGATGGACACGGTTAATGAGGTTTCAGATTTGTTTTATACTAGACTTTCACATTATTTCACAATGAATAAACCTCAAGCTAATTGCTTGAGATGTAGGATGAATATTAATCCTGTTGAACGTAACTCTGGGTTAATTAAAATAAACCAAAAGCAACTTTACTTATACTTAATTATCAAATACATATTTCAAATTCATCGATGTGCTTGTAAACTTCCGATTTTTAACATTGACTATAATATTTAATTTTAATTTTATTCATGTACAACAAATGAACCGTTAAAGCGTGAAAAGGTAACAAACAGATAGACAACCAGCTGAGGGGTAATCACGTAACGTTCCGAACGCGCGTCGGTACAATTTAACTGTCAATTTTCCATATAAAAAGTGACATTTAGACCTACCCGACGTTCGTACAATGCGTTAAGTGATCGACCTACTGAATTAAAAAACGTCATAACACAAATAACCAGTAACTCTTTAATCCCACCTACATTAAGTTTTTCATCCTCATTGGGGGAATGATGAACGGAACAAAACTATCTTCATATTTCATAAAAATCTGTTCAGTGGAATGTATGAGTAAAAAACAACAGACATTCACACATTTGCATTTATTTATTTTGATTTATCGTATTTTTGGTCACTGGATTACATAAAGCAGCATTTGAGAATAATTAACTTGAAAATTATTAATTTACAGGTTCAGATTCGTCCTCTTCAAGTCCTCTGTAGCCAGTTGAGTTCAGCCAAGCAGTTCTAGCCAAGGTTCTTGAGATCCTCCATCCGCCTTGAGAATTTCGTTGTCGGGCATTCCAGAACCATTTGCATTTATAATATATACCTACGTTTGGATTCGAATTTGAATACTATTTTTCAGATGAAAAAACAGTTATATCGCCACAATTGTATATAATGAAAGCAACACAGCTACCTCTATTATAATGAACACATATCTCGCCCCGTCCACCGCACGTCACGCCACGTTGCCAACTTTGCCGCGTAATAACATAGTGGTTTTGTGCTTAATGACCTGAAAATACGCTAAATATAACATAATTTACGTCTATCACACGTCGTTTTAACTTGTTTTGCGTGAAAGTACTTCTTATGAAGTTGCAGGTTTTTAATCTCATAATAATGCGATTTTTGTTATTAAGTTTCTTTTCAATTGTATTGTTTGTTTCTAAATATATCCGTAAGATTGCACTTTGTGTAAGATTTAAAGATGTCATGTTTATTGAGTTTGTTCTAGTTTTTCGGTATCTACTTAGTCTGTAGTAGTCAAAGCAATGACGCGCAGTTGCAGTATACAAGAGGCAACCGGATTGCTCGCGGTATTTGACCTCCCGAAGTTTTGTGGAACCGCCCTGTGCAACCCGACTTGCCGGCCCTGTCCAACTTGAACTGGGCCGGAAATAAAAAGGAGAATGAAATAGTTATTTGTTCAACAAGAGAGCAAAGTAGACTTTTGCTGCGAGTGTTGATGTTGAGTCCCGAGCAAGCGAAAGATTCTATATTTGAATCACGAGCATAGCGAGTGATTCAAAATTAGAATCTTGAGCGTAGTGAGGGACTCAAAGGCACGAGATGCAAATATCTTTGCTCTCGTGTGATACATACAACTTTTCACCTCAGCAGTGAGAACATCGTCACGTTAAAAAATATATCGCTAGGCTTTTACGCACCTATAATATTCTCAATTTGTTATAGAGCACTGGTGACACATCATAGTGTGGACTCCACACTATGATGTGTCACCAGTGCTCGATATCTAAATTAAAAAATATATCGCTAGGCTTTTACGCACCTATAATATTCTGAATTTGTAATAGAGCACTGGTGACACATCATAGTGTGGACTCCACACTATGATGTGTCACCAATGCTCGATATCTAAATTAAAAAGCTACTTTGACTCACGGAGTGAGCAAAATCGCAGTCGCTGTTTTCACGCAGCAAAATATGCTTGTTCGAGCTGCTGAGGTGAAAAATAAATACCTACTTATGCAGCCTTTTTCTAATGGATTTCTTGAACTTTGTTTCACGGCAAGGCGAATGTTGAACGGACATGCGAGTGAAATATAAAAGCAACGTGTGAATGACGCCAATAAATCCCATTAACGCGTTGACCGCCGCTCGTCAGTCGCGATCCGCAACCCGTCGATAAATCAGACACCGACGTTAGTCAACCAACGGTATCAATCACTGGAAGTCAATCCTACCCTTACATTTTGCAAAGTAATTTGATATTACGTAAAATGTTGCGTGCGTGTCTTGGAGGACTCATTTTGTTTATTGTTTCACAAGCCTCCATTTCAATCTGTTTTGTGCGCTTGTTTCCTTGCCTCGCCTTCAAAAGGAACTAGCGAAACCAGTTGAAATGCGATTTGTATGTGAAGGGTAAGTTAAAGTGAGCTAATAACAAATTGGAATGCTATATCTGTCTGAATGATACCCTGTCCCAGCAATCGCTAACCTCAAAATGATAAATGCTTGACTTAATGTCATTGACTGCGCACTGCCAAATGCATCCGCTGTGCAATTTTGCGTAAAATGACGATGTTTAAATGCACAAAAGGACTATAAAATTTTCAACGAGTGCGGTGTACATATTTGTAAACAAATGCATTGCTGCATGCAAAGCTGTATCATGCTGTGGATCTAGTGAAAAGGGTGCAAGTCCTATAACACAGGTACATACTTAATTGCCACTGTTTTCATTAAAGACACATAATGTGTAGCCACTCACTTGCTTGTGGCAACCACAGTGACCAATTTCTTGCACCCCTAAATTGCTTCTGGCAACCGTGGTTGCCAAGAGAAGTATAGCAAAGAAAAATAAAATAAATAATAAAATAAATAAATAAATAAATATTATGGGACAATCTTACACAAATCAACCTAGGCCCACGGTAAGCTCAGTAAGGCTTGTGTTGTGGGTACTAGGCGATGATATATATAATAGATAAATACATATAGATACTTATATACATATATAACATCCATAACTCAGGAACAAATATTCGTGATAAACACACAAATAAATGCCCTGACCGGGATTCGAACCCGGGATCTCCAGCTTCGTAGGCAGAGTCACTACCCACTGGGCTACGGAGGCCGTTAGAAAAAAATAAAGCAATGTAGGATACGTTTTTTAAATCCAAAGCAAGTGAGTGTGTATGTAGGTCTTACCACTAAATTATACTAATTCACAGTAGTCTTGGAGTAAGTCGTCACTATACAGGGAGAAATCGGGGTCGTGTAGCAAAGACCAAAAGCGAATAAGATGGTAACACTGAACCACTTTTCCTAAGAAACCGACCACGAAATCGCAAAAAAACAGCAGTTCCATGCATACATTAACTCTCAATGAACTCACAGTTAACTCTAAATTGGCTCTTATTATTTTGCGATTTCGTGGGTGATCCCATGGGAAAAGTTGTTCAGTATGACCATCTTATTCGCTTTTGGTCTTCTTGCTACACAACCCCGATTTCACCCTGTATATTTAGTTAACTGGCTAGCCCGCAGTCCTATCAACATCCTCCTAGCGTTATTCCCGGTTGTGCCCCTAAAGGAGCCCGGGGTCCGCTTTGACACCTAATCCCAAGATTTGGCATAGGCACTAGTTTTACGAAAGCGACTGCCATCTGACCTTCCAACCCAAAGGGAAAACTAGACCTTGTTGGGATTAGACCGGTTTCCTCACGATGTTTTCCTTCACCGAAAAGCTAACGGTGAATATTTCGTACATAAGTTCCGAAAAACTCATTGGTACGAGCCGGGATTCAAACCCACGACCGCCGCTTGACAGCCGCATGCCTGAACCACTGGGCTACCGTAGCTTTTTCCACTGGGCTACCGTAGTTTTTTTCACTGGGCTACCGTAGCTTTTTCCTGTCAACATCCTCCTATCAATAACATGTAATTCGTAATTAAGTTAAGTAACACTGAAAATAAACATCGTCGTTTAAAGTTTCAGCGGCAGTGCTTGAAGGCACAGCATCATTCTCAATCCAAAACGTCTTATCCTGCATACAAGTCCACAGTGTTTACGTCTTTTTGTAGTATAACGGAAGAGCCAACATCGAGCAGGCGCGTGTTGTCCCGCTTAATTCTAATTAAGAGCGCCTCGTGTCAAGCGCGCTTTAGTGCAGGGCTGTCTCTTTGTTCAGAAGCGAGAAGCACCAGGGTTGGCTGCATCTCGATTGGTAGCTAAATATTCCTCGAATTTCACGGGGGACGGTTTTTAAGAACAGCAAAAAATATTCGCAAAGAGTTGCAACTGTATTGTATACACTGTTTTCTTGTAATGTATGCATGCGTATTGAAATATATTTTATACTAGCGACCCGCCCCGGCTTCGCACGGGTTTATATGTATAATACATGCATGCAGAATTATACATTATAAACCTTCCTCTTGAATCACTCTATCTATTAAACACAACCGCATCAAAATCCGTTGCGTAGTTTTAAAGATCTAAGCATACATAGGGCATACAGACAGCGGGAAGCAACTTTGTTTTATACTATGTATTGATATTGCATTGAACAGTAAAGTATAATATTTTTAGTAGGTACCTATTGCTGCATGTATATAAGCAAAAAAACGCATTTTTGAATTGTGATACAGTACGAAGCAATACTTGGTCATAATTGCTTCATTATTCCAGATGTAATTTGGGTTGTGCAGGAAAACTAGTGTAAATAAAACAAACACACACTTCTGCAAACCGATACGAACGTAATTTATTTCATCTTCCAAAACCGACAGAACAGAACTCGCTTGTAAGGAACGTTGTAGGATTTAACACTTAGTTTAGCCCGGGAATATTAATGGGATTTCCCCCTTTTGTTAGTAGCCTATGATAAAACCGTTAAAAAGCTAAACAGGTCAAGGTAAAACAATTACATCGTCTTACGGCTAGCTGTGACGTAAAACATTAGGAGAAGGACATATACAGAACCCTATATACAATAATAGGTAGGGATTTCAAGCCGCCAATACGCTTGGTCGTAGACCGCGAGCGCGAAACACCACGTAGAATAGGCACACAGGTTTTCTTTAAATAGGTGAGGTGGTTGAGTTTATGAGGAATGCGTGGAATGAATGAAGGGTGAGTGAACCAGGATTATAAAAAAAACCTAAGGCATATGACGAAAATAAATTAACGGTGGCGAGGGAAATGCCTTTTTAAATTTTGGGGATAATGATAAGTCCGGAAAAATATTTACTGGCGGAATACGGTATCAGAGCGCGTTAGCGGGTTGTGGTCCTACGTTATAGGTGTAATGCCTGTAGATACAACGCTAAGCCTAGATGCAGAAGGTCAAATACAGGCTAAACCTAAATGCTACAATATACAAATCCGACTGAGAAGTTCCTCCACCGACGCCTTCTCGAAGTATAGACCACCGGATGCCCGCGTGGCAGGTTACACCAGGATGACAGCAACAGGATAACCGGCACGTTTTTCCCAACAGAACAGGCCTGCGTCGCCCGTAGAGAGCCTTGCGGGACGGTCGCGTCTAACCGCTAGTGATTGGCCAGCAGCTTCTCCTAGCGCCCGTAACTGACGGCTACCAACACAATAAGCCAATTAGAATCACATGACAAAAAACTATAGAATCCGGTAAATTGACGGAACCCAATGGAGAAAACACTTACCCGAACACTGTTTGCAGATTCGGCCTTCAAAGAATATGACTCGCAGAGCCACCTCAGCGAGCGCTGAGCACAAAAATATGGCAAGGGGATGCCCCAAGCAAAAAATCACTGCTTCTCGATTTTTTAAAACTGAGAAACGCGCACTCCCTTGTTTGCTTTATCAATTAATACGATAAATAATTAGCTGGATAGAATTCCCAACGCAGGCACAAAAATTCGCTTGATCTTACGGCAGCTTCTCTCGCCAGAATGAATTTTCCCAATTTGTTTATCAAAAATTGACAAGGTTCTGGAAAGATCTTCTACGCATTTCAAAATTTGAATCTTTAAAAATAATAGCCGAAAAATCAGCTAGTCCCTCAACACGACGTGCAGCAAAGAGATTTGATTCTGCTAAAAAATAAAGAGCAAAATATAATACAGATAGCGTAATAAAGGCAAATGCAGGGAGTTATCACTGCAGTTGTTTTCAAAAAAAGTGTACCCTAGTTAAGGTAAAATTAAGAAACGTTAACTTTTTCAGGTGAGTCACGAAAATTTGCCATACATTTATACAGCTAATTTTCGTGACTCACCTGACAAAGTTAATGTTTCTTAATTTTACCTTAACTAGGGTACATTTTTTTTGAAAACAACCCATTTACCGTTTATAATCTTAATTGCCTTAAATAAAATAAACAATTAATTAGCAATCAATTGTACTTATCCGACTTTTGGGTATTACGAGTATTAACGCAGAGAAGCGAAATCATTATGCATGCAATAATACTCATAAATTAACGGGAATATTACACTTGGGAAAAGTAGCCAAGTGGGGATAGTTTTAAACGAAGTTGTAAGAAATGTACCCATCAGTTATTTATTATTGTTATTCCGCCAGATATATTATGTGCTAAGGCCCAATCAACTTCCAATGATAGAACGACGCTTGAAACACATAAATATATAATTTACTTTATCTATCCAAATCTATATTATTATTACGCGAGCCCGATTTTTGTGCATGCCATCAGATCTACAGTTATGGTCCGATTTTGATAAATGATATGTCACTGGATTCGTCTTATGTTGCAGATTTGCAATAAGGTCTTCGTTTTTTCATTTTTTATCGGTAAGTTACTAAAATATAAATTTAAAGAAACTACTGTGCGCTGACCACGTGACTTTGGCTGCGTGACATCACGTGGCGTAACTTCTGTTTTGACTCGAGATGACAATGTAAAATAATAAACAAGAATTAAACTCAAACCTGTACTACGTTCTTCAGCATGAAAAATTATAAATGTTGAGTCGGCCACATATGGATACAACACTAATAAAAGTAAGAAAAATAGAAAGTAAACGGCCTTTTGTAAATATTGTTTATTTTACATAAATTGACAGACGTATTGTGTCAAATGTGGTTTTTTTTTATTGACAGAGACGTCAGTATTACTTGCCATGTTCTTTTTTACTTCAGAAAGTTTATATACAAACTTAATTTCCCATATTCGAGATGTTGGGAGAATAACGAGGTTTAATTAAATCCATTAATTGTCGTGGACCCCATAGACGGCTTTTTTAACCTTACTTAGTACAATGCCGTAGGCGCCGATAAGCTCCGCTTAATTTCCAGTATAAAGAAAGATGTAGAAAACGAAACTTGAATACAAAATTTTCTTTTGGCGACTTTGTTGACCTGACTTGAATACCATCCAAATTATTTCAGGTTCAGATAATTATATTTTGATTACAGGTAGGAGGTTGGTTATATAAATTTTGTAACTAAACGAGCAATATTTGTACATATATATATTTGCAATCACGTTCCCGGAAACGGCTCTAACGATTTCGATTAAATTTGGAATACAGGGGTTTATGGGGGTGAGATATCGATCTAGATAGGTCTCATGTCCGGGAAAATTCGTTTTCTCCGTATTTTCTCCATTTTAATCCGAGCAGAGCTCGGTCGCCCAGGGACTAAATAGTAATTTATCAAAACGATATGACTTAATACTGGAAAACATAAATTAGTAGATATTAAACTATTTAGCGGTAC
This sequence comes from Epinotia brunnichana, assembly GCA_963854355.1. Classification (NCBI taxonomy): domain Eukaryota; kingdom Metazoa; phylum Arthropoda; class Insecta; order Lepidoptera; family Tortricidae; genus Epinotia; species Epinotia brunnichana. The sequence continues at coordinate 27,097,505 of OY977938.1, forward strand.
CTACCTATACATAGCCTGTGCCGATACTAATATTAAACAGGTGTAATGTCTGTAAAATGTAAGTTTGTATGTTGGGGGTAATCTCAGAAACTATACCCATCCTATTTTAAAAACCCTTTGTTCAGTAGGTAGGTTATATGTATGTTTGTATGTAAGCACTTTATTGTACACACAACAGGTTTAAACATAAACATGATATGTAAGATTAAGTATAGTAGGTACAAAGGCGAACTTATCCCTATAAGGGATGTCGGGGGGAATAAAAGGGATATGTAGAATGGCCCTACAGGATTAAGTATGTGCTATATTTTATACCGTCGCTCCGCCTAGATTCTTTGTATACGCGGCGGAGCCGCGCGGGTAGCTAGTATCATAAACCCTCCATGATGCGGTCAAGAACCGCACATTATGACCACCATAAAAAATAAACTGTTTTATTAGAACACATTTCTTATCTGTGAAAATGTTATTATTGCTAAATAATAACATCGATTTCGATTATATTATTTCATTCAAATTTCGAACTTCTCTGAAAAACAAAGAAATTTGATTTAACCTCTAATATCAGTCGATATGACGTAGTTCGAAATGAATTGTCATATTGCATACAAATTTGACACATGTCGCACGTAAGTAAGATATCGAACGATATGATAGTTGGATCCGACTCTAGTTTGTCTCTGAATTAAAAAAAAACAATGACAGCTGCCAGAAAACGACGCCACGATGCCGGTCATAATATGCGGCTCCTTAATGCATCATGGAGGCTTATGATATGTGGATAGATAAAATAGTGTATGTAACTGTACATAATTAGGCATTAAAAACACTCGTGTGAAATGCCCTTCATTATGTACAGTCTCATAAACTACAATTAAAAACAAATTTTTAACCGATTTCAATTCACTACTTCACCAAGCCACATGAACATTTCCACATTTATTTTCCAATTTACCACATGAACTGATTTCCGAGACCAAATGCGTTGATTATTAGAGAAAAAACCAAATCGCTGTATGTGGACCGATAATATTTGAGGACTTCCGTCGATTCCTCAAGGATCTCAGAATTACCTTTGGCACTTCATTGTTTGCTATTTCAACGGAATCCTATAATAATCTGTGACGTACTTTTATAGCCACAATAAGCCATCTGTGGTCTTCATCATCACTTCCTCAATTCATTTACTTCACTTTTTTTGTCTTCTATTGAAATAAACAGTTCAATTTTTATTTAATTTTTTTTTTTCATTTCACCAAATTTATGATTACCAGAGGGGTAATCACGTAACGTTCCGAACGCGCGTCGGTACAATTTAACTGTCAATTTTCCATATAAAAAGTTACATTTATACCTACCCGACGTTCGTACAATGCGTTACGTGATCGACCTACAGGTGTAATTACGAGTTAAAATAGAAAATACCGAAATTGCCTAATATATTTGAGGAGTTCCCTCAATCCCTCATGGTTCCCATCATCTAACTGGAGTTTTAAAAACAATGGGACCAATCTGGAAGCATAATTATACTTTCAATTAAAAAAAAAGTTGTACGAATCGGTTCATAAATGACGGAGTTCTGAGGTAACAAACATTAAACATAAAAATATACATACAACCGAATTAAGAACCTCCTCCTTTTTTTTAAAGTTGGTTAAAAATTGTAGTGCGGTATTTATACGTAAGAATGTCCCTGTCCCCCGTTGTACTCCAGAGCCTGGAAGATCTAACCTTGTGATAACTAAATATGGATTTGTCCTGATTGGGCCGAAAGTGTATGATACTCGTATGTATTCAACAATATACAGGTTGCGCAGGTCAGTACCGCGGCAACCCTGACACTAATGATGTGTGTAGTGTGTGCTTCGCTTCACAGCGTCCTCCCTCAGTAACGCGATAAGAGTGGCCCCGCCGGTAAACAAGGTTAGTTAATGTTCATTCTTTTATTTCACGGAAACCCGTATTTATATTTCACCTGGTTGAGGTTTTGTTAAAGTTTGCAGTCGTATTGTTTAATGGAAAACTCAGATTGCTGCATAATTGTACAAAAATATGGGTAAGTACACTGTATTAGGATGTGTTCATAATATTAAAAACATTATTGTGGCAATACTCACAGGGTATATTCAAATAAACTTATTAAATTGAAATTGGTTTTATAATTATCGCGCGCGCTCGAGATGCGACAACTATAAGAGCGGTTGCGGTTACACACGGCGCATTTTTGTAACCCTACAAACGCCATACAGTATCGATACAGGTGATCTTTGGCTAGTGTCGAGCGACAGTCGGCCGGTTGTGTCGGTACAAAAAGATCACTCAGAACGAGTGCGTACCAAACGGATACCAATTTAATAAATTAAGTATATAACAAAGCGCTTTAAGTAGACTCCAGTCTGGCATCGGCTACTGAAATCCCTTATAATAATAGTAACGCTCTCACAGATTTAATTATGCATTTGCGCAAGCATTTACTCAATAATCAATGGTTTTTCGGTCTGACCTTCAAAATGATATTCGTAATAATATGTCCCGGAAAGGATCCTTGAGCTACCTACTCACAAAGATGATATATATTATTATATTCGTTGTACTGTAATTTAATTTACCCATACGGTGTATTAGTGTCACTAAGGAACCAAAGTAGGTATATCAAAGTAGTCGAGATTAATCTCGATTGTGGAACTAATTAGAACATTCCAGTTGCCATACAATTACGATAGAGATTTTATTGATGTCGAGAAGCGGCGTCTACGAATAATGTCGCTATTCAACGTGTGCCGAAACCGAGGAGCTTTTATATTGCTGCGGATAGTTTATCTTTACAATGGATTTACTTGCTAAGCGAAACAGCGTAGCAGGTATACTGAGCTTGTTCTTTGAGAAAACCCACTATAAAGGAAATACACCACCTGTAATAATAAGCTATTAACACTTTCACTGCCATGGACCCGCCTGGCGGGCGCTTACGCCGTAGTCGCTTCCAACTGCATGCTAGGAAAACCACGGGATGGGCGATAATTGGCAATTCATTGGACGGGTTCCTGGGAGTGAAAGTGTTGACACATTCAGTGCCGGAAACCCGATATCGAGTCCCTACGCCGTACTCGCTTTCCGCCACATACGAGGAAAACCACGGGATCGGCTACGTAGCGATTCGCGGCAATGAATGTGTTAAGCCATTCGAAGCCATGCTACGCATACGCCTTAGCACGTAGCAGCGTTTGTCCGCTCTGTAGAGGCAATCGCACGTAGATGCATGAATCATATATGGGTCATTGGGCATCAATGGAGCCACAGACCTATGGTAGGTCTGTCCTATTAACTGAAAATATAGATTTCGCAAGCGTACTGAATCGATAGAATGCAATTCTAAATAGTGGTACCTACCTAGTTATACCAAATAAACTAACAGACATTTTCGTGCAGTCTTATATTGGTTAAAAGTAATATCATTTGATATTTGTGAATGAAAACATTGTGAGGAAACCTGCATACATCTGCGAAGAAAATCAAAGGTGTATGTAAAGTCGCCAATCCGCACCGGGTGAGCGTGGGGACTACAGCACATTCCCTCTCATCCACGAGAGGAGTTTTTGTGCCCAGCAGGTCAATCACGTAACGCATTGTACGAACGTCGAGTAGTCTAAATGTCACTTTTTATAAGGAAAATTGACAGTTAAATTGTACCGACGCGCGTTCGGAACGTTACGTGATTATCCCTGTGCACACTGAGACGTAAATAGGCTGAGTTATTGGGCATTACAACTTTCGGTTATAAATAAAATAAAATTTACTCTCTCGCAGAGTCTCTCTCTTTATTTTTCTTATATTTTCACATCACTAGTAGGTAATTCGTTTTCCATATCATCATCATCATCATATCAGCCGAAAGACGTCCACTGCTGGACATAGGCCTCCCCCAAGGAGTGTCACAATGGCCACCTGTATCCAGCGAACTCCCGCCGGTTTTCCGTATATGTCTTGATAAATTATACCACTGGTAACATTTTACTTATTGGAGATTGAATTTCCCACATGCGCTCTACTAAAGGTAACTTTCCTCACATGACAGGACTAGACCAGCTATCGTAACTGGGGGAGTAATTTTAGGTTATTGAACTCCCCATACCATATCTTCATATATCTTATGTACTTTTAGAAAGGAAAATGTTGGTAACGGAAAAATAATAAGTAAAATTCATTAAATAGTAGTAAGCAAATCTGTTCGACATCAGTAACCTTTCGGTAAATTACAAAATACCGCATACCGATTCCGCCCCGCCAAATGAGCAAGTTTCCTAAGATGATAACAATGAGATATAAGTTTAATTGATGTTAAGGCGTGAAGGTTGTGTACAAATACAACGAAACATATATTTGAAATCAAGATATTTGCGAAATCTAAGCATGCTTTGTGTCTCGATATCTAAACAGAACCTCAATTTGGTTCACCTCGCTCAAACCCCAATCGAACACACGCTCGCTCGTTATGACAAATTGGTTAATCTAGCTTGTATTAAAGCTACTGCTGCTTGTATTAAATACACATCGAAATGTGATAGAGATCCAATGTGGTCGAATGTGATAGAGAAACAATGTGGTCGAATGTGATAGAGAAACAATGTGGTCGAATGTGATAGAGAAACAATGTGGTCGAATGTGATAGAGAAACATTGATAAAACCTCACTTTGTATTAGCTTCACAATGTATTAGTTAAGTGATGTGTTACAGTCATTACATAATTTAAAATATACACAACATTACTCACATTCCAATAAGATATTCATTCCCTTCCGACAATATTAATTAGAATTAAAACTTATTATATGTAAGGGTCTGACTGAAAATCAGCGTTGCAGTGTAGGTACTCAGTAGGTACTCACTGCAACAGTATGCTGAGTCTAGCCCCTTTTTGGCATCACAAAATGTAAATGCCTCGTACGATATTGTTTGAGTGTGTTTGTCTATTCCTAAGTCTAATTTGTACACTGTTCCTTTTGTATAAAATGTGATGTTGAATAAAGTTTTTCTATGTCTATGTCTCTGAAAATATACAAGCAACTACATTTTCCTATTCAAAGAAGCAAAGCGTTTAATATAAGCGAGTTCTTATTACATCGCTGCTTCTTTCACGAATGAGTTCAATTAATAGTGCTGGTTCCTCGCGGTGCGTTCGACTGGAGAAATTAATATCCGGCGCGCCGCATCGCTTCCGGGTCAGCGCTGCCCCCTTCTCCCCTTCCGATGCAGGGGCTGGCATTAACAACAACTACCAACAACTCATCTCACAAGAACCAGTATAATTACGTTCTTCGATCTCGTTCATTTGTCACGAATCTCGGGTTCACGGTGCTAGGGAGTGGCAAGGTGAAACACGTTTTGAATCGCATCGGGGGGCCAGTGACCGATCAAATTGTTACATTATTGGTGAATAAGTGATGGCCTGGATTTACCTTTTAGAGAATTCAGATGGATGGGCTGCTGGAAATTAATGTAGGTAATACGTTCTTGAGTGCATGCAGATCAATCTCGTCTAATGGCAAATGTTAGGTTAAAAAATACAGCAACGGATTAAAGCCGTCATTCAATCTGATGCGAAAATACGAATACTTACATACATAGTTACTTATTTGAATCACTAAAAATTGTCATTTGTCACTAAGCCGTTTTTCTCTGAAGCCATGACATTTTCAGGATAATTATCAAACAAACCTAACCTACTGGGTTCTACAAGACAAGTATTTAAAAAAACCGGCCAAGTGCGAGTTGGACTCGCGCACGAAGGGTTCCGTATCTATAAAAACGGCCCAAAAATCACGTTTGTTTTATGGGAGCCCCCCCTTAAAAAAATATTTTCCTTTGTTTTTAGTATTTGTTGTTATAGCGGCAACAGAAATACATAATCAGTGAAAAATTCAACTCTCTAGCTATCACGGTTCTTGAGATACAGCCTGGTGACAGACAGACGGACGGACGGATGGACAGCGAAGTTTTAGTAATAGGGTCCCGTTTTACTCTTTGAGTACGGAACACTAAAAACAAAAAAAAATGTTTTTTGCCGAAATGAAAATTCGGACAAACAATACAGTTGGGAATTTAAATTTAGTGATTGCGATACGAGTACCAGGCCCCGTAGCATGGATGGCCATATCACGCGATAAGTGACAAGATAACAGCGTCGTCTCGTTCTATCGAACGGTGTCAGCCTGGGACGGGTGCTCCTGCTCTATCATGTCACTTATCGCGTGATAAGGCCCATCCATGCTACGGGGCCAGGTGATGCATTATAGTGTGAATTTATGGATTTAGATGAATACTGGCTTATGGCGTAAAGAGACCAAAGTTGACTGGTATTATAATTTATTAGATCTATCGATTGATGTATGTTTATAAAAACGCTTTAATTTGATGCGGTTGCCGTCAAATATAATATGTTGGCATAAAGTCCTCTACATGCAGATTGGACTCCTATTTGAGACCTCAACATTATACTTCTTTTTATTTTTTCCTAGATTTGTATTTAATGTTGTGGTTGTGTTTTTCAAATAAATCATTTATTCATTCATGTATTAATTTGTTTGGTCAAAATTTTTTTTAAATAAATATATGTGTACATTTTTTGCACCACTGTTGTAATCAAGCAAAAAATAAATGTTTTGTGTATTTTTATATTCTTATTAGGAGATGTTGGTAGTTAACGTCAGTAAAAGGTACCTAAATACATCCTTTCTTAGAATTTTCTTTGTACAGTCGAGGAAATTGAATGTTTATCACTTTAGGACTCTATGTAATGAATTGCATTAAGGTCCAAAAGTGATAAACGATCAATTTCCTCGACTGTACATTTACGTTGCCTATGAGTGAGACTGAGCATTCTAGCTATGCACGCAGAGACAAGTTAATGCAGTTTCATGCAATTAATAATATTTCGTACGAAAAGTTAATAAAAAGAATTAAATATCTGATTAGTACACAATATTTTTTGTTTACATTTATTGGTAATTTATATTTCTTGAAGTAATATAACTCCGCAAACAGATTCAATTAATAGCATGTTGTGGATCGATCCTTACCTGAAAGTTTGGAGTGGAATTGACGTAGCAACCTAACTCGTTCCGCCCAGTGCACAGTGTTCGGACGAATAGAGGGCCACGATTCCATTCCTTTAAATAAAGAATGAGATGTCCCTAAGATAACGTTTTTATTTTATGTAAGAATAGGGAACATTACTGCAATGTTCTGCCGCCAGAGGCAGCACTACCACTAAAAGTAAACCAGTATAGGAATATAGGATTCACACACACACATGCACAATTGATTGTCAAATGAGTGACAAGGCTGCTTGCATAGACAATACCGCAAGTGGGAACGAGATACAATGTCAACGCTGCTAGTGTCGCCACCTACGAAGAGTTTTGCGTAATGTTCCCTATTTTACATACCGCCAAGGGCAAAGATGGGTATTGAGTTGAAACTATTTGTAAAATTGTGCCGTGCATTGTAGTAAACTTTCACCATGTAAAAATTAAGCTTTGTAACGTAAGTGCCCAACGACATATGAATCGACGTGGTACTTGTGCTCAATGTTTCCTAAGTGTAAGACACAACAAGTATTGAATATGTCAAGGAATTAAGTGAAATTAAGTGAAATACGGGATTGGCTTGGGATCGGTAAAGCGTAACGTAAAGCATACACTTACCGTTGTATAAGACTACACTCTCTACCAGACCGAAATAAAACAAAATCAGAATGATTTGCATTCTATTACAGCATGAAATGTGAGACGAGAGACGAACTACCCGCGGGCACCTGCGCCATTTGCTCTGATTCTCATTAGTATTTAGTGCGGAAACTTAATCCGGATCCTCAACGGAAAGCCTTCTCCGACACATTCACAGTATACTCGAATGTTTTGTCTCTATCTTTCTTCTGAAGAGGAAAAGGCAGTAAGGTAGTCGTTTTGGTAGTAAAGAGCTAGAATAAGGACTGGCAGCCGATGCGGGATGTTTCATGAATAATGAAAGACAAGCGTCTCTGGAGAGCTTACGGCTGAAGGATAATAAATCAACTTATTGGTGGACTTTAATCTCTGGCTCGCTGGCGTAGACCCGAGCGTCAATATTTGTATTTGCAGTTGCGGGCATATACAAGCCCACGTCTCTCTGCTTTTCTCGTAAATACATTCAATTTTAAAGGCAAGTGCCGGCATAGTTAAGGACATTGGTAGCCTCGCTGTTTCTATTTAAATGCAGAGCGTCGTTGCAAAAATTGCAAACGCCGCGAAGAAATTCAATTTCAGAAGAGATGTAGGGACTAATGAAATTGCTGAATTAGAGCACGCGAGCAGCTTTTGTTTAAAATTACTTTTGTATCCGCTGCAACGGGAGTATCGGAGCACGCTAGTGTTACAAGCTTGTTAGTGTTTCCCGTTTTGAATAAAGGCATTTTCTCAAAAATAGTATCAAATGCTCCCATAACATCTGTGAAGTTAGTATCCGAAAGTGACTCATCCTGGACAATTTCTAGAAGTGAACTTGTATGGAAATAATGAAAAATTTGTAAATAATTTATAAAAGCAATTTTTTCTATGTAACGGATGGATGGATATATTTATCAATTAAATAGTTACCTAGCGACAAAATCCAACAAAATTTCAGTCATCAAAAAAATGATAACTTAAGTAGCATCTGAAAAAATATTAATAAATGGTTTTACCTTTATTTTGGTTTATTTACATTTCCTCTATAATATTCAAGACATATAATACAAAAAAAGACCATTCATTCTTTATTTACATTTATATAATTCCTTCCGGATGGAAAGTTTGTTGGATTCTTGTAAAAAAACAACTTAGAATAACGTTTTAAAATGAAATATACAAAAAAACTCTATTATAAATTAATGTTTTTCACAACCGTATTTTGCCTGGAGTATATCCAGGAAAACGCAAAAGTGTCCAGGAAGTAAGTATGAAATCCCATTACATATATTTTTTATCAAAGACTAGCTGTTGCCCGCGACTTCGTCCGCGTAGAACTTTTTATCGTCTTAGAAAATGATTTCTCTCAATACAAAATTTGAACCCTCTTTTAGGGGATAATTAAAAAAAAAGTTGATGTTCATTTTCTAGTTTGTGAACAAACAGTCTAAAACCAAAGTTAAAAATCTCATACTTTAAAAATGCCTTGAAATACTCAAACTTTGAACCAATTTTAACACTCTTAGGGGATGAATTTGGAAAAACTCTGAAATCAGTTTTGTAGTCTTTTAACGTACAGAATAAGACCGAAGTTAAAAATCTCTTACTTACACTTAAAAATTTTATTGCTCGCCATTTAAAATTTGAACCCCCTTTTAAACCCCCTTAGAGGTTGAATTTTTCTAATCGCTGAAAGAACTTTTTTCGTAAACTTTTAAGTCTCTAGCTCAAAAAAAGTGTTGCCCATACAAAGCTTTCTTAACCCCCTTAGGGGTGGAATTTTCTAAAACCCTGAAAGTACTTTATTGTTAATTTTAATAAGTAACATTTTGAATAGTTTTAAGTCTAGTAAAAAAAAAAGTTTTTCCCACACAACACTGGCTACCCATCTTAAGGATCTTTAGGATCCCCTTAGGGATGGAGTTTTCTAAAACGCTGAAAGTTCTTTTTTAGTATTCTAATAAGTAATCTTTTTGCAAAGTTTTAAGTCTAACTCAAAAAAAAGTGTTGCCCATGCAAAGCTTGCTCTCCTTTTTAACCCTATTAGGGGTGGAATTTTCTAAAACGATTTGTGTTCTTTTTTTGTATTTTAATAAGTAATCTTTCTACAAAGTTTCAAGTCTGTAACTCAAAAACATAAACTTTCCCTGATAAAAACTGTGCACCCCTTTTTATCCCCCTTAGGGATAGATTTTTTCAAAACGCTGAAAGTCTTTTTTTTTGTATTTTTATAAGTAATCTTTCTACAAAGTTTTAAGTGTCTAGCTCAGAAAAAGTGTTCCCCATACAAACCTTGCACCCTTTTTTAACCCCCTTAGGGAATGATTTTTGTAAAACGCCGAATGTAGTATTTGTTCACATGTTCTAATAAGTAATTTTTCGTCAAAATTTTAAGTCTCTATTAAAAAAAAATATGTTTTTCCCATACAAACTTTGCACCCTATTTTACCCCCTTAGGGGTGAAATTTTCCAAAACGCTGAAAGTACTTTCTTTGTTTTTAAATAATCATTCTACAAAGTTTTAGGACTCTAGCTAAAAAAAATAGTTTCCCACATACAAACTTTGCACCCCTATTTTAGCCCCCTATTTTTAGGGGTAGAATTTTGTAAAACGCTGAAAGTACTTAATTTGTATTCTGATGACTAATCTTTCTACAAAGTTTTAAGTCTCTATTTAAAAAATATATTGTTTCCCCCATACAAAATTTGCACCCCTATTTTACCCCCTTAGGGGTAGATTTTTTTAAAACACTGAATCTAGGTACTTTTTTTGTATTCTAATGAATAATTTCTCTACAAAGTTTTAAGTCTCTATTTAAAAAAAAGTAGTTTTTCCCATACAAACTTTGCACTCTATTTTACCCCTTAAGGGGTAGAATTTTCTAAAACCCTGAAAGTTCTTTATTTGAATTCTAATGACTGATCTTTCTACAAAGTTTTAAGTCTCTATTTAAAAAAAAAATGTTTCCCCCATACAAACCTTGCACCCCTATTTTACCCCCGTAGGGGTGGAATTTTCCAAAACGCTGAAAGTGTTTCATTTGTATTCTAATAACTAATTTTTCTACAAAGTTTAAGTCTATAGCTCAAAAAAAAAAGGTTCTCCCATACAAACTTTGCACCCCCATTTTACCCCCTTAGGGGTAGAATTTTCAAAAATCCCTTTATATCCCTAGCCCACGTTATAAAAGCAACATACTGTGCAAAAATCAACTCTCTAAGATTAGTAGTTTCGGCTGTGCGTTGATGAGTGAGTGAGTGAGTGAATTAGTCAGTCAGGACATAGGCATTTATTATGTATAAATAGATAGAAGATAATGAAACTCCCATTCAAATATCTCAAAAAATTATGAAGCTACATCCGTTTTAATGTCGCTTGTTAGAGTGCGAAAACGATGAGGGACTGTGACGTCAATATACTCGAGCGTCATAGTAAAAAACAATCGTTTCATATGAAGGTGCGTTTTGCGGAAAAGGGACAGAACATACCCCCTCTTAAAACTTTGGACTCTTATAACTTAATCATTACCTATATAACCTCTTGTTTTGTTTTTTTCTCCATTTGACTATATTTATTTTAAATTCTTTTTCGAGAAAATACATTATGATTATTTACCATATTTTCGATTCCTGAGCTATAACCACGAACTTCGGAATTCGAAAATATTCGGGTATCTCTATCTCTATCGCACTAACCATACTCGAGTGACAGGGATGCAAATATATGAACATTGAGTATCGGTTTTCGTGGTAGCGCCGCAGGTACTTTGGCTGAATGCGCCGAGCGCGTGCCATTGTCATTCAAAAAAAACAAATTCGTGTTAATTATATTGTTCAAATTTGTTGATTTCATTTATTGAAATTACGACATAAAACGACATTTGCGCATATAAGTTCTCATATCAGAATCGAATATTTTTTTATGGTTTATATTTTAGCATTTGTCTCGTAAAGGTCTATCGTAGACGGGATTTAAATTATTAATAAGTGAAAGGCAAAGCAATTCCGCCATTTTGACGAAAATTTGACGGTTCTTATAGCTGACAGTTGGAGCAGCGTTTGATTTCAATAAAATAAATGAAAAATTAAATGAAGTATATTTCGGAAAATTAATTAACTGTCGCAGTCGGATAAAAACTATCCTAAGTTGCAGCTAGAATAATAATGTACCTACATAAAATGTTTCATATTTTTCCGTTCATGGGATGCTGAGAACATTCGAACCGCGCAAAGCTTAGTTTCAAACTGGCTGATTCTTTTTTTAATTTAGAGATTTATTATAATCAAAGATAAGCTAAGAAGGTTATTGGCAGTTAACGGCCTTTAATAAAAAGGAGGTACCATGGAGATTGACGTGTCCAAATAGCACTTGTATAGGGAACATTACGCAAAGCTCTGCGTAGGGGGCGACACTAACACAACCCGTAAACAAACCGCCATGACGTACAATGTCATATTTATTTACCTAACAAACAATAACAAATAATTGATGAAAACGCGTTAAACTACAATCGTTTTATTATCATTCGTGTGTAAAATACCTGTACTGTGATATTAAAATGGCATCCTATAGCTATTTAAAGGTGGATGGGAGCTTTTTTTGCTTTACGACGTATTGCCGCTTCCCATAGTTTTCGTATCATCGTTTCCTTAGGAAATTAATGATGCCCTTCATTCTGGTATCCAATTACGCAGCACTGATGCATTTTATTTATTAAAATATTTTCTTATCTATTTGATCCAGAGCTTTGAAGGACTTGTCAAAGTTGTCAAAAAACTGTTTACTAATTGTGATTTCACTAATTGTGCTGCCCTCTGGCGGCAGAACATTGCAGTAATGTTCCCTATTGCACGATGTAAAATGGTGGAAAATTCAGTTCAATCGTGGTTTGATACTAATTAGGAATTCGTTGCTAACAGAAGAAAAAGAAGAATAAAATATTCACAATAAACATAAAACTAATACGGAATGTATGTATTTATTCTATTGGGGTTGTGGCATAATATATAATATTTACCTATTTTAAACAACATAATTATAGCAATTTTCCAAAATGTCGCTTCGTATTTTGGCGGGGTTGACTTCAATGAAATAAAACATTTAAGTAAGAAATAAAATTTCTAAAAATGAGTGCTGATGAATCAGATTGGGACATAGATTGCACGCCTTCTAAAAGCCCAGGTGGAATTGGAAATAAATAATTTACTTCCACCCTTAGGTGGACTTATCCAAGGAGAAATATTTGCACAATTATGAAAAAAGTTCATGAAGTGGAAAGCTGAACATCAAACTATCTACAAGTTAGTCAGAAAAATTATTTATTTTTGAGAACACATACATCTTCGTCCATAAGTGCCATCCTCACCTCGTATTATAGCTGGACCTCGCCTACGGCTCGGCCGGCTAAATCAACTCGTCAAGGATGGCTTACTTACTGGTATCTGCAGTAATGTACTATTCATATTATACTGGAGTGTAACTACAGGGGATAACTGCAAAAAGTCTTTACTGTATATCGACGTCTTAGTATGACATTAGTATGAAAATCACTAATTTTCGAGCATAATATCTCAAAGGCCGCACAAAAAATTTAATTATTTATTAATTTAAATATATAAACACAGCATTACAGATTCACTTAAGTCTTTTATAGTTTATGGGGCAGGATAACCCATTCAGTGCCATTCACGACACACATGTGTCAGAACTCTGAGGGCGCTCTTCGCTACGTAATTGAGTTTAACACTTTTACTGTCAGGAACCTGCCTAGCTGGCGCCTACGCCGTAGTCGCTTTCCGCTACATACGAGGAAAACCACAGGATCGGCTATGAGCGTAGCGCGTAGCGATTCGCGGCAGAGAATGGGTTAAGCTGCTACGGACTACGGCGTAGCGTGGCGGTGAATCAATAATCTAAATCAAAACTATTTATTTGGTATCTAAAATTAGGTTTTACAATTGTACGTGACTGGCCCCTCCAGTAAGTATGACAATATTTGTGTTAGGAGAAGAAGCCGCTGCTCCTCCAATCAGGAGTTATGCATAATTTAATACACAAATCTTACATTCATTTTACATTTCTTAAACTAATAACTCTAACAAAATTAAATTAAATTTAAGGATTTATTTTCATTACAATACTAAATAAAGGACTACAAAAATACTGTGTGTGTGTGTTTGTGTGTGTGTGCGTGTGTGTGTGCATGCGTGCGTGCGTGCGTGCGTGCGTGCGTGCGTGTGTGCGTGCGTGCGTGTGTGTTTATGAGAGGGAATGTCTGAAGAAGTGACTCGGTGTTATCATATGTATGTGAATGAGTTAATTGGTGAAAGCCAAAGGTTTAAATATGACAGTATGTGATGTGATAATTAAATGTAAAAAATAGAATTAATGAATATACGACAATGGTATGTGATAATGGATATAAAATGGTCCAGTGAGTTTGAATGTTAAATTGCTAGGTTAGGCTGATATCTGACCGTTTGAATTATTTTCTTAATTGACGGATGTACGCAAACCGCAATCGCCCGCGCAATCAGCGGTTTGGCCGAACATGAACATAGAGCAAATCTGCAAAACGGCATTTTTTAGTATCATCATAGTTGCCCCAAACTTTCGTTTCTATAAAAGCGTAAGTATTCTATTGGAAGCTTTAAATTTACTGTTGGACATTAAAAAAATAACATATTTTTTCTAAACATACATGTTTTTTTATATTTTGTATTTATACTTTATTACAATAATTTGATGGTTTACTATCCATTTAGCAACACTATTTTATTAATTTTAACATGAGGTCACTACCCTATTGAAACTAATAATTTCCAATATCAGTAATATTTTATTCCACGTTAATATAATATAGTTATTATAATTCCAAGACTGTTAATTCCAACAAACTTATAGAAGCAAGAATACGAGGAGTATAATATTTGTACTGAATATGTTTCTTTGTTTAACGAACTTGTTTTATCTGCATGTATATAAATAATATTGTAGGTAAATACAACATTTTGTAGAGCCGTGCTTACGTTTATTTAAGTTCCACCCTATTTAAACTTAAACACGACGTTCCATTTATTTTACTTTAAATGTGGAACTCATGCATATTGCCCAAATAGTTATTACGATCATGCCCGCTGGCATCGCGGTCCCGGATGCTAATATCCGGCTTTTGCTTGCTGCTGCCTCTAGTTCTGATTCCGGACTTCGCCTCTTCGTTCGGGAACGCTCCGCCGGACCGCCTCAACGTGAATAATCGCGACGGCGATTTATGTCGTCTCTTTAAATATTAGAATGCTGTGTTTATTCATTGGTAGGCTGGATTAATGTGACTATTTATTTAAGTACCTACTTGAATATTTGTTAAAATAACTAAGGACGGGGTTGCACGTTGTCCGTCTGTAATAGTAAGCGGTGTTCGTTAAAATGCGAATGTAGGTATGGAAAGTTTGACAAGTTCCTATGGCCTTTTTAGGGTTCCGTACTCAAAGAGTAAAACGGGACAGTATTACTTAGACTCCGCTGTCCGTCGGTCTGTTTGTCCGTCTGTCACCAGGCTGTATCTCAACAACAGTGATAGTTTGACAGCTGAAATTTTCACGATGATGTATTTCTGTTGCCGCTATAAGAACAAATACTAAAAAAAAAAAAACTTTTCTTTTTTCTTTTACATTCTTACACAAATCGGCTTAGTCCCAAACTAAGCAAAGCTTGTACTATGGGTAGGTACTAGACGACGATAAATATAGGTACTTACATATATAGGTAAAGAAATACTTGAATAGGGGAGAGCGGGGACAAACGTAACAGCGGGTCCATAGTAACAAACGCTCTGTAAGCTTACGCTTTAGACAAAACATGGCGTTGCCCCCCTCGAGCGATAGCCGGCCGCGCCCCCCTCAGTTGCATCCAGTTGCCGCGTGCGCAGCGCGCTGTTTGGTTGTGCTACGGGACGGAACGTGTTTTTACGAACCAAAAGTAAGTATTTTGATGTTTTTTCATTTACTGTTTACGTGGTATTAGAAATGTGATAGTAACGTGATTGTTTGCATAGTAGTTTTTCATTAAATTGATTTCATAGTGTTATAATTCGTTTTCGTCTAGTATATTCCATTTTGAGGTTAGCGTTCGTTAATTATCAAAAACATGGTTGGGTACAAACGTAACATACCACTGCGGGGACAAGAGTAACATGTTACTTGTGTCCCCGACCTGTTACTTTTGGCCCGTTATGACTAAATTACATATGTTTTTCATGCGTGTTTGTTTATCTCAACAGAATGCCTCGACAACGCATAAGAAAAACCACGCGAGGAACCACTGACATGGAGGTGTATAGAAAAGCAGCTGGCGAGCATTTAAAAGATGGTGTAAAAATTAGAGCCCTTTCTAAAAAATACAATGTTTGCGTCTCTGATGATGCAAATTATGTGTGCCACAATTGCATGTCTGAGTAGAAGAGTATAATAAGTAGTAAATTATCTAGACTGATTATTAATAAGAACTGACGAATTACTTTTTTTTATTCTTCACAGAAGATTATTTCTTTTTTTTTCGTCACAGAAGATTATTTTTGTTTTTTCTTCACAGAAGATTATTTTTGTTTATTATTCACAGAAGATTATTGTTGGTCATTCGTAACAGAATATTATTTTTGATAGGTTACATACATACATGGTTGATTACATAGTTTTGTAATAAAAAAATGTTGATCTCAACTCATAATTTTATAATAAGTACTGACGAGGAGGCATTCGTTTTATTTTTTTTATTTTCAGAAGCTAATTGTTATCAATATTACATTGTTTTTTAATAAATAATTGTTGATTTAATAATGAAGTTGATTTTATTGCATAAACCTTTATCCTGTTACTTTTGACCCACACTGCGTTATTCGTGACCTCATATCGTGGTCAAAAGTAACAAATGACATTTTTTTTAAAAGTGTTTTTAAATCACACACAACACGCAATAATAAAATAAATTAATACATCAATTCGAAGAATATGAATGAAATTTTCATATGGTATCATTAACTACCCGAAAATCATGACACCTAACTAGAAACCACGGTCAAAGTGCAAAGTGTTACGTTTGTCCCCGCTCTCCCCTACATAGGAAACATCCATGACTCAGGAACTAATATTTGTGCCCATCACACAAATAAATGCCCTTACCAGGATTCGAACCCGGGACCTCCGGCTTCGTAGGCAGGGTCACTACCAACTAGGCTACAGGAGGCTCCCATACAGCAAACGTGATTTTTTTGCCGTTATTATAGATAATAGTACGGAACCCTTCGTGCGCGAGTCCGACTAGCACTTGGCCGGTTTTTTTATAATTTGATTTTCTTTGAGTCGGGCCCATGCAGGACCCTTTTACTTAGTTCTGAAGAGTGCGTGAATCATATGGAATGACAGCCTGCCGGCGCCATATTTAACCTTGATCAGTCTCTACAGGCCTTTAAAACATTATGAAAAAGCGTTATAATAGCGCTATTTTTATAACGTTTTAAAGGCCTGGTCTCTAACCGTAAATTAGTGCAACCCACCCTTTATTACATAAAAAGTTATGTAAGCATTTTTTATGTTGGGTACGGAAACTTAATGTACTTTGTACCTTAAACTGTGCTTTATTGTAAGCTACCTTTACTTTTTGCATTACTCGTTTTCTTCAAGGGGAATTATGATGTTTCATATATTTATGGTTGGTCATCTGATCATTTCAGTACTGGTAAAATATGTATATTAAATCTTTGAGTTCATGTTGTACCCTCACAAATTTTAAATTTGTATTTTTTGGTAGTAGTTTAGTTTGGTATTTTACATGGTGACATGTTAACAAAATTCTCGTTTCAGTTTACATATAATACAAACAATACCAATATTATCGACTGAACTACAAGTAAATTGGATAATGTGGTAAAAATACATAACATAGTCTATTATTAATAATTGAATTAATCAAATTAAAAACTAAGAACACTATTATCGATTATCGTTAATATTCCAATTAACTACAATACTCTAGCTACTTACATTAAAAAAGGTTCACGACATGAAATGAAATTATTTTGAGAGTAACATTGGCGTTGCTGAAGGTTAGGGTCCGGTCGGGCCCGTATCAACGCAATTAGCGACAGTGAGCAGCGACACACATCAAAGGCCCCACTCCCCACCCCCCCCGCCGGCAAAAGATTCATTAAACGAAATCAAGCCCATTCCAGCCCACCAGCTTTGCAGTTCATTGGCGAGTAAATAGTTCATTGTGCCATACTCGCTCCGCAAAGAAAACAAAGACGAAATAAAAACGGTATAAGAAATAAGAACTATTATTGTCTGTGGGAGCAAAAGGTGAATTTCTCAGAAAGCGACTTCGTTTTGCAAAATATCACAAAGGATATTTTTCCTTTTCAATGCGAATGCAATTATGTGGAGTTTTGCTGGAAACGATCCGTAGATAAAAGCACCGGTGGGCAGTGTCATTAAAGAGATGTCGGCCGGAGAAGGGTTAGATTAGGACGTCGGTCTGTTACGTGGTCGATTAAAACTGGGCGCGACGCGGGTCGACAGCGCCGGGGTCGTTCCATACGCCTCTACCTTTTTCGACCATGCCTTTTTTGCGAAACACTAAAATAATTTGTATACAACGCACGTTTCCGAATCCATCGATCGTAGTGGAAAATACTGAGATCTTAAGTCGCTCCATTTACAATTAAATACATTCTCAAATTATTTATGCGTTCCTCTTGTGGTGGAGGTTACTGGGTGTTGGTGCTCAGAAGCCAAAACCTTTTTCAAGGAAGTGGGGCGCCGCTTGCAAGAGAGAGGTCTCGATCCCCGCTCTGGGTCATTTTTGGTGCAAAGGTTAGCCATAGATGTTCAGCGCGGCAATGCGGCTAGTGTGATGGGCACCTTTGCACCTGGAGTGACCCGGGGCGGGTTATTCGACACTTAATTTTCAATGTAGCTGTTTTTATTATTTAATTTTAGTTTTAGGGATTGTATTGTTTTCTTCTTTGTGTTGTTTTTTGCATAAATAAATATTTTTATTACATACATTCAAATCATATTACCTTAACCAAAGGAATATTGGAAACTGTTTATACGATTGTAGCTATTCAAAGTCGTCTCGAGGTGAAATACATGTCGGGCACGGGACAGAGGGCACGTTGCCCCACGCCCCATAATGGACGGCAGGCGCTATCGCGGGATATAATAACGCCATTAAAGTTCTGGCCGGCCTCCAGCAACCGCTGATGCGGCCGATCCAACTGGCCAATTTACTGATGCGCCCGGGTTTATATTCCGGGTGCTACGTTTTAACGGGCGAGATTAAATTAAACTACAAGTTTAAATAATGAAACGCATTTATTCCCGCTAACGCCGCGAGCACACGAATAAAAAATCGAAAGGGGGTGGATCGGAATGCCGTCTGATATTGCTCCCTGGCTCAAAAAGGGTGTCGCTGCCACCACGCCAGTACTTCCCTGGATCTCGGGACTGCCGTGGAGATGGGACGGGCCGAGGGACGTCAGCCGGCAGCACCAGGGAACCCTGGTGTAAGTTTTGCAGTGCTCCAGCCGCAAGGTAGCACCCTGGAATTTTCATCCGCCGTGTAAATAAAATAGTCCAGTATTTATCCCCGTTGACTGTGACCGGCATTAGCAGAAGCAGGAAAGAAAGTACTGCGTGATGGTGATGGTGAATTGGCTTGGTGAAATGCGGATGTCACAGTCAGACGGAGTTTACAAAATGAGTACTAATTTTATGAGATTAATTTTTTAACTTTAGGTATAATTTATAATCAAAACATTAATAATGCGTTGTAACTAAACAGCGGAAGAAGGTGAAATGTATGTAAGTTCTTTACTAAAGCGAAAACAAGCAAGAAAGCATATTAACGGAAATACCGTTAGACATACTCTTAAATCTACCTACTTAAAGCTATTTCTTATGGAATGTTCAGCACTTACCCAATATCTTAGGGGTTTTAACACTCACTGAAGGTAACTTGGGGCTATCTGGTGCCCAAAACGATATTATATTAAATAATAAAAATATATCGAATGCGCGGGCGCTACGTGTGATGACACTGTGAGAAAAGTGTACGTGTGCCCGCGACGATTGCAAATTCTCCCTGTCCGGCGGCCGCGGCCGGCTATATAGGCCACGCGGGAGCGGGCGCGGCGCGGGTGCAAGGGCACATCGCGTCCCACCGGTTATACGAGTCATAATCAAGCGCTCGTAGAGAGGTACAGTTCGTCAGGGAAATACGTGCCGCAACGAAATAAACTATTAACATATTTTATTGTATGTTAAACGATAACAATGTTAATATTTATAATCATTAATGTTTATTTTATATTACATCTTTTTATTACTCATTTTAATTAACAAAACGAAAGTTATGTAACGTTTTACGTTACAGTACCCCCGCGCGTCGTGAAGGATTTTATTACATCTAGTTGTAATAAAATCCGCACTACCTGAGTACCTGTACTTACACTACCATAATTCTTCATTCATACATCATGCTTGCATATTTACGTCAACAATTATTTAACTTTCATTTTTATTTTTGCTGACGCTTACTATCATAATACAATGAGGTAACTTGTTACAAGAACTCGAAACCTGACAGGTACATGTGCTTAAAGATGTTAAGACGCTAGAAAATTAAAACTGTATACATGATAATATTATTACTACGTAAGCCTGTAGTACTGTATTATTTATTAAGACCAACCAATTTGAGGTCCTTTATGTGCCAGGTGCCTAGATCTTTGCCTGTTAAGTCCTGAAGCACATACACTAATGGGGATTTCTTGGCTATAATTTTCGTCTTAATAAATTTTGGTGCTAACTTTTTAGTAAAATTTTTGCCCTTGTCACTTAAGAAGTAAGTACGTTTCATGACAAGGTCACCAACCTTAAATTCAGCAGGCTTACGTCTACTATTATAATGAGAGGTGTTTTTACTATGGGCATGCCAAAGCCTCTTCTGGACGTCATCAAAAATCGAGGACAGACAACCTAGGTTCTCAGCGTAGATGTCGCGTGGCAGAAACAACACTTCCTTTCCAATGTCGGTATCTGTATAGTGCGTTCCACATGGTACCAGCTCTCTACCGTATACTAAGAACGAAGGCGTAAAACCTGTTGCTTCATTGACTGAAGAATTGATCGCGAACTGGACTCTCGGAATGAACACGTCCCATGACCTGTGGTCATCATTCACGAAGGTAGAAATACTACATATAATAGTGCGGTTAAATCTTTCAACTAAATTTACCATAGGAGTGTATTTAGGAGTGTAATAGACATTTGGCACATTATACGACTTTAAGAAATTGTCCATTACTTTCCCAGCAAATTGAGATCCGTTGTCCATTAGCACTGTTTGAGGTACACCGTGCACCAAGAAAACCGATTCTTCTAAAATCTTCACTATTATCTCTGCAGTAGCCTGTTTAATGGGAAATATTAAGCAATACTTGGAAAAGCAACAAGTGATGACAAATATGTAGCTGTTCCTTTTCCGTGTAGTTGGCAACGGGCCCATCAGATCTATCGAGATCATTTGGAACGGGCGAGAGCATTGTTTAGGTCTCCCCATTTCCCCTAGGGTTTGATGGTTCTGAGCCTTATAAGACAAACACTTTTCGCACGTTCCAATGAACTCGACAATGTCCTGGTGCATGCCTGGCCAATAGAAGCGCAAAGCAAGTCTGCGGTACGTTTTGAAAATGCCCATGTGACCGGCAGTAGGCTCAGAGTGATTTTCTATAATTGCCTTTTCGCGTAATTCTGCGGGAACAACCAATTTCCATGAAAATTCGGAAGTAAGTTCGTGCTTGTTTTTGGACAATCGGTATAAAGAGTCATTTTTAATTATATAATTTGGAAAATCGATAGGACTATGCAGGCAACCGTTATAGATGTTGGTGTACCAGGTGTCCCTAGAGTTCAAATGAGAGTTGGAGGTACAAATAGCACTCACGGGTGCCCGCGATAAAGCATCTGGTATGACATTATCAACGCCCCGACGATGTTTAAGGATGAAGTCAAAGCCTGACAAGCGAACGCCCCACCGAGCCAATCTACCGGTTGGGTTGCTAATGGACAGGAACCACTTGAGTGCACTATGGTCAGTGTAGACCGTGAAGGGCTGTCCATTTTCAACGTAGCAACGCCAATGCTCCAAGGCTGCCACTACAGCTAGCGTCTCGCGTTCAGTAATGCTGTAATTCCTCTCAGCTGGTGACAAGCTCTTTGACATGTACGCGATTGGATGCTCCTTACCATCGATGTTCTGAGTCAGCATAGCGCCTACCCCATAATTACTGGCATCGGTATGCACTTCGAAAGGTTTGCTATAGTCCGGACAGCTGAGAACTGGAGCAGAAACTAAACACTCCTTAAGTTGCTGAAAAGCAGAATTAGCCTCAGGGGTCCACTTAAAAGGTGGCGAACCTTTCTTCGACGAAGTCAGCTTATTTAACGGGGCAGCAATGGTGCTAAAATTAGGGACAAATCGTCTATACCATGTCGCGGTACCAAGAAATCGCTTGACATCTTTACGAGACGTCGGCGTAGGGTAATTCAAAATAGCCTCCACCTTTGCTGGATCGGTGCGTAAACCGGAACCGTCGACGACGTAACCGAGATATTTGAGCTGGCTACTGAAAAATTTACACTTGGACGTAGTTACGCGAAAACGTTCCAACCCACAGCGACCCCATTTTGAGATAAACGCAATTTTGTGTTTTAGCGGTACACTTTTTCCCTGTAATTATTTCAGGCAAATACTATTGGTTTTACTGTGGAATGCCAAACTGGTTATTGAATGATATGCATATTTTTTGTAAATACATAATACAAGGGGCATATAAATAGGTAAAACGGGTTTGAAACGTTTTTGCTAAATTTAATTTTGTATGAACCTTGTTAAATAGCAATTATGCATAAACGTTCCAAAACGAATTTAAGTGTATTATAAATATATCTTAAATAAATTTAATATGTAAAATAATAAATAACAATGAGGAACGTACAAACACAACCAAAAAAAAAATTGAAAATGTATTACAAAAAAAATAGGACGTGATCTTTTGAGCTTAGAACCTACTTATGCCAAAAATTAGCTGATATGGTTCCAAAAGTTATCAAAAACTTATATTAAACATTCAATCATCATCGTATTCTATGATCTCGAAGTCCGGAACTCCACCAAACCCATCAACATCATCAGTAGCTTCTTCAAAACTTTGAAGCGTTCTATAAAATCGAAGGCAATCCTTAGGTATGTAGTGGTACATGAATTGTAAGTCCACTAATTTCGCTGGAGCAATCGGTTTGCCATTAGGCCACAATAAACAAAAATCAGATTCTTTTATGTATTGCAGTTCTCGCTTTATTCTTTTATCAATTTTCAACTCATTGAAATCGTCTTCCATCGTATACCGCATAAAAATAGAAAAAAAATTAACTTTATCCAACTTAATTTCTTTTGTATGTAGCCAACTAACTTTAGATGAGTATGTAAACTTCTTCCTATTGATAATTTTCTTTTACAGTTTAGTTGTACTAAAAAAATCAGTCTTTGTCATTTTGTAATACTTGAAGAGGTTTAACTTTTTTACAGGTTTTAATAATATTGATGTATTCTTCAGGTGTATATACGTGTTGATGGTGCTTGAGTGCGGTTTCAATTTTTGAGAAATCTGTGTCATTTGGTAAGAAGGTATGGCCAGACTCAAGGAATCGGAATGATATGGTTTTCAGGGTTGGATGAGAGCTTAAGATGGCTTTCATCATTAGGACGATTTTGATGTTTCTATTCTGACCACCACAGCAATCACTCTATAGGATTAAATGTTCAGCCGTGGGTTTTAGTTTTTGATTAATATATTTTATTAAGCACGAACCTACTTCCTGTGCACCTCTTCCTGCCTCTCCTTCTACCCATACATAACAATGCCCAGTATCATTAGATGCACTATGGATACCACTATTGTATAACCACAACTGCCTTTTGTAAAATGCAATAATCGTCGGAATGCGGGGTAAAGGCAATGTTTTCTCCAAATCAAAGGTTAAGCATTCCACTGAGGGTGAATTTTGTGCTTGCTCAAAATCTCTCTTCATTTGCTGTCTCAAATTTTCAGCTACGCTTAAATGTTGTATTTTTTCTTCCTCTACTTTTTCGTCGGCACTTTTGGCATCACGAATTCTCATTGGAAATTTATCGCACTTGTTATATGTGTCTTTTTTTAACGATTTGCATCCTTAATTAAATTTGGTAAGAAATACCTTTTTTACATATTCGAAAGAAACACATTTTGTGCTCATCGTTATATTTAAGTGTAAATTCCTGTTTTATATCATACATTTTTGCTACTGTCATTCCTGGTTGCAGGTATAAAGCGTCGTTATTTTTATCTCTCCTATAATGAGATTCATATTTAGGAAGTTTGTTAATAATCTCTACAATGAAATCATTATGCTCATCCGATACTTTATTATAGCCACCTGTGCCACCTCTTCCATCTTTTAACGACTCATTGTGGTGATCTGAAATGTTTTTAAAAACATATCGCGACAAACCTGTATACTTACCAGTGATTTTATAGACCCGATGGAATTGTTTGGGTTTTTTATTGTGAGCAGGAACATTAACCATGGTATACGATCGTTTTTTTTGGCTTCCTTCACACATGACCCGATGAAAACTAACTGGGGAACCCAGACACACAAATTTACCAAATTCTTCTTTTCATTTTTCTTCCGAAACCAAAGTAGCACAATCCTTAGAACAAATACATTTTTAATTTACAAACACCTTTGGTTTCTTTCTTTTATTTTGAGTTGTAGTATACTCTTTGTTATTATATTTATTATGAAGTCTCTCAGATCTGCTCTGGGGATGTTTACGTTTTCGACCTCGTTTTGGTCTACCCCCGGGTGTGTTTGGTTGAGTTTCTACTATTTCAACCGCTTCTTGTTCTGGATTTAGTACTATTTCTTCTGCTGCATTTGAAATTGACTCTTGGTGGGATATCGCTATACTTTCGGCAACAGACGAGCAACTGGTGGACGAGTCATCTATTATTGTAACCTTGTTTGGTATATTATAATCTGGGTCTCTAACGCTATCGTCGCTGTCAGGTACTTCACCATCTTGAGCATATGTGGATCGTTTATAGCAAAAAATGAGAAAATAATATATTATAATAAAACGTTCCAATTTATTAAGAACAGTCTTCGCAGTTTAAAAAAACAGTATGGATTAATCTAAAAGGTTTCAAATTACATGGAACATTTTTGCACAAATAAAAAATGTATAAAAATTTTGCAAAAACGTTCCAACCCACATGGATCATTTAAGAAACAATTAAATGTGCGTTTTATGAATTTAGTATAATGTTCCAAGACAAGTGGAACATTATAACGATATGTTATTTCTATTAAGAGTTTTTAACAATATGTTTCAGTATGCATGTAATGTTTTTACTTTATTTTGAGTACACGTCCTTGGCATAATGGTGGGTTGGAACATTTGGGCCAAACTTTATTGATGAAACTAACCTAAAAATACTAGCATCTTTGTGTGCACAATGATGTAATATGTCAAAAATAGTACCCTGGTTATGGTAACTCATTTTCGAGTGACTTGTGGGTTGGAACGTTTTCGCGTAACTACGTCCACTTGTCTAAATTAACTGTGAGATTGGCCTGTTTGAATTTGTCTAAGACGCGTAAAAGCAAGGTGACGTGACTATTGAAATCCTCGGAGACGATGATAATGTCATCCAGGTAGGCGAATACTTTAAGGTCGAACTCTGAGAACAACAGGTCCACTAATCGTTGTTGAGTAGCAGGAGCGTTGGTCAGACCGAAAGCAGTTCGTTTGAAATGAAAAGTTCCTTTTGTTGGCACGTAAAAAGAAGTTTTGTTTCTGTCCTCCGGAGCTATTTCAATTTGCCAGAAAGCTTTGGACAAGTCAATGCTAGACAAGTAACGAGCATCCCTGAGGTTGTCCAAGATTTCTGAAATATATGGCAGGTTATACGCGTCTCGTTTCGTCACCGAGTTCAGTTTACGGCTATCTAAACAGAAGCGTGGTTGTCCGTCCTTTTTGTTGACGAGCAGAACCGGCGATGACCAACTACTCTCACTTTTCTCAATCACATCAAGTGCGAGCATTTCGTCAACTTGTTCAACCAGGATGCGCTGCTTCTCTGGTGACAAGCGGTAATAACGCTGACGAATTGGGCTAGCGTCGCCGGTGTCAATGCGGTGTGTGATCAAGTTAGTGACACCTAGACCCTTGCGTTGAAAAGAAATGTCTTCATATTGTTTAACGACGTTATCAGCTAGTTGTTTTTGTGAATCGTCCAAATTATTGTAACCTTGAATAAAAGCGTCTGGTTTTGGTAATATGTTACGATTACTTTTATCAGTATCTAAGACGAGACTGCTGAGGTATTTTGGGCAGATTTGAAAAGCGCGCCAGAAATCAACGCCTAGAATGAGGTTATTTTGTATACCTGGCACTATAAAAGCTTTCAAAATGTGAAACTTGCCATCAAAATGTAATGGAATGTCAATATAACCCTCACTCTGTAACATTTGTCCTCCTGCGGCCGTGACTGAAATAAATTCACCTTTAACTACTTTCAGTCCGCAATTAATTAGTACTAAATGAGCACCATTACCTAAAATAGTTACTGCCGAGCCGGAATCTAATAACCCAGACATAGTAACATCGTTGATTTTTACAGATACGTAAGGTCTGTTATCGTTTTCATTGTGTTCTTTCAGAATTGTGTCAATTTTATATGATTGAAAAAACAAGTTGACTGTACGTAACCACTTTTGCCAATCTTCGTTATCGAATTTAGCTACATTACTATCATTGACACAATTCTGACTGATTAGTTTTTTGGCTGTTGCTTCTTATTCTTATTGCAATCTGGACAGTCAGGCGTTTTAACATTTTTTCGTCCGCAAACAAAACAAACTATATTATCTTTGTTTGCCGTGCACTGTCGCAGATTGTGGGTGTCTACACGACATCTCGGACAAAAATGTGTCTTTGGTGACGAAGAAGCAACAGCGTCCACGTAGTTAGGGTTAGTCTTAGTATGTAAAACTTGATTGTTGCTATTTGAATATGATTTGTTGTAATTATTATTGTTGTATTTATATTTATTAAAATTGAACTGCGCATTACTATTCGTGTTATTATAATTCGTCCTAATTTTAGAATGACCACCAGTATAGGCAAACTCAGGTGCCATTGTGTCTGAACTTGGTCGCGGAGGTTCTTTGAACTGGGAAAGACGCGACTGTATACTCTCGTAGTTCCTACACAATGTCTTCAACTCGTCTATGGTCTTAATCTGAGAAACGGAAGATAGAGTACTCGCGTAACACGGTCTAATGTTGTGAAGGAGTATCACAAGCTTGTCGTTCTCTGACAAGGCGGTTGAGAGGCGCGAAAAAAGACCTGACATAACAGATAGGTAAATCACTATATTTTCCGTTTCTCCCTGAGTGCGAGACCTGATTTCGGATAGCAGCCTGTAATCAAAATCAGCCTGGCCGAAATCCTGCCTCAATAGTACGACCAGTTCATCCCACGTGTGCACGTTCTCCCTGACGCTTCTGAACCAATGGATCGCATCACCCGTGAATATTTCAGTGGCGTTATGCAAGAGTTTGCTACTCGAAATATTTTTTGCCTCGCAGAATTCGGAGACGCGCTGTATGAACGCCCTAACACAGGTTTTGCCATCATACTTCAATTTTGACAGCTGGTTTGCACCGCTGGCGTCACAAGTCACAGAGATGTTTAGTGGAGAACCAGAATTCGCAGAATAAACCTGGGGCTCATTAGAGGATGAAGCGAGCGGATCAACTACGTTGCTATCCTTGAGCAAATTAACGCGATCGGAGCAAAGTTTAAATTTGGTGACGCATTGGTCGTAAGCATCTTTGTGATCTTTATCCTCACAAGTAATGCGGTTAAGCCGATGATATAGGTGGTGTATCAGATTTTGTGCTCGGAGCAAGGTGCTTTTGTCCAGAGGTTTGGTGTCTAAATGTGAATTAATTTTTTCAAGCACTTCTGCAACGCCATCTATATCCTCGTCTGCATCAAACGGACTCGTGAGTATGTCTTCTGACGGAAATAGCGGTCCACATCTAGCAATTTGCCTACGCAGGTCCTGAACTGTGGACGCAGGTGTTTCGCCACGAATTGTAACCTCATATTCCAACTCAGTTTTCTGTAGCGACATGAATTTAATAGGCCACGCCATTATAAAATATGTGAGGCAATCGCAAGGTGCCTAAATTGTATAAATGCTGAACAAACCGTCAGAAAAAAAAACAACAAAATACTCCGTCTGTTACAGAATCAGTAAATTAATTATGAACGTTTTGGTTGTTTTTTCCTTTGCTAATAAGCGAATGGCTAAATACAAAAAAATAAGCGCAACCAAAGAAAAAAAGTTACGTTCAAAAAATAAAAACGAAAAAAGCGATAAAAGTGCAACTATTGTGTACGGACACAAAACCAAACAAAATTAAGTTTTTTTTTTTTTTTAAACAAAAAAAACACAATATTAAAAATAACTACTTAATTTGGCAGACTGTACTAGCGGACACGGCAAAATCGTATACTAATTATTGTTAAAACAAGTACATTTACAAAGAAAAATCACAATTTATGTGTCCGACTGTACCACTCAATTTATAATTTCACAACACTCAATAAAACAAGTACCTAATCCGTACACCTTAGTTGCTGGCAACCAAAATAAAAACTGAAAAAAACGTTTCACAAAACTAAAAAAAATATCAAGCACACACACAAACCACAACGACCCACCTGGGAGCAAAATCAGACCTTAAATTAACCACGGTAAGGGCGCCAGTGCTACGTTTTAACGGGCGAGATTAAATTAAACTACAAGTTTAAATAATGAAACGCATTTATTCCCGCTAACGCCGCGAGCACACGAATAAAAAATCGAAAGGGGGTGGATCGGAATGCCGTCTGATATTGCTCCCTGGCTCAAAAAGGGTGTCGCTGCCACCACGCCAGTACTTCCCTGGATCTCGGGACTGCCGTGGAGATGGGACGGGCCGAGGGACGTCAGCCGGCAGCACCAGGGAACCCTGGTGTAAGTTTTGCAGTGCTCCAGCCGCAAGGTAGCACCCTGGAATTTTCATCCGCCGTGTAAATAAAATAGTCCAGTATTTATCCCCGTTGACTGTGACCGGCATTAGCAGAAGCAGGAAAGAAAGTACTGCGTGATGGTGATGGTGAATTGGCTTGGTGAAATGCGGATGTCACAGTCAGACGGAGTTTACAAAATGAGTACTAATTTTATGAGATTAATTTTTTAACTTTAGGTATAATTTATAATCAAAACATTAATAATGCGTTGTAACTAAACAGCGGAAGAAGGTGAAATGTATGTAAGTTCTTTACTAAAGCGAAAACAAGCAAGAAAGCATATTAACGGAAATACCGTTAGACATACTCTTAAATCTACCTACTTAAAGCTATTTCTTATGGAATGTTCAGCACTTACCCAATATCTTAGGGGTTTTAACACTCACTGAAGGTAACTTGGGGCTATCTGGTGCCCAAAACGATATTATATTAAATAATAAAAATATATCGAATGCGCGGGCGCTACGTGTGATGACACTGTGAGAAAAGTGTACGTGTGCCCGCGACGATTGCAAATTCTCCCTGTCCGGCGGCCGCGGCCGGCTATATAGGCCACGCGGGAGCGGGCGCGGCGCGGGTGCAAGGGCACATCGCGTCCCACCGGTTATACGAGTCATAATCAAGCGCTCGTAGAGAGGTACAGTTCGTCAGGGAAATACGTGCCGCAACGAAATAAACTATTAACATATTTTATTGTATGTTAAACGATAACAATGTTAATATTTATAATCATTAATGTTTATTTTATATTACATCTTTTTATTACTCATTTTAATTAACAAAACGAAAGTTATGTAACGTTTTACGTTACACGGGCTCACTTTATTACGCAATCGGTCGAAAAAGCCCCATTTAGCCAACCATTGTAAAATGATAATAAAAGTTACAAAAGAGAAGTACTGGATGTTAGTAATTGAGTTGGTAGATTAGTTCTCTTGCGATTACGTCCCGGTGCGGTCGCTAGCTTTTATGGTAACTTTTATTAGGAACTTACACGTTCGGTAAGTATTTGCTCGCGCAGCACTTCCGTCTGGTACAGACCTTATTTCGTTTCATTTACCCACATCAAATAGCAGGACAACTTATAGATATTGGAGTAAACAAAAAAGTTTGTAATAACTGAGACCGAGTCCGGCAGTGTAAAAATATTAGGTACTTAATACATAAGTACTCGTAGAGTAAAACATTATCATGAAATGAACGCCCGTCCACTACATGGCATGCTTCAAACTGCGAGAAAAAAAAAATTTAAACACTAAGCGTAACTATGTATATTTTAAAGAAAATCCATTTCATGAATGATTTTATTTATGCATCTGGGCGGTTATCCGAAATTCGGTTAACTTGGGTGTAGCAGCAAAATTCACACATTTACAATAATCTTATTTAATATATCTGATTACTAAGTGATATTATAAAGTTCATTCAATTTGGTCACTCACTTTGGTGTACCTACATAGCATTAATTTTTCATTTGATAATGTGACGACCTCTGTAGTCTAATATTATAGTTGGTAGTGACCTTGCCTACGAAGCCGGAGGTCCCGGGTGCGAATCCCGGTAAGGGCATTTATTTGTGTGATGATGAGCATGAATATTTGTTCCTGAGTCATGGATGTTTTCGATGTATATAAGTATTTATTTACGTATATCAGTATGTATATCATCATCTAGTACCCATAGTACAAGCTTTTCTTAGTTTGGGACTAGGTCGACTTGTGTAAGATTGTCCCCCAATATTATTATAATATATTTTATAAAATTAATATTATATTATTTCTAAATTCGCCCTTTTGTACCCGCTATGAAGCATCTCCCAAATTAAGTAAACGTTTCATTTTAATCTTATTCTAAAGAATAATGTTTTGACTTAATTCACCTTATATACATTTATCATTATCATTACATTACTAACTTTATCTTTACAATTAAATTTTCAATAACTTTTTACTTCTTATGCTCGCAAAGTTCGCCTTTGTGCTGGATGTATGCTGCACAAAATGCCACTTTTATGCTCTAGTGCACAAAGTAAAATTATTTTAAAGACTAAGATAATCGGGCCTAACAGCCACACAGACAATAAAACTTCGTAGAATAAAAATTTACATTTGATTTGATTTGCTTTAATAAATTCCACATCCGTGTTTTCTATTTCTAAATTAGTAAAACCAGATAAAACAGGAGTTAAATATTATTTTTAAGCGTATTGAACCATTAAATGATTTGGCAGTGTGAAGTACCTAAGTCTAATAACAGGTGTCGAAAATTAAACAAAAACTTTGAAACGTTAAGTGACAGGAATGAGCTAATATTTAATTAAATTTTGCAATTAAATATTTGTTATTTTCTCGCGATCGAAGTGAAAAGCAGTGTGTATACTTGGGCATAAATTAGCCATTAAACCCCTCGACTTAAGTATCCACCCTCGCCGGTGGCTCGGGTGGACCACCTATCAGGTTAAATGGCTCGTTTTATGCGCTTGTTGTACAATCTACTATATTTTTCATCACATTATTTCAAGTCAAAAATTGTAAGCGATAAATAACATCAGTAGCTCTTGTATAAGTTTTATGGATACATATACGATTTCGAACGCGTATGCGTTTAGGTTCAATTAGTATGGCAACGCGTAGTTCCTAATAGTTACCACCAGAGGCGCTGTTCGCGTGGCCATACAATTGAAACTAAACGCAAACGCGTTCGAAAACGTATTGTATCGATAAAACTTATACTAGAGCCTCAGGCCCTAGGAACGTAGTAAATTCTAAAATAAACGGCACTCGATCCAGTATAATAGCGCTTTAATACATACACATTGAAAAGTATCGACATGAAGGTAGCCGCTGATACTTAGTCGTTCTATGTCGGTCGGTTTGTTGTTAGTGCGGTTGGCTCCTAGGGCCTGAACACACGAGTTGAATCAGTCAATTTTTATAAAGTAAATAAGTAATTAATATTGTTAGTTATCTAAACATATAAATGGCTATGTCCTGACTGACTTATTCACTCACTCACTCAATCACTCACTCACTCACTCATCAACGCACAGCCGAAACTACTGGGGCTAGAGAGTTGATTTTTGCAAAGTAGGTTGCTTTTATAACGTAAGCAAGGGATGAGAAGGGATTTTTAAAAATTCTACCCGTAAGGGGGTAAAATAGGGGTGCAAAGTTTGTATGGAGAACCTTTTGTTTTTGAACTAGAGACTTAAAACTTTGTAGAAAGATTAGTTATTAAAATACAAATAAAAACTTTCAGCGTTTTGAAAAATTTCACCCCTAAGAGGGTAAAATAGGGGTACAAAGTTTGTATAGAGAAAACGTTTTTTTTTAGGTAGAGACCTAAAACTTTGTAACAAGATTACTTATTAGAATACAAATAAAGTACTATCAGGTACTAAGAGGGTAAAATAGGGGTGCAAAGTTTGTATGGAGAAAACTTTATTTTTTTACTAAGACTTAAAACTTTGTAGAAATATTACTTATTAGATAGGGAAAAAAGGGAAAATAGACAGTGCATACAATATTATTAAAAAGTTGACTACAAGACATAAAACCAAATCTACAGCGATTCTTGATGAAAGTGGGAAACTATTGATAGATAATAAAGTAATCACAGAGCGATGGAGAAGATATATAGAATTCTTATACAAGGGTGATGGACTGACTGAAAGAGACATAGAAGATAAGTTAGAAATAGAATCAGACGACCTTGGTCCAAAACTCATGAGGGAAGAATTTAACTGTGGTATAAGAAACATACACGATGGTAAAGCGGCAGGAAATGATGGAATACATATTGAACTAATTAAATATGCTAATAATAACATTTTGATGAATGAACTTTTCGAGTTAACTAGCGAGATGTATGATACCGGACAGATACCAAAAGAATTCATGACCACAAAAACCATTACAATACCTAAAAAAGCTAACACAGTTAAGTGTGAGGAATATAGAACAATTATTCTTATATCACAAGCCTCAAAAATCATTTTAAAGATAATCTAAAATAGAATTAGAGACAGAATCGAATGGCATTTGGGGGATGATCAATATGGATTCCGTAAAAATAAGGGCACTAGAGAAGCCATACTAGCACTTAGGCAGACTACTGACAGGAGAATGGACCTAGGATAAAACACATATATAGCTTTTGTAGATTTGGAAAAAGCTTTTGATAGTGTCGATTGGAAGAAAATGCTAAAAAAGCTTAAAGAAATGGGATTATTATAAGGACCGAATTCGAATTGTATAAGGACCAGGAAACTATAATAACAGTTGGAGAGGAGAAGGGATCAGCAAGAATTAAGAAGGGAATAAGACAGGGCTGCCCACTCTCTCCGCTAATTTTTAATGTTTTCATTGAATCTGCCATAAGAACAATACAAGAGAAAACAGATGTAGGTGTAAAATTTAATGGACACAGAATAAAATTCATAAGATTTGCAGACGACATAGACGCAATAACAGAATCAGGCAAATATTTAAAGACATTACTAGAAACAATGGATTTAACCCTTTACCTACGGGGCCTTGAATCACCCCGTCATCGCTCAATACGGGCATGTTTTGGCGAGAGTCAGTGGTTAGGCATAATTTCACTTACTTGTAACTTTTGAAGTATTACAGCTACACAGTTGAAATTTCACACACAAAATAAGTATAATGTGTTTAATCAATAAATAATCAGTTGGAGTAATAATATTCACTATTTTTTCTGATATCCAGCAATATATCAGTCACTAAGAAATTGAACATTTTTAAGTGACTACTCGCGGATTTCACATTTTTTAATTTCAGAACATTAGTTTATAGTATATTTAACACAAATGAACACTTAAATAACCATAATTATGAAAATAATGCATAAATATCAATCACTAAAATTAACACTCCAAACACTGCCACGCCGTACTCTTAACAAAAACACTATTGTCCGCCATATTGAGTTTAATTATTTGTACGTCTGCAGTACGGGTGTCAGCCCCAGTTGACACCAAAAAAGCGGTGATTTTTAGAAATATGTTTATTTCAGAGCCATCTACCGAAACATTATGATATTTTTTTCTTTGTATCTGTACTAATCCCAATGCATAATGTGACCGCTATTACCAAGACACAAGGTTTAGTATTGATTTAAAAAAATATTGAACATGACCATTACTTCGATCAACTATAGTTGACACCCGTACTGCAGCGTTGTTGGCGTACTGGCAACTCTGGTTGACACCCGTAGGTAAAGGGTTAAAGAATTTGCGCTTAAAATTAATGTCAATAAAACCAAAATTGTAATAGCATCTAAAACAGACAGTCCATCCACAGTCAAAAAAGTAAACTCATTCAGATATTTAGGAAGCCTTATCACCGCAGACTCTAGATGCACACCAGATATAAAGTCCAGAATAGCAATGGCAAAACTAGCTTTCCACAACAAAAAACATATATTAACTTCAAAAATATCGGAAGAAACGAAAATAAGATTTATTAAATCATACATATGGAGCATAGCATTGTACGGAAGTGAAACTTGGACCTTGACCCAGAAAGATGCGGAGATATTAGAAGCGTTTGAGATGTGGTGTTGGAGGCGAATGGAGAAAATTAGCTGGAGAGATAGACTAACCAATGAAGAAGTGCTGAATAGAGTGGGGCAAACCAGGCAGTTAGTTAGGAACTTAGAAAATAGAAGAGGGAAGATGATAGGGCACCTCTTACGACATGACAACTTCGTACTTAACATAATTGAAGGAAAGATAGAGGGGAGGCGAGGAAGAGGAAGACCTAGAATAGACTACATGGAGCAACTCAAAAAGAGAGTTGATGTTGGGTCATATCGTGAGGTCAAAGAGATTACGTGGGATCGGAGTAGATGGAGGGCCTACTTTGAGCTACACCGACAAGAGCCTAGCTCTTAAGTAAGAGAAGAAGAAGAAGAGTACATAAAAATTACTTTCAGCGTTTTGTAAAATTCCACCCCTAAAAGGGGGTGCAACATTTGTATGGAGGAAACATTTTTTTTGCCAAATTACAATTTTGTAGAATGCTTACTAATTAAAACAAAATAAAATACTTTCAGCATTTTAGAAACTTCGACCCTTAGGGGTTTATAAGGGGGTGCAACGTTTGTATGGAGAAAATATTTTTTTAGCGAGGGACTTAAAACTTTGTTGAAAGATTACTTATTACAATACAAATAAAGTAATTTCAGCGTTTTGGAAAATTCGACCCCTAAGGGGGATAAAAAGAGGTGCACTGCTTGTGTGGGGGAAACTTTTTTTTAGGTAGAAACTTAAAACTTTGTAGAAAGATTACTTAATAAAATACAAAAAAGTACTGCCAGCGTTTTGGAAAATTCCACCCCTTAAGTATACGTGCAGTTTTGTCTTCATTTGTCAGTCCGTAGGCTGTCAGTCCATATAAGTGACTATGAATAACAAATTTCTGAAACTATTACTTATTACAAACTAACCAACAATTAGTTAAAATGGAACCTTTTCTTAATGTTTTGCTAGAAAATGCAATTTTACATACACAACTTACACGATTTTATTGAGGAAACTATGTTCGGCGTCAGTCCCTGGTACACTAAATTCAAACAAGTGTGAGTTGGACTCACGCACGAAGGGTTCCGTACCATTATCTATAAAAACGAATGATGTGTTCACCTGTAATTGGGGTGCATGTAAACCCAAATAAAAGCAAACATTTAAATTAAGATTTGTAACATGTACTCTGTTGGTGTCCCGTACAACTAAATAAAATAAAATAAAAACGGTAAGAAAATCACGTTTGTTGTATGGGAGCCCCCTTAAACAAATATTTTTTTTTGTTTTTAGTATTCCTTGTTATAGCGGCAACAGAAATACATAATCTGTGAAAATTTCAACTCTCTAGCTATCACGGTTCTTGAGATACAGCCTGGTGACAGACAGACAGACGGACGGACGGACGGACAGCGAAGTCTTAGTAATACGGTCCCCCCTGCAATCAGTTCAGCTAGGTTAGTTATAAATTCCTAAATATATATTAACCTTAAATGCTTAGACAGTGAGATTTACTTACTTTTTTCATTTATTTTATAGTTATAGAATTTTTTATAAATTTACGTATTTATGTTTATGTTTATATAAAATTATATGTTATTATTTTTTATAGTTATATTTCAGCTATATCAATGAGTGCCTTCTTAGCGATGTGATTTCTCTAGTGTGCGTGTGTGTGTGTGTGTGTGTGTGTGTGTGTGTGTGTGTGTGTAAACGTCAAACAAGAAGATATTGCTTGACGTTTTTCTAGGTGTCTTTGGTGAAATGGAGTTCAACAAACTTGCTGAGTCGATAGCGCCTTTGATGCTTTGCTACTTTCGTGGTTGATGAGGAAATAACCGTCAAAGATGAAGAAGACAGTTTTTGTTTTCCAAAATTACAGGCCCCGTAGCATGGATAAGTGAC
Source organism: Epinotia brunnichana (assembly GCA_963854355.1). Lineage (NCBI taxonomy): Eukaryota > Metazoa > Arthropoda > Insecta > Lepidoptera > Tortricidae > Epinotia > Epinotia brunnichana. The sequence goes on from OY977938.1 coordinate 27,133,909, forward strand.
AGGATAAGAGCGTCGTCTCGTTCAATCGAACGGTGTCGGCCAGGGACGGATGCTCTATCTAGTCACTTATCGCGTGATCCATGCTACTGGGCCAGACTTTTAAGAGCAGATATCTCGAAAACTATACAAGATATCGAAAAACTTAATGGAATATAATAAATAAAACTTGAAGCAAATTTAATCAGCTTTTAATTTTTAAAGAATAGTCATGTCACTAGGACGCACAGTTTCCAAGATATAAGATAAAAACCTAAAAATGGGACCCCCCCTTACGGCTCAAGGGCTACGGGTGGGTACTTTTGATAATTATGTTCATCTCCTAACTAGTGCAAACAAAAGTAACGAAGTCAAAAATTGTGTTCCAAGCATTTCCCTCTACACCTTTTTTGAGGATTCTTTGCCTGACCTATTTGCATTTGACAGTATATTCGTCGTCAAAATGAACATTTTGTTAAAACTGTTAGCACATTATAATTCATGCACCTATATCCTCACCGATTGCGCTTAAGGTATGTAAACAAACAAATATTCTCAACCTCCAGGTATGTTGGGCAGCTCGCTATTTCCCCAAGGGCCGCTTATTGCAACCGTGTTGGAATCTATGCTAAGCAGCTCTCGACCCGCTCTCGTAGCACTAGACCTGCAACACTTCGCGTCCTGGATTTCTGTTTATTAACTTTGAATAAGTTAATCACGTCTGCTTCGGGAAATATTCCTACAAATTTTAGTCGAGATGAAATTATACGAGGTAAATTATAATAAAGATCAGATTAAATAAGTTTTCTTACAAACTTGTATTTTTTACACAGTCAACTAATTAACTAGGTATTTATTAACAAAGGGTTAATGTATTATGTGCACCAGATTGAGAAATTTCCAGGTCACTTTCCGTATTTACGGTAGGTAGGAAACTTTATTGTAGATAACTTGGAGATAACTGTGCATTGTCATCCAAACTTAACGTGTAGGTATGCAAAAAAATCAGCTCAATTAAATGGAGATACCTACCCGCTATAAAATTCAGCTGCAATATTAAATCTGAGCACCATATACATACATGGCAAGTTAAATATAAGCTTGTTAAGATATACGGTGCGCGCAGCGTTTTTAGCAGCGCTGAAAAAATAGGAAAATCCTTTTTAGTTGTCGGTATCGAACTCAATAACAAAACAAAGCAATTTTCCCACAAAATGGGCTTCGAAGATAAAATAAAATGAGTGTACCAGGAAGTCCATCCTTTATAGAAAAATGCTGAAGTGTGCCTGTAGTGCGTATAATATTACCATCTTCATTGTGCGCGGCACGCACTTTCGACGCGGCTGGGCATCGCACCTCGAGATAATGGCTCCGTGGCCCCGTAATTACATCCCCAACGCAATTACACGCCGGCATAGATTTACAGCCAGCCCTAAGGCCAGCCGCAGACCTCCAACTGACCAAACGATTGTCGGTGTTTCGCGGCATAGCTTACAGACTTGACCCCGTAGCATGGGTGGCCTATCACGCGATAAGTGACAGGACGATAAGTGACAGAATAAGAGCGTCGTCTCGTACTATCAAACGATGTCAGCCAGGGACGGATGCTCTATCGCGTGATAAGGCCATCCATGCTACGGGGCCTGTTCACTCACGAAGGTTACCTCCTCCTGCCTAATTCCTTTTAATTTTTGAAGCCATCGGGAATTAATAGTTGACCCGGTATTCCAGCTGCGATATTAATAACAGAAGGAGACATATTATTCCATTCTCTAAAAATCTCAGGCATTCTAATTTTGAAAGAAAGAGACACGAAATCCTAAAACTGTAGGTAACTTTAAGGTGTACTTGTAGGTACACCTTAAAGTCGGACAACTTAAATTCTTAATAACGCTACAATGTCGGAAATGCTTCAGACAATCGCATTTTAATGAAATTCACGCTTTACGGAGGGTAAGTTAACATTTTTGGAATATTTGTGATCATTGATTTAGGAAATGAATGGCTGCTACGCGAGGTTTAGTTAAATCGACTCCGTTTCTACTAAATTGAGGTCGCTCCGGGCAGTTATATAAAGTTCGCCGAAAACTTCTCTTGATCAACGTTTCGACCTGAAAATGGGTGTTCGGTCAAATTTATTATGTATAAGCAGGTGAGCCAAATTTGTTCTTTAGCCTAATTGCATTATCAGTATGATTTAGAAACGACGACCTTTGTTACTTATCTGTATAGGGAAAAAAATACACTGTCTAAGAAAACGTAGAATTGAAGTTGTTTCAGTGCAGGTACTTTACTGATGCTTATTACGCACTGTCGCTTTTCCGCACAAGTATCCTTACGTTTACATGCCGCCATTAATGTAACAATGGCACCTAGCGGGAGTTTTGGAACGAAAGTACCAATATCGCAACGGGCGACAAATATCCTTTTTGCCGTTCTACCGCATCCGACTACAATAAATAATTCCCTTTTTAGCCGCTAGCGCATTTTTAGAGCCCTCGACCTACCGAACCTGAGTTTCCTTCATTCATTGAAATGTGCGTGTAAAAAGAAAACATCAATATTTCTTATTAATTACTGCCAATCTGGACTGATCCTTATCCTACCAGGCGGTTAAATTACTTGAAAGACTTTTCCAATATTAGATATACGGCTCGATTTCATTAAACTGTGATAAAAATCTTATAATCATCATACTCCTGGAATCTATTACTTTTCAGAGAGATGATCACGTAACGTTTCCAACGCGCGTTAAGAAAATTCAACTGTCATTTTCCCATACAAAAAGTGACATTTAGATCTACCTGACGCGCGTCCAATGCGTTACGTGATTGACCAGCAGGAGAACGGTAAGTAATAAAAAAAATTGTTGCTTATTTTATAAGGCACGTTTAACAATACGTTATGTCGTAGTGTGTCAGATTTCAATAAAGTTTATTTCTAATAGCATTGTCTAGTGATTGCGGAGGACCATGATATATTGTGATTTCAAATCACCACTGTGTATACAAACAATATACACAATTAATAATAAAAATTATAAAATAAAAATACTTTATTTCAGACCTAATGATCCATAGTGTGTTAGTAACACAAGACTTAAGACTAAATTAGGTTAGTAACAGCAAGTATAAAAATATTCTTAAATAATAAATTGGGCAACGCCCTTATAATACATACTTATACGTATGTAAGCACTTTATTGTAAAGAAACCAGGTTAAAACATAAAAATGATAAAATGTAAGATTAAAGTAGGTACAAAGGCGAACTTATATACTTAAAGGGATCTCTTCCAGCTAGCTTTAGTTGTCAAAATTTCTTCAGCGTCAGATTCTACAGCGTATTTTCCAAAGAAAAATCAGTGAATTTTCAAAAATCTTTGATCCGTATCTGGGTTCCAAAGATTCCCTGTTATTTCTTAGGATCAACTTAATATAGATCAAAGAGATATTCCTGATTTTTTACTTACAACGACGAATGTGCAAGTCATCTAACGCTATTTGGAAATAGCAAAGTCAGTGCGGGGCCAGCGAACGCGTGTGTAATGTCAACCAATAAAAGAGACCTTCAGGCGTTTTCCATTCAGAGATCGGATTGCAATGGATATACGTTGAACCTTGTATGTAGTCGAAAACCTTTGTTTGTTCACGGTTAATGACAGTACACAATGTAGCTGTAGATTTAACCTACGTTACGGATTCTGATTTCGTTATAATTTGTTTTTTTTTTTGCAAGCTTGTTCTAACATGCCAGCTTGGCGCACACATGTACCGAAAGCGCAACACACATTCAAATAACAACAAAATCAAATCGGATTGCGTCACCTTTATCGCAAATTGACACCCGGTTAATAAATAACTATTACGTTATACCTGGGGGGGGGGGGGGGGGGGGTAATCACGTAACGTTCGGAACGCGCGTCGGTACAATTTAACTGTAAATTTTCCATATAAAAGTGACATTTAGACCTACCTGACGTTCGTACAATGCGTTACGTGATCGACCTGCATGCCACAAAGTAGTAATTCGCGCGCGGGTAATCCCACTTCCTGGCCAGGGAGAAACGTAAAATGTTGTACTTCCCACGGGGGGTAATAAAGAAAGCCTCACATCGCATATGTATCGCCCTTGCGTTCGGCTCGGGCGTCAAATATCTGCGATCTGAGACATTCTTTGTTTTACCGCCCTAGGTAAGTAATGTACTAATAATGAGTATATGATAATGATAAGATCTAAATGCACTTTTATAACCATTTCTGCAAACATATATTATTTTCCATATCGTTTATTTGTTTATACATACATGAAATGACTGTGCAAATGATGTCTGTGAAGTTAGCATATCAAGTTTTAGCAGATCACGAAATTATTGAAGTTCTATTCGCATGCACCATAGTTCTATAGTTCCTGATACATTTTAGCAATAGTTCTGGGGTTTTTACCGAAAAAAATAATCCTATGTAATAAAAACAATTGATATGCTAACTTCACGTAGCATATCATTTTCCTCCAAATGGACTCAAAATTAATATTCTGCCTTTTCATAGAGTACCCTACAGTTCCTGATACTTTTCACACATAGTTCTAGCATAAAAAATTAAAAAAATCTTTAGTTTTATTCAATGATATGCTATATGCTAACTTCACAATGTTCACACGTGATCTGCTGATAGTTTATGAGGAGTTCTAGGCTTGTCTTTGATTTTCGTTGATAGATCTAGTCATGTAGAGCACAGAACTCCAGAGTTCTAGGTTTTATTGTCACATCTAATGCCTACATAAATTTTAATAAAAATGCAAATTTTGACATACTAATGCCGTACAAACATTTTTCAAATGCTAACTTCACACGTGATCTGCTGATAGTTTATGAGAAGATCTAGGCTTGTTTTTGGCCTTAATTGATGGCTCTAGTAATGTAGAAAACAGAACTGTAAAGTTCTAGGTTCTAGTCACACATCGAATGCCTACAGAAATGTTACCGAAAAAGCAAATTTAAACGTTATGTGCTATACGATGACAAAAAAAATCGAATCATTCGGGATTGTTTGCATGGCGATAAAACAGATTTACCTGTTAGAAAAAGAAAAATGTTCAAATTTAGGCTGTATCCCTTAGATTTAAAGAAAGAAAATATTTTTCATATGCAAAGAATTCAAGCAGATGATATGCTAACTTCACAGTGTTCACACGTGATCTGCTGATAGTTTATGAGGAGTTCTAGGCGTGTCTTTGATCTTCGTTGATAGCTCTAGTCATGTAGAGCACAGAACTCCAGAGTTCTAGGTTTTAGTGTCACATCAAATGCCTACAGAAATTTTTATAATAATGCAAATTTTTACATGCTACTGCCGTACAAACATTTTTCAAATGCTAACTTCACACGTGATCTGCTGATAGTTTATGAGAAGTTCTAGGCTTGTTTTTAGCCTAAAACGATAGCTCTAGTCATTTAGAGCACAGAACTTTGGAGTTCTAGGTTTTAGTGTCACATCTAATGCCCACAGAAATTTGAACAAAAATGCTAATTTTGCCTTGCTACTGGCTGTACAAACATTTTTCAAATGCTAAATTCACACGTGATCTGCTGATAGTTAATGAAAAGTTCTAGGCTTGATTTTGGCCATAAATGATGGCTCTAGTAATGTAGAGTACAGAACTGTAAAGTTCTAGGTTCTAGTCACACATCGAATGCCTACAGAAATGTTAACGAAAATGCAAATTTTAACGTTATGTGCTATACGATGACAAAAAAAATCAAATCATTCGGGATTGTTTGCATGGCAATAAAACAGATTTATCTGTTAGGAATAGGAAAATATTCAAACTTAGGCTGTATCCCTTAGATTTAAAGAAAGAAAATATTTTTTATATGCAAAGAATTCAAGCAGATGATATGCTAACTTCACAGTGTTCACACGTGATCTGCTGATAGTTTATGAGGAGTTCTAGGCGTGTCTTTGATCTTCGTTGATAGCTCTAGTCATGTAGAGCACAGAACTCCAGAGTTCTAGGTTTTAGTGTCACATCAAATGCCTACAGAAATTTTAATAAAAATGCAAATTTTTACATGCTACTGCCGTACAAACATTTTTTAAATGCTAAGTTCACACGTGATCTGCTGATAGTTTATGAGGAGTTCTAGGCTTGTTTTTGGCCTTAATTGATGGCTCTAGTAATGTAGAGTACAGAATCAAAAATCAAAATCAATTATTTATTCTGCAAATAGGCCACAAGGGCACTTTTACATGTCAAATGGTGTTCTACAATATAATATTAATAATCTTACACAATAATCATTTTAAAATTGCAGATTTTAACTAATTAGTACCTAAATGGTAACAAACTAAATGTCACTGAATGAAAACTAGAACAATCCAAAATTGTAAAATATTATCAAATACATTCGATATAAGGTCTGTATCAGAATTAACAATAAGTTTATGATATAATTTAGTACCCCAGAGATGTATAATGTCTCTGAGCATCCAAATACAATTAATAATTATTCTAATGTTCTTATAGAGATGTATACTGTCCCTAAGCGTTAAAACAGAAAAAAAAGGATCATTAATGTAATATTGTCAGAGATGTACAGGGTCAATAACAATAAAACGTGTCAAGAACAGAATGATGTCTCTCGTCAAAATAATGATAATAACACTAGTATTTAGGTAGTTACTATGCCCTTGCAAGCATGAACAGACCGGACTCCACAAACAGCACCCGATCACGAGTATGACGCATATCTCAGCCATCGCCTCCCTCAACCATATGTTAGGGAAGGTGGCGACCCGATCAACGACGCCACCGTAAGCAAAGCCCTTTAAGCGAGCATGACATATTCAAGCCACACTGGACATTGATAATAGCAAAGATTAAAGCTACTTGTTCGGCGAGAAAAAGCATTACGTGCTCTCATGTTACATAAAACGGAACAGCTATTTCCGGTACTTATAATAATTACAAAGGTAATACGCCAAGACAATCATACTCGAAGGTATATTAATTCTAATACAATTTGACTGCTACTGGCTTAAAGGCATTTTTGTCGTTTATGAAATCGTTGACATTATAATACGCCTTGCTTAGCAAATATTTTTTTATATGAGACTTAAATTTACTTAACGGCAAATTAACAATTTCGGTAGGTATTTTATTGTAAAAACGTATACAGTTCCCCACGAACGACGTGCTAACCTTGCGAAGACGACTGTACTGCACTGCGATCTTGTGTTTACTTCTGGTGTTGTAGTCGTGGATATCACTGTTGAGATTGAAGTCCTGAAGGTTTTTCCGCACATACATAATATTCTCAAGAATGTATTGGCATGCTACAGTAAGAATATTTGCCTCCTTAAATTTGTCCCTGAGAGAATTTCGGGCTTTTAGTTCGTAGATGGAGCGTACAGCTCGTTTCTGTAGCACGAAGATGGTCTGGATATCAGCCGCTTTTCCCCACAACAGGATTCCGTAGGACATAACACTGTGGAAGTAACTGTAGTACACCAGCCTGGCCGTCTCAACGTTTGTTAACTGTCTTATACGTCTTACTGCATAGGCTGCAGAACCAAGTTTGCCGGCTAGGGTGTCGATATGCGCATGCCATTGTAGTTTTGAGTCCAAGGTGATGCCTAAAAACACTGTTCTATCTTCAAATTCCAGTTCATCGCCCTTTAATTTGATCCTGGTATTGTTTACGTGCTTGACATTAGGTAAAGTGAATCTGATACACTTTGTTTTCTTGGAATTTAACAGTAAATTATTTGCTGTAAACCATTCCACAACAGTGTTGAGCGCATCATTAATATTATCGAAGCTTGTCTCTTTCCTGTCTACCTTGAAAATAAGCGACGTGTCGTCTGCGAATAACACTATATCATGCTTATCTTGCACCACATTTGGTAGGTCATTGATGTAAATCAGAAACAAAAATGGACCCAGAATCGAGCCTTGAGGAACACCAAGAGCAACAGTTGTCCCCGCTGAGTGCATCCCGTTGACGACTACTCGTTGTGTTCTCTCAGAAAGATACGATGATACAAGATCAAGAGCACCGTTTTTAATCCCATAATGTCTTAACTTTCTGATTAAATTCTCGTGATCAACGCAATCAAATGCCTTTGATAAATCACAGAACACTCCAATAGCATCTTGAGCCTCTTCCCAGGCTTCAAAAATATGTTTAATTAGTACCACACCGGCATCAGTGGTAGAGCGACCCCTAGTAAAACCGAACTGATTGTTATTGAACAGTTTATTACAATTAAAGTGAGACATAAGCTGATTAAGAATAATCTTTTCAAAGACTTTGCTTAGTGCCGGTAGTATTGATATTGGCCTGAAGTTGGTAGGGTCAGTTTTCGTTCCTGATTTAAACAGCGGAATAATTTTACTGTGTTTCATGAGATCAGGAAATACTCCAGTATCAATACATTTATTAAAAATATCAGCTAAAAAAGGTGCGATTGATTCTACAATGGAATGTAATACTTTGACTGAAATGCCCCAAAGATCTTCAGTCTTCTTTAAGTTCAACAATTTAAACGTTTTTACAAGAATATGAGGGGTCACGTGAGTGAAGCTAAAGTTTTCTGTACATTCCGCTACATTTGCTTTCAATAATGATTCAGCGACATCTGGTGATGAGTTTAAAGACTTCGTGGTCTCAAAAGGTACGTTAGAAAAGAACCGCTCAAAATGATCTGCTACTTCATGGTCAGAACTTACCAAAGTATCATCAATTCGTAGACTGTAGTGTGGGTCTCTTATCTTGCGTTTCCCAGTTTCATTGTTTATAACTTGCCATACAGTTTTAACCTTGTCGTTGGAGTTCTGGATCTTTTTTGACAAGTAATCGGCTTTAGCGGCGACACACAATAACTTAAAAGATTTCGAGTAGTTCTTAACATACTCCAGAAATTCCGGCCTTTTATCAATAGTTCTCGAATCGTACAAGTCATAGAGTCGGCGTCTTTTCTCGTGAATATCCGGGGTAGCCCAGTCGCTAAATTTAGTCCTGATCTTGCTTTGAAGTTTCCTTAAATTAAAACAGGCATCAAATTCCATTTTGATACAGTTAAACAAATGAGCATACAAACTGTCTGGGCTTTCCTCAGTAAATGGAAGATAAAGTAATCGTTTCGCAATATTACGATTGAATAAATCTAATCTCTTTTCGGAAATAGGTCTGCACATAGTATCTCGTGGATTTTCGTCAGTTTTCCCGCTGAAGGAGACTTGTTGTCCACAGTGGTCAGAACTTAAGTTGTTAATAATAGATTTATTAATTGCATCCTCATTACTGAAAACGTTATCTATACATGTTGCACTGGTTGCTGTAATTCGGGTTGGTTCACAAAACAGGTTCACTAAGTTAAACGATTTAAAAGTATTCACTAGACTCACACACATGGGCGATTTCTCAAGTAAGTTAACATTAAAATCACCACACACAATAACACATTTTGCACTTATAAAAACACTACTGAGCACGTCATCCATAACTGACTCGAATAGACTATAATCCGCCGATGGAGGTCTGTATACGCATACAATTATGAATTGATCCAACTCAACACAAGAGAGCTCTATTTGGCGTTCGATGGATTTGTCAACAATATCTTTACGTTCCTTACTTTTCAAATTGTGTGTTACCATTATTAAAGACCCTCCACGCCTACATTCCTTCCTAGAAAATGAACTTACTATGCCATGATTGCTAAAATTAAACATAAATTCATGACCCTTAAGCCAGTGCTCCGTTATACAAAGAATATGGATATTTGAGCATTGTATAAACAAGTCAATTTCTAGTTCCTTACTAGTGAATCCCTGTATATTTTGGTGTACCATATTAATGACATTACTATCTATATGAATACTAGTGTTACAGCTATCAAGGGGTTGGGAGCCGGTGGAAGCAGAAGCACGCGTTGTCGGAGTGGTCAGTTTAAATTACCGGCCGGCTCCGGTTCCCTTCTAGATCCCACGCTACTAAAACGTAACACGGGGTCCGCCTTACAACTATCACACGTCGTGCTAGTCTGTAAAGTTCTAGGTTCTAGTCACACATCGAATGCCTACAGAAATGTTACCGAAAATGCAAATTTAAACGTTATGTGCTATACGATGACAAAAAAAATCAAATCATTCGGGATTGTTTGCATGGCGATAAAACAGATTTACCTGTTAGGAAAAGAAAAATGTTCAAATTTAGGCTGTATCCCTTAGATTTAAAGAAAGAAAATATTTTTCATATGCAAAGAATTCAAGCAGATGATATGCTAACTTCACAGTGTTCACACGTGATCTGCTGATAGTTTATGAGGAGTTCTAGGCGTGTCTTTGATCTTCGTTGATAGCTCTAGTCATGTAGAGCACAGAACTCTAGAGTTCCAGGTTTTAGTGTCACATCAAATGCCTAGAGAAATTTTTATAATAATGCAAATTTTTACATGCTACTGCCGTACAAACATTTTTCAAATGCTAACTTCACACGTGATCTGCTGATAGTTGATGAGAAGTTCTAGGCTTGTTTTTAGCCTAAAACGATAGCTCTAGTCATTTAGAGCACAGAACTTTGGAGTTCTAGGTTTTAGTGTCACATCTAATGCCTACAGAAATTTTTACAAAAATGCTAATTTTGCCTTGCTACTGGCTGTACAAACATTTTTCAAATGCTAAATTCACACGTGATCTGCTGATAGTTAATGAAAAGTTCTAGGCTTGTTTTTGGCCATAAATGATGGCTCTAGTAATGTAGAGTACAGAACTGTAAAGTTCTAGGTTCTAGTCACACATCGAATGCCTACAGAAATGTTAACGAAAATGCAAATTTTAACGTTATGTGCTATACGATGACAAAAAAAATCAAATCATTCGGGATTGTTTGCACGGCGATAAAACAGATTTATCTGTTAGGAATAGGAAAAAATTCAAACTTAGGCTGTATCCCTTAGATTTAAAGAAAGAAAATATTTTTTATATGCAAAGAATTCAAGCAGATGATATGCTAACTTCACAGTGTTCACACGTGATCTGCTGATAGTTTATGAGGAGTTCTAGGCGTGTCTTTGATCTTTGTTGATAGCTCTAGTCATGTAGAGCACAGAACTCCAGAGTTCTAGGTTTTAGTGTCACATCAAATGCCTACAGAAATTTTAATAAAAATGCAAATTTTTACATGCTACTGCCGTACAAACATTTTTTAAATGCTAAGTTCACACGTGATCTGCTGATAGTTTATGAGGAGTTCTAGGCTTGTTTTTGGCCTTAATTGATGGCTCTAGTAATGTAGAGTACAGAACTGTAAAGTTCTAGGTTCTAGTCACACATCGAATGCCTACAGAAATGTTACCGAAAATGCAAATTTAAACGTTATGTGCTATACGATGACAAAAAAAATCAAATCATTCGGGATTGTTTGCATGGCGATAAAACAGATTTACCTGTTAGGAAAAGAAAAATGTTCAAATTTAGGCTGTATACCTTAGATTTAAAGAAAGAAAATATTTTTCATATGCAAAGAATTCAAGCAGATGATATGCTAACTTCACAGTGTTCACACGTGATCTGCTGATAGTTTATGAGGAGTTCTAGGCGTGTCTTTGATCTTCGTTGATAGCTCTATTCATGTAGAGCACAGAACTCCAGAGTTCCAGGTTTAAGTGTCACATCAAATGCCTACAGAAATTTTAACAAAAATGCTAATTTTGCCTTGCTACTGGCTGTACAAACATTTTTCAAATGCTAAATTCACACGTGATCTGCTGATAGTAAATGAAAAGTTCTAGGCTTGTTTTTGGCCATAAATGATGGCTCTAGTAATGTAGAGTACAGAACTGTAAAGTTCTAGGTTCTAGTCACACATCGAATGCCTACAGAAATGTTACCGAAAATGCAAATTTAAACGTTATGTGCTATACGATGACAAAAAAAATCAAATCATTCGGGATTGTTTGCATGGCGATAAAACAGATTTACCTGTTAGGAAAAGAAAAATGTTCAAATTTAGGCTGTATCCCTTAGATTTAAAGAAAGAAAATATTTTTCATATGCAAAGAATTCAAGCAGATGATATGCTAACTTCACAGTGTTCACACGTGATCTGCTGATAGTTTATGAGGAGTTCTAGGCGTGTCTTTGATCTTCGTTGATAGCTCTAGTCATGTAGAGCACAGAACTCCAGAGTTCCAGGTTTAGTGTCACATCAAATGCCTACAGAAATTTTTATAATAATGCAAATTTTTACATGCTACTGCCGTACAAACATTTTTCAAATGCTAACTTCACACGTGATCTGCTGATAGTTTATGAGAAGTTCTAGGCTTGTTTTTAGCCTAAAACGATAGCTCTAGTCATTTAGAGCACAGAACTTTGGAGTTCTAGGTTTTAGTGTCACATCTAATGCCTACAGAATTTTTTACAAAAATGCTAATTTTGCCTTGCTACTGGCTGTACAAACATTTTTCAAATGCTAAATTCACACGTGATCTGCTGATAGTTAATGAAAAGTTCTAGGCTTGTTTTTGGCCATAAATGATGGCTATAGTAATGTAGAGTACAGAACTGTAAAGTTCTAGGTTCTAGTCACACATCGAATGCCTACAGAAATGTTAACGAAAATGCAAATTTTAACGTTATGTGCTATACGATGACAAAAAAAATCAAATCATTCGGGATTGTTTGCATGGCGATAAAACAGATTTATCTGTTAGGAATAGGAAAAAATTCAAACTTAGGCTGTATCCCTTAGATTTAAAGAAAGAAAATATTTTTTTATATGCAAAGAATTCAAGCAGATGATATGCTAACTTCACAGTGTTCACACGTGATCTGCTGATAGTTTATGAGGAGTTCTAGGCATGTCTTTGATCTTTGTTGATAGCTCTAGTCATGTAGAGCACAGAACTCCAGAGTTCTAGGTTTTAGTGTCACATCAAATGCCTACAGAAATTTTAATAAAAATGCAAATTTTTACATGCTACTGCCGTACAAACATTTTTCAAATGCTAAGTTCACACGTGATCTGCTGATAGTTTATGAGAAGTTTTAGGCTTGTTTTTAGCCTAAAACGATAGCTCTAGTCATGTAGAGCACAGAACTTTGGAGTTCTAGGTTTTAGTGTCACCTCTAATGCCTACAGAAATGTTAACGAAAATGCAAATTTAAACGTTATGTGCTATACGATGACAAAAAAAATCAAATCATTCGGGATTTTTTGCATGGCGATAAAACAGATTTACCTGTTAGCAATAGAAAAATGTTCAAACTTAAGCTGTATCCCTTAGATTTAAAGAAAGAAAATATTTTTCATATGCAAAGAATTCAAGCAGATGATATGCTAACTTCACAGTGTTCACACGTGATCTGCTGATAGTTTATGAGGAGTTCAAGGCGTGTCTTTGATCTTCGTTGATAGCTCTAGTCATGTAGAGCACAGAACTCCAGAGTTCTAGATTTTAGTGTCACATCAAATGCCTACAGAAATTTTTATATAAATGCAAATTTTTACATGCTACTGCCGTACAAACATTTTTCAAATGCTAACTTCACACGTGATCTGCTGATAGTTTATGAGAAGTTCTAGGCTTGTTTTTAGCCTGAAACGATAGCTCTAGTCATGTAGAGCACAGAACTTTGGAGTTCTAGGTTTTAGTGTCACATCTAATGCCTACAGAAATTTTAACAAAAATGCTAATTTTGCCTTGCTACTGGCTGTACAAACATTTTTCAAATGCTAAATTCACACGTGATCTGCTGATAGGTAATGAAAAGTTCTAGGCTTGTTTTTGGCCATAAATGATGGCCCTAGTAATGTAGAGTACAGAACTGTAAAGTTCTAGGTTCTAGTCACACATCGAATGCCTACAGAAATGTTAACGAAAATGCAAATTTAAACGTTATGTGCTATACGATGACAAAAAAAATCAAATCATTCGGGATTGTTTGCATGGCGATAAAACAGATTGATCTGTTAGGAATAGGAAAAAATTCAAACTTAGGCTGTATCCCTTAGATTTAAAGAAAGAAAATATTTTTTATATGCAAAGAATTCAAGCAGATGATATGCTAACTTCACAGTGTTCACACGTGATCTGCTGATAGTTTATGAGGAGTTCTAGGCGTGTCTTTGATCTTCGTTGATAGCTCTAGTCATGTAGAGCACAGAACTCCAGAGTTTTAGGTTTTAGTGTCACATCAAATGCCTACAGAAATTTTAATAAAAATGCAAATTTTTACATGCTACTGCCGTACAAACATTTTTCAAATGCTAAGTTCACACGTGATCTGCTGATAGTTTATGAGGAGTTCTAGGCTTGTTTTTGGCCTTTATTGATGGCTCTAGTAATGTAGAGTACAGAACTGTAAAGTTCTAGGTTCTAGTCACACATCGAATGCCTACAGAAATGTTACCGAAAATGCAAATTTATACGTTATGTGCTATACGATGACAAAAAAAATCAAATCATTCGGGATTGTTTGCATGGCGATAAAACAGATTTACCTGTTAGCAATAGAAAAATGTACAAACTTAGGCTGTATCCCTTAGATTTAAAGAAAGAAAATATTTTTCATATGCAAAGAATTCAAGCAGATGATATGCTATCTTCACAGTGTTCAAACATGATCTGCTGATAGTATATTAGGAGTTCTAGGCTTGTGTTTGGTCTTTATTGATAGCTCTAGTCATGTATGGCACAGAACTTTGGAGTTCCAGGTTTTAGTGTCACATCTAATGCCTACAGAAATTTTAACAAAAATGCAAATTTTGATACGCTACTGCTGTACAAACATTTTTCAAATGCTAAGTTCACACGTGATCTGCTGATAGTTTATGAGGAGTTCTAGGCTTGTTTTTGGCCTTTAATGATAGATCTAGTCACAAAGAGTCTAGAACTCCGGAGTTCTAGGCTCTAGTGTTACACCTAATGCCTAAAGAAAATTTAACAAAAATGCTAATTTTGCCTTGCTACTGGCTGTACAAACATTTTTCAAATGCTAAATTCACACGTGATCTGCTGATAGTTAATGAAAAGTTCTAGGCTTGTTTTTGGATATAAATGATGGCTCTAGTAATGTAGAGTACAGAACTGTAAAGTTCTAGGTTCTAGTCACACATCGAATGCCTACAGAAATGTTAACGAAAGTGCAAATTTAAACGTTATGTGCTATACGATGACAAAAAAAATCAAATCATTCGGGATTGTTTGCATGGCGATAAAACAGATTTACCTGTTAGCAATAGAAAAATGTTCAAACTTAGGCGGTACCCCTTAGATTTAAAGAAAGAATGGATGGATCTTCAGCCAGGCTATAGGCTATAAAAATCATAAAGATTAGGGTTCAATGGGGGTAAAAAATGGGGTTAATCTTTGTATGGGAACTCCTTGAATCCATGAGCTAAAGAGTTGAAAGTTGGCAAGCATATACTTGACTGGAAAGTCAAAATAACCCTATTCAACATTTGTGAAATGAAGGGATAAAACGTGAAAAATATGGGATGAAAAATGGGTGGTGAGGCGATTACAGATTAATAATGATGCGATTGCAGGGAATAACAGGTTTCGTCACCTTGGTAATAAATAACACGTCACGGTATTCGAATATTCATCATGTTCTAACAACTGATACGTAGTCCGGTGGTTTACGAACTCGGTGTTCCCAAGTTCAAACCCAGCGACCGGGATGCAGTTTTTGTATTTAAGTAATAATAGTTTTTATTTTTTTAGTAAGAGATAGTGATAGATTTTCAAAAACGCAGTGAATCATGAAGGTTCTAGAAAAAATTAGCGACAGCTGACAAAATTGGACGTTTCAGGAATCGCAAATATTTTTTTACGATGTAAATTAGTAATCATTGCGTTAATATTACAGATAAAGTTGCATGCATGAATGAACATTTATTTAATTCAGAAATTACTAAGTGGTGACAAGTACAATGGTTAAAGATTTCTTTAAATGAAAAACGATACCTAAAAGCTTCCAAGTACTATAGCGTGGGCAAGTATGTGTTTTTTTTTGACGTAACTTTTTTTGGCGGCAAAACTCTTGATTCTAGGCAAATGCGTTACAGAACGTTTAAAGCTCGAGAACATATTTACAAGGCACGAGACACTGTGGCAAAATTGCAGAAAAAAATTCAGGTCAAAAAACTTAAAAACCAAGGTGACCAAATTTTACTTCATCTGACTTGACGTGTGTGAATTTGAAAAGCGAAAAGTCAAGGAGAACGCTATGAAAATGCCGCGTAGCAAGGCGGATATTTGGGGATTATTTAGTTTCATATACATATAATTGCCAAGTCTTAAGAATACAAGAACACACAAATGTTTGGTATATAATTGATAAATATTATACACATAATATTCTGTGTATGCATTAATTAACGTTACAAAACCTTCTTTTGCAGCTAGAAAACACATTTCTAATAAAGGGGTTAAATAGGGGTGCAAAGTTTGTATGGAGAAAACTTTATTTTCTGAGCAAGAGACTTCAAACTTTGTGGAAAGATTATTTATTAGAATACAAAAAAAAGCATTTTCAGCGTTATGGAAATTTCTGCCCCTATGAAGGGTTAAAAAGGGATGCAAATTTTGTATAAGAGGAAATTTTTTTTTTAGCAGAGAGACTTAAAATTTTGTAGAAAGATAACTTATTAGAATACAAATAAAGTTCTTTCAGCGTTTTGGAAAATTCCACCCCTAAGGGGGTTAAAAGGAAGTGCAACATTTGTAAGGAGGATTTTTCTTTATTTTAGCTAGAGACTTAAAACGTTGTAGAAAGCTTACTTAATAAAATTAAAACAAAGAACTTTCAGCGTTTTGAAAAATTCCACCCCTTAAAAAAGTGTTGCAAAGGGGGTTAAAAAGGGTTGCAAAGTTTGTATGAGTGAAATTCTTTTTTTAGATAGAAGCTTAAAAGTTTGTAGAAAGATTACTTATTGAAAAACAAAAAGTAATTCAGCGTTTTAGAAAATTCCACCGCTAAGGGGGTTAAAAGGGATTGCAACATTTGTATCGAAGCAACGTTTTTTTTTAGCAAGAGACCAAAAACTTTGTAGTTAGCTTACTTATTAGAATACAAATAAAATACTTTCAGCGTATTGAAAAAAATCTACTCCTAAGGGGGTTAAAAAGTATTTCTAAGTTTGTATGGGGGAAATTCTTTTTTGAGATAGAAGGTTAAACGTTTGTAGATCTTGATTACTTATTGAAATGCAAAAAGTACTTTCAGTGTTTTAAAAAAATCCACCTTTAAGGGGGTTAAAAGGGAGTGCAACATTTGTATGGAGACAACGTTTTTTTTAGCAAGAGATTTAAAACTTTGTAGATAGCTTACTTATTAGAATATTATTAAATTACTTTCAGCGTTTTGAAAAATTTCACCCCTAGGGGGGTTAAAAAGGGTTGCAAAGTTTGTATAAGAGAAACTTTTTTTTGAGATAGAAACTTAAAAGTTTGTAGAAAGAATTTTAGAAAATTCCACCCCTAAGGGGGCTAAAAGGGGGTGCAACATTTGTATGGAGGAAACATTTTTTTAGCTAGAGATTGAAACTTTGTAGAAAGCTTACTTATTAGAATAAAAATAAAGTACTTTAAGCGTTTTGATAAATTCCACCCCTAAGGGCGTTAAAAAGGGGTGCAAGGTTCGTATGGGAAACATTTTTTTTCGAGATTAGATAGTAGAAAAAGTAATGTAGATGTAGAAAAAATGCTTATTACAACAAAAAAAAACTTCTCCTTAATTTTTCTCTGAATAGCGTTAATAGGGGGTTCAAAGTTGGTATGGAGAGTCAGAAAATTTTAAAGTAAGTATCAATTCGACTTATATGCAGAACTTGACGTATGAAAGACAAGTCAACGTTTCAATATCTTAAAGCGAAAATGACTCAAGTCCATATGAATGTTTACGCCATTCCATGAAATAATGGTCTAACGATTAGGTAGATAATTATGTGAGAAAAAAATAGAGGGCTTGCGGCAATATACCAAAATATTCACAACAATAGCTTTTACGACTAATAAGAGGGAGCGCAGCGGTACGAATTCAGTAAGTGCATGTTTCATAAAAAACCGGGCTTCATGGGTGTGGTTACTTGGTTAGGAAGTAGTCACTTTCGTGATTCAGCCCTCAAAGTGATACATGTAAACTGAACTAAATTGAATGGTTTAAAAGAATAAATAATAAAAATAATAATAAATTGTACATGATTCTTATTTACAAGAGCAACATTCACACAAGTATTAAAAACCATAATTGGGTATAGTTTTTCACTCTCTACTCATAATCATAATATAATTGCAAACGTCTGTAATTTTGGATGATTGTTACCTACTCAGACACCTTAAAACGGCAGAAGAGTTATAGGTGACTCTTGCCCCACAGGTAAATTATGTATATTTTGCAGACATTGAATGCTATCTTAGAAATTATTACCTAACGGTAGTGGATGAAATAACAAATGGAAGTTAATACTAAAGTTCACGCGGACGAAGTCGCGGGCAAAAGCTAGTATATATATACATATATTGATGAAAATGTTATTAAAGCTCCATAGCCCAATTTTAAATATACCAGTTGGATAGGCACATGGATGCCAGGTGTAACATGTAGTTTATATTATTTTGTTTGTATATATTATACGTTTTTTGCAAGGTGCATATATGTTTTTTCGTTTGTATATTCATTTTTTGTTTTTTTTATATATTTATGTTTTTTTTTTAATTTTTATTGATTTATTTTCTATTTACATCCTCGAATCACATAAATGATTATGTGTGGAAACACTTCCGTGTCTCCTTTAACTATGGCCCGTTTCTTGACTAGATCGTCATATTTGTACCATAAGTCACCAGTCAACGTGTAGGCCACATAATGGGACATTTCAGCTATGTAGCCAACTACGCCCGCTAGCAAGTAGGTTCTGCCACCTACATTAACTCTGTTGGTTATTGAGCCCAATGTGTGCTTTTTTATGTTGCTGTGACTCGGATACCCGGGGTCTGTCATGACGGCAGTGTCAATTACTAAATACGGTCCATACTCTGCTGATGCAACCATCTGATTTGCACATTTGTTGCAAGTCCTACTAATAGATGCGCAGTCATCGATAGCAGCTTGCATTTGATTTAGTCCGCCGCATAGGATAATATCGACGTTTACGTCAAGTAACGGGTAACATTTGGTTTTGATTGAGTGGAGACAGCTGCTACAGTTTGTCTCGATCTTTACACTTGGCTCTACGTCAAAAAGTGTTTGTGCTAAGTGAGCAGCGTTACACCTGGCAACCAGCCGTCGTACGTTTTTTGTGAAAGTATCCACGGAGTCGCTCAAAAAATATACATTCTTTAGAATTTCGGCTCGCAATATATAATGATGTTTAGTAATTTTTTTCATACACCCAACATCTCTTGCTAGTTTTATAAGCGGACAGCATGATTCGCTTAATGTATGATCGTATCCCTCATTTATTGCCATTCCATTTATGACAACGTGAAATATGGCGTCAAACGCGCACGTTTCTGTGATATTCCAGTCACAGCCCTGAATACGTACTGGCGCCAACGTATTCCCGTTCATGAGTACCGGGATGCGACTGGCTCGCGCATCCTTAATAAATTCCCAATCGGGGCAGTTGTCGAGGTACGTTAATTTTCTACGCTTCGCTTTTGGTTCTTCTATCGGGGTCTGGGTTATTTCTTCGTAATTTTCCGTTAAACCTCCCCAATCTTCTTTGACACTCCACTCGTTTGGAGTGATGGTACCAATTTTGGTATCCTTTAAAAAGGATATCTCGCTTCTCGAAAGCGATTCGGCAGTTGTGGTACCAGGTGGAGTTTCAGGTCTTATATCGGTTTCCTTAGAGCGCTCTTTAATCTTCTCATCAATGCGCTCGAGATGTTGCAGTACGAACCGGTCAACACGCATCGGCAACTCCCCTTTAAAATCCCGGCTTTTTAAGTCTGCAAATTCGGACTCTACAGCGGCTGAAGTGGCGGTGACCCCACCCCTCCCGAAAATCGGCACCATCACCGCTGTCCAAAGGGGAATGTATGGAAGTAGGTGTTTTTTTAATTTTGCGGCAAATTCTTCATTGTAGCAGGCATTGATGGTGTCACCGTCATGGGATGCCAAATGCTGCGCTTTTTTGAAAATATCATCTGCCCATGATTTCCATCCGACGTTCTCATTCTTCGAGTCGAAATTCTGAGGTTCATGCTCGGGTTCATCTTCGACAGGCTTATTCCCGTCAGTATCTGGGCACGACTCTCCCTTAATTTTCTCATTAAGGAATCGAATTCTTTTTTCGGATGCCAATAGTTTTCCCTCTGCCGCGTTGCATCCTATATATTTACTCAAGGCAACGACAAGCACGGATTCTAAAAAGTAGGCTAATTCGTCTAGATCTGTCATTTTTGACGCCTGGCCTACGCAGCGTTTGAAAAAGCGTCCTACTAACGAGTTCCCTTTTAGGCATTCCCAGCGCGAAACCATAGCTGAGAGATGGCACACGTCTAGCCGTATAAAAGTGGATGGCAGAGAAGTTTTTTTGTTTTCCAGCGCATTATAACATTTTTGGAGGTACTCCGAAAAACTTGCGCATCTCCCGAAAATTTCAGCCACTGCAATCAATAGTGCCCACCCGAAATCTGTTACAACGACAGGCGGGATTGGTGCATTGGCGGCCAGAATGAGACGCAGGAAATGTGCCACAATCAGAGCCCGCTGGTCCGCAGACACCATTTGAAAAATGGGGACACTGCCGTCGTTGGTCACGAGCACGCATTGATATAGAAATATATGCGGTTCATGTTGTGTGTCCCGCTTAGCTATTCCACCCGTTGCATCAATAATGAATTGCGCGTTTTCATTTTTTCGGCAACGTGCCACATAAATTTGTAGTTGCTCGGGCCGCCAATACACACAATTAAACTTAAGTACCGCAACGTGGTGTATACACCCTAAGTATTTACCTTGTTCCGCATTTTTTTGTAAATTCAGCGCCGAGTTAGAGAAATCTAAGCCGTAAGCCTCTATCGAACGCTGCTCTTTTGCCTTTCGCAATACGGCATTAGTTGGTAGCATAGGTGGATTTTTCCCACCAAATTGTTTAAGGCGCGCGGCTTCTTTACGTCGCCAAGTAATGGCATCCTTGCGCGTGTCGATGAGAGACTCAGCGACTCTTTGTCGCCGTATGCCTCTTAACTGGCGACGTTTTTCCCCAGTGTGCGCCTTTGGATTTAAGCCTTCTATTGTCACTTTGACAACCACATCAACGTCTTTCGCCGGCTCTTTTAACAAAGTGCCCCGAATTTTTGCACTGCATTCTCGGCAATAGCCATCAAAGGTTAAATAATACCGTGAGATAGCCGATTTATTCACAGTATTATTTTTTGATACAAAAACACAACTTATATTGTGTTGCACCCACATGGATTCAGCCACGATATCGGCCCACCCTGCACGTAATTTCCAATAATGTCTTTTCCCATATTCCTTCTCCACAGGTTCAATGGATTTCCATTTTTGAGAAGATATGACCAGATTAATAATTTTAACTGTATCCGTGTCAGTACTTTGGTCCCTGGATAAACTGTCACTGGTGTCAGTTGTGAATGAAATGGGATCTGGTTTTATATCAAAAAAGATCATTACGCGATCCTTAAAACCATTTCTGTTGTTATTGATAATTGTGTGTATGTGTTTAGCAGTAATTTTTGAGCCTTTCTCTGCCATCAAATGCGAAATAGTTTTGTATATTTCGTTTGACGGAGGAAGAACGTGCCCATTTGCATCAATAGTGCGAAAGGCAGGATCTAGAAGTATTTTTTCCAGACCAATTTTATCATATGCTTGTTTGGGTTCCATTTTGTATTCTATCTTTATATTTTATATATTTTCGAAGCAAACGACAATATCCACCAAAGTTATTTTATAAACCAGCTAACATCCAAAACGAACAATTTAAGTACCTCAAAACTCGAACTACGGTCAAATACGGCAGCCTTATATAGAATCTACGTAGATCAAACGATAGCGCCATCTAAAGTGCGTGCAGCGCCATCTAGTTGGAATATTGAACATGTCTTCTTAAAATCATTACTCGCAGAGTACTACCCTGAGAACTTTACGGTTTCGCTCTATGAAAACTCAACAATATATCGATATCAGCCATATTTTTACACCATAAAATAGGTTAGGTAACTTGACTAAATATTCATTAATAATCCACCTAATTTTAATACCTATACGGTAAAAAATAATGAAAAGTAATCTTTATAAATTCCGTAAAAATCAAACGAAAATGTTATAAACTTTCTTTACTTTATAATTGACTGCGTCTATACCTACGTTCTTTGTCTTACGTTTATTGTCATGGAAAGCGCTCAACACATAGAATACGATGACGTTAAAAACAATGGTTTCAGTGTACACTGAAATTAATTAAGGCTTTTTCAAAATTTCAAGCTCGTACTGCACTCTTTGAGACAGGCAAAAACAAAAGAAATACCGCTTAAAACACAGTAAAAAGTCGGGTTACTGTCCATGTTTTGCATTCACTTACACAGACAAGTGATGAATTGCCGTTTAAACCACAGTACGCGGAGCTATACTACTGCGTTTTAAACGGTATTTTGCATGATTTTTAGTGCTACGAGCATCCGTTACTGCATTTAAAACAGTTTATTGTAAAAAAAAAGTATGACTGAAGCCTTTTTGCCAATAAAATGATTAAATATTGAATTGTCTTCAAAACTACATATGCTCAGTAAATGTCAAGTCAATCAGGCTTCTTTAAGTGGGAGAAAAACGACTAGCAAGATTTAAATAAACTTATTTGTGATTTATTATTGGAGATCCTAAATAAAACACATATTTCGTGAAATTGTAAGCAAACAATGTTTATTACACATAACTGTGTAACCCTACTAATAAAAAAAGACGACTACTTCAGTATAATGCTACGATTTATTCTTATATACTGTTAAAATAGCACTTTAATCTTATTGTGATTATCCGTTCAGTTACTTTGTCAGATATTAAACTATAACTAATAAGATCGTAATTATTAATAAAATGGACTGCACCCATATATAACCATTAATTAGGCTATTAGTAACAATAAAAAATTCAACAATATACAAAAATTACTATAACTAGAGCTTTTTCCAGTTAGAACAATGTGACTTCTAAACATAATTACATTAGAATATTTTGGTAACCCCTGGAAATAAAGATATATCTTTATTAAAGTGTGTATAAACACCTGTTTTACTTAAATACAGTAACAGCACAAAAAATCGAGCAAAATGCCATTTAAAACGCAGTAGTTACGGCAGTAGCATGTAAAAATTTGCATTTTTATTAAAATTTCTGTAGGCATTTGATGTGACACTAAAACCTAGAACTCTGGAGTTCTGTGCTCTACATGACTAGAGCTATCAACGAAGATCAAAGACACGCCTAGAACTCCTCATAAACTATCAGCAGATCACGTGTGAACACTGTGAAGTTAGCATATCATCTGCTTGAATTCTTTGCATATGAAAAATATTTTCTTTCTTCAAATCTAAGGGATACAGCTTAAGTTTGAACATTTTTCTATTGCTAACAGGTAAATCTGTTTTATCGCCATGCAAAAAATTCCGAATGATTTGATTTTTTTTGTCATCGTATAGCACATAACGTTTAAATTTGCATTTTCGTTATCATTTCTGTAGGCATTAGAGGTGACACTAAAACCTAGAACTCCAAAGTTCTGTGCTCTACATGACTAGAGCTATCGTTTAAGGCTAAAAACAAGCCTAAAACTTCTCATAAACTATCAGCAGATCACGTGTGAACTTAGCATTTGAAAAATGTTTGTACGGCAGTAGCATGTAAAAATTTGCATTTTTATTAAAATTTCTGTAGGCATTAGATGTGACACTTAAACCTAGAACTCTGGAGTTCTGTGCTCTACATGACTAGAGCTATCAACGAAGATCAAAGACACGCCTAGAACTTCTCATAAACTATCAGCAGATCACGTGTGAACACTGTGAAGTTAGCATATCATCTGCTTGAATTCTTTGCATATGAAAAATATTTTCTTTCTTCAAATCTAAGGGATACAGCCTAAGTTTGAACATTTTTTTATTCCTAACAGGTAAATCTGTTTTATCGCCACGCAAACAATCCCGAATGATTTGATTTTTTTTGTCATCGTATAGCACATAACGTTTAAATTTGCATTTTCTTTAAAATTTCTGTAGGCATTCGATGTGTGACTAGAACCTAGAACTTTACAGTTCTGTACTCTACATTACTAGAGCCATCAATTAAGGCCAAAAACAAGCCTAGAACTCCTCATAAACTATCAGCAGATCACGTGTGAACTTAGCATTTGAAAAATGTTTGTACGGCAGTAGCATGTAAAAATTTGCATTTTTATTAAAATTTCTGTAGGCATTTGATGTGACACTAAAACCTAGAACTCTGGAGTTCTGTGCTCTTCATGACTAGAGCTATCAACGAAGATCAAAGACACGCCTAGAACTCCTCATAAACTATCAGCAGATCACGTGTGAACACTGTGAAGTTAGCATATCATCTGCTTGAATTCTTTGCATATAAAAAATATTTTCTTTCTTTAAATCTAAGGGATACAGCCTAAGTTTGAATTTTTTCCTATTCCTAACAGATCAATCTGTTTTATCGCCATGCAAACAATCCCGAATGATTTGATTTTTTTTGTCATCGTATAGCACATAACGTTTTAATTTGCATTTTCGTTAACATTTCTGTAGGCATTCGATGTGTGACTAGAACCTAGAACTTTACAGTTCTGTACTCTTCATTACTAGGGCCATTATTTATGGCCAAAAACAAGCCTAGAACTTTTCATTACCTATCAGCAGATCACGTGTGAATTTAGCATTTGAAAAGTGTTTGTACAGCCAGTAGCAAGGCAAAATTAGCATTTTTGTTAAAATTTCTGTAGGCATTTGATGTGACACTAAAACCTAAAACTCTGGAGTTCTGTGCTCTACATGACTAGAGCTATCAACGAAGATCAAAGACACGCCTAGAACTCCTCATAAACTATCAGCAGATCACGTGTGAACACTGTGAAGTTAGCATATCATCTTCTTGAATTCTTTGCATATGAAAAATATTTTCTTTCTTTAAATCTAAGGGATACAGCCTAAATTTGAACATGTTTCTTTTCCTAACAGGTAAATCTGTTTTATCGCCATGCAAACAATCCCGAATGATTTGATTTTTTTTGTCATCGTATAGCACATAACGTTTAAATTTGCATTTTCGGTAACATTTCTGTAGGCATTCGATGTGTGACTAGAACCTAGAACTTTACATTTTTGTTTTCAACATTACTAGAGCCATCAATTAAGGCCAAAAACAAGCCTAGAACTTTTCATTAACTATCAACAGATCACGTGTGAATTTAGCATTTGAAAAATGTTTGTACAGCCAGTAGCAAGGCAAAATTAGCATTTTTGTTAAAATTTCTGTAGGCATTAGATGTGACACTAAAACCTAGAACTCCAAAGTTCTGTGCTCTACATGACTAGAGCTATCGTTTTAGGCTAAAAACAAGCCTAGAACTTCTCATAAACTATCAGCAGATCACGTGTGAAGTTAGCATTTGAAAAATGTTTGTACGGCATTAGCATGTCAAAATTTGCATTTTTATTAAAATTTATGTAGGCATTAGATGTGACAATAAAACCTAGAACTCTGGAGTTCTGTGCTCTACATGACTAGATCTATCAACGAAAATCAAAGACAAGCCTAGAACTCCTCATAAACTATCAGCAGATCACGTGTGAACATTGTGAAGTTAGCATATCATCTGCTTGAAATCGTTGCATATGAAAAATATTTACGGTCTTTATAATAAAGTGCTAGGGCTATAATCTGAACACCTATATGTATTAAATATAGGTAAATCTTTTTAATTGCTTAGCAAACAAGCCAGAATCCTTTGTTATATATTTGTCATCGTATAGCACTATAATGTCAAAAATTGAATTTTTGTTAAATTTTCTTTAGGCATTAGTTGTAACACTAGAGCCTAGAACTCCAGAGTTCTAGGCTCTTTGTGACTAGATCTATCATTTAAGGCCAAAAACAAGCCTAGAACTCCTCATAAACTATCAGCATATCACGTGTGAACTTAGCATATCATTGAATAAAACTAAAGATTTTTTTAATTTTTTATGCTAGAACTATGTGTGAAAAGTATCAGGAACTGTAGGGTACTCTATGAAAAGGCAGAATATTAATTTTGAGTCCATTTGGAGGAAAATGATATGCTACGTGAAGTTAGCATATCAATTGTTTGAATTACATAGGATTATTTTTTTCGGTAAAAACCCCAGAACTATTGCTAAAATGTATCAGGAACTATAGAACTATGGTGCATGCGAATAGAACTTCAATAATTTCGTGATCTGCTAAAACTTGATATGCTAACTTCACAGACATGTGCAAATGCTTATATATACGGCGTCAGAACGCGTGACCGCGGAATGTTGTGGCCGCTTTATGATAATTACCAACGTCCGTCCTGTGGTACAATCAACATGAGAGACATACCAGTTACTGCTATTATTATATTTATTTCAGGTATTTTACTCATACTTGCTCATATTTATTTATTGACATTATGAAAATGGATAAAGTACATCATACGTCAAAAAATTATAATAATACAAGTACATTTAACAATTAATTTAAAATGTCCATACTGAAATTAAAATTAGATTCACTATTCAATTTCTTAAAATATAACAAATGAAATGATGCTATTAATAAATTTCAAATTACAAAATTATTAAATGTCAATGCAAGATCTACATGTTGGAGATCTCACTTACAGAGGTGTTCCTAAATTTAATAACTTGGGCTGTACCGTTACAAATGCCAACAGCCGCAGCGAAGAAATTAACATCTGGATTCAGAACACCCTGAGATGCAGTGCCTCCTTTCACAAAGTGTTAGTGTCCAAACTTCTAAATAAGTTCGCCAAAATCCGTATTTATAAGACCGTAATACGACCAATCCTTATCTACGGATGCGAAGCATGGACACTGACTCTTATAGAAGAAAGTAGTCTAAAGAAGAAACTAGTCGCCGAAAGAAAAATCCTTCGTAAGAATCTCGGTCCAAAGCAACGACCGGATGGAAGCTAGAGAGTCTTAAAGAACCTGGAAATAGAAGATCTGGTGGCTGAACCTAACATCTAAGGAGAGATCAAAGCTCACAGACTCCGTTGGCTTGGTCACCTGGAGAGAATGGAGGAAGATCGCAAAGTCAAGAGAGCATACCGAGGCTGTCCGGAAGGTCGACGTCCAGTCGGACGTCCAAGGTACCGCTGGAGCGACATGGTACAGGCGGATCTGCGCGAGCTGCAAATCTGCAATTGGCAAGAGCTAGCGCAGAACCGAGAAAAATGGCGCATTCTCGAGTCGGAGGCCAGTATTCATTATGGGTCGCTGAGCCAACGGAGTAAGTTAGTATTAAATGTCAATGAAATATTATACAAGGCACGTTGAATGAGGAATGATTTTAATTCTTTATACAAATTTATATCATTCAATTATTTGATTCGGTCCGGAATTGCGTTATTTTTTGGACCAGTCAACGTTTAGGAAAGGATCTGAGGGGTAATCACGTAACGTTCCGAACGCGCGTCGGTACAATTTACCTGTCAATTTTCCATATAAAAAGTGACAATTGTACCGACGCGCGTTCGGAACGTTACGTGATTACCCCTCTGCTGGTCTGCGCCAACTTATTATCAATCAAAAACAAATATTTTTCCGATCAGCAACTAAAAGAGACCGGCGGGAGTAATTCAATGTAAATAAAATCACTTTACAATATTAGTCTGTTAGTTAGACTGAACTTGTATAAGAAAATAATTCCATTTTCTTATACAATTATAAATTTATCTGCGTGGGTAGAGCTCCAACAAGATGGAATGATGACCTGGTAAAGGTCGCGGGCGTCCGCTGGATGTGGGTGGCGCAGGACCGAACATTGTCGCACTCTTTGAGGGAGGCCTAGCAGTGGACGTCTATCGGCTGATATGATGATAATGATTATTTATCTTAAGCCTTTTTTTACCAAATGCACGCTCATTATTTCGCTGAAGAAGATGAACGTTGCGGGCTACACAAATACACAAAATTACTTCTGCGTAAGATGATAATTTTTAAAAGAAATTGGGAATTAAAAATGATTTAATGGCAATCTGTAAATCCCATAATATAAATTTGAGTTTTTCGGTCTTATAGCCAGACAAAAGAACGAAAATCTGGAAAAAATCCTGATGACAGGCAAAATACAAGGAAAGCGACCAAGAGTTTACGCGCTGGACAGACCAGATCCATGATAATGCATATGTGTCCATGATAAAGTTCACATGCCAAAGACGAAACAAGTCGATAACAACTGTCCGAAAAGTAACTCGTGGAGGGTACATTATTCATTAGTCAGGAATATGACTCAAGGAGATATAGGCATCTAAACAGCATTATTAATTCTGATACGCGCAAAAATCGCGTAATCTATATTGATTGTGAATTAACCCCATTCCCGCGAACATTGGACGACATCAGCCAAACGTCAGTCAACACGTGTCAATCACTAATTACTATGCAATTACACAAACGCAGTCAACAAGAGAAATTCGGCTAAGGTTGAGCTTTGATATTAAACCATACGCCTTTAATGATGCATTACGGGTGACTCACATAGTGATGGGCAATTTCTGAAACATTTCATATTTTTCTTAACTGTGAAACATTTCAGTTGTAGAAACCTGTGTAATGTTCCTGAAAGAAACGTTACTTCTTAAATTTCACTTAAGTTTCCGAAATGTTTCCGTCATGACTACTTTGATTGGTCTAATGACAAGTAATGAGCTGTCTTAATTCAAAAGTTTTGTGCCAGTTAGCAAATTACAACAAAAGTACTAATAAGAATGACTATTGTGACTGATAGCTTAGAAACATATCAGAAATTTAAAGCAACATAAATGAAATTTAAATGAAACTTTAACTTTTGAAAATTACAAGCTGCTCATCGCTAATTACAATACACTGACATTTTGCTGATACGGTTCTGTCAGTTATAATATGAACTACTTATACCTAGTAAAGTAATGCTGTGAAATAGTTGGTATGTGGTTGGCATTATGCCTTTTATGCTTTTATATCGGCGATATCCTCGAGTACCGCTTCGACGAGACTCTGTCAAATATATGTATGTAAATAGGATTTGATGAAGGGGACGCCCTACCCTACCTGCGACGTCTATAATTTTATGATACATATTCTTTGTTTTTTGTTACCGATTATATTCTGCAAGTTAAACTTATCATTATTGAGTTGACAAAAACTTTTCAATACTAAACTTAATTATTCTTCTTTTTCAATAATAGAGACTTGCTTCAGGGCCAGTATTTAAATTACAAAATGTGACGGGGACCCATCATCGGATATCCCCACTTTCATGTCTCTGTATTTAGGTAAAAATCAGAATAATAGGACGGTGGAACCAAGTCCCTTTAAGTCAACTGAGACGAATGGAATTGCAGCCGAGGTTGTAGGTAACTAATGTAATAAGATAATAAACCATAGACTGAATAACGCAAACGATAACAGTATCAAGGAATCTTTCCTACATTTCACAAAGTCATACGTAGTTTGTAATATGCACTTTGAAGCTTTATCCGCCATGCAACTCATGACGTGTACCTCGCTCGCTCATTTGCCGTTGTGGCAACTGCAATCAACCACTGCCACTAGCCGCCACTGACCTACACACCCATCCAAACCAACCTCACTAATCTGCCTATCAAAACTGACCCTTAATTCCCTTTCATAAGACCCATTCAGATCATTAACAGATACAGCAGCTGACCGGTGCTTTGATTAAATATTAACTGCTCGCCATTTGGAAAATTAGCTAAACCAAATGCCATTCGAAATGATCCTCATTTGAATGCACTGATTATTCACAATGATACGTCATAATTTATGCTTAGTTAATTTAGTGCTGGTTAACTTTCATTACTAAAACATTTCAATAATTAGGTAAAAGTGCAAAAACTGAATGGAAGAAAATAAGGCCGTCGCCGTAGCGTAGAGATCACAGAGAATCTTTTGATGCTTTGTCACTTTTCAAAATGATTCCATGATACTCTCTCGTCACTCTGTGATCGTAGAACCGTGTTTGAGAACGTTTCCGGAACATCGTTATTGACGATAACAATTATACTGTAATTCTATTACAAGTCTACGACCAATGATTTTTCAGACTGTATTACGTTATCGAATTACTATCCTATACCAGCAGGTCGATCACGTAACACATTGTACGTCAGGCAAATCTAAATGCCACTTTTTTAATGGGATTTCGAAAAATTACGTGATCACCCCTCTGGCTTAGGAATTAGGTACAGATCTAGTGAATAATATTATTCTAAAAGGGGTTGTGCCGCACAGATGGGAAAAGACCAGATGGCCTAACGTTGGTTCCATGGCAGAAAGGGCGGTGCCTCTTGTGGGACGCTACATGCGTAAGCACGTTTGCCCCGTCCCATTTGAGCCACACCATCAGATCCGCGGCGTCGGCCGCCGAGTCAGCGGCTCGGATGAAACATGCCAAGTACTCTGCCTTGGAGCCAATGTACGACTTTGTGCCAGTGGCGGTGGAGACTGCGGGACCGTGGGGTACGGAGGCCAAAGACTTCATGCGGAGTTTGGGTCGCCGGCTTAGGGATAGGGGCTGCGATCCTCGTTCCGGGTCGTTCCTGGCTCAACAGATTTCGTTGGCCATCCAGCGTGGTAACGCTGCCAGTGTGATGGGAACTTTTGGGCCACCAACGACCTGGGGCGGTACTTTTTGTTAGTTGATAGTTTGATACTTTAATTCTAATGTAAGTGCATTGTAAATATTTTTAGATATTAAAAATTACCCCATTGTTTTCTAAAAGGCAAACTCAGAAATAGGATTAGATTCGAAATTTTAATCAATTATTGATACTTGTATGTTTTCACAGGGGAATTTAACAACTTTCAGCAGGTAACCAAAAACAAAAGAGTGCTACTCACAACCCTTCCATTTAATAACAAATACAAGAGGGAAAGAAGTGAATCAGATGGCACGGCTACTTATTGCTAGACGCATTTTGCAGCGGAAGCCTGCGCACTCAATATAGACGAGTGGTGAAAACGAGCGCGCCTTTTGCCGAGCACTGCAGTGGAAAATTCAACTTGATAAGGAAAAAGCTTTTATTAAGAACTATACTAGTTTCCTTTGCCATTTTTACTTCTGATCAAATATGTTGTCTGAGACATACTTATGGATCGGTTTGCACTCTTACTGTATTTTTTTGACACGGACAAGGAAACAAATATTTTTTTTTACACTACACACAATTACAAAAGAAAGCATTATTAGATGTACTAAAAGCAGCTGACATGAGATCATTAGTTAAATTTCTTACAAGAACCTGCAACACAACGCAAACGTGCATAGATAACGCTATTGTTTTTATCAATAAATGAATTGTATTGAATTGAACTAAAACTAGCAACTAAACAGAAAATGAAATTTATTTCAATAAAAATTTACATATAAATTTGTTTCAAAACAATGCCGTTGGGTTGCTATTACATTTCAAAAACAAACCAAGCGGAATTCCTAATAGAATCGGTGGCAGTGCCACTCTAAGTCCCAGTCGGTTCTCTTTGCAATAAAGTTGATACTGTTTGGTTAATATCACGATCTATTTGCAACGGTATTTGTTATCAACAAAGTAAAACATAGTGGTTTCACAAATATTATGAATATTTATGAGAGAAGTTTAGTGTAGGTACCTACTGCAAAATTATTCTTGAAATATCGAACCACGAATTTTGTGTGTCATTTCAAATCCTTTAAACTTAATTTAGACTGTAGCTGATTATCTTGTGTGGATGTATTCCTATTTATGGAGCCTAACGACGCATTGCATTTAAAAGTTACTGTTTAATATACTTAGGTACCTTTATAATACATACTATAAGATATGTAAGGATGTTGATATTTTTTGTTTAAGTCTCAATTTTAAAAGTTGTGTTGTGTGTGTTAGTCTATCTTTAATAATATTTATTTTTCATTTCAATTTGGTTTTGTTATTATTAATTATAGTTATAGAAATATAAATTTACTAGCTTCTGCCCGCGACTTCGTACGCGTATACATTATAGCCATACATCGGGGTTTTCGGAGCGGGAATGATTTGAGAAAGAGTAGAGATAAACAGATATGTTAGTCTAAGAAAATATCTTATTATGCCTAATGAATAACTACCTCTCTGTGAGTTGTATACAATCTGTGACAAAGTTTTATTTTAATTTCCGTAAAAGTCTTATAACTTATAAGGTAACAATAAAAATAACTTTAATTAATTACCTGCTGTAAATTGAATAGTTGACACGATTTTCAGAATAAACTATTAATATTTTTTCTATATTTGGGACAGTTAATCTACGGCGTCTTGCTGTAAATATCCATTTCAAGGAGCTAAATGATCTTTCCACGTCGACAGTTGTAATAGGTGCATATTTAAATTTTTTGTAGGAATCAATTGATGCACGAGAAGTTTGAGATTGAAGTTCTATTTCTTTGCCTTGTACCAACTCATTTATAATTTTTAGTGTGCTATAGCCAGAATTCTTCTTTAACACCAACTTCAGTTTATCATAAATCT
The DNA here is from genome assembly GCA_963854355.1 of Epinotia brunnichana. Taxonomy (NCBI): domain Eukaryota; kingdom Metazoa; phylum Arthropoda; class Insecta; order Lepidoptera; family Tortricidae; genus Epinotia; species Epinotia brunnichana. The sequence goes on from OY977938.1 coordinate 27,166,662, forward strand.
GTTTTCCTTTTACGCTCATGTTTAATTTGGAAACATCTCTATAGGTTTCATGAACTATTTTTAAACTATCGCTGATGGACAGCTTCGCATCCTGTAGTTTTTTAATAGCATTTGGGATAGTCATCAAATGATTTGCTATGAAATTTAAGTCGCTTTTTATATTTGCATTTCCAAACGCTCTTTTTGCCTTTCTAATACTCTGGGCTTCGGTGGGACTGAATATATTTAGAACACGTTTCACTTCATCGTAATGTTTGCTGTAATACGTTGCAGCTTCTATCCAGGTTCCCCACCGAATAATTGTTGGTCGAGGTGGTAAAGGCACTCCGGGGAGCATTTCTTTAAACTTTTGTATTCTTTTAGGAGATTTCAAAAATGTCTTCTTAATATTTGCGATTAAATCATTCACATCTGGATAAAGTTTTCTTACTAGTTCAGCCACTCTATTTAAACCATGAGCCAAACATGTGACGTGCAAAAGATTGGGAAAAATACATTTTAAATTTCTTCCAGCCTTTAGCATGTAGCCCACACCGTCAGTTAAAAGTAAAAGTACTTTATTGTGATTATTATGGTTAGCACCCCATAATTCATCAAGAGCACTTGTGACCGTATTGGATATTGATACATTGTTCGTGCTGTCTAACCGTTTACTGGATATCAAGTGTTGAGTGCCAATGTGATCATCACGTAATGCTCCCACTATTACGTTAGCTATTTGACGACCATAATCATCCGTGGTTTCGTCAACACTCACATATTCATTTTTTAGCTCGCTCCGTATTTTATTAATTTTTTCATCGTAAGCTTTATTTAAATATTCCCGTCGCAGTTGACATTCCGAAGGAACTTTTGCAGTTTTTCCAAATTTACCGGTAACACAATTTTCCATCCATCGTCCATGGTATATTACAGCCCACAACAAATTTCAAGAGCTCACTATTGAAATCATATTTCATACCTGTATGTTTATTAGATGCGACATGTCGCGTTACACTAGATTTCGTTTGAGCGAAGCTCACATTGCACTTGGTGCAAAATAATAAAGAATCTCGAACCTCTATCTCTGGATTATTTTCTATCCACGAACGCATAAACTCGTAACGAGTTTTTTTTCTCGGAGGCATATTTGTGTTGACTGATTATTTACAGTTTTTTAAAATACAATTGCATATAAGTTTATCTACTAGACAAGCAAGGGTAACGGTTGACAATAGGTGTCTAATACAATGTCAATCTTGACGCTCGATATCTATGAAGCATTTTCTTATAAATGAATAGACTTAACTGAAGAGGTTGATAATGAATGACCAATATAAAATATGTACCTATATGTATGATTAATCTTTATTTATTTTTCAATCAATTATTCATCTACTACATCCTACTAGGGTACGATCTGTTTTTAAGTAAATATCTACTCTTTGGCTAATGTCAAACGTTCCCGCTCCGAAAACCCCGATGTTTGAATTTATAGCTTACATGTTATTTTCATGTCTAAAGCCATAACTATTGGATAATTTGTAATTAACGATTTATTATATTTTTTACACCACGTCGGTGGCAAACAACTTATAGTAAGTCGTTACCGTAGCCTATGGACGCTTGCAACTCCATAGTTTATGCGTGTATCGGTTCGAATTCTATTTCAATCAAAACACCCTCACAAACGTCGTCATCGTCAATAATATTTAATTTTAGTTATTTAATCTTTATTGCAAAAGCTGGACTTAATGCCACAAAGCATTATCTGTCAGTTAACCTTAAGTCAAAGCAGATAATATTTGATGGGAAGTATGATTTTACTATAGACATCATACAATTTTCTTGACATTCGGTAGATATTTAACTGTGGTATTGTGCCCGGCAAACTTCAGTTGTGTAAGTATTTTCTGTAAAAACCCAAGCATTTGCTTTCGGAAAGAGTCTGTAAGGTAAAGTTAACAGGAAGTGCATGCATGTGGAACAACAAAGTGTAGAAAATACGACAATAGAGAGATCTCTCAGGGACCGAAGTCCAATGAGAGTTGTTTGGATGTTATATTTATGCAACTGATTTAAGAAACTTCGATAGTGCGATGCAGAACTCGTCAGATTTGACAGGAGTGACGCCACATCAGCCCCCCTTTGAGACGGAGGGGTCAGTGATGTATGAAGGAGAGTGCAGCTTGCCAGTGCTCAGAGCCAGCGTGACGAGCGAGCGCTCAGAGCCAGGGTGGCGAGCGGAGAGAGAGAGAGAGAGAGAGAAAGAGTCTGGCTTGCTGAGAAGAGTCGGGCGTCAGTCAGGATATTCAGAGTTGCACTTATGTCCATTGTCGGGGTCACCAATGTAGAAAATACGGCAATAGAGAGATCTCTCAGGGACCGAAGTCCGATGAGAGTTGTTTGGATGTTATATTTATGCAACTGATTTAAGAAACTTCGATAGTGCGATGCAGAACTCGTCAGATTTGACAGGAGTGACGCCACAAAGTATTGATTTGAAGTCGTTTTTTAGTTGCAAATTATGAAACAAATTAAGTATGTTCGAATGTAGAGCAGCAATCCAAGCAGTTTTAATTTATCTTCAGAAAATTTAATAGCTAGCTAGTAACAAAAGTCTCCCTCTTCAAAAAAATACTTATTTTCTTATCACGCTTTTAACTTCATTTTAACCCCTTCTTCTCTAAATGTTTTTTTAAACACCCTGAAATAAGTTTACTTGTCCTGACATGGAATATAAACGATTCATGGCATCGCTGAAAATAGTTTCCTTGTATAAGTAAGTATATTTACGAAGTTTTAAGGCTAAGCGTTTGAGTTGCAGGACCTATTACCTAAACAGAAGGTATCCCAACTGCAAACGAAGAATAATATTCCAGGTAAAGATAGAGCATCCAGGTAAACTTCGGCGGCGTGAGCGCAGGTGAGCGGCCAGGCAAGCTAGGTTTTGGTGGCATTCGTATATCAAGCTGTCAAGCAGTGCTTGTAGTACTGATTTACTGTCTGAGAGTATCCGTATGTTTGTGTTTTCGACTTGTCGTCTCTTTATGGCATTGCAGGCTTCAATTATCCCTACGCATTCAGCCTGGAATGCCGTGTTTTGTACACCCAGTGGTTTGGATATGTGTTTGTTTAAATCCTCTGAGAACACACCACATCCCGTTCCCGTATTTGTTTTTGAACTATCTGTAAAGATTCTAAGATCTGTTTGGTTTAGTCCCTTTTTCGAGTCTTCCGTCAGTAATATGCCATAGTCTTTCCTTCAGAGCGCGCTCACTATGCGAGCCCCCACGGACACTCACTATCCCCGGATGTCTTGCAAGCAAAACCTGAGGAGAGGACCGCAGTTAAGGACGAGAGTTGCTCAGGCAAGCGAGGCCGAATGCTGAGTTTCTCGTAGGGAGGAAAGGTCTAAAGCGTCTCTCCAGAGCGCGCTCGCTATGGGAGCCCCCACAGACACTGACTATCCCCGGATGTCTTGCAAGGGAAACCTGAGGGTCCCAGTACCGAAGGTGAGCGGCGAGGCAAGCGCAGCTGAAGGCCGAGTTTTTCGTAGGACCGAAGGCAGAAGCGCCTCTTGAGAGTACGCTCACTATGCGATCCCGAGGGCAAGCGTACGTGGGCACTCACTATCCCCGAATGTTCTTTTAGCGAAACCCAAGGGCCGAAGGTAAGCGGCGAGGGACGGGAAGCTGAAGGCCGAGCTCCGCTTCATGAATTTCTTTTTAGTTTCGCGCTTTATTAGGAAACACACATTCTAGTCTAGACGTACTTTTTAAAAGCCTTTACTTAGTTTTGTAAAAAGTTAAGAATAATTATTTTACGCGATTTCTTACTTTACAATACAAATACTCTTTATTGCACACTTCTTGAGGTTTTTTTCTCGATTATTCTTTATGTTAATTAAGTTTCTAAGGCATCGAATCTTCTATTCACTAATCTTCTCTGCGTTTTTTTAAATGATTAACAAATAAAACTACACAAAAATACATGCCGGTCTCTGGGTTTGAACTCGTGGACACCGACTCCGTAAGCTATAGGCCAAACCACCGGGCTACTCGTACGTATGCGTTGTAAGAACACAATGAATTTTCGAATATGGTGACAACGTGGTATGGTAATGAAACTGTTATAATCCCGCTCTCGCAACATTATATCTAGTCTCTAGTCACCTCAGCGCCTATTTTTCATCCCATATTTTTCACGTTTTATCTATACATTGCTGAAAGTTTCAATGGGGATGTTTTTATTTTCCAGTCAAGTTTATGCTTACCAATTTTCAAGTCTTTAGCTCATGGATTCAAGGTGTTCCCATACAAAGTTCAACCCCATTTTTTACCCCCTTTGAACCCTAATCTTTATAATTTTTATAGCCTAAAGCCTGGCTGAAGATCCACTTAACGTTTTAGTAAAAGTCGCATAATGATCCATTCGCTCGTTTTCACGTGATGCCGTTACATATAAACAGACAGACAAACCGACAAAAATTCTAAAAACTGTTGAAGTGTGTTCTGTTATCTATTCTAAGAGCCCTCAATTTATTTTTTTGCCATTATCTTCAATGTACAGACTTTCGACCCTCTACAGCATTATAATATGTATAGATAGATAGATAGATAGATTGTCGATTCTAAGAGCCTTCAATTCATTTTTTTGCCAATATCTTCAATGTACAGACTTTCGACCCTCTACAGCATTATAATATGTATAGATAGATTGTCGATTCTAAGAGCCTTCAATTGATTTTTTTGCCAATATCTTCAATGTACAGACTTTCGACCCTCTACAGCTTTATAATATGTATAGATAGATAGATAGATAGATTGTCGATTCTAAGAGCCTTCAATTGATTTTTTGCCAATATCTTCAATGTACAGACTTTCGACCCTCTACAGCTTTATTATATGTATAGATAATATGTATGAATACCAATTTTTATTTTGTTCCCTGTGCCTAATAAACAAATAAATAAATAAAGCAAATAATAATATCTCAATCTACCTGCTTTGTGCCTGGCAGCAGTCAGTAAATAAAATATTTATTTTTAACAAGGTAAGGTCTTGTCCTATTTGACATATAGTACCAATGTCATACACTAGCTAGTGCAATGTGAAGATCTAGGACGTTTAATTTACGTAGTAAATCGAATGCATTATAAAACACAACGCTTGTCTGTTTTTAAAATTCGAAGGATTTCTTTATTGAATGGTTTCGTTATTCTGTATTCGTGATCAAACTAAGGCAAATGCTGGTTTTTCCTTTAACATGGAATATAGGCGGACGATAATGATGCAAAACCTGTTGATATAAAATTTTATAAACACTTCTCTACTGGCGTGCAGATAAAAAGGATCAAATATCAAAAACCCTTTTAAAACAGGCCGTCGGCGCTAACGTAAACTCTTGTCAGTGCATATCTGTTTGCAGTTATTTTAATAACAAATAACTGGAACGCTCGCTTGCATTCGAAACAATGGCATTGTTTCAGCTCAGTTTTCCAGGCACACACGGGCTTTATTGAATTATTGGTTTCATTCCAGTTTTCATTCCATTTGTCCTTTTTATGGTACATTAATTAATTTGTCATCTTGAGGACTGCATATGAGTTATGAAATAATTAATTAAAATTATAACCAGCTGCCCGCGCGGCTCCGCTCACGTTTAACAATGAGAGCAGGCAAAGTCCAGAGGGGTAATCACGTAACGTTCCGAACGCGCGTCGGTAACATTTAATTGTCACTTTTTCATATAAAAAGTGACATTTAGACCTACCCGACGTTCGTACAATGCGTTACGTGATCGACCTACTGGTAAAATATAGTAATTCCCGATCCCGAAGATTCATTTAATTTATCGGTAAAATATTTTTTGTAATCAGCCGCGGAGTCCCGGAGATCACACCCTACATACGAACTTGAGAACTTTGCCGTATAAAATATTGCAATACAAGTACCTGCATAACAGTGAAATTTGTCAGAATAAGTTTTTTCACTTCATGCATTGCAAAGTTCGCCTTTGTGCTGGATGTAAGCAGCCCAAATTAACTTAATTTAATTAATTAATTAGTTTTATTTATTAAATTTTGCAATATTTGTTATTTTCTCGCAATCGAAGTGAAACATTCATTTCATTTCATTTCAACGCAGTGTGTATAACATGGGCATAAATTAGCCATAGTCTCGCCGTTGGCTTGGGTAAAATGGCTCATTTTAATGCACTTGTTGTACAATCTACTATTTATTAAGCACAGATAAATGTGCTATCTTAGGATAAATTATCGTTCTAGTAAGAAAACAGTCATATTATCAGAAAACTTTTGAAATGGCTTTCCATTGATCGAAAGGGTATATTCAACTAGGTATATTTAAGAGAACTCTGACTACAGGGCTGGCTCGTTCCTCACACAGCGAATTGGCATTGCCATTTAACGGGGCAACGCAGCCAGCCTTATGGGTACTCTGCCTAGTGGCAGCGATTTGGGGGGAATATGTGTATATAGTAGTTTAGGTTCACATAGTTTAGGTTAGGTTTAGTTTTTAAGTTTCTCTTTCTGTTCCATGTTTTTTTAATTGTTGTCACAATATTGAATAAACTTTAGAGAACTCTTGCCTGATATACATAACTTCATGACGACTGTGCCTGCATATTTTATTCATAATCTGTTCTAAGAAAACTGAAAACACTAAGTTTTACATTTTCGTTTTGATTTAGTGGTTCTCCTCATAGAGATCAAAGAGTTCTCCTCATATAGTAGTGTTGGTTATAATGGAGAATAGGTTTCTATTTATTTATTTTATAAATAAGTTTCTGTCAAAAATGTCATTTTTTGTGCAAGGTTTTATTGCCGACTGTCCTTTTTTGAATACCATCATCAACTACTTATTGAGATGATTCTAACGAGCCCAAACTCGATGGGTTTGTGTCATTTTATTGCAGAGTTCCTATGGCCACCTTCCAGCTCCAGCATCAGATCAGCTCCATGTCATCATAATATTGCATTATCATACGATATACATTTGCTTGCAAAATGTCAGCTCAATTGGAAACCGTGAAGTAGGTCAAATTTAGCTTGCAAGATTTGATTACAGACAGACAGACAGACCACGGGACAGGTGAAACTAAATAAAAACTTGTAAAAAAACAGTCAGCAGCAGAAGAACCTACGTAGGCCAACATCCCAACATATTCTAATCAAGCTGTTATGGATTTCTAATAGAGACGTGTGTAGATCATTTTGACTTCGGTTTAGAGTGGTTATATAGCCGACGTTTTTCAATGCAAACGCACGTTTCACGACCGCGTCACTGTCGCCATAGATCACCTTTATTGATACTGTATCGCGTTTGTATAGCGCTGCAAAGTCATCTTAAGTAACCGCTCTTACGTAACCTCCTTAAAGTCGAGCTGTAATTTCTTTGTCACCCAGGATACGGTGTCCCCTCAGAGCATAGAATACTAGAGAGAGGACAAGCCGCCGGCGGCCGTGTCGCAGCTGTATGCTCAATGGGCATACACTGCCATACTGTGCACGCGTGCTGATCGCAGAGAATATTACGTTTTTTTCCCAAAATGCCTGATATAAATAAATATGATGCGCGTTTATTGTCAAATAAGCGTGTAGGTATACAAGAAGTGTGTGTGTTTTAGATGTGTGCGTGCTTTGTCTTGTCAATTACTTGGGCGTTGTGTGGGTTAATGTACTTGCGACAGGCTCACTCTATACAAATCGGCCGCCATGTCCGATCTCCTTATATTCATACATCTGTGGGTGTCCCCATCTAAGTAATTTTAATCAAACACCTCGCTACCGTACACAAAGTTTGGTGTAGCGAGTGTTTCATAAGCGAGACGACTCCAGGCGAGTAATAAATCCGGCTCATCCATCAGGCTCTTGACAAAGGCTCGCACAGCCCTTCACGGCTCCAGCTTCGTGGCAGGGGATTATAGCCTTTCCTGCGTTGTTATAAGATCAAGAAAGGGATGAAGCTGCGCTGAAGCGCGGGGCCTGGTGTAAGTATGGTCTGATAGCGGTTTGCATGAATGCGAAATTTCGTGTCCGACGATGTTATACCAACGTATCCAATGTACGTATCCTATAGGCGTCAATGTCAGTTGGAGGTCGTTGTTGTTCTACGTCCATAGGAATAACCCTACACGTGACCGGTCCGGGTGGCGCTAAAAGAACAACAAACTCGGCAGCTGCACTGTTCCTTCTGAAACTCGCAGCGCACACTGTGAAACTCTATCTGCGACATCGATACGAATACATATAGGTATGTACCAGTGTGTAAGCGCCATACGGTAAATAAATAAATGTCAGTTATTCATGACGGCCGAACATATATGCACCTTTTATATATAATTTGTATACCATGACTTTCTGTGGAACCGTTTCCACTCGTATCTATTCAACGTGCCAGTTTGTTTACTTTTAATGGCAGTATTGTAAGGCTGGGTAATATTTAACAGAAGGACACGAAAGTAGAGAGGTGTTCCCTTCAGTCAATCACGGATGGAACACCGGCTCTCGTTATCTGCAATGAAAGTCAAGTGCGGCACGTCTTAGGTACTTAAAACTCTTAGTGCCAGGAACTCCCTAGGTACCTATACGTGGATTTCCTCTAAATATAGGCTGTAGACTAAGATGTTTTTACGATGCCATTCGAACCAGTTTTTGGAGAGGAACAAATGTAAGTACTCGTATTATGATAGCAACTGCAATTAAAGAACATAAATACCCAAAATTTTGAGACAAAGATTAACCTCGCTGGTTGGCAGCCCAAAACGATTCTTTTTAATTGATATAAAAGTATGACTTCACAAAATATTTTCGTATTTCTATAAAAGCGTAAGGATTCTATTAGTAGCTTTAAAACTCTTGGACAATAAAAATATTCATATTTTTTCTAAACTTTAAAGGTTATCTTTTTATGTTTTTTTTTTAATGTATACTTTATAATGATAATTTGATGGTTTACTATCCATTTACCAACACTAAGTTATCAATTTTAACTTGAGTCTACACCCCTATTGTGTGTAAAACTGATCTCCTTTGCTTGAGAGTGCAGATTCTGTTTCGCAGTAGGTACCTACTTATCCTATGTTTAATTTGTGCATATATGTAGGTATATGCGGAACTTGGCTGTGGGCCTGTAACTGATTTACGCTCTTACCTAACCCTTTTCAGATTATCTGTGTATCGCAGTACCTATCCTATGTTTCATTAGTGCATATAGGTAGGTATATGCGGAACTTGATTGTGGGCCTATTACTGATTTACGCTCTTACCTTACCCTTTTCAGATTATCTGTGTAGAGAAATCGGCTGATTAATTTCTTCTCTCATGCTTCAGACCGTCAGCGATGCGTCTCGTCTCGCAATCACGCCGGTAATTAGACCGGGCGGGACGCGCGCGGCATGCAAGAGCGGCTGAATCCTGAGCCCGGACCAGTTGAACTATTCACTGCCTGTCCCGACTCATCTCACCACATCTCCTATTTTATCTTGACGCTCTGATTTGTACCAACTATGCGTAATCAGAAGTCAGTGTTAATTTTGTTAGCCTCAGACGAGCTTTTGGTAAACGTGAATCAGCCCAGCACGACCCCGGACCAGCCTGCCATGATTGTTTGTTGATTTATACCATCCGCGTGCCCACCAACTTGCTAATTGATACGGGAAAGAAATTGTGGATTACACTCAACGGTCAGGGAAAGTAGTTGATTAAATGTGTGCTGAGTTTTGACGAGTTTGTTGCCATGGTGTAAGCACTTACATGTTTATTATTACCAAAGTTGAGACAGGTCGAGTTGAGTCAGACATATTATGTTCATTTAATCTACGGCGCAGACAAGTGAGAAGATTGTTGGACTAAGGATACAATGAAATGAGTACTTAATAAACCATTTTAAAAATTTCGTTGAAATAAGTAAGTACCATGCTTTTTAAGTTTTGTTTTCAAATAGAAGATTTTATTTTCCATAGTCTTATAAGAATATTTTCAATAAGTAACTCTGTGTCTGAAATCCTGAATCTAAAGCATGCCTAATGGACTTTCAAGGTTTTAGAATTTTGCACTAGTGAGTGACAAATTTTAAATGAATGTTACTGTTACAAAGAAACCGTATAGGACTGTATTGATACCAAGATTTGCCATAGCACCTATATAATATATATATTATAAGTGACCTGAGTAAAACCCCAATGTTTTTAAAATATTCAGATCACTACCGTAAAACCACAAACGTTGTAATAACTTATGATTAATTTTTATGTTCGTTTCCGCCTCTTCATAACGTCCCAAAGAACTTTTCTACATTAGCAAGAAAAAGTGCCATAGTTCGTGCGCAGAGTAAAATCGCATTTCAACAAAGCGTTCGAAGGCGAAGTTTGCTGGTAGTTTTTATGTTATTCCCTATTCCCACAGGCGTGATATCAAACCCCACAAAGCGTACGGGACATCTACAGCCGTCTGGAGCCACTGGGCTGGACTATTATCTAGTAGGTGGTACATAGGAACAGACCAAAGCCTTTGTGAGGTGACCGGCGTCTCGGTGTACAAATAGGGGAAGCGAGTGGGAACAAAATGCTGGCTTTCACACGTGTATTGAATGACGGTTGTGATTGAGATTCTAGTGCGATTTCAATAGGAAGATAGGTAAAATGGTTTGAGCAAGGTGTAGTTTATGATGCTGATAATAGAAACTTACCTAAACAGCTTTTGGATAGCTTTTTTTAAATATTTTATATACAACTGGATAAAAGTGAGCAGGTTGGAAGAGCTTGAGATTTTATACAATAAAAATATCCACTTTTATCCAATTCTGACCAAAAAAAAATCGGGTCTTTTATGTCTTGCAATTACTGATTCAGACTTAAAGGTCTTTTTTTCTGGGATCATTTCCTAATGTATCCCAGGTCAGCCAATGCGTAGGGACTAGCTTTTGTGGAAGTGACCGCCATCTTACCATCTAATTAACCCAACCGGCAACTAAGGTTAGGCTTTGTCAAGTACTCGTTTGACTATAATCATCATCATCTTCAAATATATAGCAAGAAATTTCAGGCAAGCCGGTGGGAATCGGCTTGTATGGGCGCTCCGCCACTGGTACCTACCTACTTTCAGAATAATGTAATAGGGTATTTGAGAAAAAAAAAGTGATTATATTACTTTATACATAGTTCAGAAATGATTGTTGATGATTTAAAGAAAAATAACCTTAATAGAGAGACCGCTATATTTTTCCTGTAAGTAATATTAAAATGTTAATGTTAAATTTGTACCTTATCATTTCAAAATGTTTGCTTGGGAAACTTAGGCGTTAAGGGGGTGATTGGTATTTTTTCAACATTGTCCTTTGAAACCCCACTTGACCTTATTACTAGAATTTGGTTTTTTTTTATTTTCCATATGTACACACACATACATTATAGGCTTGTTTACAACTAAGTATTCCTATTTCAAATTGGTAGCATAAGTAATTCCTTAGATTTTAAACGATATGATACAGAGAACGAATATAATTTGATCGTGGTAACTTCCACGTTAAATTTACACCAAACGAAAATATTGAATGTAATAATTTGTTTCGTTAAGAAGTATAATCATTCCTGAGATATTTAACGTTGTGACAGACAGACGGACAGACGGACAGAGTCGCACCATAATCCTCCACCTTCCCTCGTCCTTTTTTACCTTTTTGGTAGGTACGGAATCTTAAAAACAAGGATCAACAAGTGAAAGATTCCAAAACATTAGTAACCACGATCGAATGTGATTACAAACATAATTAATAGGATTTTTTACTTTTTAAGAATGAAACATAATAGTACATTATGATACAAGTGTGCTATATTGGTCATTATTCTGGAGTCGGTTTTTAAGCCTGAGCCGAAGGCGAAGGCTTAATGGAGACGAGAAGTGTAATGACCAATGCTCACGTGTTTCATACGACGTTTTTCAACACATTTGCGAGGAAAAAAAAATAAAAATAAAAAATGAAAATGTTAAAAGATATGTAATGAAAAGGCACTACTGCGATAATGTAATGTAAAAGTCACGGCATGGGGAATATTCTGCATTATTTTGCTAATATTTAAAAAGATATGTAATGAAAAGGCACTAGTGCGATAATGTAATGTAAAAGGCACGGCATGGGTAATATTCTGCATTATCAGTGTAAATACGCTGTAATAAGACCTACTTTACGAGCAGGTGTGTTGAAAATGTTTTTATTTTATCAATGCGCCCGCCCCATGCTTTCAAACCTTGAAACTACGTTGACATGCGTGTAAAACATAAGACGAATGCTAAGAGATTCACTCTAACCTCAATCCGTCAATCTAAGCTCTTTTGATGCGCCGCAATAAAAACACGTATCACACGCAGTTCTTATCCACATCGCTGCGGCTAAGGGCACAAAGAAGCCCATCAAATACAAAGGAAACATTAAATGTAGAGGCAATTCCCGGGGAATTACGCCCTCCTTCCCAACCCCAAAGATCACTGGAGAAATTCCTATTACAGGTATGAAAATAAGGAAAAGTAACATTACTGCTGACAGAAAGAGGCAAAACGGACGGCACGTTGTAATATGTGTGGGATTGATTGACCGCTATTCTTACGAGTGCCGGCAAATTAAATTCTGGAGAAATGTAACATTGTTACGGAGTGTATTAACAGCCTGTTTCATAGTTGCGGTCGTTTGGCCGCCACATAAAGCGGAGTTCCCGGTTTTGTGTAAAAAAAGACTAACGTCTTTACGAGATTGTGCTAAAGTTTATTTTCAAATGGCCAGTGATGACATTAGATGGATTCTTGTATATGTCTTCCAGCTCTATAGGCGTTGTATGGCCTGGAAAGTTAGACCTTGTTAAAGTTAAGTAAAGATATTTATTTTCTTTTTAAGTCCTAGGTAACACATTTTAAACATAATTATAAGTAAAATTCACTCTACTAGATAATATCGACCTTGTAGACGGGCAAAGTGCAGTAAATTCTGTATGTGTTGATACCATAAAAGATTTCATAAGTTCATTTAATGGCCGTAAATATCTTTGTTTATTCCATGTTAACATTCGATCTATTAAGAAGAACTTCAACGAGCTACTCGTCATCCTAGATAGTTACTTGCGTCAAATAGATGTCATAGTGCTTACTGAATCAAATATTAATTTCTCACTGTTATCATTTTATAGCATTAAAGGATTTGTTTTGCATCATTACACTCGCGAAGGACGCAGAGGGGGAGTGTTAGTGTACACGCGCGCTGCGCTCGCGGCGGCGCCGGCGGGCGTGGGCGCGGGCGCGGCGGGCGCGGCCTTCGCCGGTTCGGCGGAGTGCGTTCCCATTACCGTCAAACATAACGGAGATCTTATCTACATTATTTCTATTTACAGACCACCAAAAAATAATACGAATAATCAATTTCTCAACGAATTAGACACATTGCTACAAAATATACCCTCAAATTCAAAAGTAGTGTTACGTGGGGATATTAATTTGAATATACTGAACCCTCAGGATAGTCACATTTTCACATACGAAAATATATTAGCAGGATATGGATTTATAAAATGTATAAAAATGATATAACGAGAAAAGAAATAGTCAATAGTAGAATTGTGGAATCATGCCTAGATCACATATATATTAGAGGACACATTAATAACATTCACTCCGCTGTCATCAAACACAAAATTTCGGATCACTATTGCACGGCCGCAGCGATCTAATGGGAACGCACTGCGCTCGCGTCACGGGGGCCAACGACTGCACCTCCACCGGCCACTAAGCGTCAAATACTGGACAATCGATTAGTTAGAGAGAAGTTGCTCGCAACCAACTTTGAACAATTAATATTAAGTATTGAATGCCCACTAGAGATGTACAAGACTGTAACTATAAGTAGTGTTAATAGAAATAACAAAAGCTGGATATGTGATAATTTGAAATTAATGATACAAGAAAGAGATAGATTATTTATGATTTGGAGCGCAGAACCAAAGAGTATGATTAAACGCTTAGTTTATACCGCATATAGGAACAAATGTAGCAAAGCTATTTTAAAGAAAAGAAATGAGTATGATAAAAATAGTATTTTAGAGTGTAACAATAATATAAGGAAGATGTGGGACAAAATTAATGCTATGATGGGAAATGATAAAAAATCGCTAGAATATTGATGATATATGTAACAAGTTCGCGGAAAATTTTTTCTCACGAAATCTCACTTGTTAAACCGAAATGACTATGTACAGTGCCCGGAGGTGTGTATGAGATGGCAACCAGTGGAAGCTAAAAAAGTAATGCGAGTTATTAAAAACATGAGCTCTAAGAAATCACCGGGTTGCGACCGCATACGTATGTCCGACTTAAAAATAATCTTAGACAAAGTTAGCCCAGTTATCGCTAAATTGATAAATTTATCAGTAAGTAAGAGTAAGTTTCCGAAGGGACTCAAACAAGCAATAATCCGGACTATTCACAAAAAAGGTAGTCGCAAAGTGTTCTCTAACTACAAACCCATAGCCATACTATCAAGCGTAGATAAAGTTTTTGAAAAATGATTTATTGACCAACTTGGAGATTACCTTCGCAAAAATGGAGTAATAAACAAATGTCAACATGGATTTCAAAAGGGTAAAAGCACAGACACCTTATTAGTCAATTCCACAGACGGAATAAACTCTTATTTAGCAGATAAAAAAGTAGTTATAGCAATATTCTTTGACTTTACTAAAGCTTTTGACACCTTAGATACTGATACCCTTTTGAAAGCCATGAGAAAGTGTGGGGTGGAAAAGCCGCTGAACGAATGGTTCGGTGACTATCTCACCGCGCGCTCGTACCGTGTGCAGGTGGGCTCGACGATGAGCGACGAGCAACGGGTGTCGTGCGGCGTGCCGCAGGGCTCCAGCAGTGGCCCGGTCTGCTACTTATTACATGTGAACAGCCTGTGCGGAGTGCTGCAACACTGTACGGATGTTCGCCGACGACCTGGGGGTTTTGCGCGCCGGCGCTGCTGACGCGCTGCCCGAAGCTTGCCGCTTGGTTCAACAGGATGTCGACGCTGTGGTCCGATGGCCCCATGACAATGGTATCACGCTGAATGCTGACAAAACGAGGCTCCTAATTATTCGCTCACCTTACCTGCAGCTCGCCAGTATACCATCTCCCATAACAGCTCACGACTTTCATTGTTTCGATAAAAACCAGGCCCTCTGTCGCTGCAAACCTATTCTACAGGTTAACTGTGTAACCTACCTTGGTGTCAAAGTAGATGAAAACTTTTCATGGTCCCATCCTGTAGATTACGTTTGTGATAAATTAAGAATATTACTTGGCAAGTTTTATCACCTAAGTTTTAAAGTTCCTTTGCATACGCTAAAATATTTGTACAAATCCCTAGTTGAATCTATTATAGGATACGCCCTTACCTGTTACGGATTAACTTTTAAGACAAATTTAAGTAAAATAGAAAAACTGCAGTTAAGATTCCTAAAACTTCTAGTCAACAAAAAGACTAAAAACAAATGTAAGACAGATTATAACAAACTTTTTAAGATATGTAAGATTCTCCCAGTAAGCCTTAAGCATAAATTCATCCTAGCACTTAATCACCATGGAAGTGGAGAACATAGCCTATCGCATTTATGTCACACTTACGGCACCAGGTCGGTAGCTGCGGGCAAGTACAATATACCAAGGGTAACCAATTACTATGGCGATAGATGCCTGCGGAAACGCCTAACTCTAAACTGCGTGCCGGCAGATATTAGACTGGAGGCCAATAGAGCCACATTTAAAAGAAAATTATTTAATTATTTCTTAGATATCATAATAATAGATAGCATATAAGTATAGTAATAGTCATAATTTAGTTAGTGAAGAGACTCAGATCCCACAGTCAAACTGTGTAAACCGTTTTGTGGGACATACCTTATTTGTTAAATTATACCCCTTTTATGATAATAATAAATAATAAAAAATAATTATTATTAAAATTATTTAATTATTTCTTAGATATCATAATAATAGATAGCATATAAGTATAGTAATAGTCATAATTTAGTTAGTGAAGAGACTCAGATCCCACAGTCAAACTGTGTAAACCGTTTTGTGGGACATACCTTATTTGTTAAATTATACCCCTTTTATGATAATAATAAATAATAAAAAATAATTATTATTAAAGGCACTAAATTCTCAAATCATAAAATATCTGCAGCAATCTAATTTGCTCTTCAGACTATAATGATTATAAGCTAACTCAAACTAAGTTATGTGCCTTTGCCGAGAACATTGCCCCAATCCGAGTTCTAGTCGGGAAAGCAGCCGCCATATTGAAATTATTTATTAGCGGTCATACTCCTTGCGAATCATTGCGTAAAGTCCTGTGGAACCCGGCATTGTTATACTTACATATAAATATACTAGTTTTAAATTAAGTGTGAACCTCCATCTGGTTTATAATTAGTTTTAACCCCTGGCCCTCTTTAGTCCATTTAGCGCAAACTCATCGAGAAGCACACAAGACGCATTTCTATGTCAAATAAATCAAGTGAACATTACTGGTACCGTTAGACATTTTCCGGGAATATTGTCGGTAGGAATATTCCTGGGACTATTGGCAACGGTTAATACTATTAAATTATTGCACATCCAGTATATGCTTTATAAGACCAGCGTCGTATAACATTTCCAGAGAATAATTTCTAAAGCTATTCCTACAATCCCTGTACAGAGAATAACCCTGTTAGGAAAACGTTATATTTCGATCATAATAAGTTTGTTATCTCGCGCAATGACCCGTGAGAATACAGCTACACATGACGAAACCAAGGCGTTGATTATACACAAGACGTGTTTGCTATACCCTGTAATTGCTTGTGGAGCAGCACGTCAAACGAACCGTTCTACAATCATGGCCAGGGGCAAGTCGAGCTAGCTTGATACGGACGATTAGACCGTGTTTTGTTTTATCAATGAAAACATAAACATACAATTTTAACTAAGTCCTCAGAGACAATTCAGACAATGCATACGCATCTTCGCCCGATATTGGCTTCTACATTTTTATGACCGATTTTTGATCTTAAACCTATAACTTGCGTGTAAGTTACCGTAGGTACTAATTTTAATGTCGTAATCTTTTTATTGATACCGGTCAGGGCATTTATTTGTGTATTTATCACGAATATTTGTTCCTGAGTTATGGATGTTATGTATGTATATAAGTATCTATATGTATGTATCTATTATATATATCATCGCCTGGTACCCACAACACAAGCCTAACTGAGCTTACCGTGGGCCTAGGTTAATTTGTGTAAGATTGTCCCGTAATATTTATTTATTTATTTTATTTATACCTACGTTATAAATGTTCTGCAACTAAGCCGCATGGAAGCGTTAACAAGGTATCTACAGCCGCTTTCTAAGAGAAGAAGAGTGTTCAGAAGAAACTCAACATTTTGCTTATTGCCTAGGCTCCATTACCAAAACATAAGGATGCGAATACTGCTTCGTGACTGCCCTTTGTTTGAAACTGCAACTACTGCAACAACTGCAAATCCAACGTAATAATGCTGCTGTACTGGGCCAGCAGCATTATTGCGCTGGATTTTAGAAATTTCATTAACATCTGTCATGACATAATTTATTTCAAGCCCACCATTTTCTAAGGCACGAAGATAATTTATTTCAAGCCCACCATACTTGAACGTTAGCCGACGCAAAGAGTAGCAACTGTTATTGCCTCTAGAACTTGCGGGTGGCAAGTGTTCTGCGGGTAAGTGTTGCAACGTAATTGCGTCGAGCGCACACATTATTGTTTGTGCCCGCAGACCCATATATTTTATTCTGCCGAGCAGTCATATTCTAATAAAACTTGAACTATGTAACTCAACGATATGTTCACGACAATGAGTGTATATCTAGTAATTGCATCGTGACAAATAGCTGAACTACGTCACTTTGGACTTTAGCGACGTAGTACTCAGATAATAAAGTTATTTTTTTGAAATATGCTGCCACCTTAGTAAGCATACTGTTGTATTTCTTTGCGAATATGGAAGCTAATTAATTCCTCACGCACCCATTCAAAAACGAAGCTTCTTTTGCTGTCACATTCACTGCCAATAATCGGTTTTCCTCGTATGTAGCGGAAAGCGATTACGGCGTAGGCGCCCGCTAGGCGGGTTCCTGGCAGTGAAAGTGTTCATTCCAAACCAATTACATACCTCATATTTTATTTATTATATTCAAGTACTAAATGTAAACAAAATGTATGTCAAATGGCGTCAAACACTACTAACGAACATTACACACTGACTATTTGATGGACCTAAATAAAAATTGTATTCCCACATCGAAATGTTTATGGTTCTCGCAGTGTTGCAAGTAATTAAGAATTAAATATGACACCCAATATACAATAAAGTATTACTTTTTAATCCATGTAAATATATATATAAGAAAAATAAAAGGAGATAAGAATTTTTCAGAAAATAATACAACACCTATCGAATAACAATGTTTTTACTACAAAGTATTAGGTCCTTACCTATGAAATTGGCGGTGTGTATGGAGAATTTTATGAAAACTGTGATTTACATACATTGAATTTTGCGGATTATTCAGCAATGTCAAATTCAAAGCAAACTAAATTTTGGTAGGAATATAGAAAACTTTTAAGCTACTTTACACATATCGTCATTCCTTAAAAATAGTTCGCATCATAAAACTATACGTAATTGAAACACTTTAACCGGCAGCACATGAAAAGGGCGGTTTTCAAGCTTTAATTTGAAACACTAAATAAAAAATTCAAACCAATTTTTTGTATTTAAAACCTTTGTTACATAGTCTAATAATGAAATTAAAAAAAATTTGGAAGTTGCAATAGAAATGAATATATTACGTACAAAATAATATCTGTGAAAAAAACGCCAATTTCATAGGTAAGGACCCAATAGATGTATCATCAAACCGAACTGTGTAGGACAATGACAACGTCTTTGATTTGACTTGAGCTTCTACACCAAAGTTTTTCAAACAGTATTCAAATATACACCGATAATCCAACCATATCTGATGAAAACAATTTAATGTGACAAAATAACCTTATAATTCTCATAAAGGAATACACAAAATTAAAAACCGAATGAATCTTTATATTTTCAGGTATAATGTGCACAAGCACAATTATTAATTTCAGGGCATTCAACGCGACTGAATCGGGACGAATGACGTAGCAGACATAAAGCAAATTAACAGCTTTTGTTTTGCTGATAACAGTGATAACATTTATAAATCATAGAAATAATGTATATACGTATGTATTGAGATAAAGGCAGAAATTATGGCACGTTGATTACTGTATGAATTATTAATCGGGCAGACGGGGCTGGATTCTGCTGGTCCGTTCACCGTTATTTATGTCCTTGGGTTTATTAGGAAATTCTTTGTAGCATTTTTGGGACCGGTTACCTGTTTTGCCATTCATGAGTTACGCCATAATTTACCGGCAGGTACCCAATAATCTCACGTACCTAGTGTGATGGTGAGATAAACATTCAGCAAGGCTAGCACAACTTGCTGTTATGTCGCGTCGCGTGCGACTGAGCAACTAACGTGACCCACGGTTAGCCCCACTCAAGTCTAAGGGCTCACACAGACGGAATGCACCACAGATGTATGAATATAAGGAATGCACTCAGGCTGCATAGTTAGCGCAAGTTCTTTCTTGTTTTTCCTTAAATGCAAAACAACCCAAATTCATCCATGCCCCATAAACAATGGTTGCTTCAACAAATGCACCGTTTATTTTTGAATGTAGATTTGTCGAACAAGACATTAAATGACATTGTTTTAAACGCGCTTATTGAGGTAAAGTCTCGTTTTAAACATGTCAGTCAAGGAGATAAATACAAGACTTTCGTTAATAATTTACGAAATACTTTATGAACTCTAGACGAAATAATTTATGCTAGAAATTATAATTACCTACCTAATTAAGATCTAGGGACTCGATTATGAAATTATTCACTGTCTCGGACATAATTGAATAGTCCCTAAAGACCTTCAAACTGAAACGATAAATTCATAATTCGCACCAAATTTGTTTGTACTGTCTCCTTAATTGAATTACTGCCGAACGAGCTACTTACTAACTAGAGTTGCCCTAACAGCATCTAAACTGCAATCTTAATACCTTTAAAGTACTTTGCGATTCCCGAAGACTAAGGCATTATTAAAGTGAGATTAAAGTCGCAGTTCATTTGGCGCGGGTGGAGGGGTGAAGCAGGGTGGAGGCTCGGAGTTGAGACAAAGAGCATTATCGCCGAGATCTTATCACCGCCGCTGCTGCCGACCTCGCAGCTCACACCAACAACCGAGGCACTTTAGAAAAACCCGCACGGTTTTACTTGGATTTAAAATTTTACGAAACGATAGAGAATTCACGGATGTTGTCTTAACTATATAGGTACAAGTTTTGTTATGACTCGTGTGTTGCCTTTTTTCAAGCTTTATATTAACTGTTCGTATGTATGTAAAATCAATGTTTTTTTATTTATTTATTATAAAAATATATATATATATATATATATACATACAGTGGAACATATAACCTCCTCCTTTTATGAAGTCGGTTAAAATTGGCAACCGTTTGGAGAGTTGACCGGCAGCCGGTTTTTGCAACAAGCTTGTGCAGTGAGCAATGTTAATATTTCGGTTATGTTTATGTAAATAATGAATCTTGTGTCTGTGTCTACAGTAAAAAAAAACAGTGGTCTCGGTGAATTAAATAGGTTTTACCTGAGAGCTGAGACAATATTAAGTGTGTAGTGACAAAGTTTAAAGTAATAGTGTCCGCATCACGTATATTCTTGTAAAGCAGCAAGTCATTCACCCACATGAATACGTACTGGAAAATAGTAATAGATGACATACAACCACATAGGCACACAATTAAAGAGAATTTCTACAACACTGCACGAGAAATCGACGCAATGGAAGAAACTGATAATGGAACTGATCTCCGAGGACACCTTCAACACGAGAAGACTTTATACGAAGCAACGTGCATCATTTCACCAACGCTCATCCCCCGACGAAGTATCCTTTCTCTCCTCTTTTCCAATATTGGCTAAAGGCTGCATAGCCGGTTGATTGTGGCCGACTGGTTGCGGCTGGTCGGTCTTCCCTTCCAATCCCAGAGCGTGTCACTCCCCACAAAATTGCGCCCCCTGGTATATCCGGCTCGTCCGGGTCAGGCTTGCTTCCTGGCTGGGTGTGGTGCCTATGTTCATGTTCATGTTCATATACAGGGTGTGGCCTGTAATAGGAGCAAATATTCAAAGGGACGCTTCCTTAGAGCATTTGTTGTAACCCCTTGTGTCCCACTCATTTATTTATTTTTTGGATTCGGAGATATTTTGATCTAAACTTATGACCTCCAAGTAATGTATCTTGGCACCACGACATCATAGCACAGCAGTCAATGCGGATTTTGAGGTAACATCATGTAACGAGTAATAATAGTTTTCGCATTTTTGTGTTCAAAAGTTATTTTTGTGATTTTTTGATTATTATTTAAATTTTTTTAGTGTCTTTAAAATAAAAAGTTACTGATAGCACTCCAGAAGAGTAAAAAATACAGCTAAACTTAATTTGAAGAAAAAAAAAAAACAAAAAAAAGATTTTTTTGTATAAGTTTAACCATGTGGAAATAATTGTTCACAAGCTTAATAATCTACTGTTTCATTTTTTGCTCCTATTACAGGCGACAACCTGTATATATATATACATACAGTGGAACATATAAACTCCTCCTTTTTTGAAGTCGGTTAAAATTGGCAACCATGATACGCCCGCCGGCCGAAAATACCCACTAACCTCTTATTATGGCCAGACAAAGCGTTTTCTTTACTAAAGCATCTTTCCACGATGAATTCTACGCCGCGCCAAGCGGGCCGCAATTTAAAACTTCGGCCGATTATGGCAAGATGCCGGCGGAAGATATTGGTGCGAACAAATATTTAAACTTTAATTTAAATGGGAAGGCAAAGCAATTTTGGATCCACCGATAAGCTTAAGTTTTAGGACTTAAAATAAATAAAACGATTTAGCGTTGAGATAAGTAGTTAAATAAAAGAAAAAGCGGCCAAGTGCGAGTCGGACTCGCACATGAAGGGTTCCGTAAAATAAATTGCGGTTTACGATTTATGACGTATTAAAAAAAAACCTACTTACTAGATCTCGTTCAAACCAATTTTCGGTGGAAGTTTGCATGGTAATGTACATCATATATTTTTTTAGTATTATCATTCTCTTATTTTAGAAGTAACAGGGCGGGGACACACATTTTACTACTTTGGAAGTGTCTCTAGCGCAAACTATTTAGTTTAGAAAATAATGATATTAGAAACCTCAATATCATCTTTGAATACCTATCCATAGACACGTATGGGTTTGATGAAAAAAAAAATTACCAGGAACTTGTAATATGTATATATGTATGGTATATAAATGTACTTGCTTCTCGATTTACCTGTCAAACTATTATTGAATGGGCATTCACGTACGTTTTTTTTCCAAAGCAAGATACGGTAACCAAATTATTAAAATTTCCATAAAATGTTAAGTTGTCGACTGTTTAGCATTGTTGCCGGGAACATTGAAAAAAGTCCTTAATATGTTGGCAATGTTCCCGACAACAGTACATCTTTCTGGTAAATTCTGGTAATTCCCATTCCAAGTTACAGTAATTTTGCAATTCTATTAATTTTTGGTTGGAAATTCTAAACTTATTTTTGCTAGTATTCTATGTAATAAAATGATAACTGTGGATCTGCTCCACAGTCTGCTCCATAGTTATTTCAACGGAATAGTTACCGTTGGCGGCGCACGTTAGGACAATGTACTGTCCTTTTCCACGTCACAATAATTTACTTTCAAAACAAAGTTTTAACCGACTTTAATTCAGTACTCCGCCAAGCCACATTAACATTTCCACATTTTTTTTCCAATTTACCACATGAACTGATTTTCGAGAACAAAAGCGTTGATTTTTAGACCAATTAACCAAATCGCTGTATGTGGGCCGATAATATTTGAGGACTTCCGTCGATTCCTCAAGGATCTCAGAATTACCTTTGGCACTTCATTGTTTGCTATTTCAACGGAATAATATCAGAATCTGTGACGTACTTATATATATAGTTTGAAGTACATCATTGAGAAGTTCCACAAGCCATCTGTGGTCTTCATCATCACTTCCACTTCACCAAATTTATGATTTCCGGGTGTAAATACACGAGTTATAATAGAAAATACCGAAATTACTACACGCGTGCCCAATATATTTGAGGGGTTTCCTCAATTCCTCATGGTTCCCATCATCCAACTGGGGTTTTGGAAACAATGGGACCAATCTGGAAGCATATACTTTCAGTTAAAAAAAGAATTGTACGAATCGGTTCATACATGACGGAGTTCTGAGGTAACAAACATTAAAAATAAAAAAATAAATAAAAAAATACATCCAAATTGAGAACCTCCTCCTTTTTTTGAAGTCGGTTAAAAGAGACATTTTTAGATCTACCTGACGCGCGTGCAACGCGTTACGTGATCGACCTGCTGAATTTGACTGCATGTGGCATTGGTTTGAAATAAGTGATTTTACCAACCATATATTTTTCAACACACCTGCTCGTAAAGTAGGTCTTATTACAGCGTATTTACACTGATAATGCAGAATATTACCCATGCCGTGCCTTTTACATTACATTATCGCACTAGTGCCTTTTCATTACATATCTTTTTAAATATTAGTAAAATAATGCAGAATATTACCCATGCCGTGACTTTTACATTACATTATCGCACTAGTGCCTTTTCATTACATATCTTTTAACATTTTTTTTTTCCTCGCAAATGTGTTCAAAAACGTCGTATGAAACACGTGAGCATTGGTCATTACACTTCTCGTCTCCATTAAGCCTTCGCCTTCGGCTCAGGCTTAAAAACCGACTCGAGTGTAATGACCAACATAGCACACTTGTATCATAATGTACTATTATCGACTCAATTAGCTTAGCAAGAAATACACCTTATTACTTAACAGGTAACCGAGGAGTCGGAAATGCGTTCATCAAGAAAGCGATCGCCGCTGCCTGACTCTAACCTAATAAAGAAGCAATAACGGGACATACGGTCAGCCAAAAATGACTTAAAGTTTAGATCCTAGCGTAGTATCCTAGCCATCACATACATAGGTACACTATAGGTGTTCAGAAATATCGGCACATGCACCCTAATGCCTTGAAAATAGAGGTTTGTTCCGATGTTTGTGACGTGCTTGTTTGCTCCGATGTATGTGATGGCGACTGTACCTAATCCTCATAATTTAGAACCACTTTTAACTTACTTGCTATTACTACTATTCTATGATATCAAGTATAATTTGTAGGGTACCTGCTGTTGCGTTTTGGAACAGGTGTGAGGCCACCAAAACTCAGCCTTAAATGGCGTAGTACGCCGATCGCTGGAACAAAATTTGTGCGTTTGTGTGCGTATTGGCGCGTGTGAATACGAATTGATCACAACTACATGAATCCATTTCATGCCTCACGCTTGGCGCGTCAGCCGTATGAAACTATCATTCTAGGCGTTATTATTCTAAGGTAAAGACAGTGTTTTTTGCCTACAGAGTTAATCAACATACGTACAATACAATAAAATAGTACAATACAAATACTTTTTATTGCACACCTCAAAACATGAATCAATGTAATAAAACAGGCAACAGGCGGTCTTATCGCTTAAGAGAGATCTCTTCCAGACAACCTACTTGAACTTAGGTATATAGGCTAGTTTGCATCTTGTCTTCATCCTAACTTTACCTTGGATGCATTTGTGAAAGAGCCCGGTGTTTGTTTGCAATCTAGTCTTAGTTGGCGTAGGTAGGTGCTAGCCTAGTCCATAGGTACCTGCGTGGGTCATTGTCAGATTTAGGTTCGCGTCTCTTCGGTGGACATTGCCAAAGTTAAGGGCTATAAAGCCTAATTTCTCTGATCTCTGAATCCGCATAAACGGCGTTGCCCCTTCTATAATCCTATGTGATAAAAACATATTATATGTGAGCGTAAGCCCTGAACTATGACCACCGGAAAGATGATTTTTGTTTTTGTGACAGACAATGACCCACGTACAATAATAAAAACTACGTACACGATCTTATAAAATACGATTTAAAAAAATCTCCGTTATCAATTAACTAGGAGATTAGAGACTTGGTATAAAAACCCAAATCCAATATTAAAAGTTTATGAAGGTAATTCAGACACTCTGGCCCGTGTGTGGTGTCTGCACTTGCGGCCAGCAGGGATCCGAGCGCGGTCGACCGCGATATTAAAAGATTACGTTTTGGCAGCGTCCGCGCTCGCGCGTTGCCGCCATTGCAATCGTTGTCCTACGAAATGATAGCAGAAACTTAATAATTTCATGAATTCAAACCAATTTTGTCTGTATTTGAAATACGTTTAAACGTATTCATTCATCCACACCGAGCTTAAATACACTTACGCCTTGGCGACGACTTTGGTCTTAAGCGACCTGCGACCAGCGTTTTATCTGTTCATTGCGCGGTCGAGACGCGCAACGCACTGTGGTTGGTTGGGATCACGCGCAATGAACAGATAAAACGCTGGTCGCAGGTCGCTTAAGACCAAAGTCGTGGCCAGGGGGTTACGCCGTAAAATATGTGGCCAAATTGTTACATGTAACACTCGTTCGTTTAATATGCGTCATCATAGCTCCAGTGTACGGTGAGGTCAATCCTGAGTAATAGAGTCACGACACATCACGCAATGACAAATCCAGAAACCAGTGACATTCTAATCAGTACAGGCAATCTATCAGGATGACCACGATGTACACTATGTTAACCGCCGCTACTGCCAATCAATGATATCAGTATACGTATATCCATACGTAGGTACTAATATTATAAAAAGGAAATGTTTGTGACTTTGTTCGTTTGTGACGGGGAATTTCTGGAACTACTCATTCTATGTAAGGAATAGACAAAGAATTAATTACTTTGGTAACGGTTATCCACAACCAGAGGAATTCAATGTACTTCCTCTGAGCTGCGTCATCCGGGTTCTAGAAATGCTGGAGCGAGCTTTGGAGTGGGCATAAAGGAGGGGGCAAATGCACAAAAGATCATACTGGGTAGAAGTGTATCCGAAAGGGCCCTCATCTCAAAACCGTTTGGTAGTAAACTAAATATTATAGTAAGTATTATGTTTTAGTGGGAACTGTCAAGGAGCTAAATGCATGTTAATTTGTAATCTAGCTTGTAAGTTACTATTAAGGGAACGTAGGTTCGTGGTCTTCTCTCCCTCTCACTGAGCTTAAGCGTGAGCGAGATGGAAGTGCGTGTTTGGAAGCGCGGATATCATGTTTTTTAATTTTATTTCTTTGCGCGTTTTAATAAATAAAAAAGTAATAGCTGATTTCCCTCAAACATGACCTTGCCAATTTTTAAAATCAATTGTTATGTGTTTAGCTGTTGTACATAATTTGTTACGATTTTTTTAAGTGTATTTTAGACGTATGTTCGTGATTTTTTTATATCAAGCAAAAGTCAAAAACTCAGGATTCGAATAGCTGATTTCCCTCGAGAAAGGCCTCAAGATTACTACTTAACATTAAAGCAGCCGTATTATAATCCAAACAAGAGCTACGATTTTTTAAAAATCCGTTTTTGGAGCTCACATCGCCTTAAGTACATTTAACTCTGTTTGTTCTCCAAATAAAATAAAATAATAAGAAAATCTAGATAAGATATGATACAATGTATATAATATACGGTCTCAGATGCGAAGTTGGTCTAATAATGTAGCGCTCATATTCATAATATTATAGAAATATTACATGTCACATATTGAACGCTAGGTAGTAACTATTATTATACGATTTATTTTAAGAGTTATTGAGATCAAACGCAAGCTTAGGTACTGTCATAGTTACATCATTCGTACTTTTCTCTTCGCGTTTCAGCGCTAAATATAACGGACACTTAGTTGCAATATATATTTGGCAGCAGCTTGCTAAGAGTTTGTAGCAGGGCGTTTAGTGCTGGCGCGAGCACTTATCCCCTAAATTGTTTACTAAACCGTACGTGCATAGGCTTAAGATGCACGGATACGTCGGATACACACCAGCGATGGTGATTTGGAGCCTTGTGATAAAATTTAGAATAGGTATGCCCATACCAAAAGTACATTCTATATAGGATTGTTTGAGGGAGTGCATTGGGAAGTATCGCGTTCTTCGAAGCGCCGTCTCAACAAATTAGGAAAGAATAAAGACTGATTTTCAGATGAATTGATTCCAGGCCATAATTATGATTGTATGTATGATTTTACGGATAGCAATTGCTTAAAATTTCCTCAATTGAAAAAAAAAAACAAGATAGGTGTTTATTTTCCGTTTTTACTTCAGTCTAATTCAAACAACACATTATTATTCGACACAAACAAGTTTAAATGATGGTATTTTAACTCATCTAAAATGTCGTTAAGGAAATATTAATTAGAGTTCACAAAGCTAGGTACCTATTTATCGAATTTTGTCCAAAGCCATTCCCGAAAAGTGTTGCATCTCTTTTTCTCGTGGGCGGAAGACATAAGTGTGTCTCTTTTACGGGAGTGTGGTTAACTCGCATCAAGGCATCCCTTTAAATTGGATCAATGGTTTCGAAGATTACGCCCTACATACAAACTTCTCTTCTCTTTATTATTACCAAGTAGTATTAATAAAGAGGTGATGTTTGTATTACTATATAGTATATGATATTTATGGTGTGGTGTGGATATGACGAAATGTCACCATGTGTGTCCATGACTGCGCTTCTAATCCATATATTATTTGACAGACCGCCACTGGTATTAATGAATGCCATGGCGTTTGATAATTTATTAATGATCGCGAGACTTAGCTTTAACTTGCTTATCTACTGTGTAAAAATTAATCAAAACTAAGTACAATAACTATCTATCAATAACAATAACGTGCAAGGCAACATTTTAAGATGTGTACTTAAGAATGAGAATAGGTACAGAGCAGAAGGAAAAAAAATACAGGTGTACAAAGGCATATTATAGGCATTTGGTTGTGGTATTGTTTTCAATTTGCTTCTTCTATGGTGAATCAAATAAAGGGCTCAATTTTGGGTCCATTATTATTTACAATATTTATTAACGATATAAATAATTATGTCCAATTTTGTAACTTTCTACTTTACGCAGACGACTTAAAAATATATCACAGAATATGTAATGAAAACGATGCTGAAAAATTTCAGCAGGACCTGGACCGCTTCTCAGATTACTGCTCTGTTAACAAACTTGTTTAGATAAATGTAAGTTTATAAAATTTACAGAGAAACGATTACCCATAAATAGCTCCTATCATTTATGTAACGCAAATCTTGCAGAAGTTCAATTTATTAGAGACCTGGGAATCATATTATACTCAAAATTGCACCTTGACCTTCATGTAAATTCCATAGTAAGTAAGGCGTATTTTAAGATGTATGTACAGAATTCCGACGACCAAGTACTTACTTACAATTATACAAATCTTTAATTAGACCCCAACTCAAACACGCAGTTGCTGTTTGGAATCCATATTACAAGAAATACTCTGACATCCTTGAAACTGTACAAAAACAGTTTTTAAATACCATGAACTTTAGATGCTATCGTAACAGACTACCATACCAGCAATTGTTGCATAAGTATAAATTGATAGCATTATGTTCCAGGCGCATGTTACTAGAAACAATCGTATTGTACGGCCTCTGTAACAATCAATTTGATTGCATTGCCCTTAATAACAAACTCGCATATAAGGTACCGAATCGTTGTATTCAGCGAGTGGCGCGTCCTCACCGGCTGTTTGTGACAGGCCGCTGCCGCACCAACGCCGGTGAACGCGCTCCTCTGCGCAGGCTCGTTCTCAATTACAATGTACATTTTAATCACATAGATATATTTGGCTTTAGTATTAGTTCATACAAAAAACAAATAACAGATGTACCTACTCAAAAACAATACAAACTAACTGAAACACTTTGATGTTGTTTAAGTACTTAGTTTAACCATATTAACTTACATACTCAATTATCGCTCTTAATGTCACCGGGCATGTGTTTTTATTTTTTTATTTGTCTTTCTCTTTTTATATTTTGTTAGTATTTAACCCCCCGGATTCACAACACTTCTGACTTACTCCGCATGATGATGTAATATAAAATAAGTAATAAGTGGTGAACGTTACGGTGTTGGCCACATATATTGTATTTATTTATAAGGCTAATAATTTAAGACTCCCTTGTAGTGGCTGTTTGTTTACCTAAATAAAAAAAATAAAAAAATAATAATAATTAATTATTCTGTCGGCACAGAAGCTCTGACCTTTATATTTTCAATTTTTTCAATTCAAATACATTACAGAGTTCGCCGACCGTGCAGGTAGCAAACTGCCGGCTAGCCTAATTCAGTTTCAGTTTCCCTGAATACTGCCAGAATATACAAATTATAAAGTAAATTGGTTGTAAGTAGCTTGCACTTGCACTCTTGCACAATCTCCTACAATTATTCGGTACTGAGAGGCAGGCTGTCTTTGTTAGGCTTGTCTGGTGTGAGGAAGAAAGAACGATGTGTGAGTTGTGAAGAGGGTCGATCTGGTAGAGAGTGGGGGTTGCAGTGGATGCGCACAAAGGTATTAGTGGCGTAGGAATGGTAGGATAGACTGCCGAGTAGGAACGTGATATGAGTTACAGGCGGAAAACAGGAAAAGAAATTCGTTAGGGTGTACAGGTAACAAACAC
Source organism: Epinotia brunnichana (assembly GCA_963854355.1). Lineage (NCBI taxonomy): Eukaryota > Metazoa > Arthropoda > Insecta > Lepidoptera > Tortricidae > Epinotia > Epinotia brunnichana. Next base: position 27,196,553 of record OY977938.1, read on the forward strand.
GTTATAGTGGATAATTCTAACAAAGGCTTGATACCTACAATAAGTGTTGCTAAAACGAGATTACAAGTTTAGTGTTGCTAATACAATTTAAATACTAATGCAGCTCGCTTTAGTCGCTTTCCTCACATCATTGTTTGTCATTTCCTGGTAGGTACAGTCGCCATCACATACATAGGTACACTATAGGTGTTCAAAAATATCGGCACAAGCACCCTAATGCCTTGAAAATAGAGGTGTGTTCCGATGTTTGTGACGTGCTTGTTTGCGCCGATGTATGTGATGGCGACTGTACTATACCTACTGGGACTAAACTTTTCTTCCACTCCAAAACCGTATGGTTTAAATTACCATTTCTCGGATTTTTTCCTCGTCTTCACTTAAGGTAGGATAAAAATACAACAATTTCCACTGAAGTTGCTGGCAAATAAAAAAAAGAAATATTGCCGGCAGCTGTGAGGTTCATTTCACTTATCAATTAATTTTGTTAAACTGTTAATAAGTAGATATTTTATGATACCGAGTTCAGAAAAACATTCTTAATAAGCGTCCATTCGTCTTTTACCTAGTTAAAACTGTTGGTTAAATATTTTTAACAACACATTAACAACGTTGTCGGCATTCAAGAGTGGCATATGCAGCCAGGAATATTGCCGTTGCGCGTTTGTAGAAGCTGACAACAACGCAGTGGGGCACGTTCGTTGGTTAGTAGATTATAATTATGATCCACCGAGAAGACGTTGTATCCTCAAGTGGCAACCACGCGTCAGATGACGCAAAACAAACTCTCCAAAAGGCTTCAAATGTGCGAGATAGGTGGCTTCTGCACCTAGCAGTGGACATTAAAGAGACGTGGACATTTCAGATGAGTGCTCACTTTATACGTGGTAAGGCAATCTTAAGTAATATATTATTTGAAATTAGCATAGCAGGTTCAATGCATAAATTCTGAATCAAATGTCAAAGTTACGAAATATTCCTACTGGGCTTTAAAAACCGCTGTGCGCTTATCATTTGATACTGCAATGTGGTCGTGTTAGAGAGGTGCAGCGAATTCAATTAGAACAAGACACCGGCAGGCATGCACAAATAATATGTGCAAAATACACCTCACGTTGCCTCAGATCTCAACATAATATAATAATTATACAGAGAAGTTAAGCCGGATTCACACTTATCTAACGTGATGTTCTCTGATGCATTCTGACGACTGACACAAAAGCAGCTGTCACTTTAGAACTCATATAGGAGCTAAAAAAAATACGCGGGCCGCACTTCTTAATTATTTGTGACTTTAGCAGGCAATTCCAAAATTCTGAATTCAACGACCTTTACATACAGAACAGCCAGGGAGGCTCGCGCGCCGCAAGCAAGGGCCGCCTGTTGACGATCGCTGCTTTAGAACACAAAACATGAGTGTGAATCTTTCCGAACTAAATACATGAAACCGACATCGTTTTGTCGCGAATGACACGACCGATCAGTATGAATGCAGCTTAACTAAGACATAGGTATAATGTGACGCTTGAGTCGGTCGCGAAATAGTCACTATGATGGGAATGATGTCCCGTCGCTGAAGCAAATATACCAGCTCCTTTTGCGGAGCTAAGTATATCGAATTTGGACTCTTACCATTCTTAGATACAAAGCAATGCGGAAAGTAGTTAGAAAAAGACACAAAGCAGTTACTTATGAGTGAGAGAGATCACTTAACTTTGCGGACGTATGTACCTTAGGACAACTCAACTGTCATTTTTCCATACATAAAGTGTCATTATCTACCTGATGTACGTACAATCGCCATCACATACATTGGAGCAAACAAGCACGTCATAAACATCGGAACACACCTCTATTTTCAAGGCATTAGTGCATGTGCCGATATTTTTGAACACCTATAGTATACCTATGTATATGATGGCGACTGTACAATGCGCTACGTGATCGACCTACTGGAATTAGTTCGATTGTCCGATTGATCCATGACGGTCTCTTCAAAGACCGAGAATGGGCAGCTCTAGGCATATGAATGTGGACGATTCATGCATAATTACATTTATAGCTTAATCCCAAAATTACTCATCAATAACTACCACAATTTAAAAAATTACTGCTTGTAAAATGCATTAATCCCAGATAATACAAAACCTGTCTGTTTGAAGCTAACCGTTTGAGCTATAAGCAGCATTTTTCTCAACGACCGTCTTTAAATCAAATCAAGTTGTCCGCCCGTAAAACGCTGTAATGAAATTGGAGATTTCCATTTTATTTTCCACTGAGTAGCTTTTTTCCGCAATGACACGACATCCCGACCGCTCCCAGGCAGATCATTATTAAGTAAAATTAGATTATTTGGAGCTTGGGAACAGAAACAGTCTTTGATAATAGAATAAGAGCGACAAAAATGTACCTTCTGAAATATATATTAAAGAGAAGGACAAAGGGCGCAATTTTGGGGCCAGAATTTGACTCTAAAATACCAAAGCAACGTCAGTTAGCGATGGGGTGGGACGTAATTTTTATGTCGTACCCTATAATTGACAACATTTTACAATTCTTAGTCCATGATTTGACTAGCTCCTTGTATTCTACTCGAAAAGAGGAACACGCTGGTAGTTTTATATTTCCGGTATTATTTATGTTCAATTTTTAACGAATTTTTAAAAATGCACTTATAGCAAATCCAATTCTACTGCAGAATAGGCACCTTGCTTTAGTCTTGTTAACATATACCAAATTAAAAACAAACATTGTCAAGATGGCGTCAATGTAACCCACCCGAAAATGACATTTAAACTTTTGAAACGTTTTCGTCGAAACGGGACTAAAGCAAGGTGCCTACGAGGCTGCCTTTTAAGTTGTGTCGTTTGGAAAAACTAAAGACAATTTAAGTGTTAAATGGTATTTATTGTTTTTCAAAGTCATCACCGTGATATGAAATACACTTTTTCATTCGATCGAACCAGTTTTCGAAACACTTATTCCAGTCCGAAGTCGGGGTCTCCAAAATAGCCGTTTTGTATGCCTCAACCGCTTCTTCAGGCGTCTGGTACCGTTGACCACGAAGTCGTTGCTTGATTTTTGGAAAAGTGAAATAATTGTTAGGGCTTAAGGCTGGACTGTACGGCGGGTGTTCCAGAATTTTGACGTTTTTCTCTTTTAAAAACGCAATTGTTTGCCGGGCGGTGTGCAAGCTCGCATTATCGTGTTGCAGTCTTATACGACGTCTTGGGTTATTTTTTCGAAACTCGCCGATGACTTCTGGTAAACAGACAGTGGTATACCAGTCAGCATTAACCGTTTTACGATCCTCAAACACGATGGTGGCAACGTGGCCACTTTTCGGCACAAACGTGGCGACTATTTTTTTCGAAGTGCTCCGTGAGCGTATAGGTTATAGGTTATAGGTTGTACGCGGGCTGGGTTTCCGCAACTCGACGTCATAAATGCGCCTATTTTGCGTAGGGGTTTTGGCACTACTGTTATTCGTGCCAACCCAGTTCCACCAGGAAGCCTAGCAGACCCTTTATGTTGCCGACGGCCTCCGGTAGTGACCCCGGTGTTCCGAGGTGTTTTGCCCTGTATTCCGCCACTCCAGGACATGTCAGGATGACGTGGGCGGCTGTCTCGTCCTCTTCCATGCAAGCTCTGCAGAGAGGACTGTCTGTAACACCTAAAGTGAAAAGATGTTTGTTTAGTAGTGCATGACCAGTTATAGCTCCTGTCAGAAGACGGAGTGCCGGCCTCTTTAGCTGTTTTAGCTTCCTTGACAATCCGGGGTTGATTGTCGGGAGGGCCTCCCTGGTTTGCCTGCAGGTTCCTAGGGTGTTCCAATGTTTTTGGTGTTCTACCTTGGTGTTTAGTCGCAGTGTGCTCCGCAGCCATGCAGAGGGTAGAGGAATTGTGGGTTCCGGTCCTACAGCTCTTGACTCTGAACCCTCTCTAGCCAGTGCATCCGCTGCATCGTTACCGCGTGAATTGCTGTGCCCTTTGATCCATTGCAGGGTTATGTCGCTGTCATTACATACCTCTGATAGGACCTTGTGGCACTCGTGTATCAGCCCAGAAGTTGTAGCGTGACCTTGCAGGGCTTGCAGTACGGATCGACTGTCAGAAAGTATGCGGATGGGATATCCCCTTACCTCCCTGGAGGCGATTGCATGAGCAGCCATTATTATGCCCATACACTCTGCCTGGAAGACGGTGTTGTGGGTCCCTAATGGTGTCGAAATGTGTATGTTTAGGTCCTCCGAGAATACTCCTGATCCGGTGCCTGACCTTGTCTTGGACCCGTCCGTGAAGATTCTTAACTCTCTGGGGTTAAGTCCTTCCTGGGGGGTTTCGTAAAGTTCCACTTTGTACTTTTTGTCAAAGACGAACTGTCTGGGAATAATGTCTGAAGTTGCCTCTATAAGGGGTTCCCTACCTACAGCCTCGTAGAGTATTTCGGTGTGTGGAACCCTGGGCGGTCTCCAGAGATGTTGTCTTTTGAGCCTTATGGCTACTGCCAGAGCGTATTACTTTGTTCGGTTTTGGATCATCTTGGAACACCCAAACAGTCGACTGCTGTTTAGAATCGGGATCGTAGGCATATATCCAAGATTCGTCACCACTGATAATGTCGTAAACATGTTTCAAGTTTCCTCGGTTGAATTGCCGCAGAGTTTTGTGACACCATCGAACGCGAGCCGTTTTTTGGTCTTCACTGAGTAAATGTGGTATCCAGCGTGAGATCAACTTTTTTACGCCTAAGTGATCATGCAAAATACTGTGAACACTGGTCCCTGAAATACTTAAGGAAGCTTTTATCTCACGGTATATCGCATGACGATCTTCGACGATCAGTTGCCGTACAGCATCAATGTTCTCCTGGGTTACGGCTGTTTTTGGTCGACCTTCACGATGTCTATCACCAAGACTAGAGCAACCACGTTGAAATTCTAAATACCAGCGTTCCACAGTCCGGAGGCATGGTGCTTTATCATTGAAAACCGTAGTCAACTCTTCGAAGCACTGAAGTCGCGTAAAGCCCCTTTTGAAGTTGTAAAAAATTATCGCACGTAAATTTTCCTTCGGAATTTCCATTTTCACAACTGACTTGTCAACTTTGAACTAACGCTGTACTAAAACGGTTGGGCCGATTTCGAGTCATTCTTTTGTTTTCGAATTCTAAATTCAAATATTTTAAGATGACACTAGTTCTTTTTTATGCAATCACGGGAGGTTTGCAAACGACAGAACTTAAAAGGCAGCCCTCGTATTCTGCAGTAGAATTTGATTTACTATGAATGCATTTTTAAAAAATCGTAAAAAAATTAAGATAAATAATACTGGAAATATAAAACTACCAGCGAGTTCCTCTTTTCGAGTAGAATACAATGAGCTAATCGAACTAAGGGCTAAAATTTATGAAATGTTGTCAACTACTTTGGAGTAAATATGCATAACGAGTATTTCAATTGTTATTAAACCTACTGTATTTATTCAGCTCTTAGTCAACATTTTGGCTAAACTGTTTAAAGAAACCCCTTCTTATATACATATCATATAAGTATTATATACTTATTATAAACAGGAGCGTATAATTTTGTCGCGAAAATCTCTAACTTGAGGGATGTGTGGATCACAACTTCAACACCATTCCTACTTTTTTACGCATTTAAATTACAAATAATACTTTATTTATAAATAAGTACGTACTAAATACGCACAGATTGGACTTAAAGCAGTTTTTTATTAAATTAGTGTATACGATTGGCCAAATAAGAGTCCACATTCAGGCAAACAACGTTAATTTACTATAAAATTGGGTGGGTAGGTACTTATGTTGACCCTTAATTGGTCATGGCGTGAGAATGGATAGTAGGATGCCTAGGAGTTTAGAAGTATCTGCATATTTTTTATGCCGGTAAAGTATTAAAGCACCATACTTAGGTTTTTTGTATTTGTTTATTTTCATTAAAATAAAACACTTGGGGAATATCTTCCTTCAGACCGATTAGTCTCCAATAGGGCCAGATGACTTGAAATTACGTGTTGAACTACACTTTTTTTTCTATTATAATTTATATCAACATAAACTAAGCAGTTTCTGACCTAGATATGGCAGGTCCCATTGTGTATAAAAAGTTTAATGTTATGCCAGAATGCCGTCTTAAAATGAGTATCAAACCGCGTTTGTATGGAGAGTCAACTTGAGTACTCAATTTTTTTTTATTAACTCATTCGCTGCCAAACTACGCTTGTAGCGCTAGGCCGTAGTCAGCGGTAACTTAATCTCCTCATGTAGCAATAACTTTCTGGACCACTCTTACGAATATCATCATCATCCTAGCGTTTATTCCCGGTTGTGCCCTAAAGGAGCCCGGGGTCCACTTTGGCACCTTATCCCCAAGATTTGGCGTAGGCACTAGTTTTACGAAAGTGACTGCCATCTGACCTTCCAACCCGGGCTTAGAGCGGTTTCCTCACGATGTTTTCCTCACCGAAAACCCACTGTTAAATATCAAATGACATGTCCGGTACATAAGTTTTTTTGGAAAAACCCACTGTTGAATATATATGCAACTAATGCTAAATGCGTTTTAAACAAGACAGGTACATTTGAATATTCTATTGTTTGTAAATCAGTTCTTACGGGCGAGAATAAGATTTAGCGTCTAGGGAAAAACACAAAAATATCCGAACAAAGTTCGATCTCTCGGGTACCTACAGTCAGCATCATATAGTTAGTAGCAATCAAAGTTGCCAAATATTTCGGTACACGTCTTTATTATTGACTGTAAGAGTAAGGATGTCAAAATATAATGAAGTGTAATTAATGATGAATAAATTGAATGATGTATAATTGTTAACATAATGTACCAACATATTATAGTCGTTTATGTGGCTATACATAATGCCTAATTATGTACAGTTACATACACTATTTTATCTACCCACATATTATAAATCCTCATGATGTGTTCGGGAACCATTAGAATAACCGCCATTCCAACGCCATGGCCGACTAGATTTCAAATCATGACCGACAACATGTCGTCGTGCAGCATGCTGCACGACGCGAACACCGGATGATTTCCATAATAACATCGATTGTCGATGCTATTATGATTTTTCATACATTATAATAACACTGGCACAGATATCACGCTGATTTTACGTTACTGGTTGCAATTATGGTAGTCGTTATATATGGTTTCCGAACACATTCTAGAGGATTTATAACATGTGGGTAGATTACTTACCTAGGGCGGTTAAACAAAGAATGTCTCTGTCTGTGGTGAGTACAAAATTTTACGTCTCTATCTGGCCAGGAAGTGGGGTTTTCCGCACGCATAGCGTGCGGTAATTCCTACTTTATGGCCAGGTATGACGTAAAATACTTTTCACTTCTCATGCTCTAAAAGTTCGTCTTTATGTCGTGCGTAGGCGACATAAAGTCGCTTTTTATGCTCTAGAGCATAAAGTAAAATCTTCGTCGAAGACCAAGGCAATCGCTGCAACAGCCACACGAACATCTTTAACTTCATACAACAACCTCTTTATTTTATTTCGTTTCGTTCGTATTCTAAGACCAAGGCAAAGATACCAACAGCCAAAGTACACAATAAAACTTCATGAAATAAACTTATAATTTGTATTTCGTTTCATTTATTATTTTACGTGTTGCTGTTTCATTTCCTCGCAATCGAAGTGAAAAGTAGAGTGTACAACTCGTCCATAAAACCCATTTTACACTCGACTTTATATCTATCCTCGCTCGCAAGCTCGCTCGGATGGATAAACGTCTCGAGTAAAATGGTGCGTTTTATGCACTTGTTGTACAATCTACTATTTCACCTCAGCAGCTCGAACAAGCATATTTTGCTGCGTGAAAACAGTGAGCAAAATGCGATTTTGCTCACTCCGTGAGTCAAAGTAGCTTTTTAATTTTGATATCGAGCACTGACATTTCATATCTATTACAAATTCAGAATATTTCAACTTTATGAGCATTGTCTCTTTCATTTTCATTACGAAAAAAGAATACGACACCAATAGGTCGATTCATTGTTCGATATTCGAATTTAAAAGTAGACCCCCAAAACAGCGCGAAGAAAGTTACACGTTCGAAAACACACATCATACTTATGAGTTTAAATTACCAAAAATATTAGTACAAAGGAATGTTATAAATTGAAGAGAAAAAAACATGGAACATCTCAAATGAAGTCAGTTTTGCTTAAATAGATCAAAACATAAATTTTCAAACGCTGAACAATCAATGATTCTATTTTGAACAATCTTAATTTTTAAGAACATATACCACAGATGCAGTTTCCGAACGCACACCCGGCGCCCCGCCCCTTTAAAAAAAATGGCGCGCTATTAAATTGTTTACATTTTATTGGGTATATTATTCTTCATGCTTGCGCTATTGATATATAAAATATTGCGTTTTGGATATATAAAAACGACTAGGATTAATTAATTATCTATCTAACTAAGAAATATAGTGAATTCATTGAAGAAGACAGTATTTGACAACAATACCTACGCTTAGTTTTCGGAGCGCACGCGCGACTCGCGTAAGCGTAACAGACATTAGATTGAATATTTCAAAAATAGCTCGAAAACATGAGTGAAATGTGGGGATATGAGTGACAGTATTTTAACAATAATAGGTACGGTTCGTTTTTAGTGTAGTGTTAGTGTCACGCGAGACTCATATACTCGTAAATTAATAAAATGTGCTTTAGAGTGTCGTGTCGCGCCTTGTCTCGCCCGCGCTCTCGCGTGCTTCTAGTAACTAACTAGCCGCGCTGAGGAGTTAAAACAAGCAGTAACGAACCCTGAATCAAGTTTTCTTCCTGAATATCCACGAGACGAATAGGTACGTAAAAGCCTATCGTTGTATTTTTTAACGTGACGATGTTCTCACTGCTGAGGTGAAAAGTTGTATGTGTCACTCGAGAGCAAAGTATTTGCGTCTCGTGCTTTTGACTCCCTCGCTACACTCAAGATTCTAATTTCGAATCACTCGCTACGCTCGTGATTCAATTTAAGACTCTTTCGCTTCCTCGGAACTCAAAATCAGCACTCGCAGCAAAAATTAACTTTGCTCTCTTGTTGCACAAATAACTATTATCTATCCAAATATCATAAACCCTCCATGATGCGTTCAAGAACCGCACATTATGACCACCATAAAAATAGACTATTTTGTTAGAACAAATTTCTTATCTGTGTAAATGTTATTATTGCTAAATAATGACATCGATTTCGATAATATTATTTCATTCAAATTTCGAACGTCTCAAAAACAAAGAAATTTGATTTAACCTCTATTCTAATATCAGTCGAGATGACGTTTAGTTCGAAATGAATTGTCAATTTGCATACAAATTTGACAAATGTCGCGGTAAGTAAGATATCGAACGATATGACAGTTGGATCCGACTCTAGTTTGTCTCTGAATTAAAAAAGAACTATGACAGCTGCCAGAAAACAACGCCGCGATGCCGGTCATAATATGCGGCTCCTGAATGCATCATGGAGGCTTATGATATGTGGATAGATAAAGTAGTGTATGTAACTATACATAATTTTAATTAGGCATTAAGATACTCGTGTGATGTTATTATGATTAATGCCCTTCATTATGTACAGTCACATCTACTATAAACCTGACATGTAACTTGGTGTTATGAATAACGTATTCGTATTTGTTTTTGATGTTTTACCTACGATATATTTGGCTACTTTGGCTGCTACTAACTATACTATGCTGACTGTAACGTTAACTTGCCTATACACTAGTGACTATGTAGTGGCCCTGTGATCTGTAGAACTCGCAAGCCAGTCCATATAAAAAAAAATTGCAATTTCAAAAAACTGAAAAACATATATATGTGTGTGGGCGGGCATTGTCATGCATTAACCAGAACCCTGGCCCCACTCTCTGTGAGAATGGAATCACATGAGGCCTGATGACTTCATCGATGTACCGTTGTGCAGTTACTGTGCCTTGATTTAAGAAAACCAGCTCAGTTTTGCTTTGTAAGCTAATCCCAGCCCAAACCATCACACTAGGACCTCCAAAGCGGTCAATTTCCTTGATGCAGACATCGGAAAATCTCTCACCCTGTCGTCTCCATACTCTAATCCGCCGATCATCACTACAAAGCTTCACTTTACACTCATCTGTGAAGAGCACCATACCCCATTGATTCATGCTCCAATCTGAATGTTCGCGGCAAAAACTTAAACGATTTCCACGTTGAACTTTATCAAGAATTCGTACTACTCGGCGTCTGGACCTTTGCTGGTCTTCATGCAGTCGATTACGTATCGTTTGGTCACTAACACGAGTCCCCGTTGTCAACCGTAGGCGATTTTGTAACTTACGTGCCGTCACAGAGCGCTCTCGACGGGCACTCAATCGGATGTAGCGATCCTCTTGTGCCGTAGTCGCTCGCACCCTGCCCGATCCAGGCCTTCTTGCAACACTGCCAGTCTCTTGGAACCGATCCCACACATTTTGGATGGCTCGGCGAGAGAAACCCAATGAAAAAGCTACAGACCGCTGTGAATGACCTTCAGCAATTTTCAGCAGCAATTCAGCAAAAAAGTGGCAGTAATGGTATCCATATGCCTTCGTTGACGTGGCATTATTAACAAAAGATGTTAAAAGAAGCAAAAGATGGACAGAAATAGTTTTTTAACAGAATAAAATTGTAATTCCATCTGAAAGGAATTTGACCTGAAACTCGTTTTTTTTATTTGCTTCAATTTCTGGCCAGCTGTAAGACTTAAACACCAGCATTAAAGATGTTGGATACTGAAGGAGGCCGGACATCATTAATTAGTCACTTTTTAATTAGTTTACATCTAAAAATTTACTCAAAAACAGAAATATGTAAGTGGCCCTTATTTTCTTTTGATTAGTATATATTGAACATGCTCACAAAATTTCACGAACAGCTGGGCAGTGGGACACCTGGACATCTAGACATACGAAAGAATGCTGGCCCAAGCTGAAACGGAGAACTTCATTTGTTTCGCTCACTCGTTCATGTACAGTCGACGACGACAAAGAGATGTATCTGTCACCGTTAGATTGTGAAAACCGTCAGTTTATAATCTTACCTGTGTTATATTGTAAACTGACGGAATATTGTGAACTGCCAAAATAATTCATAATTTTACGCATTCATTTTCGTTAGTTTATAAACTAACAATGTCATATCGTCAAATTGTGAACTGAATCAAATTTGCCTGATTCGGAACGCAATCTGTGCGCTGTTAGGTTGAGAGGCTGAATTATTCCACTTGCATCAGTTTCCACTTGTTTTTTTTGTAATTCAGATATTTTATTCCACTTTTATCGGCACCCAGCAGTGTCAACGGAGCCCCACTGCGCAGGGCTCCTATTTCTGGGCGCTTTGCCCTTCGGGCAACTAAAGATACCTAACTAACCTAACCTACCTAGTCTTTGTGTACGTCCCTTAGCAAGCCGTTTTGATCTCAGTTCACAATCTGACGATTCGATATTGATAGTTTATAAACTAACGAAAAATAATGATTTAAATTGTGAACGGTTTTGAAAGTTCACAATTTTTCGTCAGTTTATAATATCGCGAGTTTGATTATAAACTGACGGTGTTCACAATCTAACGGTGACATATCCATATCCATACGATGTTACAAAAATATGTATAGGTACATAGACTTTACTACCATAACTAAATAGTAATAAATAAGATATACAAACATAATTTTGTTACATTAAAAAACATACTTATCTTTGTAATCGACTGTACCTATGTTTGACGCCACGCTATAATATTGCAGTAAAATCGTTAATAATTGTAAAAATAAAACCCGACATAGTATATTATTATACAATATATAATATGCATGTGATTTTGCCTCGTGATCTCAGCCAGCAGTATAAATTATGGAGAAGCAGTCGGGCAAATTTGATATTAACATACTTAACTCGTTAATAATGCGCTGTTCAGAAATATTCGCGACGGCATGTTTCTTATTATTTATTATTAAATTCGAATGAGGGTCGAAGTTGCACCACGTCCGTAGGAATTCCACCGCTACCCTACACGTGACCCCTGGGCGGTGCTAAAAGTGCAAGAACTTGGCAACCGTAGTACCGTCTTTTCGAAGATCTCACGGTTCTAATACCATACGTATTCGCCATACGATAAATAAATTAAATTCGAATTTAGGTTACCTACTGTCCTAAACTGAGTTGTTGGTATTCTATCCGCGATATTTGACAGATATTTTACGCCTCGGTTTTTCTTGGACACATGGACATCATGCGATCCAGACATTCTCAGCAAGTCCCTGGGCGACCGAGCTCTGCTCGGGTGAAAATAGAGAAAATACGGATAAAACGAATTTCCCCAGACATGACACCTAGATATATTTGTCAACCCCGTAAACCCCTAATATATTCCAAATTTCATTGAAATCGTTAGAGCCGTTTTCGGGAACGTGATTATCACACTCTGTGACAGACGGACAGCCTCCGAGCGATCGCAAAAGATCTGAAATTGCGTTAGTATTAACACGTTCAAAGGTACACGGCCCGGCAGCCTACCCTTTCGGGCCAAGGCAAAAACAGGAAAACTGTTAAAAACCACTTTATGGTTTTACGAGTATGTTACTAAACCACTAGAAATTAAAAAGAGTGTCAGAAGTTAAAGATTTGGGAGTCAAATTCACATCTGATCTGAGATTGCGGGATCACATTGTCAATATTTGTAAGAAGGCGTATAGAACTCTGGGATTTGTTCTGCGTCGTTCCCATGGCTTTACAAATATTGGAGCGATTATCGCATTATACAACGCGTTGGTCCGAAGTGGTCTCGAATGCAATGCAACCATCTGGGATCCGCATGAAACAAAATATCACCTTATGGTGGAGCGTATCCAAAATAAATTCGTACGATTTCTGTATTGGAGGAAGTACGGGGTATACCCATTTTACCCACTAATGTATCCAACTCTATTTGTACTGGGCATGGTAGGGTACAACCAGCTGCGGGTGCGCAGAGAGCTGTGCCTGGCCACCTACATTTTTAAATTACTTCGGGGTAAAATATACAACAGCCAGGTATTGAGTGGTGTGAGTGTGTGTGTTCCCGATAGGTACGTGTGGCGTAGACTCCGGCCGCGGCTGCTAGCCGAGCCGCGCGGGCGCACCATTGGTAGGGCACCGATGACGCGAGCAGTGCGTACCCTCAATCTCATAGCGGAAAATATTGATTTGTTTTCGTGTTCTCTGAATGAATTCACAAAGGCAGCATTGCTCGTAATATGTTATAAGAGTACTACGTAAAAAAAAATGATATAGGTATTATAAAATAGTTACACTGTTGTCTTAGGTTCGATGCCTGTAAAAATAGTTGTAAGTGTGGATAATAATAATAAATAATAATAATAAAAAAATAATAAAAATATTATACTTCGTACTCCTATTTAAGAAGACTGGACTGGATTACAGTTTTGTGTCCGAGGCCAAAATGGAAAGAAATACGAAACTCTTTCTGCGGGGGCCATGGTTGCCGACGACGTTGCCGTATAACCCCGCAGCCCATGCACCCCGCGCGTTTCACCGCTGCGTAAGTCCGACTCCATCTTGGCCAGTTTTATCACGTTTGATCCTTTCCTTAATATTATATAACTTAAATATATTCTCTTTCCGTACATAAATGCCAGGTTTAGGTTGTAAATGTTCACTTTGTTTGGTAAACTTCAGCACAATTCTACCTCCGTAGCGAAAATCGTGAATAGAGCTATTCATAAAACTTAAAATGCCTATGCTAAATAAAATGTGCTTTGTCCCTTTCTTACCAACAGAAATGTCAAAGTGACAGGTAAAACCAACAAACAAATTTTAACGCCATTTTAGTTAAAATCGGTTTGTTGGACGTTTATGAAGACGGCTTTCGGTTAGTCTTTTGCTGTACGCGAGAACCAAGCTGACCAAGTTGTTCTGCGTTTTTGAACTTGATTCCGCAAGGAGGTTAAAAGACGTTCATCCTCTGGCAGACAGAAGTTGGAACTTTTTACGGGGAACAAGACAATTTTAAAGTAATGGAACTGTAACTTCGGTCAGAGGCTAGAAAATAAATAACAGCGTTTTTTAAAAGTCATCCTATAAGGAGGTCACAAGGGATTGGAAGTAACAAGTAATATACTATTCTGCGCTACCCACATCCAGCGAGCTCCCGCAACCTTTACCAGGTCATCAGTCCACCAGAATGCGGGTGGCGCAGAACCGATTATTGTGGCCCACTTTGGGAGAGGCCTATGTCCAGCAGTGGATATAGTATACTACCTTGGTAAGCCACTAATAAGTCAAAATACATAATCCAACTGCCAGCAGGAATGAAGTTAGAACTGCGACCCTTACAGAACCGAACAGCTACCTACCTACTAGAAATGTAGGTTAGTTTAGGTTAGAACTGCGATGCTCACATAACCGAAAAGAAGGTACCTAATTTTTGATTAAAACTGCGGATCATTTTATTAATTTAAGACGTTTAATTTAGCTTATCAAAATAATTTAAGTCTCCATGTACACCGTTACATGGAGACTGGATGGAGATGAAAAGTTCTAAGTACGTCTTTTGGCATAAGATAATTTTGCTTTCAAAACTATACAGGAACTCCGGACTAACGTGAATAAAACTATAACGGAAAAGATTTATGCAAAAAAAACAGCAATGCAGCTTAGTACTTAGACTAAAACAATGATATTTCCTTCATATATATTATGAAAAAAAAAACTATTTTAGTAGTCTGTTGATGATACCTACATAAAATACTGTTATTTGTAAAAACGGGCATTTTTTAGATTTAGCAATTTAAACCTTTTACGCTTAAAACCAGAACGCATTTAGATGAAATCTGTAGAAGAGATAATTTGAAACCCTTGGAAGGATATATCTAGGATAGGTTTTATCTCCGAAATCATTCCATTAAGATAGTAGAAGTTTGTTTGGGACAGCGAAAATTAAGCTTGCGCCTAAAATAATTGAATAGCAATATTTTTTCTTAGACGATAACAAGTTCTGCGCGGACCGCGGACGAAGTCGCGGGCAACAGCTAGTAAATATATACTTACTAGCTTCCGCTCGCGACTTTGTCTGCGTGAACCCGAGATAAAACTATCCTATAAATATTTTAATCCAGGCTATAAACTAATCTTAGTGCAAAATACTTTCCAAATCGGTTGAGCCGTTTAAGCGTGATTGAATAACAAACAACCAAACATCTAAGCATCCAAACTTTCGTATTTATAATATTAGTAGGATAGGATAGAACAGGTATATATTATATTTATATACAAATATTGCTCGTTTAATAATATAGGATAATGATAATGAGATTGCTATTGACAGTGTACAGTCGCCATCACATACATCGAAGCAAACAAGCAGCTCTCAAACATCGGAACACACCTTTATTTTCAAGGCATTAGGGTGCATGTGCCGATATTTTTGAACACCTAGAGTGTACCTATCTACTGAATGAAAATCATTAATTTAGCGAACGAAGGCTAACAGATTATTCATGTCATTATTTTACTGATATTGTCTGGGCCACGTCAAAGTGGGGTATATCCCCTGTGTCAAATATTTTGAATGGATTACTAGCCCGCTGGTAAATTACGTGACGCATTGTAGGCGCGTCAGATAGATCTAAATGTCACTTTAATGTAAGAGAAAATGATAGTTGAATTGTCCTAACGTACGTTCGAAGAGTACCTAACGTGATCATCCTTCTAGGAGTGACTCATGGATCTACCTGACATGCGTACAATGCGTTACTTAATCGACAAAGCTGGTTTAGTTTTTTGTTTACTATCATACCAAGATAATACGGGTGGGTATTGACGTCAGCTTTTGGCATTGCCGGAAGCGCGCACCGTGTCCCACGGCAAATCCCCACTTTTTTGCGCGCTCAACTGCGTCAACGCCCTCCTCGCATCAGCACCTGAATGTGATGTTTTTGCTAGTAGCTGGATAATATATAAAATTATAAATAAATAAATATTTGCGGACAATCTCATGGCTCCTCTATACTATCGGCGATTACTGACGATTACGAGCGAGCACGATCGTGTAGAGGGCGTACTCGGCTGTACTCGCCGATCATCGTCTATGATCGCCTGCGACCCGTGACTTGTCGGTTTTTCGGGCACCCATCAAAGGGAATCGCGGCGTGGTGCGTTGAGCTGCCCACACGATCGCCGATCATTCATTCGACGTCGGACAGTGGAGTTTTCACGGCATAGATAAATAATATGATTCAAAAAAAAAAGTTTTGTTAGTAGATCAGTTTCGGATGCCTAAATGCCTCCGGTCGCGGGCGCGGGTCGGGCGCGGGCCCGCGCAGCGCAAGTTGTAAAAGATTGAAACTACACTTCGAACACACATTGAACGCGGGCCCGCCGCGGGCCCGACACGCGCCCCTGACCGGCGTGTGGAGGCCTTAAACATTTATTTGACCTAAGCTTACTTGACTTCCCAGAGTACTTTCATCATTTGGTAAGCGTTTCGGAGATTATATAAGGGTATCCACTTATAACGAGATTCAAAAGCATTGTAACCTTAAGGGTCGTACTATAAATGAGGCAAAAAAACTAACTTCTAATCTTCTTCACTCGTTAACTTATGCCGAGACAGAAGCTATTTTAGACATTATACTTTAGCTTAAGTTTACAGTTTAGTAATTTTCTAAAAGTGCAATGTAATTTTTTATTTTTTAAGGTTTAAGTCCCTTTTTAAGTTCCTATAGTTTATACTTTGAATGTAACTTGTAACATAATTCCAAAATGTAATTTGTAACTGGTTCCCCGCGATACAGGCGAAGCCTAGTGCGGAGACCTCTGGAAATTAATGTAAGAAAATATGCCAAATAAAACTTTTATTACTTTTATTACTCTATTACTATTACTTTAATTGAACAAGGCCGCCTAAATGTTAAATTATATTACAATCAGTAATATATGTATATTAACTACCTGCATCGATACCTGCATATGGAAGAGCGGTGCCCCTTAGCACAGGTATAACTTTTACTTAAAAAGGGACACCAGCACATGTTAAATTAGTAGGTACTTCAGAAAACGAATAAATATATATATTTTTTTTCATATATATATTTATTCCTCTCTTCCACCCCTCCTACCTCGTTGAACTTTTTCCGACCAAATCGGAAAAATTCTGAAGAAAGGTCAGGTCAAGAGTACCTTAAACCGACGAGCATGTATGCAGAATATAATAACACAACTTAGAAAAGTTGAAAAACCACCGACATTTTCATTTCAAAGTTCAATATCTCAAAAACGGCTGAACCGATTTTGTTGAAACATAGCTAAGAACCATCTCGGTCACGCCAGCTATTGGATCTAAAAAAACCGCATTCAAATCGGTCCATTCATTAGTAACTACGATGCCACAGACAGACACGCAGACAGACAGACACGTCAAACGTATGACAACCCTCTTTTTGAGTCGGGGGTTAATGAAACTGAATGAAGTAAGAAAGGTTTTTCAAGATCCTAGCAAGTGGAAATCCGTGATCTCTGCTTTCCCCCACGGGAAATATGCGTGATTATATGTATGTATATATTTATTTTAACAACTTTTCTTGTTCTATTACGGTGAATACTCAAACACCACCATCTTCTTTTCTTGCATTTTTTTAACAACTTTTCGTTGGAGCACGTTGACGTAATGGTTTTATACCGCCATTAAGGCGACGTAGGTTCGTGGTCTTCTCTCCCTCTCACTGAGCATAAGCGTGAGCGAGATGGAAGTGCGTGTTTGGAAGCGCGGATTTCATGTTTTTTAATTTTAATTTTTTGTGCGTTTTAATATATAAAAAAATGTACGATATTCCTACTGCTTCAAACGACTCACCGCTACTGTGCCCATCCGCCGCCTAGGGTCCCAAGGGCTAGGCTGAAGGTCCAGGGGTTGTCGTCCAGCGAAATATGACGCACACGGGTTCCAAGGTCACTGGTAAGCGCACTCTTCCAAGGGGAAAGGTCCTCAACGCACACACGAATAATATGGAGAAAAATGTTGTTCTCGCGGCGCCGCTAATTACCGAACTGATCTAGAGGTCGTGCGTGTCATTGCACACACGTTTATATTCGCTTCCGGCAGGTGGCGCTGTTAGCGCGCTGGTGTTCCCATCCCGGAGGGATGACGGCTTCAAGACAAGAAGCAGCAAATCGCTAGAAGCTCGTAGGGATACCATACATAGTAAGAAAACAAAATAAATTGACCTTTGAGATTGTGTCTTCGGTCATAGAAAGTATCGATATAAAAAACTATACTAAAAATAGTGTTCCTGTACGGAACATGCCGCTCACCTTAAAAGGACTAGGGTGCTTTTAACGAGAAAGGACACTAAAGCTAACATATTTTAAAAACCTAACTTAAGTACTACGATTAAGTTGTAACGATTACAAATTATTCTAAGGGAAGCGGGCAAATCTTAACGACAGGGCGTTTAAAAAACGAGTTCCCTGATTTTAAAGTTACTACCCGAGTAACGTTATCTGAGCCAGGATGAAGAGCATGAATGCGCGCGAGCCGCCACTGCAGAGGCGGTAGCTGCTCGTCACACACAACGACGACGGCGCCCTCGCGCACGGGGGAGCCGCGGCTCTGAAGCCACTTCTGGCTTTGCTGGAGCTCGTGAAGGTACTCCCGACTCCACCTCTTCCAGAAATGCTGAGTACATTGTTGTACCCAACGCCAGCAACTAAGGCGACTTGGATTTTCATCCGTTAAGGGAACGTCTGGAAGGGCCGTTAACGGCTCTCCCACGAGAAAGTGAGCTGGGGATAAAGGGAGGGGATCCGCAGAATCCGCGCTCATTAAACACAGAGGCCGTGAATTAAGTACGGCTTCGATCTGGCATAGCAGCGTATGCATCTCATCGTATGATTGAGTACGCGTGCCAACCACCCGATGTAAATGATGTTTAAAACTCTTTACACCAGACTCGAATAGACCACCAAAGTGGCTCGCATAGGGAGGCTGAAATCTCCAGGTTATGCCCTGTTGAAGGGTTTGTTTATGTAATTCGTTTTGTACGACATCGTTGCGCAAAAATGTGTATAATTCCTTTAGGTAATTACTACAACCGACGAAATTTCGGCCGCAGTCTGAATAAATGTCAGTACATAAACCTCGACGGGATGTGAACCGTCGTAGGGCCGCGAGGAACGCTTCAGTGGTAAGGTCTGAAACGATTTCGAGATGAATTGCCTTTACGCTCATACATACAAATACGGCGACGTAACATTTAACTATTTTAGCATTGCGCACATTGTTCGCGCGCACGTAAAAGTGACCGGCATAGTCGATCGCAGTCTTAACAAAGCATCGCGCAGGCCGGAGGCGCGGCGCGGGCAGCGGGCCCATGCGCGGCTGCAGGCGAGCGGGCCGGGCGCGGAAGCACGGCACGCAGCGGTGCA
Organism: Epinotia brunnichana; assembly: GCA_963854355.1. NCBI lineage: Eukaryota > Metazoa > Arthropoda > Insecta > Lepidoptera > Tortricidae > Epinotia > Epinotia brunnichana. The sequence goes on from OY977938.1 coordinate 27,216,060, forward strand.
CGCGCTGACGGACGATGTCTCGGCTCGACAGAATCCAAAACCGCTGTCGCAGCAAATATTGCACCGATTGAGCTCCGGCGTGCAAATGACTCACGTGAGCATCGTCGATAATGAGATCAGTTAAAGGATGTTTCTTAGGGAGAATTAATTGGTGTTTCGATTCGAACGGTAAGAGCGACTTATGAATTCTCCCGCCGACTCTTAAAAAGTTGTATTTATCCATGAAAGGCGTGAGACGCTGTAAGCAATGTGAGGCTAATTTACCTCGTGAAATATTTTTTATATCGTCCGCGAAAACGGAATGTTGAACGATGTAAATAAGTCTCGTCAATGCGAAATTATATTCGGGCACAGTAATATAGTTTGGAAACGACACTATAGCCCTTTTTGAAAGTTTGTAGAATCGGAAAACGTATGACGTAACTCGAACAAGTTTACCTAATGTCGAATATCGTGAAATAATTTCTACATCCTGTACTTGATCAGTAGTAGACGCGTTCGATAAAAGCGGTATGATCGTGCGTTTTTCTTCGTCCGTTGTAGGAATATGTTTTGAAACGGGCCAGGCGTCTTGGTCCTTTTTGAGCCAAGCAGGTCCGTGAAACCACATGTCGTGCTGTAGAAAGGCAGAGGGAAGCATGCCTCGCGAGGCCGAGTCGGCCGGATTATCAGCCGAAGGCACATGGCGCCAGCACTCGGCGGGCACTATGGATAAAATCTCGCTAGTTCGGTTTGATACGAACGTTTTCCACTCGTGCGGCGGCGAACGGAGCCATGCTAGCACGATAGCAGAGTCAGACCACGCATAAATCTGGTCGCGATCTATGCGGCCCTCATACGTTTGCATAACCTTGTCTATAAGGCGGGATAAAAGTGTCGAGGCCAAAAGCTCGAGACGAGGTACAGTCAGACGCACACGTAAAGGTGCAACGCGGGTTTTCGCAATGACGAGATGTGTGGTGACGTCACCATCTCCATCTGTCAGACGTATGTAAACGCATGCGGCAAAACTGCGTTCCGAGGCATCTCCGTACCCATGAATTTGAATGGAATGCGAAGGTGTGAAAATATGACGAGGAAAAGACGCTTTGGATAAGAGTGGTAACTCGTTTGTAAAGGCCGTCCACGCGTTAACAATGTCGGCCGGCGGGGCCGAATCCCAATCCACCTTAGCTATCCATAACAATTGTATTAAATACTTCCCGTACAACGTGACAGGCGATAAGAGACCTAACGGGTCGTACCATTTGGCTATCTCGGAGAGAATAACCCTTTTTGTGCATATAGCCGAAGTTACTTGCACCTTGAAATTAAATGTATCGGAACTAGGGTTCCACTGGAGGCCGAGGACCTTAGTCCTTTTATCGCTCTCCATTTCTGCGAACGGAACATTCTCCGGCCGCTCACCATGAGAACCTGGTGGCAGCACCGCAGCGAGTATCGCTTGCGAGTTGCTGTGCCACTTGCGGAGTTCGAATCCGGCGGTAAGACAAATATCGATCAGCTCCTGTTGTAAAGCTAGGGCTTTCGACTCCGTGCTTTCACCTGATACCACGTCATCAACAAATACCGAGTCTAACAGAACTGGCGAAGCAAGCTTAAAACGTGTTGCCTCGTCACGGGCTAATTGTTGAATTGTGCGCAACGCGAGAAAAGGCGAGGCGTTGATACCGAATACGACGGAACGCAGACGATAATCACGTAAAGGTTCCTCCGGTGATTTGCGCCAAACAATCCGTTGATAATCGCGGTCACATTCTCTGACTAATATGTTGCGATACATTTGTTTAATGTCTGCTGTAAACGCGATGGAATTTACGCGGAATTTTAAAAGCACGTCAACGATGTCTTGATGAAGTTTCGGACCCGTTAATAAAATATCGTTCAGTGAGTATCCACTGGATGATTTGCATCCAGCGTCGAACACGACCCTGGTACGTGTTGTCTCACTCGATTCCTTAACCACGGCATGGTGAGGAATCCAGTACTTCGGACTTGGCGTGTCGCACTCCACGGCCTCCATGTGATTTAAATCAAGATACTCTTGAAGACACGCATGATAATCAGCTTTTAATTGTGGATTACGCTCAAGTCGGTACTCAAGTTTTCTAAATCGTGCGATTGCGATCTGTCGCGATTCACCGAGAGGGGGCGCGGCGGGCTTGAACGGAAGCGCGACGACGTATCGCCCGGTCTCGTTTCGGGTATGCGTCTTTTGGAAAAAGGATTCGCAAATCTTTTCATCAGGAGTGTAAATGCGTTTTTCAGGAAGCGACTCCAGCTCCCAGAACCTCTGTAAATTGTCATTGTCGAATGAGCTAAAACAGGCCTGGAGTGCAGTCGGCGTCGGATTATTAACGGCAACCCTACCCAATAACAAGTACCCGAATATACTATTCATAGCAATAGGCGAACCCGGCGTACCTGTTATTACGTTATTTAATAAAATTTGGGATAGTATATCCGCTCCTAACAACATTTCCACCGGCTGGGGAGTACCAAAATCTGGATCCGCCAGAGTTAAATTATTTAAATGTGTCCACCCCGTTTGAGACAATGGTACACTCGGCAAACGCATCGTTAAGTTAGGTAAAACTAAAGCCTCTACGAGTATCCCAGGATTCTGTTTACCCCTAGGTGTAATGAAACACGAAACGACGCCTTTAGGTTGTACGGGTTCCGTATCACCAATTCCGAACACCGGAATATTCGCGTGATTACGTTGTAATTGTAATCGTTGTGCGCAGGCCTCGCTCATAAACGTCGCTTGACTACCCGTGTCAACCAGGCACCGTACAGTTGACAGCTTCGAACCACCTAAACAAACGTCTACCAGTGCAGTTGACAATAAAATAGTGTCCGCTCGAGCGCTAGATGCTCTAATCGGCGCGCGGGCCGCACAATTCCCCAGCAAAACTTCGCTAATTGCCATCGGATCCGCGACCATATCGGCGTTGCACTTCTCCGTAGGAGAGAATGAGACCGAGCGCGCGCGCTCCTCCGTAGGAGGGAGCGAGACGGCCGTAGATTGCACGGCTGCACTTAACTCCGCCGGCATTGACGGGGAATAATAATGAATTAACGTATGATGCCTCTTATGACATGTCCGACATACAAAATTTGACTTACAACTTCTAACGTCGTGTCCAATATTCAAACAGTTGTAACAAATGTTTCTCTTTTGTACTAACGAATACCTATCGCGTGGTGACAAGTTTAAAAACTTCGAACATTTTGTCAACGAATGTTGAGCTTCACAACACACGCAATTAGGTTTGATTTTGTTTGAACCTTGGTCACTCATCTGACTCTCAGCTGAGCCCGCCGCGGGAGTGACGTTAGCAACAAACGACCGTTTGGCGGGTGACGACGGCGCGGCGCCCGAGCTGCTCGCGCGGTTCCAATATTTTCCGCGACTGCTACCCACATCTGAATTTATGCTTTTAGCGGACTGCCCGCGAACAGAAACAATTATTTCTTCCGCGGAAATTTCCCGTTCGAGAAATGAAATGAATGTGTCTACATCAGGAATGTCGAACGTTTTTGTTATTGACCGTTCGAATAACCGGCGAGTAGTATGAGGAATTTAACGTAGTAAAATATTTAGAAGTATGAAACTCCACTGTTTCACGGGAAACTCCATAACCTCGAGTGCTTTAATGTTTTCTTGATAGATATTAAGTAAATTTCGCATACTCTGAGTGGATTTATCGCAGCAGGACTCGATATCTAGAATTTTGTCGAGATGTTTTGATGCGATAACTCTTTTGTTGTCATAGCGGGACACTAAAATATCTAACGCGATTGGGTAATTATCGTCAGTTATTGGGATCGATTTTATGAGGTTATGCGGTTCGTTTTTTACCGTGAGAAGTAAATACCTAAACTTTTCGGCGTCAGTATAGGCGTTGTTGGCGTGTACAAGCGAACGAAATAAATCATAAAATGACGGCCAATCAGTTTGTTCACCACTGAAAGTGGGTAAAGGTAGTGTGGGAAGTTTCTTAAACATCTCCGGCTGTGCAGCCACGAAAGGCACAGAAGGACGGCTCATGCGCCTATACTCTTCTTCCTCCTTCTTTAAATTCGATAAATGCGTTACTATTGCATAATACAAATCGTTAAAATCGTTACGGATCTTAATCTGTTCCTCTTTGTTAAAACATTTTAATTTTATGAACGTTTTTTCAATTCTAGTCTGGACTTTAGTGAACTTTCTCTGATAAGAAACTAAATCAGTAGTTCGCGAGCGAAACTGTTCTTGATCAGTTGCTGCAAACTGAATGGTGCGTTTGAGGTCATCGAGGATGAGTTCTCTTTCAAAAATATCTTGTTCGCACGGATTATCGCCGTCGGACATTTTGTTTTGCAAAGATGGCGATTCCCCGCCCGTACTTTGCAAAGCTGCCGGATCCGGCATGCTTAGGTATTTCAACTTAATGTGACGAGACAAGAAGACACAACTTGGAAGGTACAATCCGGATCGAACGGATCAAATTATATATATGTACGATATTCCTACTGCTTCAAACGACTCACCGCTACTGTGCCCATCCGCCGCCTAGGGTCCCAAGGGCTAGGCTGAAGGTCCAGGGGTTGTCGTCCAGCGAAATATGACGCACACGGGTTCCAAGGTCACTGGTAAGCGCACTCTTCCAAGGGGAAAGGTCCTCAACGCACACACGAATAATATGGAGAAAAATGTTGTTCTCGCGGCGCCGCTAATTACCGAACTGATCTAGAGGTCGTGCGTGTCATTGCACACACGTTTATATTCGCTTCCGGCAGGTGGCGCTGTTAGCGCGCTGGTGTTCCCATCCCGGAGGGATGACGGCTTCAAGACAAGAAGCAGCAAATCGCTAGAAGCTCGTAGGGATACCATACATAGTAAGAAAACAAAATAAATTGACCTTTGAGATTGTGTCTTCGGTCATAGAAAGTATCGATATAAAAAACTATACTAAAAATAGTGTTCCTGTACGGAACAAAAAATAATAGCTGATTTCACTCAAACATAACATTGCCGATTTTTAAAACCAATTTTAATATGTTTAGCTGTTGTGTATAATTTGTTACGATTTTCTTAAGTGTATTTTAGACCTATGTTCGTGATTTTTTTCTATCGAGTGAAAGTTAAAAACTCAGGATTCGAATAGCTGATTGCCCTCGAGAAAGGCCTGAAGATTGCTAATAAAATTTAAGGCAGCCGTATTATAATCCAAACAAGAGCTACGATTTTTTTTAAATCCGTTTTTGGAGCTCACGTCGTCTTAAATAAATGGTTGCAGCAGCAACACAGCACATCCAATTCCATGTCCATCTTGTTCGCTTGCCGTTCGACAACTACTACAGACGATTGTGTGGGCGCTTGCACGATGCTTGCACGATGATCGTGCCGATTAAAGACGATCACACGATCAACGATCATCGCCGATAGTGTAGAACGGCCATTACACAAATCTAGTCCCAAACTAAGCAAAGCTTGTACTTTGGATACTAGACGACGATAAACATACTTATATAAATAAATAAATACTATTTATTAAGCATTGCCTTCCAACGTGGCAATGCTGCCAGCCTTCTGGGCACGTTGCCCAGCGACGGCGCAAATATTTTATTTGTAAGTTATTTTATTTTATAAGAAGTTTAGTTTTAGATATAAGTTATTTTATTTCATAAGTAGTTTAGTTTTAGATAGGTATAATTTTACAAATATTCAATTGTTATTAAATTAACTTTTTTAATATTTTATATTATTTTCATAATATACTTACGATCATTTTTTTTTCCACATTTTCAGACTTTAATCTTCGTCGCCTGGGCGACAATATCATTAAGCCAACTAAATATGTACCTTAATATATAAAATGTAATTGTAAATTAATCTGTAATTGAATGTATGTAATTTGTTTATAAATACATACTTTATTAAAGAATAATATCACAATAACAGATAATAAAAACTTAAAACTAAATAAAAATAATGAAAATAACTATTAAGTATAAATATGATCAAAGACTAAATTTCCCCACCCCGCATCGCACCCGGCTCAAAGGTCCCCATGATGCCCGCAGCATTACCCCGCTGAACGGCGATGGAGACCTGCTGAATCAAGTACGACCCGGAGCGGGGGTCACAGCCCCTCTCGTGTAAGCGCCGGCCTAACTCTTTAAAAAGTCGGCGGGCCTCCGAGCCCCATGGTCCCGCGGTTTCTATGGCTACCGGTACAAAGTCGTACGCCGGCTCCAAGGCGGAGTATTTAGTGTGCTTCAACTTAGCAGCAGCCTCTGCTGCCAAGCCGGCACAACGTGAGGTCTGCCTTAAATGCGATGCCGCAAAAGTGCTTACGCAAGTAGCATCCCATAAAAGGCAGCGCCCCCTCCGCCATGGAACCAGCGTAAGGCCGTCCGGTCTTTTGCCGTCCGTACGGCTGAGGCCCGGTGGCTCCAACAGGCACGGTATATTGGCCGAAATTATTAAATTCTTATTATTTTTTTGATTAAATGTAGTAAATAAATACTTAAATACATAGAAAACATCCATGACTCAGGAACAAAATTAAATATTCGTGCTCATCACACAAATAAATGCCTTTACCGGGATTCGAACCCAGGACCTCTTGCTTCGTAGGCAGGGTCACTACCAACTAGGCTAAAGCGGTCGTCAATGATGATGCGGTGGTCGCGAGTGTATGAAGTTCTGCGAGGCGATGGATAACGGCAGTCATCTGTTGCTAGTTAAGTCTTTTTCTGTTTTTCTGTTCGTCTATTATTATTTATTTATTTATTAACCAAAGATATATAAACTTATTCTAAAACATGTCCCTGCAAAACTGTTTAAACAGTGTGCCTGCAGGTAAGTCTCTTTTATGCTTAATATACATAACATAATAATAACATCGTTTTTAATCCTATTTTATACTTAAATGCTTACTTATTAGGTAATCTTATTATATATTTTTGTACTCGACGATTAAAATATGTGTATTAAGATTTCATAGAGAATACTGCATCGTTGTAGTCCATGTTACTGTCGAAACAATCGAAATAACTACTTTTCGATACGCTCCAGACAACTAAAATAAATTCGACCAATCACGTGGCTGCTTTACTGAACTGTAATGAATTGGACCAATAGAATCGCTTTGATGTCGTACGCTCGTTGATGTCTTTTAAGATATCAACAAGCGTACGAGCGATGAGCTGCATGATGATGAATTTTAATGAACTCGTACAAAAAGTATTGTTCACAATAGTGTTATAATCAAGCTTTTTAATCTCGTACCTTACTTAGGCCACTCAGCAAGCTTCGTGGCCTAAACACGGTACTCGACTAAAAAGCTCTCTATTATAACTTATAACACGATTGTGAAAAATACTAATATATGAGTGTGATAACGCTTGCTTGCAAAATAAGCAAACGTTACTTAATTGTTTTACACTTTAGTTCTGATGTTGTTTGCTTTTCGTACTTATTGTTAATAATTGTAATATTTATAAATTCCGCAGTTCTTTAGACTATTTTACTACCTCATACCGTGCACCTCGCCGCTATTGTTTACACAATGCAGCCATAACTTTCACTATACAATTTGTTCACAAGTGCCAGTTCTAAGTGAGAACAAGATTCTAGCCGTCGCCACATTTCACTGCAACGGCTCCCGCGAGATTGTCAACGTGACATGAACGCTACTTGCTTTGTTGAAGTAATTTAGAACCTTATTTCTTTAGCTTTATGTGCCTTGTTGTATTAATGTATAAGACTTGCATCGCGTCAAGGTAAGACTGGCGTTTCCCGCTTGAAGCCTTATTCGCAATCTTAACGCAAGCAACAATAAATTAGAATAAGTAGCGTAACAGTTGCATACTTTATAAATCTTAGAACATTAGGAATAAAGGTGAATATTGTATAAATTGACGACATGGGGAACAGTGCATAATCGATAAAGCTATGTGCCTGTGTGTGATAGCACTGATAGCTTTAGATGCGCTCACTGACGTTGATAGTTGTCTAATTTAGTGGGAAGATTCTGGAGCAGACAGGTTAATATTATATACTGTAGCATCTACTTGGAACACAACGTGGTGTAAGGGAGACAACGGATCGCTCTTGCAGTGCAAAGAGGAAATACCGCCAACGTCATGGACAACGGATCGCTCTTGCAGTGCAAAGAGGAAATACCGCCAACGTCATGGACAACGGATCGCTCTTGCAGTGCAAAGAGGAAATACCGCCAACGTCATGGGGTCCATGCCGCGTACTGTATTCATATAATAATTGTAATTTAAAATAGGATTTGTACCGATGTTAATAAACATGAAATCTGTTTTGCGTTCATTCATTGAATTCTACGAGTAAAGACCTCCACTCACCGCGCCCGACCCGCGCCCGCGACCTGTGTGTGGAGACCTTAAATGGTTTTTTTTGCGTTATTATCACGACGATGGCAAACAAGCATAACTATGACCCGCCTGATAGCAAACATAAACCGTAGTCTATACTCACTCCAGAGGAGTCCCAAATGCATTGCCGACCCTTTATTGATTTGAGGATTCAGTTGGAGGACTCATTTTCATTGGTCATCTCATTATAGATCCCAACCCGCATTTGTTTTCATTGGTCATCTCATTATAGGCCCCAACCCGAATTTGTTTTCATTGGTCATCTCATTATTATAGACCCCAACCCGCATTTGTTTTCATTGGTCATCTCATTATAGACCTCAACCCGCATTTGAATAAGAATAAGTTTATTTTGGAACAACAACATGCATATACATCATATAAGGCTTAGATCTAAAGAAAGAATCCAGTGTTGCTTCAAAAAAGGAGTCCACTCAGCATGAGTCGAGACACACAGTGCAACGACGCTGATTTTCAGTGGATCCGTTAAACTAAAACTAACTCATCATTTGTTTTCATTAGTCATCTCATTATAAACCCCAACCTGCATTTGTTTTCATTGGTCATCTCATTATATACCCCTCCCCGCATTTGTTTTCCTCTTCAACAAAAACAAGGATAGCACGAGCTCCCAGTAAAAATGGCCAAATAGGTACAGTCGCCATCACATACATAGGTACACTATAGGTGTTCAAAAATATCGGCACATGCACCCTAACGCCTTGAAAATAAAGGTGTGTTCCGATCTTTGTAACGTGCTTGTTTGCTCCGAAGTATGTGACGACCTCGGGACCTTTTTCGCACTGTAACATAATTTATTTTATTCTGTATTGTATAATTGATAATTAACATCGCATCACTATAATTTAATTTTAATAATTTATTGAAAAAAAAAACCTTATTGCTAAATGTTACATTGTGCTTAAAACTGTTACATGTTAGGGAAATTTATTAAATGCGCCTGAACTAGGATTATCCTGTATCTCAGGCAAAGAGATAAATACTAATTGAAAAGCAATTATACAAATTAAAATCATACACATCAAAGACATAAATAACTAATTATCGTTAATATATTATTTAATTTACGTTGCGTATTGCAGTGTCAGCGTCGACTATAACTGCAAACTAGGTCATCGAGTTTATTGAATTACTAAGTGGACTTTTACTTTAGCGCATAATATAAAATAATAAAATAGCATAGCATACATTGCAGTTTGATAAATTTAAGGTTAATAGGACAAAATTAAAAATGAAGATTTAGGAATAAAAGTATTGGTGACAGATCTATATTAGAAATGAACATTTTATCGGCTTATTTAGGTAGGTAACATACAATAATAACTAAAACATCGTAATTAAAAATCTAATAGAAAATGAATTGTCTGATACTTAGGGCCCTTCATAATCAATATAATTTATATATTGTCGTTCGGCTATTTTCCTGGTGGGATATTCAGTATCTCCTGTTTTATGGTTGTTGGGCTTATTAAACAGTTTGCATGTTGCGCATTTGGGAGTATCTGCCTTGTTAGGGCACTCCTTGTCCGAGTGCCCTATCTTGCAACAATGCCCGCATGTGTGATCTGGTTGCTTACATGTCTTGGCGGCATGGCCAAACTGCTGGCATTTGAAACATCTAGTGACAATCGTGAAGTCTCTCACAGGACACGATGACCAATTGATGAAAACGCGGTTCTGAGATATGAGCGCTTTGCGCACAAGGGCTGGAATTTCTATGACGTAGTTACACGTCTCGGCATCTTTTCTTCCCGACTTATGGCTTAATTTACTACTGGCTAAGATTTTGTCCCGAGTTAAGTCTGGAAGCTTGTCAGCAAGGTTTTGTTCGTATAAACAACTATAAACGTCTTGTTCTCGCAGAGCTGACGGCACGCCGACTATTACAATCCTGGGCCTGCGCTTGTAGTGCTCATCGACGGTGATGAGCCTTTCGGCCACTTTCGAAACCAAATTCTCGAAACCAGTAGAGAAAACGGAATTATTTTTCTTTTTTGGAAACCGGGTTTCCTACATAGATAGTGAAGTCGGCTTTAGAAACCCCATTCGAATACGGAATACTAAATCTTCTTTCGAAACCTCACGATACACCGCGATGAGTGTAGGTAAATGCGATAAGGTCTAGCACAGTCGTAGTATTTTGCAATGTTAAGTAAACTGAATACATTTTGTTTGAAAAACGTACTTTATTTGTAACTGTATTTATTTTATAACAGCGAAAACGGTAAAACTAATGAGGTCCAAGATATGTTTAAAGATATTGATTATATCACGCGTATAGTACCTACGCGTAAAAATCTACAAAATTGTCTTCAGCGTTTGCTATTTCTTCCCAATCTTCCGTAGTTTTCCCCAAATGAAATACATACACTTGTGTCATAGGTGAAATGTACAAATTGTATTTCACCGAGAGCCTTGCCTAGATCGGTGTACGTGCAGCCGCCGAATATACCTACATGTATTCCACTCCGGCGTTACCCGAAGTGGCACTGCATTTTCGTTTTCTAGGGGTGCTGGAATTTCACCACTCATCATGATCCGATATGATAATTCCGTTTTCTCTACTGGTTTCGAAAGTGGCCGAAAGGCGACGGTGAGGTCCGGGGAAGTATTTTTAAAAGTCTGTTTAAATTTTTCAATGTCGTCCTTAGAATCAGTGCTAATGTTGACACCGCCATTTTTAACTTTACGTAGCGCTCTCACGTGCAATTTCATTTGCTCAGGATTAATCATTTTTTGTACCAAGTTTTTCGTGTCCTCACTTGATTTCGATTGATCTTTAGGGTAAATTGCCACTGAGCTCAAGTTGCTAGGGCGGATTTGAGTTTTATTGTTGGTTTTCACCATATCGGCGAAGGAAAGTGCATCTGTCATAGGCCTGTTAGAGTTATCGATACTATTCTTTAGGGCTCGGAGACGGTGTGATAGGTCTTGTTTTCTTCAAGGTCTAGGAGAGTGCATTGGTTGATAATTGCTTTCTGTTTGAGCGATTGGTATTGAACTGCCAAGTTTGCGGTGCCGTGAGTTACCTTACGGCAAAGGTTGTGGACCCTTAGTTTTTGTCTCGGAGTTCAATTTACCTTCCGTCGAGATGCTGCAAATTTCATTAAGGCACTGCTCTATGGTGCTCATCCAGTTCTGAATCTCTGGCGTTGATACCGCTTCAAGGTTTGTCTGGTCTCTCGCGCTCGGTGGCGGTTGGGCGTTTTCATTCTCGTTGTTCGAAGGCGCAGGTGTTAATGGAGGGCTACGTTGCATTTTAACACTTTTGGTAAATGGGCTATTATCACCCATTATCATTCACTTGATATAACACTATAAAGTCATTGTGACTCACACTGCAATCGTCAATATCGAGGTCAATACTTTTTTGCACACGATTTTAATTTGCAAAAATAATTAAAACACGTTTATTCTCATCGAAAGTCCGACACATCCTAAATATAAATACTATATAAATTTGTGGCATGACATTTTTATTAATCTTTTTTTTGTTTTATTTTTATTTTTGACATACCTTTATTAAAATTACATTAATTCAATGACATGCAATGAATAAATTCAATAAATATTGTGTACCAAACTCTGGCTGATGGTGATTACTGATTACGAACAATGACTGCTGTGCATTATCCTGTTAATACGGGTTTCCATTAAGACCTTGAAAGCCATAATTAAATTAGGCACGCTAAACTTAAATTGACTGCATAATAATGAAGACCATAATTCGAATAATTGTCATCCTGCTTGTAATTTTTATTGCTTTGAATTATGATTACATGTGCCAAATATTGGGAAAGTGTCGAATACAATACAAATACTCTTTATTTGCACACCTCACACAAACAAAGAGAAACAATATAAAAACTTGTAGTTAGGTAGAGGCAGACAACAGGCGGTCTTGTGGCTTATTTACATTCAAAGAATTGTTTTTTTTGCATAAACCAGGAACCATTAGGGACGCACTTCATCTCAGAAGAAAGAGCTCCCTCGAGGAGACCGGGGTGAAAGATCGGGCTCATAATTATAACAAGACAGTAATCTCGCGAAGGCTACCGCGTTACCTACGTCTCCCCGGGCCACTCAGCGCTGTCCCTTATACAGTGTTTATTTGCCAAGGTTAAACTTTTGCTATTTTATTTACATATTTTAATACTGCTCGGTCAAATTGGTCCCTTGACCCTTGTGCGCTTTTGGGATCACTTTAACTTGAGACTAGGTATGCGCTTAGAGATATATTACACAAACATATATTATTTACTAAATGACCTGGTAACGTGGACTAAAACCGCTACCAAAGAACTTAGTATATATTTTATATATAAATAGGGATAATTTCACTGGTCAAATAGCCAGTTGTTATTACTTATTGGTCGAGTGCCTTGTCGGTTTTGGACTTGTAAATTTGTAACTTTCAGCTTTATAAAATGAGCTCCAAATAGTTATATCAAAAAAAACCGGACAAGTGCGAGTTGGATTTGCCCACCGAGGGTTCCCTACAAAATAACAAATGTATAGTTTTCAGATTTCTCCCTGTAGGTACAAGACGATTGTGCACGACGCGTCGTACGGAGTCTGTCTGCGAGAGGTCCAGAGCTCGGCCCTCGCGACTATGGGACCACCTAACAATGGGTATCAAGGAAATACACTACAGCGGATGAACCACCCGAACGTGACCCCTGGATAGCCGGACTACGCTTCCATATCGTAAACGACACTTTTTAGGGAGTGTTAATCCCACTGCTTCGCTGTACTTGTGGTGGATGGGGTTAAGATTTAATGAAATACTAGAAACTGAATAAATTAATATATTGAAATAAAGAAACAAACTGCTATTCCTATCAGTGTCCTATCACTTTTTCCTACTGATTTACTAATACTTAGGAGCTTCCAACCACTGGAGCCAGCGAACACAATTTGACTGAGGAAATTTGCCCAATATATACCCATTTTGGCGGTGGAACTTGTGGAGTCCTAGTCCAGCATATTTATTCATGATTTGACCAATAGGAGAGTTTCCAGTATTTTACTTTTTAATGCCTATTTTATCTATGACAATCTTACTTTTTACACTTTCTCTCCTATAAAATGTACCTTGAAACTCACAATTTTTCTTAAAAAAAAACTAGTTCTAGGCTATTCCATACAATAATTTCCCATTCTCTCCCTTTTTACATTAACATTGGGAAAGTGGATAATTACGTAAATTTTAACAAACTTAAGGAATTTAGAGTTTCTCCGGGCAATAATGACTCTGATTTAACAGTTATTAACAAACTACTTATTTGTACGTATAGGTGTTTATCTCACCTTTACAATGATATCTCAGTCATATTTGTACCTCATTCGTTCACAAGCATTCGTCGGCAGAGATAAAAAAAGGGTTCCGTACCATTATCTATAAAAACGGCAAAAAAATCACGTTTGTTGTATGGGAGCCCCCCTTAAAAAAATTTTATAGGAGAGAAAGTGTAAAAAGTAAGATTGTCATAGATAAAATAGGCATTAAAAAGTAAAATACTGGAAACTCTCCTATTGGTCAAATCATGAATAAATATGCTGGACTAGGACTCCACAAGTTCCACCGCCAAAATGGGTATATATTGGGCAAATTTCCTCAGTCAAATTGTGTTCGCTGGCTCCAGTGGTTGGAAGCTCCTAAGTATTAGTAAATCAGTAGGAAAAAGTGATAGGACACTGATAGGAATAGCAGTTTGTTTCTTTATTTCAATATATTAATTTATTTTGTTTTTAGTATTTGTTGTTATAGCGGCAACATAAATACATAATCTGCGAAAATTTCAACTCTCTAGCTATCACGGTTCTTGAGATACAGCCTGGTGACAGACAGACGGACGGACGGACGGACAGCGAAGTCTTAGAAATAGGGTCCCGTTTTACTCTTTGAGTACGGAACCCTAAAAATGGCTTATTTCTTAACTTGGTTATTCAACTCTGAGATTTTGTACTAAAAGTACCAATTGACCAATCACAAGAATCGACTCGCACTTGACCGAATCTGCCCTGCGCACCTGCGGTCTACGTTATGGTAAGGGGCCTTGGTACGAGTATATCTGTTTTCGAAAGTCAAGTTCTACTTTTGCTCCGACAGGGCGTCCCACGGCGATGCCACATGGAGGGAAAGTACCTTGAATATTGTAGATGGAACATTTTACTGAAAGAAGACATTATTTTAATTTTAAAAACAATTTAAACTGCATTCATAGATTTTAAAATAATTACATGGTTGAACCGGGAATCGAACCCGCTACACGAGAAAAATAATCAACCTGTAGCTTTATCATACCGATCGAAAGGCTTTATCATAAGGATTATTTTTTGCTAAATAACATAGTGTCAGAAATAAAGGGAAGACCATGAATTTTAACATTTTAATTCAAAATTAATCAATTTAATCTATCAAATGCTCAAAAAGAGTCCCATTGAAAAAAAACATTTACGCACCTTTCGGCAGATTCAGGATACGGCAGAAACTTGATTACCAGGTAGGTACCTACTAATTACGCATCTCTTTATCATTTTATCATGCACTTAGATTTGAATAGGGAAATGATGCGTATTTCTCAAGTGGGTACTGATTTATTAGTAATAGGTACTTATGATAATGTCAGTTGTATGTCCTAACGGCAATGTCAGCTTTTCATTTTTCTGAACAAAATTTCACATACAATGTTAAAATTCATGGTCTTCCTTTTATTTCTGACACTATGTTATTTAGCAAAAAATAATCCTTACGATGAAGCCTTTCGATCGGTATGATAAAGCTACAGGGAAATTATTTTTCTCGTGTAGCTAACTCGATTCCCGGTTTAACCATGCAATTATTTTAAAATCAATGAATGCAATTTAAATTGTTTTTAAAATTAAAATAATGTCTTCTTTCAGTAAAATGTTCTATGTACAATATTCAAGGTACTTTCCCTCCATGTGGCATCGCCGTGGGGCGCCCTGTATATTGGAACTTTAAATACCCAGGCATGTTCTGGGATGCTATTGGCAACGATAATACATAGGTAATCCTTCTATATAAGGTGTAATTCGCGTTACACTATGATACAATTTATCGCGTTACACTATGATACAATTTATCGCGTTACACTATGATACAATAGATCTGACCTGAACTAATTATACACTTTACCTTCCAATATGTAGCGAGTAATATTCACTTATTTGCGCCATTTTTAAGAAAAAACTGTTATTAAGTAGTTATTTTTTCTTTCATGCACATATACTTACTCAGTCTCCTATTGCAAGCATTTTAGAATAATTAATTAATGGATAGTTTTTAATTATCTTTGCTATGTCTTGTTTTCATTCTAAGCCACATGGACTGTTACTGTGTATTTGTCTTGGTTTCCATGGGATAGGCCTAGCCTACTGTGGGACCATAGCTATGTTTCTGTCTGGATTATGTTAATAGATATTTTATTTCTTCGGAATACTTAGTAATATCTCTTACCTTTTAAAACGGCTGTTAAAATAAAAACTAATTTTTCAAGTTTTTTTTATTTTAAATATATTTTACATGATAGTTAGTGTTCCGTATCCACAGGGTGAAACGGGACCCTATTATTAAGACTCCGCTGTCCGTCTGTCTGTCTGTCTGTCTGTCTGTCCGTCTGTCACCAGACTGTATCTCATGAACCGTGATAGTTAGACAGTTAAAATTTTCACAGATGATGTATTTCTGTTGCCACTATAACAACAAATACTAAAAAACGATATCAATATTTAAGGGGGCTCCCATACAACAAACGTGATTTTTTGCAGTTATTTATAGATAATACTACGGAACCCTTCGTGCGCGATTCTGACTCGCACTTGGCCGTTTTTTTTTTAAATACACGTAGAAGTGTACATTTATAATAATATACAATATCTATAGTTTTCTTTTTGGAGTTTACCTGTGAGTTACCTAATTAAAAGGGTACGGTTTTACTGGTACCATAAAACTGGACCTTAAAATTTCATCAAGCGTGCAGGCTATGAGATAACTTGTTGACTAATAACTAGTTTTGAGTATATTACGCACAAAGTTACCGTCGATAACCTCTCAATTACCGTCACGATACGATTCCGTTAAGACTTCGTTAGACTTTCCGTGTGAAGTATTGAGGAGATTCAACTCAAAAACTCTGCCCTTAAGAAATTATTTATATGTGCCTACGTTAGATGTGTTTAATACACATACATAATATATACATACAAGTACACATTGCACGTAGAACCAATGGCCGTTGGGGCGGAAAGGTTCTCGGGTGGCGGCTACGTGCCGGAAAACGCAACGTTAGACCCACAAGGTAAACTGATGACCTTGGTAATGCTTGCGGCCTGCTGGATGCGGGTGGCGCAGGACCAACTTTGACACATTTTGGGGGAGGCCTATGCCCAGCAGTGGAGGTCTTTCAGCTGATATGATGATCATATACGTGATGAAATACTTTTAATATTTTTTCCATTATGATGCACGAGTTATGTTTGAATAAACATTAAAAAAAATTCCACACCCGTCACACATTCGGAACAATTCTAGTTCAATATAGCGGAAGCGAAATAGAGTTCTTGTTATGTTAGGTACTATTCGCATTATAGGTTGACGTCAATGTGTTTAGATGAAATTATTGATATACAAATAATACAAAACGATTTAAATGTACTGTTTTCGTGGCGTTAAAAAACATGAACACCAGAGTCGTAGAATATGAAGGGATAAGGGATCACAGATGAAATCTCTGTTTAGGTACATTTTGTTTCGTTTTATTAGGGTACGGATTCAGGGATGTTATTCGCTACGCGTTAATGCGGCTCACCCCGCCGGTCACCCGTTACGAAACATAGACCTCTACCTACGCTTAATTACTACGCATCGCGGTGTCAAGGTATAATTGTGGGTGAGCGTTGAGGTGAGCTTAAAACAAGTTACAGAATAGGGGGGCTGGGCAGTAATGCGGCCACGGCACCTATAGAAATGGTGAAATACGAGTCTGGGAATTCTGCCGATCAGGAAGCCAATCTGACTTAATATGATGCATACCAATATGATCTCATTGTTTTACACTCGCACACTTTCACGCGCAGTGAATGTGCGAAATCCGTTGCCATATTGGTATACGATGTGACGATTAAAATTGCCTTCCAGGTTTATTGAGTTTGGTGACAGTGATTACAAAGAGAAAAAAAAACATGGGTCGGATTTGGGGGCAGTAGTTTTACGAGTGCCTTTGAGATAAACACTGATAGGCTTTTTATAGGTTTATTGGTTCGGTAGTAGGTAAGATTTGTTTCTTAACTATTAGACTCAATCAACTTTTTGTAGTTGTTATTATGTCTTGTTCATGTTAGCTAGAGACATGAGGACAGAGTTTCTTCGAAAAAAAATTACAACATAGACTTCTAACAAGATTTGATGATGACACATGAAATAGTAAGAACCTTTTTCTGACTTAGATCAATAAAATGTCAGTTTTAAAATGTGACCCAGGAGACGTAACTGATAAAAGACACATACAAGTTGTATACACGCCTGTCTTCAAATAAGTAATAGAATTGGCAAAATTGAGCCGACTCAGTTGGCCAGAACGCCAAACATAAAGAGAAGAAGTAATAGAATAACATTATAACAGACCATGCGCTGTTCATAATATTTACTCGCTGTCTCTGTTTGACAACAAAAAAATACCAAAAGGTGGGCACGAATTATTAATGTTGTTTTTGAAATTGAAGTTGCGTAGAATACCGAACTACGCGTCGCAATTCCAACGTAAAGATCAAGAGTAAAATAAGTACATATTTACATGGCTTAGGCGAGTCCCAGAGTTACAGCACTAAAAACGGATTTGATTTTATAATCCATCATCTCAAGCAAGAAGTATTTAGGTACTTAGATATAAAGTAAAGAATTATATATTCTACAAACTTCAATGATTATTTTCTAAACTACCATTCACGACCCAACCAGCTATGACGAAAATGGAAATTATTTAAAAGTAAAAACTTGAACGTCAATTTCACCTTGCGACAGGAGATTTTAAGAAGCGAGAGGTGAACGTCAGTTGCTCTGCCGCCGTGTTCCACGCACGTCGCGGCGTTAATAATATCTGCGCCTGAGCATTCTAAAACCTTCGCGTAGAAAATTCCGATTTCACCTCCGTCTAATTGGTTGCGTGCCAGCGAACGGCCTAAATATCGCATCAATCCATCAAAAGTGAACGATCAGTGCTACGTAGTGAATTTTTAATTATTGGAGCGTGTTTAAAACAACACATCTGTGTAGAAACTTTGACATGGCAGCAACAACAGCGTCGAAACATAGAGAAAGTTTTAAACTTGACAAAGCATACCTTGTCGCCTACAATGGGGCACAGATTATTGGCTGGACCTATCTGCTTCTGCATACGTTGGGCTACTTTCTGAATCGTGGGACTCTTGATAACTTCTGGAAGGAGATTAGTTGGAATCTGGTGATTTTCCAAAACGCTGCAATCTTAGAAGTGCTACATGCAATACTTGGGATAGTGCCTACTGGTATATTCCTAACTCTAGCACAGGTATCGTCAAGAGTGGTTCTTGTATGTGGTGTGTTACTTGTATCGGATTCAGCGACAGTAAATCCTGGCATAGTGCTATGTGTGTTAGCTTGGTCAGTTACAGAAATAATCCGATACAGCTACTACCTCATCAACTCAGTCAGTCAGCCGCCTCCGATGTTGATGTTAATGCGGTACTCAACATTCTTCCTGTTGTATCCACTTGGTGTTACTGGGGAGCTGCTCTGCATATATGACTCCCTGAAAGATGTTGCTGCGCGCCAGTTCTGGGCCATTCCTGTCCTAACAGACTACATCACCATAGCAGGCCAATACCACATAATCTTTAGCATGCTGTACCATTACTTCCTCATTATTTGGATGCTGCTTTACATACCGATGTTCCCGATTCTATTTGGACACATGATGAAGCAAAGGAAGAAGATATTATCCAAATTTATGAAATCTCATTAACTAAAAAATATAAAGGTATTAATGTGCTTAGTAATTTAGTAAATATATAATCATATTTTAAATTAAGGATGTACATAATTTATTTAAGTTAATTTTACATTTTAAGTAGGAGCATAAGACTTGTTATTTATTTATCGTATGGCAAATCATTGTATTAGAACCGTGAGATCTTCGAAATTTCGGTACGGTTGCCAGGTTGTTGCACTTATAGCACCGCCCAGGGGTCACGTGTAGGGTAGCGATGGGTAATTCCTACGGACGTGGTGCAACTTCAACCCTCTAAGACTTGTGTAGACTAAGAACACAATGATTACAAATAATACTTATCAAGCCTACCTGTCAAGGTTTTTCATAATAATTTGATTAGTTATTTCATTACAATTTGGTTACTGATTAGAAAAACAAAAACTCAAATAGAGATAAAAATGACTATATACCAACCGCCGTGCATCTTTGACATTCATTCTGCAATGAAAAAATACCAGTTTTTTACGTGTTTAAGTTATATAAACCAAATAAGAAATATGCTATATTTATAAAACGTGTAGATATTCCAAAGTTACCTATGTATTATGTATAAACATATATGTAATAGATACTCATAATAATGATTATAAAATTATAATAGCAATATTGATCATTTGTTTAATTCCTTGTTCCTTGGGCTAAACTTGCATTTCATAAATTTCATAATGTACGGTCAATCAATTTAATTCCTAAGGCCATTGTAAATGTCATACGGGTTACTAGGATTATTACTTCGCTATGTAGCAGTTAAAATGACAGGGTTCTACGGTGGCCTAGGAATCAAATTGGTTGACTATACATTCAATGACGAACAATAAAAGTAATACGAACAAAAAAACCGGCAAAAAACATTTGGATACAAGTGTTTATTGCTAACAATACGTTTTTTGCAGTCATGAATTACTTAGTTAAGAGGGTTCCAATGAACCCAACCACGACGACGACGATGTCTTGTATAGTTTAGGAATTCTTATGGCCACCTTTCGACTCCATCACAGATTTTTGACTTTCGAGCGCTCAACTCTTTCACTCGAAAACTGTCAAAATGATAAAATGCTATTTTGAAATAGCGATAGAAAATATAAAAAAAACGAGTACCTATTCAATTATATCGGTACATCGGTAGAAAGTAAGTGTCTGCAATTGTAACACTACAATCGTATTTACTTATTTATATTTAATTTTCGAGCGCTCGAAAGTCAAGTGTGGGCCCGCAGCTCTACGGTAGGTGTACCATATTATTGGTTTGTTATTGTTTGGCATACTTAATTACAGAGTCGCTTGACTTAATTATAAAAAAAAAAAAAAAAAAAAAAGCATTTATTCAGTATGTTTAAGTATTTACATACTCGTAGTCTGGAGTTGGTGCCTCTTTTTAAGCATTGAAATATGCTTGTGTTAAGAGACCCCGCTCTTCCACATGTTTATCTAAGTAATTTAATGTTAGGTGTACACATATTATAGAAACTTACTTAACTTAACCTAAAATGTAGAATGTAGTATGTGTGTGTGTGTGTGCGCACGCGTGCGTGCGTGCGTGCGTGCGTGCGTGCGGGCGTGCGTGCGTGCGTGCCTGCGTGTGTGTGTGTGTGTGTGTGTGCGTGTGTGTGTGTGTGTTATCTATGACTGAGCAGGAACAGGTGGTTTGTGTGACGTTGTCGCAAGTGTGGATTCTGATTACAAAATTTGGATCAGGTTGAGTACGCTTATTGTTGGTAAAACTGGCCCCGTAGCATGGATGGCGTTATCACGCGATAAGTGATAGGATAAGCGCGTCGCCTCGTTCTATCGAACGGTGTCAGCCAGGGACGGATGCTCTATCCTGTCACTTGTCGTGTGATAAGGCCATCCATGTTACGGGGCCTGATGAAATTGGTTTTATCAGTGTTTAACGTAAGTAAGTTTTCATGTAGCCATCTAGCAACTTTAGAGAGTCCACGTTCGGCGACTGAGGTGTCCTCCGAGAAAACAATAGCAGTGTCATCGGCGTATATAAAGATTGGCCTGACTCTATTTGCATATTACATAGCTGATTTATATAAACTAGGAACAGCGTAGGTCCCAGGACACTTCCCCGTGGTACCCCGTAAGATATATTGCGCTGGTCACTGATTTTATATCTAAATTATTCATCCATTGGGTAGCGTTTGCGTCAGGTGAGTGCAGGTCTAGGATAATCCTAGAGAATTTCCGGTTCGGACAGTCGTCGATTATGTGGTGAATAGACTGCACAGTCGCTCCGCAGTCGCACGCTGGTGATGCGTGCCAACCACATCTATGCAGGTACTCCGCACAGCGTCCGTTCACAAATATGATCTCAACACATGTCATTAAAACAAGCTGATTTTTAGCCCTGAACAAGTCATGGTAAAGGGTGTTAAGGTGGTTCGATTGCCATACAAAGCGTTATTTGACATTCGCAGGCTAACAGCGTGATATTTTAAGAAACTTATGTAACAAACTTTCATCAATTGGCTTCCCATTTGCGCCAAATATCCCCTTTCCTAGAATAAACTTGTATAAACTAGATTAATTTGAGAAAAATAGTTTTCCCAAAATATCACGTCCCAAACCAATTTCTCAAATTAATCTAGTTTATACAAGTTTATTCTAGGAAAGGGGGAATTTGGCGCAAATGGGAAGCCAATTTATGAAAGTTTCTTAAAATATCACGCCGTTGGCCTGCGAATGTCAAATTACGTTTTGTATGGCAATCGAACATGCGATTGAGTACGACGAATTGATAAACAGTTGGATGGAATGCAATGATTTTTTTTAATAAATAAATGTATATTATTGGAAATTAACGCATGATTAAAACTGTTGGTAATACAATAGGGTTCCGTAGCCAAAATGCCCAGAAAGAATGTAAACAGAACCCTAATAGTTAGGGGAAATATGTTACGTCACCTGATACGACATGACAATTACATAAAAACTATAATTGAAGGAAATATATAAGGAAGGAGAGGCAGGGGAAGACCAAGACGTGCGTTTATGGACCAAGCTAAAGAGAAAGTGAATGCAAGGTCGTATCAAAAGCTCAAAACAGTTGCAGAGAAAAGAACAGAATGGCGATATTACTCCACCGACCAGAGCCCGGCTCTTAAGCTTATGATGTGATGATAGTTTCGCCATGTCCGTCTGTCCGTCTGTTCGTTTCACGTGCATTTTACTCAATAAATACAAAGAGTACCTAATTACTTAAACGAAATTTGAAAAATAGGTGTATTTTGTTAGCCGCTACAGCGTTGTGTAACCAATTAATTAAAATCATTTTTTTACCGATATAAAAAAAGGAGTAGGTTGTCAATTCGACTGTATTTTTTTTTTGTTTCTGTTTGTTACGCGATAACTCCGTAATTAATGAACCGATTTGAAAAAATATTTCTTTGTTTGAAAGCACGTACTTCCAGATTGGTCCCATTGTCCAGTTCTGACGATGGGATCATGGAGAAATCGAGGAAACTCTTCAAATTTTATAGGCAAACTTGAAGCAATTTGGATACTCATTTGAAGTCGGTTAAAACTTTGTTTTTAAAGTAAATTATTTTTAACTTAATATATTCGGCGAAAGTCACTCTGAAAGTTCCTAAAGTTATATCCCCCCCCCCCCCCCCCCCCCCTCCGTACTTTAAAATCGTGGAATTGATAAATATCAAAAAAGCGTGGACATAGTGCTTAATAGATAATTTCAAGGAAAAATAGTTTGAACAAGATTAGCTTTTCGAGTTATTGCTGAAAAACTGCCTTCCTTAACGGAAAGGACGCAAGTGCCTTAAGTTTCCTATGAACATAAGACCTTTTTAAACGTACTGTGTAGGAAAGTGATTTATATTGTGAGCTACTTTACTATTAGAAGGACCGGCACCCTTCGCTTCATCATGCTTGGTCGGACACACGCTTGGCCAGTTTTTTTGTAATGTATAGCGCAATCCTATGAAATTCTTCAATATCAAGTAAGTATAAGTCTTACATTACAGAGCCTAGGTAATTAAAAATAGTACCGTAAAATGGGGTGAGTAGGGTTCGCGGGGAGGGTTGGGTTATGAATGGGGAGAGAAGGTTCGAAAGGGGGGTGAGATGGGATTTTAAGGCTACTGCTACAAAAATAATGTATTCCAATTTAAAATGTAGCTATAGTAATACTCATAATAAAAAAGAAACGATCCAACAACCTTCCAAAATCAACTTTGTATGAAAACCCATCTCACAACAATTACTAGGGACTACGGGGTGAGGTGGGTTTTCCTGTTTTTCGTCAAAGTTATGAAATGGAACTACCCAAAATAAAATAAATACTAAAATACAAACATCTGGAACAAATATTATATACACCGTCGAGGTTATCGAGGTTTGAATGTCAGTTTTGACCCTACTCACCCCATTTTACGGTACCTAATATACCTAGTTAATCTAAAATAAGGAACTAAAACAAAGCGGTGTCGCTAATTATTTTTCGCTGAACGCAATCCCTGTGCACTGTTGTCGGCTTATAATGGGGAACTTGCAAGGGACTTCAATTTCAAATAAATTGCACTCAGTCGATGCGGATATACGTAGAGATATCGTACAAAAGAAAAAAAAAAACGATTTTTTTTCCGATAAAATAATACAACAGTTACACAGAATAATAAATTAGAAATGACATTTTGTAAGACAAGTATAGACTCAATCGCAAATTTTGTGGAGATAATTGCAAATTAATTACATACTCCATAGTAAATGCGCCGAGAATATATGCTGTGACGTCATAGCATAAGCCCGTTTAATATGTAGAGCCGTTTTCGGGGGATGTCAGCGCGTGCAGATTTCAAATGCATATAACATCAGAAAAATAAATAATAAGAAAGTTTTAATGTTCCAGCATTAAAATGCTGGATTATACTTTTTTTTTCGTAATAAAATAAAAAGATGCAAGTTCCCTATTATCTAAAGTAATCATCTCAGCCGGCTTAAATCTTCAATAAGTTATTTTTTTTTTTCAAAATGCTATATTATTTTAAGGTAACTTTTATTTGTAGCTTAGTTGGTAAAACCGCTGATCCGGCATAAAAAAAGGCGCAGGGTCATATCTTACCCGCAAAAAGTTAAATCTATCATCCACTTGTTTATAATTTCAAACGCAAAACACGTCTCTATAATCTATAAAAAGATCTAATTTTAACTTTTATTAATGGTTTATGTTAATATAAATTTGTAGACGTCATTCAACTTCATGTTCTTAACTTTGACGTCACAGTTAGCTATAAAAATACTTTAGATACAGTTCGAACATTACGAGTATTTTCCACCTTTTTTCTCCTGAAATGTGCCCCAAAATCGTTGGGTTATAATATATGTAATGATCTAGAATTCACAACGCTTAGGGGTTGCCAGAACGTTCGTTTATCCATACATACGTAACTACAAACAAAGCAGTTACAAAGAGAAACAATACAAAACATTTAAGTAGGGGTAGAAACAATATAAAACATTTAGGTAGGGGTAGACAACATTTAGGTAGGGATAGATAACCAGGCGGTTTTATCGCTGAAGAGCGATCTCTTCCAGATAACCTTTGGGTATCGGAGAAAGAGATAATCCCATAAAAAACATTCCATGTAAAAAATCGGCCAAGTCTCGAAACTCTTTCACAATAAAAAGTAGTGAGATATTTCGTAGAGCCAAGTAAGGCATTCTTATTAATCTTTATTTGCTTGCTAAGTATATAAAATTCTGCAACTTGGGAATCACACAACTTGACTGCATTTAAAAATTAGTAAATGCAGTAAAGTTGTGTGATTGCCAAGTCACAAAATTTTATTTAGCAAGCAAATAAAGATTAATAAGAATGCCTGACTTGGCTCTACGAAATATTTCACCACTTTTTACTGTGAAAGAGTTTCGAGACTTGGCCTATTTTTTAAATGGAATGTTTTTATGGTATCTCATTTCTTTTTGTAGACTTTGTATGGGAATGTTATTTTACCAACCGCAAATAACGTTTGTATAATTTTGCAGGTAGAAACTGCAAAATTAACTTTGTAATCGTATGTATTTGTATAGGATTACAAACTTACGTATGTAGTTTGTATATCTCTGAAACGTGACTGAAATTGCAATATTTTTAGGTTTTTTTATGAATAAATAGGCTATAAACTAATTCTATTTGAAATTTGGAGCTTGTGGGTCTGTTACAATCAGCGTGATCATTATCGTGACAAAACTAACGAACTTTGACGGACAATAGTTTTTAAACTAAAAGTTCAAATTGAATTTTATTGATACTATATGTTAGCCATATTATGCCCTACATGTTCCTGAAAATTGAGGGTTCTAGCTTTAGCCAGCACAAAATTACAGGATGTTGAAAATGACCTGAATGGCTTCGAGAAAAGGATGGTACGGCCGTGCCTCTTTGTTTTGCTCGACTTGGCGGGGGCACTACCGTGCCCCCAGTAACTAGATTATGCAATAGGTGGTGCAGAAATTAAAATGAACTAAAATTCAAAATAGGTAATTATATAAATACATGTACATAAAAAGCTCTACCTACATATTTAAACATAAATACATACATACACACTCATACATATATACAAATACAAATATATGATACATAAACATTTAGCCAAAAAATAGTAATAACAATAAGACAATCAGGGTTAGGGGAGAGACAAATAATGTTCTTTGAGAAGGGAAGTTGCCGATAGATTTTGCTTGTCGAATGTCAAGAAGGAGAGAGTTCCACAGTAGAATAGCCTTAAAAGTGATCGAAATATAGTAAAATTTGAAAGATGACGAAGGCACAGTTATTAGCAAATTGTTAGAACATCTAACAGAATTAAAATAACTAAAACGCTGTTTGACATAGCGGGGAGTAGCAGGATTAAAAAGGACACCAAACATAAGCAAAACAATGTGAGAGTTACGGCGATAACGCATAGGGCGCCTTTTGAGTTTGGAACGGAAACTAGAAACATGGTCATATTTGCGTAACCCAAATATGAACTGAATGCAGACATTCTGGAGATGCTCAAGCTTATTAAGTTACTCCTCAGAAAGGTCGAGAAAGGATTCATAAGCGAAATCAAGAATAGGAAGAAGTAACGTTTGAGCGAGCGCAATTTTAGTTGAAGTACTTACCTACCTAGGTAGAACATTACGAAGCCGCCTGAGAGACCCCACTGCAGCAAATACCTTCCTGCTCACTTCACTCACTTGAGGCACCCAAGACAAGGAGCGATCAGTAATGATCCCAAGATTGAGTAAGCAATCTGAATCCCATCAAAAAGTATTGGAGGGAGATTTACAAAATCAACTCAAGAAATCATCGGCCCGTAGACAGATCGTGGATGAAGCCTTTACGAAATTAGTGGATGTAACTACATTCTGGCTCACCCAATTTCAGACTCAGCACTCCTTATAAAGAAAAAAAAAACTCAAGAAATCAGATTGTTGCTGCCAATAACAATGACTTGGGTCTTTGCTGGATTCACAATCAGACCATATCGGTCATATAAGCCGAAAAAGAATAATTTGAGCGACTTTTTCATACTAAGTCTGTAATCGCTTCATTATTTTTCTATTATAATTTATAATATCAGAAGCTAGTTTTCGACCTAGATATGGCGGATTCCATTGTCTGGATACCGGAGCATCATCATCGTCATCATTATTAGCCTTCGCCCACTGCCGAGAATAAGCCTTGTCTTCGAGTACGCCACTTATCCCGGTCCCGTGCTAGTCTCGATCCGCAATAACCCGCGATCTTTTTTACGTCGTCAACCCATCGAGCTGAACATATTCCAGTATGCTGTTGTAAAATTAGAACCAAACTACGATTATAATTATGGAAAGTCGACATGAGTCAACCGTGCTGGGGACTCTTAAGGTCTATTCACCTCACGATTTAAGCGCGCGGTTGTTTTATGCAATAAACGCTGTGATTCCAAAGATACCTTCTATTCTATTTAACCGCTGCAGTAATCGCAGGTATCTTTGGAATCGCAGCGTTTATCGCATTAAACAAACCGCGCGCCTTAACAGTCTAATGGCTCCGCCATGACTTTGGGCGGCGGTGACAGCGACAGCGGGTGCACCATTTGTGTGAGCGAGAGACCAGCGGCGCTACCACGAACTTCGAATCTCCGTTTCGTTTGCTCGAGTACCATAAACCATAAGTGCGATAGAGACGGGAGATATACGAAGTTCGAGATTCGAAGTTCGTGGTTATAGCTCGGGGTGCGGTGTTGGATACTTGGGATTTAATCCCTGAGAGAGCCTCCGGGCTTAGCTCTCTCCATATCGTGCCGAGTTACTTTCAGTTTCTGGAGTAGCCGCACAGACGTGTCGGCTCCTTATTAGGTCATAACTGGAAATACGCACTGGTCAAAAGTCTGTCGTCTTCAGGCTTTACGGTATCGCTGACGAAAATATATGTTTAACTTGTATCTGTATGCAATCATTACTCGTAGAGTACATCTGAATGTCTGTCCTAAATAAACCAGCTTGACAGGACTGGCTTACCACGAGGCAGCTTAACCCATTGAATGAATCCATTTTGTTTGAAAATATACATACTTAGGTACTACCTACGATTTTTGTTTTTTTTATTGTTATTTAAATACTAACCTATTGTAAATAGCAAAGCAGTTGGTCGTGCGTCATCTGCCTATTCCACCCTATTGGCCTGCCGGGTCAGAGAGGCTGTATAAATGTAACAGGTTTTATATATATTATATTTCATCATCAATTTTAATTAAGTGGGAAATCCTCGTTACGTATAACGGCTAGTACCTACAATTTAAGTTACGTAAATTAAAATAAATAAATAGGTATTATGGGGACAATCTAACACAAACTGAGCTAGCTGGATTAGGCTGTACAAAGCTTGTATTATGGGTAGGTACTATAGACGACGATAATAATTAACAGATATATAATTAATAAATACCTACTTAGAAAACATCTAAGATTCAGAAACAAATATTCATGCTCATCACACAAATAGTTGCCCTTACCGGGAGTCCAACCCAGGATTGTCAAATTCGCAGGTATGGTCACTTCGCACTAGGCTAAACCCGTTATTAATACAGCGTTACATTACACTTAGAATAATGAACACAGCACATACATAAAAATAATGTACCTAGAAATCCTAGCACCCTGAATTAATTCATACTTAGCTCTTAGTCGAATCGTCTCTTGACAACAAAAAAGCAGATAATGAATGCTTCATTATAAATCTCGCGTATGTCAAACAAATTATGCGTTTCGTGCAAATTCACTTTCACGGTATTACAATGTTTAATATTGCCGAGGCTTTTAAAGTACTATATCAAAATTGAGCACTTTCAAACTTAAAACCCTATCGACGGAATATGATTTTGCTTGCATTCAATAACAGGCCATTTCATTTCAACACGAGTCGCTATCAATTTAACAACGGCTATCGATGAAACCATCTAATTGAATAGCGCAGTCCCATGTCACAGCGCGATCACATTATCGACGGGATTCGAGGACGGGAGACACGAGCCAATGCGATTCGAGCCATTGTGATTCGAGCCAGGCCCGGGCTCGAGCCTCAGGCTACTCGGAAGAAACTTAAATACTACCTACCCTTTAATATACCTTGCTGTGGTGCTGCTACCGATAAATTGTCACTGACTGTGGAATCAAAATTTATTTTAATAGTACATTAACTATAAACTAATACTGAATTTAGGGAATAAGCGGAATATTTGTTAGTAAGAAATGTGGGACACAATTATAGGTTATGATGTGACAGCACTGACAGCTATCAGAAACGTATTATTTAGTTGTACGAATAAAACAAATTGACTACTTTTTATTTCATTTTTTTATTTATTCGTATGGCTAAATAAAAAATTAAAATCGTTCTCAGTTAAAAAATGCATGCAAATTAGAGCAGTACACCCAATCGCTGGATCCATTGGGTTACGTTGTTATCTAGGGTGAACAAGTTGGCTGGGTTGCCCTGGTACTTGGTGAGTGGGCACTCGCGGATAATATGGTCCATGTCCTGCACCGCAGCTCCACACTCGCATGCTGGAGACTCCCTCCATCCACATTTGTGCATGAACTCTCGGCTCCTACCCCAGCCGGTCCGCAGCCTGTTTAACTGGCACCAATTTCGCCTTGATAGTGAAAAACCAGTGGGCTTTTTTGTGGGGTCGATATTAGTCCCTAGGCTGGTTGGGGAGTCCTGTTTCCATTCTTGGGCCCATTTCTTGGTTATATCGAAGGGAGTATGCAAAAGGGTGGATGCAGTCTTATATGGCGGATGGCGTGATTTTAGCCGGTGTGGTGGAGGGTTTTTAAACTCCTTGTAGGCAGGCAATTCGGGTTTGGCCAAGATCTTCTGTGCTTCTCGGACTAGAGCATGTTGTCTTCTTAGGTGTGGGGGAGCTATATGACTGAGCACAGGTAGCCACCCTGTGGGAGTGCTCACGATAGTTCCCGATATGCATCTCATAGCTTGTCTCAGTTGCACATCCACTTGATTGA
This sequence comes from Epinotia brunnichana, assembly GCA_963854355.1. Classification (NCBI taxonomy): domain Eukaryota; kingdom Metazoa; phylum Arthropoda; class Insecta; order Lepidoptera; family Tortricidae; genus Epinotia; species Epinotia brunnichana. The sequence continues at coordinate 27,246,050 of OY977938.1, forward strand.
CATGTGCACTGTTAAGCCAGACTGGCGCGCAGTATTCTGCTATTGAGTGAACCAAGCTGAGGCAGGTGGTACGAAGAACGAAACGAAATTTATTTAATTGCAAGTTTGAGAAAAGCACTATACAAATCTCGGCGAGAAACAGGGTTGCAGGCCAAGTAGATATAGACGGCCGAGCGTAGCGATTTGTATCCCGTAGGGGACTCCCGTTTCGATCAAGTCAGATTGTGGAACCAATTACAAGGGTGCCGACCGTTATTTGCAAGATGATGTGAAATTTTTGTTTGAAAATAAGATTGATTTTGGAACAGACCTCTCCCGGGGTATCGCCTGGACGTTTGATCCGCCAGGCTGCGCCCACTGGGGTGGAATCTAACCTTCCGCCACTGCGATGGCGCCGGGGGCTTTAATTTGTTTCCCGGTAAGGACGAGACCCCTCGGTCTGCCGAGGTCATGGTTGGGGACTCGGCTCTGAAGCGAGCGGTTGCAACCCTATCGCGACTTCTCTTGGTATAGTGGACCGGCTTAGAGGCCGGTCCGAGGCGGGTGTTTGTTCGGGCCGATCGTCGGTCCGCACCGTAAACGCCTCTCGTGTGTACGGGCGTTTAGTCTGTGGTTTTGAAGGTGATATTGGAGCTGTCACATTTGACTTGTCAGAATTTTTCTGGTCCACAAGGTGCTTGGCTAACCTCACTTGTCGACTAATGTCGGGGGTTTTTGTTTGGATAATTGGTAATATCGCTCGCCTTGAAGGCACACGGGTGCCCGAGTTTTTGTTTGTGTATTGGTTGAAGTGTGAACCGACTTGTGTTAGTGGCTTGAAGCCCGAGTCGTTTTGGTGAAAACGAACAATTGGTGTTTTGTGCTGTGAGCCTTGACGGAAACGCGCATTGTTGGCACCAGCCCGCGGACCATCACGGCGCTCTTCGGCCCCGGAGGCAGCTTGGGAGACTTGATACCAACTTGACTTTGACTGGACTTTGACGGAAACTAGACAGACTCGACAAATATCGTGTCGCCGGGATTCCAGTAAGTATAAAATTTTGACACTTTGGATAGCCATTATTGGCAATATATGACCCGCGATTCGCGTGGCAGTTCGGTTCACTCGCACCAGGCGAGGAATCGAACAAATATTGTTCTAGAAACTGAGCCGTGCCAATATTAAATAAAGGGCAATCATTTAAACGTACTTTGCGATTGTTTTTGCATATGTTTGAATAATGTTTTTAAATTACCAAATATAGTCTCGAAGCATATATTCATAACACGCATAGAAGTTTCACCAAAACATTTAAAAATAAACAAAACAGGTTTAAATGGCCTTGCGTATCTTCTGTGAACGGGCAACGCCATGCGATTCAATGAGAACATTTCCATGGCCGTACGTGCAAAATCCTTTCTCCTTTTCCACTTTTACTTTATAAATCCATACTAATCCATACTTCCATATGATACTAGTCCATACTAATATTATAAATGCAAAAGTGTGTCTGTCTATCTGTCTGTTACCTCTTCGCACTTAAACTGCTAAACCGATTAAGATTATATATAGTATACTTAGAGATAGTTTGACTCCCGGGGAAGGACATAGGCTTTTATACCGGAAATTATCCCCTAAGGGGGTGGAATGGGGGGGGGGGGGGTGAAAGCTTGATGGAGCTACGATATAAACGAGCTCCATGCGGACGAAGTCGCGGGCAGAAGCTAGTATAATTATAACTCGGTTTGGGCGAAGAAGTTTATTAGGTACTAGCCGTTGCCCGCGACTTCGTCCGCGTAGAACTTTTTATCGTCTTAGAAAATGATTTCTCTCTATACAAAATTTGAACCCTCTTTTAGGGGATAATTAAAAAAAAAGTTGATGTTCATTTTCTAGTTTGTGAACAAACAGTCTAAAACCAAAGTTAAAAATCTCATACTTTAAAAATGCCTTGAAATACTCAAACTTTGAACCAATTTTAACACTCTTAGGGGATGAATTTGGAAAAACTCTGAAATCAGTTTTGTAGTATTTTAACGTACAGAATAAGACCGAAGTTAAAAATCTCTTACTCACACTTTAACATTTTATTGCTCGCCATTTAAAATTTGAACCCCCTTTTAAACCCCCTTAGAGGTTGAATTTTTCTAATCGCTGAAAGAACTTTTTTCGTAAACTTTTAAGTCTCTAGCTCAAAAAAAGTGTTGCCCATACAAAGCTTTCTTAACCCCCTTAGGAATGGAATTTTCTAAAACTCTGAAAGTACTTTATTATTAATTTTAATAAGTAACATTTCGAATAGTTTTAGTCTAGTAAAAATAAAAGTTTTTCCCACACAACACTGGCTACCCTTCTTAAGGATCTTAAGGATCCCCTTAGGGATGGAGTTTTCTAAAACGCTGAAAGTTCTTTTTTAGTATTCTAATAAGTAATCTATTTGCAAAGTTTTAAGTCTAACTCAAAAAAAGTGTTGCCCATGCAAAGCTTGCTCTCCTTTTTAACCCTATTAGGGGTGGAATTTTCTAAAACGATTTGTGTTCTTTTTTTGTATTTTAATAAGTAATCTTTCTACAAAGTTTCAAGTCTCTAACTCAAAAACATAAACTTTCCCTGATAAAAACTTTGCACCCCTTTTTATCCCCCTTAGGGATAGATTTTTTCAAAACGCTGAAAGTCTTTTTTTTTGTATTTTTATAAGTAATCTTTCTACAAAGTTTTAAGTGTCTAGCTCAGAAAAAGTGTTCCCCATACAAACCTTGCACCCTTTTTTAACCCCCTTAGGGAATGATTTTTGTAAAACGCCGAATGTAGTATTTTTCATGTTCTAATAAGTAATTTTTCGACAAAATTTTAAGTCTCTATTAAAAAAAAATATGTTTTTCCCATACAAACTTTGCACCCTATTTTACCCCCTTTGGGGTGAAATTTTCCAAAACGCTGAAAGTACTTTCTTTGTATTTAAATAATCTTTCTACAAAGTTTTAGGACTCTAGCTAAAAAAAATAGTTTCCCACATACAAACTTTGCACCCCTATTTTAGCCCCCTATTTTTAGGGGTAGAATTTTCTAAAACGCTGAAAGTACTTAATTTGTATTCTGATGACTAATCTTTCTACAAAATTTTAAGTCTCTATTTAAAAAAAATATTGTTTCCCCCATACAAAATTTGCACCCCTATTTTACCCCCTTAGGGGTAGATTTTTTTAAAACACTGAATCTAGGTACTTTATTTGTATTCTAATGAATAATTTCTCTACAAAGTTTTAAGTCTCTATTTAAAAAAAAGTAGTTTTTCCCATACAAACTTTGCACTCTATTTTACCGATTTAGGGGTAGAATTTTCTAAAACCCTGAAAGTTCTTTATTTGTATTCTAATGACTGATCTTTCTACAAAGTTTTAAGTCTCTATTTAAAAAAAAAAATGTTTCCCCCATACAAACCTTGCACCCCTATTTTACCCCCGTAGGGGTGGAATTTTCCAAAACGCTGAAAGTGTTTCATTTGTATTCTAATAACTAATTTTTCTACAAAGTTTAAGTCTATAGCTCAAAAAAAAAGGTTCTCCCATACAAACTTTGCACCCCTATTTTACCCCCTTAGGGATAGAATTTTCAAAAATCCCTTTTTATCCCTAGCCCACGTTATAAAAGCAACATACTGTGCAAAAATCAACTCTCTAAGATTAGTAGTTTCGGCTGTGCGTTGATGAGTGAGTGAGTGAGTGAATAAGTCAGTCAGGACATAGGCATTTATTATGTATAAATAGATAGAAGATAATGAAACTCCCATTCAAATATCTCAAAGAATTATGAAGCTACATCCGTTTTAATGTCGCTTGTTAGAGTGAGAAAACGATGAGGGACTGTGACGTCAATATACTTGAGCGTCATAGTAAAAAACAATCGTTTCATATGAAGGTGCGTTTTGCGGAAAAGGGACAGAACATACCCCCTCTTAAAACTTTGGACTCTTATAACTTAATCATTACCTATATAACCTCTTGCTTTGTTTTTTTCTTCATTTGACTATATTTATTTTAAATTCTTTTTCGAGAAAATACATTATGATTATTTACCATATTTTCGATTCCTGAGCTATAACCACGAACTTCGGAATTCGAAAATATTCGGGTATCTCTATCTCTATCGCACTAACCATAGTCGAGTGACAGGGATGCAAATATATGAACATTGAGTATCGGTTTTCGTGGTAGCGCCGCAGGGGACCGATTTGTGACTTTCGAGCGCTCGAAATCAAAAGCGAGCGGTAGAAAATAATCGCATGCGAAAATTTGTCACGATTATTTTCGCATGAACCCAATAATAGGTATTTTTGAAATTCATCACTCGAAAGCTAGTGGTTTGGCTATTTATACTTTTGCGCTTCGTTGTACGCAGAAATTCGATAAGTACTGGTTATTTAAAATTGTATTCTACACATGGAATAAAAATAAAACATCATTAGAAGGTCTATTTTAGGCTATAATATTAATGTTTAAGTGTTTTTTGTGTGTTTTATGCGTTACATAACAGAAAAAACTAAGAACGTAGTAAATAATACCTAGTAAACGAAACGTTTCGTTTCCCGCCTGTTATAAAAGTAAAGCCGCGTCCGCTGCGCCATGTTTTCGTGGTTTTTAAACGTCAAACATGTTTTGCCAATCAAAATAATACCCTATTTGTTTGCCGAAACTGACGGAAACATGTTAGTTGTTTAAAAACATGGAAAACATTGGTGCAGCGGACCCGGCTTAATACAAATTACAAATGATAGACAATTTGTCACAACAACTTTCTTTAGTTAGAATGAGACAGCAATTCATACTTTTCATTCTAAGTATAGCGAGTTGTTGTGAATCATTGCCAGGCCTTTACATATTACTATATCTCTGAGAGAGAGAGAGAGACAGACAAGTTAAATTATTTAATTTTAAAACAAACCCGCCAAAAGACTAAGTTCACAAAATTCGGTAGAAAAATAATATAAAATATATTAATCTTTATTTATCTCTTTCTAAGTTCATTGTCAGTCCAAAATTAAATACAAGTGAAGTGTCCAAATTGTCGGCACTTATTTTCTACCGATAGAATTGAATACGAGTGGTCAATACCACTCGTTTTTGAATTTTCTATCGCTCGGATTTCAAAAATAGTATTTCATCGTTTCTGACAGTTTTCGAGTGAAAGAGTCGAGCGCTCGAAAGTCAAAAATCGGTCCCCATGTACTTTGGCTGAATGCACCGAGCGCGTGCCATTGTCATTAAAAAAAAACAAATTCGTGTTAATTATATTGTTCAAATTTGTTGATTTCATTTATTGAAATTACGACATAAAACGACATTTGCGCATATAAGTTCTCATATCAGAATCGAATATTTTTTTATGGTTTATATTTTAGCATTTGTCTCGTAAAGGTCTATCGTAGACGGGATTTAAATTATTAATAAGTGATAGGCAAAGCAATTCCGCCATTTTGACGAAAATTTGACGTTTCTTATAGCTGACAGTTGGAGCAGCGTTTGATTTCAATAAAAATAAATGAAAAATTAAATGAAGTCGTATATTTCGGAAAATTAATTAACTGTCGCAGTCGGATAAAAACTATCCTAAGTTGCAGCTAGAATAATAATGTACCTATATAAATTTTTTCATATTTTTCCGTTCATGGGATGCTGAGAACATTCGTACCGCGCAAAGCTTAGTTTCAAACTGGCTGATTCTTTTTTTAATTTAGAGATTTATTATAAGTGGAGATATTGATTATAAAATCTCTTCGACGGCATTATGGAGTCCGTTCTGTACATGCTTGCCAGGCCATATAGTAACTACTTAAATAATTGTGGTTATTATTATTATTATTTTGCCAGGACGAGAGACATCATCCTGTTCTTGACTGGTTTTATAGTTATCTCCGACACTATTACTAATGTAGAGTAATGTAGGTAGGTACTTATTTTTGTGTTTTGTCGCTTAGTGACATACATCTCTAAGATCATTATTTATTAGAATAATTATTATTAATTGTATCTGGATGCTCAAAGACCTTATACATCTCTGAGATAAAATGATCTCATAAACTTCTTGTCAATTCTGAGAGAGACCTTGCACCTAATGTAATGGATAATATTTTGTAATTTTGTTTTCATTTATTTGTATTTTTTTTTGTAAATTTGATTTTCATTGCATTCACTGTAAGCAAACACTACATAATCATCTGGAATAATTTAAAGTTAACCCAATTTATAAGCAAAAAACATATTATATTAATTATATTATAAACAGTTCTAGTTCTTTCTAGTTATGTATTTAACTATTTTAGCTACTACACAGAAGAGATGAATTAAACAACCGGTAAAATAAGCTTTTTTTAATACACGAGCTGTACTCGAAATTATTACGACAAAAACGCTCTGTTAGCATAAAGTTTGTAGGGAAATACAGACTAGTGACGTCACAAGTTTCTATGTTCAAACAGCGGCCATTTTATGATCTTTGTTTTTTATACCACGTCGGAGGCAAACAAGTGTACGGGCCCGCCTGATGGTAAGCGGTTACCATAGTCTTTCAACTCCAAAGGACTCGCATGCGCTTTGCTGGCTTTTAAAAACCTGGGGACCGATTTTTGACTTTCGAGCGCTCGAAAATTAAATAAAAGTAAATACGATTCTAGTGTCAAAATTGCTGGCACTTACTCTCTACAGATTGAATTAAATACGAGTGGTGGATAGCACTCGTTTTTAAATTTTCTATGTCTATTTCAAAATAGAATTCCATCATTTATGACCGTTTTCGAGTGAAAGAGTCGAGCGCTCGAAAGTCAAAAATTGGTCCCCAGGGGACCGATTTTTGACTTTCGAGCGCTCGAATCTTTCACTCGAAAACTGACAAAAACGACGAAATGCTATTTAGAAATAGCAATAGAAAATTTAAAAACGAGTGGTATTGACTACTCGTATTTAATGATATCGGTAAAGAGTAAGCGTCTGCAATTCTTATACTACAATCGTAAGTATTTACTTTTATTTAATTTTCGAGCGCTCGAAAGTCAAAAATCGGCCCCCTGTAGTACCCACTTAATCCTTTCTTTAAGGACCCGATACATAACGTATCCCTCGGTAATTTTTTTTTAGAATATTGAAAATGCAAAACTTGTTTGGAGCTTGATGTTGTCCGAATATTTTCTTAAGTTCTGTTTATTGGCATCACCGTATTATCGAGGACGTTATCCGTATACCCAAACCCCCAAGTACAATATTTCCTGTCGTGATTGCCAGACGGTGGCAATTAGTAGGGAGCCCTTTGTGCCGCGTCTGTGCTTGACAGATCAAAGGCAATACTCGTCATTGAATAGGATACCTACTTATCTTATACATAGGTATAAACCGAAGCGAATGCTGAACAAATCAAAGACATGTTAAACAAATCGTATGTTATGGTGGAATAACTTAAGGTGATATTATATTTTATGGTAATTTTGTCTACATGGTTTTTAAGCTTAGCAAATAATCTAAAAAATAGACACTGTACTAAGTAATTAGTAGTTTTTTTTTGTACCTACCAATTATCATACTTATTGAAATAAACAGTTATATTTGTTTGTGCTAAAAACGCAAACTTATAATAAAAGCGATAACTCGATATACTAGTACGAGTAACCTTTTAAACCACTTTAATACATATTGGAATTTAATAAAAATTATAATTAGGACATTATAAATGCAATTCAGTGCAATTAAATGGGTGAATCGACTTTTTTCCGTCGCTATTTGCCATGGTTGTGATTTTATGGATTTAAATAAAAAACAGGGTTTGTGACATTTTATTCCTTTTAATATGCGCCATCGTGCATGTTGTAAGTCAATGATGTAATTTTTTTTCTAAAATACTGATAAGCGATGTCGTAGCTAACGGGGCAGAATAAGAAACAGATAATTGACCCAAATACATGTAATTTACGAGAAGTAAGAACTCTTTACCTAGAACATAATATATATTGTAAATATCTCTCTAAGAGTACAAACAGCAACTTTATTATTTGCATAAAACACTAGTTAATCACAATATCTATTCACGCCTTTATGATAATCAGAATAGAGTTCTGTGGAACTATAATTGACTTGTGTTTTGTACAGACAGGTGTTGTTATGATTATGTAATTATGATAGGCAAGATATAATCCATACTAATATTATGAATGCGAAAGTGTATATCTCTGTCCGCAGGACTGATTTAGATGAAATTTGGTTAAGATATAGTTTGAGTCCCGAGAAGGACATAGGATAGTTTTATCCCGGAGATCATACCCTAAGAGGATGAAAGTATGTATATGTCACCGTTAGATTGTAAGAACCGTCAGTTTATAATCTAACCCGTTATATTGTAAACTGACGGAATATTGTGAACTGCTAAAATAATTCATAATTTTACGTATTCATTTTCGTTAGTTTATAAACTAACAATGTCATATCGTCAAATTGTAAACTGAATCAAATTTGCCTGATTTGGAACGCAACATATGCGCTGTTTGGTTGAGCAAATTATTCCACTTGCATCAGTTTCCACTTACGTCAGAACATGATTTTTTTTTTGTTATTCAGACATTTTCTTCCATTTATTTCGGCACCCAGCAGTGTCGACGGAGCCCCGCTGTGCGGGGCTCCTATTTCTGGGCGCTTTGCCCTTCGGGCAACTGAAGATACCTAACTAACCTAACCTACCTAGTCTTTGTGTACGTTCCGTAGCAAGCCGATTTGATCTCAGTTCACAATTTGACGATTCGACATTGAAAGTTTATAAACTAACGAAAAATATTGCGTTAAATTGTGAACGGTTTTGGCAGTTCACAATATTCCGTCAGTTTACAATATAACGGGTAAGATTATAAACTGACGGTGTTCACAATCTAACGGTGACATATATATATCTACGATATAAACGAGTTCCACGCGGACGGAGTCGCGGGCAGAAGCTAGTATTATAGCAAATATAACTTGTGTATATAGTACTTCCATAGTTTTATACATTCCCTAGCCATGCCTTGATTCTCGTAAACGCAGGCTCGTGTAGTAGACATGTTTATGTGAAATACATCAATTTTCGGGAATGGCTTATGTGGACAAATGTCAAGATATCTTAACTTGTGAAGTTTTATTCTTAAGTAGAGTATTTGCTTCTATTAGATTTTATATGTGATAAAAAACCGTTATTACAACTTGATTACAGACCTAGGTCGTTTAGTAATGTATTGTTTGACTTGCCCGAAACAAAAATAAAAATTCAAACATTGTTTTTGTTCTATAAAGAACATAGAAAGCTGTCTCTTGTTTAGGATTCTGACAATAAAAATACAAATATATAGCCATAAACTCAAAATTTATAAATTTTGTTTCCTAGGCTTTGTCTCTTCTCATAGTTTTCCAATTTATGCCGTCTGTTTCTAAATCCCAAATTAAACAAATCTGTTATGTAGCAACACCAGCAACTGAGACTTCGATTAGAAAAGTTGAGCAAAGGACCGATGTTCAATAACCAGCTTGGTTTTTAATCAGAGAAGTCGGCGTTATTTCCGGGAGTCTTCGCTAGACTCACCTGACTCGACTGATAGGCAAATGCACTGTCGGACACACAATCTAGTAAATTTAATTAATTTCAAAAATGTATAGCTCTGAGCTGGATAAGAGGAAATAGGTTGAATCATTTGTTGAACCGAGCACTTTTCCGATAGCTCAGTTGGTTGTGAGTGACTGGCCACGTAAGTCAGAAGATGATTTGTATCCAGCTCGGAGCAATGGATATTTAATTTTTCCTTTAATTTCAAATTTGTAATTTGGCTTAGCGTCACGTTACGTGACGTTCATGCAAAATTAACATGATCTGGTATTTCGGTATCGACGACTGCTTTAGCCTTGTCAGTGGTGGCCCTCTCTACGAAGCTGGAGGTCCTGGGTTTGAATCCCGGTGAGGGCATTTATTCTTGTTCCTGAGTCACAGGTGTTTTCTACATATGTTTATGGGTATTTATTTATCTGTATATGTATATATTATATCGTCGCATAGTACCTATTGTACAGTTTTACAATGTTTGAAATTATTGCATAGTAATGACGCACGGTGTCTGTAATTTGTTGTCACTCTAGCTTTTAAAGGAGCGGTAATGAATTTTAAGAGATTAAAGGCATATTTTGTGCTACCGTGTGTACTCAGTGTACTTATGTCGTAATTTTGCATACTCAATTGGCTTTTAGTTTTTTGTCTATTTAGGCAGATTTTGTCAATATTGGAGGTTACTACACATCTCTCACGGAATACTGATGATTCGGTTGGTACTATTGAGTTTTTGTAATGTGTTTCTTTCTTTTGACAAGCTCTTACCAAAATTGCACAGAATTTAAAATGAGAATAGATTTAACTTAATGATTACAGGAGTATCAGGCTATGCATATTTACGTTAGCAATGATTAATTAAAAATTCGAACTTTACTTATTTTTATATTATCATGTTCTTACACGTATTAAGCGACTTTCGCTACCATTTAATATTAGCGCTAGTTTAAATCACAAATAGTACCTACAAATTTTTTAAACTTCTACTTCCTCTTCTTTTTTTTCTTTAGGCAGTGTCCAGCACTGGGACATTTGACTTAAGTACCTATCGCGTAAAAAATACTAATAGTTCATATAAAAAATAAAATTAACGTAAATTGTCAGGAATATAAAATTCAAAGATATTTTTACCTTCTTAAGAGTCCTTGGCTGAATACACAAACCCTAGCTGTAAGTAAAGAACACAATAAAAAGTCCTAAACAAATAAAGGACAAGCAATTCCGAATCACGAGCAGCACTTAAATTTTACGCATCAAGCTTAAGGAGTCCATTAAATTCCATTGTACCGCTATTCGTGTCCGAGAGTGTACACTTCAAGAGTTTGAAACAAGAATGCATTAAGTGGAAAAACTATTCCATGCTGATCCTGACCTTTACAAGTATAGCATAGTGTTTAATTTTTAGGTGTCAGTATTTGAAGTTTCTTGTGTTGTCGTGTTGAAGAGTGGAAGTGACGAGGGTATAGTCGAGATGGCGTCTACAGACCCTATCTGGCCGGGCCTTCTGTGCGTTCTTTCGCGAAGTTCGTCATTTCTCGGTTCTAATATTTCCGATGGGGCTTTGTCGCAATGCGTTGACAACCCGACATTGATAACGACTTTTTTTTATAAAAAGCGGTCAACTGAAAGTTTGAATCTGTAGGTCTATTTTTGTGTTCGCTTCTGTTCGCTCTCATGTTCGCTTCTACGCGTGGTGAGCTACCGCTACTTACCTACGTTTGATACCAAACTGGCATGCAATACGAGTATGTTACTGTCAGATTGACCCTTTAGTTTTAATCACATACAATCTATACTAATATTATAAAGCGGAAAAGTCTGTAAAATGCAAGTTTGTATGTAATGGGTAAACTCCGGAATTTCAAATATGATTTCACCAGAATGGACTTTTTTGGATGGTTATAGGCTATATTTTATCCCTCGGGTTTGCTTGCGTTGTTTACATTACGCGAATAAACCGTGCGGGCAGCTAGTAATATATATTATATAGACGATATATCCAAAAAAAGAAACGAATCAAAACAGGTGAGTGAAAACCCGTGTCCGTTGTCGCGTGACCCAAATGTAAGGCCTTGTTTATTTGTTACTGTTTTAACGGTTGATTTTTCAACTCATAGTTAATTTGGCTGTTGTTTGGTTTTATTTGCTCACGGAATAAAACTTTCGGCGAAGTCAGAAAAGAAAGTTCTGGTCTTGATCGAGTTAAAAAGTTTTTGTTTGATTCTAGACTCGATTGAATCTAAGACGAATCTTGCGAAATATACCTAGTGACTTTAGGTAGAATTTAGGGTGTAACTACAAATAATTTATTTATAGAATATTTTATTGCTCACTTTAGGTAAATCTCACAAAAGAGAAGATAAGTAACAGCCCGTTCACACAGGGTTTCCGTTTTACTGTTCCGTTTTATCGTATACGTTTTTTTTCATTGATGGCGTATGGAGTTGTATGAGCAACTTCACATATGACACAGTATTCAGTATACAGTAAAAAATGTCGGTCCGCTAAATTATGACATTCCGTTTTGTTATCGAATACTGGATGACCGGAATACGTATCCGTCATGTATCCGTACGTTTTTACTGGGTATGGATATAATTACGGAGACTATGTGAACGGGCTCTCAGTTAATGACGGATACGTTGAACGCTATACGGTGCCTATGTGTGAACAAAGCATACAGTTTTGTTGTATCCGTTAAAACGGGTACCGTAAATACGGAGACTCTGTGTGAACGGGCTGTAAGCTGGGAGGGCGTAGGTGTTATTTATTTAGGTATTATTGTTTTCCGATCAAAATATGATTTTTCTACTATATCTTCTGTCATTGTAGTCCAGACAGACCAAACCTCAATTTATAATTCAGTGCCAAAGAAATCGGCCGATCTAAAGATGGCTGCCACGGTAACTAACTTGATTTATGTCAACACTGACAGCACCTATCACCTATCTCATTTTCAGTGTTAAATTGTTATTCGTTGTCAAGATTATATGTTAGTGGTACCTAAGCTAGTTTATCTATACGTATACGTATGTAAGATTGTATGTAGGTAATGAGTTATCTCCGGAACCGGAGTTATAGGCAATGGTGTAAGTAATATAAAAAAGAGGTAAGTATGGTGTCTATACGAAATTCCCTGTTTAAAATGGCTGTTGACTCAATTTTAGTGTGCCATCTGTGGAGCGCTTATACTTTTAACCTATCAACCTCTTTTTATATTACATCATTGGTTATAGGCTATATTTTCAACCGACGAAATAAACGGAGGAGGTTCTCAAGTCGACGCGTATATATATATATATTTTATGTATGACCACGCATAACTTTTTACAGAGTAGTTCGATTATGATAATTCTTTTTTTATTGGAAAGGGTATACCTACCCCGAAGTTGGTCCCATATAAATTTGAAAAAAAAACCAACCTTAAGGGTAGGAAAATAGGGGATGATTGACTTATCGTCGGTTAAACCTTTGTTTTCAAAGTAAATTATAACCCGCAAGTTTGGCTGCGTTAATTTCAATACGCGGCCAAAACCGTGCGGCCAGCTAGTAGCTTTATAAAATGGGCCTCTAGTAATGTTACCTACTTGGTAAACACACTAGTACCTACACACTTGGGTCTCTAGTCGTCACTCGGATTTTTCCGGACTGGTCGAGCCAAGAGCCCGAGGGCCTCAAGGGCCCTCGAAGCCCTCATTACGTCGCCGGATACACGAGAGGGTTGATATTGTATGCTGTTTGGTAACATGATAACGATGTTAAAGAAGCACCCTTGGACGATTTTTTAAGTAATTAGTAAAGCCATGTTCGTGGAATTTGCCTTCCACAAAATGCATACAATCAATCCTTAAATTATACATAAAACACAGTACAGTGTTCATGTCATTAGACATGCACTTTACAAAACTAGAGTTAAGTATTTTCCAAAACTTTATTTAACGACTGATATAGTTGGACAAGTTTATTTGATGTCTGGTCTTACCTATCATTCATGAGACGTATATAAATAAATAAATAAAATAAAAAAAGATTTACTGTCGCAAAAAAAAAAAACACAAAAAAACACAAAATCGAACACTGATGTATAGTATCTATACATATAATAAAGCTGAAGAGGGTCGAAAGTCTGTACATGGAAGATATTCGAAAAAAAATTGGCTAGGGATACTAAGAATCGATAACAGAACACGTTCCAACAGTTTTTAGAATTTTTGTCTGTTTGTCTGTTTATCTGTTTATCTGTTTATCTGTTTATCTGTTTATCTGTTTATCTGTTTATCTGTTTGTCTGTTTATGTGACCGCGCATCACATGAAAACGGCTGAACCGATTAAGATGAAATTTGGCATAGAGATAGTTTGTGTCCTGGAGAAGGACTTAGGGTAGTTTTATCCTAGAAATCAACTCCTAAGGGGATGAAATGGGGGGTGGAAATTTGTATGGAGCTACTTAAACCGCTGCACCGATTTAGATGAAATTTAGTATATGATTAGTTTGAGTCCCGGAAAAGGTTAAAGAATAGGTTTCATCCCGAAAATCTTCCCTTTAGGGGGTAAAATGGGGGGGTGAAAAATTGGATGTAACCCATTTTGATGAAATTTGGTTAAGAGGTAGTTTAAGTTCTGGGGAAGGACATTGGATAGTTTTTATTCCGGAAATCTTTCCCTGAGGCGGTGAAATGGGGGGTGAAATTTTGGATGGACTCCGTTTAGATCAAATTTGGTATAAATATAGTTTGAGTCCCGGAGGATGACAATGAATAGTTTGAATCCCGAAAATCATCCCCCAAGGGGATGAAATAGGGATGAAAATGTGGATAAATCCCATTTACTTCAAATTTGGTATAGAGATAGAAGGAGTCCCAGGGAAGGACAATGCATAGTTTTTATCCTAAATCATCTCCTGAGGGGGTGAAATGAGGGGTGAAAATTTGGATAGAACCGATTTAGATGAAATTTGGTATGGAGATAGTTCAGAGTCCTGGGGAAGGACTTAACATAATTTAAGTCCAGAAATCATCTCCTAAGGGGGTGAAATGGGGTATGAAAATTTGGATGGAACCCATTTACGGTATAGCGAGTTGGAGTCTTGGGGAAGGACATAGGATAGTTTACTCCTGAAAATCATCCCATAAGGGGGTGTAATTGGGGGTGAAAATTTGTTTGTGACCCATTTTGATGAAATTTGGTTGAAAGATAGTATGAGTCCCGGAATATGACAACGGATAGTTTTAATCCCAAAAATCATCCTCTCAGGGATAAAATAGGGGGTGAAAATTTGGATAAAACCCATTTAGATGAAATTTGGTAAATAGATAGAAGGAATCCTAGGGAAGGACAATGCATAGTTTTTATCCCGAAAAATCATTTCCTGAGGTGGTGAAATGAGGGTTGAAGATTTGGATAGAACCCATTTAGATGAAATTTGGTATAGAGAGAGGTAGAGTCCTAGGAAAGAACATACAATTTTTTTTATTCCGGAACACATAAAAGGAGGAAATCATCCCCTAAGGGGGTGAGAAATGGTGGATGAACATTTGGATTGAACCCATTTACGGTATAGCGATAGATAAGGAAGGACATAGGATAGTTTTATCCCGAAAATCATCCCCTAAGGGGGTGTAATTGGAGGTGGAAATTTGTTTGTGACACATTTTGATAAAATTTGGTTGAACGACAGTTTGAGTCCTGGAAAAGGACATATAATAGTTTCTATTCCAGAAATCATCCCCTAAGGGAAAATTTGGGGGTAAAAATTTGGATGGAACCCATTTACGGTATAGCGGTAGTTGGGAGTCCTGGGTAATAGGAACATTAACATTACATAAGTAAATTGACGTTCCAAGGGTAAAGGTACCTTATGGCGGCCTTAGTTTTGAAGATGTTTTCTAAAATGGGGTAAAAAAGACGTTTGATTATGGCTATTTTGAAAACTATTAGATGTTACATATAAAATGTTTAAATTACAAGTCAGTTAATTTAATCCTACGGTTTAGTAGAAAAGGTCCTTACGGCCGTGTGATATGAAAATATGCAAAATAGTACTGAAAAAAGCCTACATGCATCGATACCCTTTCCTTCATACAATAAATACTAATATTACAAATGCGTAAGTAACTCTGTATGTCTGTTACCTTTTCATGCTTAAACCGCTGAACCGATTGAGATGAAATTTGATATAGAGATACTTTGAATTCCGGGGCCTTCCCAAAGAGTCCTTACTAAAGATAGTTTTTATCTGGAAATTCATCACCTAAGGGGGTGAAAAGGGGGGAGAAAGTTACGATATAAACGAGTTCCGCGCGGACGAAGTCGCGGGCAAAAGCTAGTATACTTATATAAAACAACACAATACACAAAATTAAATATATCTAGGCTGCTTTTTTAATAGGGTCTATACAGCAGTGATCAGCCAAGAACCACGCTATTTGCTAGTAATAAGCTAGGTATTTATTCTGGTCTTTGATATTTTATTTTTCAATTGTAGTACTGGCTACATTATCTATCTATCTTACTAATTACCCTGAGAAAATTATGGTTTTTTTGGAAATATTTCAATATCAGGCTAATTATTTGTATACGGCTTTTATATGTTATTTTAAACAACTTTTACTATGGAAATCAATAATTCTATGGACCGGAAGCTAGGAAAAAAAATTAACCCGAAAGCAAAAATGCTATCAGTATTTTTATAATGAAAACATGTTTGAGTACACTAATTTGGAGACTTACTACCTGAATCCAAAAATATAATATATGCATCAGAAAATAACGGCATTTTATAATGAAATATTTACGAACTTGAGATAATATTGAACTTCATCTGCCCTATAGAAAGCTTAATTCATTAATAAAAATAAGTGGATTATGCGCGGATCCCAAAGAACGTATAAAGACGTAGTCAATTATAAAGTAAAGAAAGTTTATACCATTTTCGCCTGATTTTTACGGAATTTATGAAGATTACTTTTCATTATTTTTTACCGTATCGGTATTAAATTTAGGTGGATTATTAATAAATATTTAGTCAAATTATCCAACCTATTTTTTGGTGTAAAAATATGGCTGATATCAATATATTGTTGTGTTTTCATAGAGCGAAACCGTAAAGTTCTCAGGGTACCTATAAGTAATGAGCACCCGTGTCCAGTTTACTCCGAATTATCATTTTAAATTCTTTCTTTCATTGAAAGTTTATAAGTGTAAGTAGTCCATAAAAATATTATAGAATTTTATTTATGTCTTTGTATGTACAGTCGACGCCAAAAATATGTTTACAGTTTTCGCCTTTTTACAATGGAATAAGGTGCAAAAGTGTAAACATATTTTTGGCGTCGACTGTACATATATATTACGTTGAGGATGATCACCGTTCACTGCCTTTACCGTACCAACCGTATTGCAGAACAGCAGTAAATATTTTGTTGTCCAATATAAATCTTATTCTACAATAAACGTTAAGAATCCTTAACCAAGACTTGAGAGAAATTGCAGATTCATTGGAATTTCAACCGCATCGCTTTCTATAACCCACTTGTAAATTACCTTTCACACATTTTCTTGCAACCACAGTCATAATAAAACCATCTCTGAAACATCACATTAAACTAGTAATCCGTCGTTAGTCGCAGGCGACTTTGATGTTATATTGGTACCACTAACGCCCTCTATTGTTAAATAGCTAATTTAAACATCAGTAGCGAAACAAACTTCGAGTTAGCTCTCTCTAACGGAAAAGTGCGGAAACGGCAGAGGGTCTGGTTTTCCTGGGAAAGCGTGGCTAGAAAGGTTTGCTTAGTTCTACTGTCTTCGGAGAGATGGCGCTTCAACGAAATATTTTGTACGCATGTTTAGAGTGCTTTATAGTTATTACGAGGATGATGCTAACGAGTAAAGTAACTTTAAATTAGGTATTGAAAAAAAATTAGTGTTGCATTCCTTACCTTTCTATTTTGTTATTACTTCTTAATCCTAGATATTGAAAACTCCTCAATAAAATCGGTGCAATAGCGTCGATGTAAAAAATAAGCCTCATAATCATAACAATAACGTCGACCTTAAGCTTTTTTAAGCACATTTCAACTCAATAATGATGGACGTAAAATCGTCTTTAATAATTGAAAATAATAGGATACCAATAATTTCGGTTTTTATGCCAATTTTCAGAATTTATTGAATACCTACCTCTAGTACTACCTCAGCTGGCAAGCTTTGTAAATACTAGCCCAGGAGAGAACATCGTCTGCAGTGAACGGGTTGGGCGCTCGTTGTGGGGCAGGTTAGTTCAGGACAGTAATTGAATTTTACCGGCTAGTAAATAGAGCAGCGGATAGTCCGCAGTCGGGTCATTTACAGCATGTGTTCGATGACTTTGCGATAAATGGCCTGGAAATTCTAAATAATGAGTCAGTTCGGCACGATAAAAGATTCTGCTTTGCATTTTGAATTTCATAGGGTAGGTACATTATAACATATCGTAACCCATCACGCGTCTTGTATTACCAAACCGCAATTTACTCGATTAGAATGAGATTGGAATAGCTGTCAGTTCATATTTATAATTTTACTAGCTTTTGCCCGCGACTTCGTCCGCGTAGAACTCGTTTATATCGTAGCTCGATACAAACTTTCACCCTCCATTTCCCTTTTAGGGGTAGATTACCGATATAAAAATTATCATATGTCCTTCCCCGAGACTCAAACTATCTTTATCATTATCATCATTATCATCATCATATCAGCCGAAATACGTCCACTGCTGGACATAGACGCATGTAGATATCAAAACTATTACTTTATAATATATATCATGAACGTCAAAAACGAAGAACATAATAATAATAAAATTAACACACGGACGCGGAGGAGTTATTCTATATTGCTTTTCTAAGTAGGTAACGTTCACGGTGCATTTTTTCTTTAGCACTCGACTATCTACTTAATGACCATAATTCATGATCATAATCAAAAAACCCGACGTAACCAAAATGACGTAAACAAAATAGGTACCCGACGAGATCAAATTAGAACCAAATGACAAACTATTTCACTAAAAATTTGAAACGTTTCTCATTTATAAATGTTATTACTCAGTGGAGGAGTTCTTTAATGATGAAACCTTGTCGCATCATAAAAGAAGGTACTTAACTTAGTAATAAATAGTATGTAGGTACCTAAGTAAATTGTAATTCAGTAAGTTTTCGACATCGAAAATTATTCAACTTAAAACTAACATATCTAATCAAATCTGCTCTGTCCAATTATTCACTATAATTATACTTTTATTACTTTTTCATATAATAGCATGACTTGGAATATAGAATTAAGTTACTTATATGACCATCTGTGTGCCCTAACATGGTGTCATGGAAGCCTATTTGTATAATCTTAACAACTCATGACTTTACAAATAAACATTTATACCTGTCTATCAATTTATTCAATGTATGGTATTTTTTTTTATTTTTATTACATTTATAAAAGAAAATATATTTTGTTAAATCTAACAGTGTCGTTAAACCCTATCGGGTAAGTATTGACACAGTTATTCGTGAACAGTCATTAGATTAAATTTTATCAATGAATTATTACAGGAAGGTAGCACTTAATATGCGTCGGTACAATAATTCCTACCCGGGTAAACACACCGTTCGTCATGCCAATATGCAGGGGGCGTACTTTTCATGCCGATGACATCAATTTGACGTCACGCTGCATACAGGATGATCCCAAATAGTTTTATTGTAATTATTAATCATTAGTCGTCAATCATTTTAATCATGTACAAATTACTTCAAAAGTAATATATTCACACGTGGAATAATTTATAGGTACCTTACTTGATACGTAAAACGTAAATTAAACTTTTTTTTTGTTTTTATACATACAATTGCAATCAAACTCTAACCATTTAATAAAATGTATGTATAAAAACAAAACAAATCGTTAAATTTACGTTTCACGTATCAAGTAGGTACCTATTAATTATTCCTCGTGTGAATTTAGAAGTAGGTAATTTGTCCACGATTAAAATGATTGACGACTAATGATTAATAATTACAATAAAACTATTTGGGATCAACCTATATGCAGCGTGACGTCAAATTGATGTCATCGGCATGAAAAGTACGCCCCCTGCCAATATGTAAAGGTTCGCAACCTGTTAGGCTGTGTTTAACCAATAGTTAGTGTAACAATTGTATGCGATTGGAGGTCACGCTTATACTGGTTAACTAAAGTGAGTTGCCATTAGGCGTTATGATAATCACATCCCCGTACAATGCTTGTTGGACACGCGGAAAGTAGGAAGGTCTTAATTGCAAGACCTGCTTAAAATAACCAGCACAAACAAAGCAAAAAAGCTGATAGGGTGTAGCGATGTATTTTAACTAACAACAGCGTAGGTACCAACTAAAATAAAATGTACAACATCTATTTCGCAACGTTACATATAAAAGCACTCGTTGCTGGCGGCACTACAATCCAACTGTCACTAGGTACACTACAACGGACTTAGATTTGTGTTGCAATTTAGTCATTCTGTCCGAGAAGGCGAGATTTCACGATAAACAGTTGAGACATAAAATTACCTCGTTTTCTGAAATATTCTGAAAAAACATGATATCCGCGCTTTCGAACACGCACTTCCATCTCGCTCACGCTTATGCTCGGTGAGAGGGAGAAAAGACCATGAACCTACGGCGCCTTAACAAGTGAAATCAAAAGACATTTCATAAAATACAACCGCTTTTTTTCAATTATTATAGGCCATAGACAGGCGCGGCTCACTCGCGATTTGTGTTTATCGCTACAAGAACATG
The DNA here is from genome assembly GCA_963854355.1 of Epinotia brunnichana. Taxonomy (NCBI): domain Eukaryota; kingdom Metazoa; phylum Arthropoda; class Insecta; order Lepidoptera; family Tortricidae; genus Epinotia; species Epinotia brunnichana. The sequence continues at coordinate 27,266,451 of OY977938.1, forward strand.
CCGGTCGCCCCTTCAGAGGCTGCCACGTGTTGGTACAGGACGCTCGCACGGGTTGCAGCGCGTTGAATGCGATAGAACGGGATGGCCACATTTAGGCACGTTTGGCGTACCTAAACAGGGAATTTGTATTTGTGTTTCTCTGTTAAGAGAACCTTCTGTACGTAGTACTATTACTTATTCTGTGCTATAGACTAAGTCACTCACACGATTATCAGGAATCCAACGACAACATAGGTTAAATCCATCAAGCTGTTTGAACTGTTATGTATACGAGTATGTTACTGTCAAATTATGAACACCGTCAGTTTATGATTTTACTCGCGATATCATAAACTGCCGAAAAATTGTGAACTGTCAAAACCGTTTACAATTTAACGCATAATTTTTCGTTAAATTATAATCTATCAATATAGACCAATCAAATTAGCTTACCCTGGACATAATTCGTAAACTCGTTGTTTTTATTGTTTTATCGGATTTTACTATTCAGTATCAAATATTAATGAAATATATTAAGTAAAAAATCCGCGATCGTAACCGTAGTTAAAAAAAACACGAGTTAAAGTACACTACCTAACTTTTTCCTAAAAGTAAAAAAGGTAACCAAGTACCTTGTTAGTATAACTTTGAGGTGCATTCAAATGCGATCACTTAATAGCAAAATTAAACTGAAATCAAATTCGCATATACGTTTTTTTTCACAGTTTTCCTCTGATCTCATTATCTAGACAAGCCAAAATGGTAACTATGATATTTTTATCTGTTTAAGGTATATTGCGTCTTTTTAGACATTTAAGACAATAATTAAACATTTATTTTTAACGTTTTAATAATAATGTATTTCTCAGTAATTATAAATAGTAACTATGATTTTTTTGTTTACTAATAGCCATTTGTGTACGATAATCATGTTTTCATCAAAAGTAAGCATGCTAATGTCACGCTTAAGAAATTGAATATTTAATTGAAAATATTCGCGACCTTGTCGTGGAGCCAGATGGATGCGGTGGGTGCGAGGCGGGAAGAGAGTGGGGCGCCAGCGGGCGAGCGCACGGCGAACTCGTCTTAACGAGTTTATTTCAATTACGTGTTTTGCACCGACCGCGCCATGTACAAATAAAACAAATATAATGGTTTTTTTTTTTTTTTATTTATATCCTAATTGTAGGATTTTTAGTTCTAATGAAAAAAATCACAGTTTGTCCCTTACGCCCTTTGAAACTCTGGTCCAAATGGCGTAAGTAACGATTGATTTGCTTTTATCATCGAAAAAATAAGTAAACTCTTAACTGTTAAGTAAATGAAAGAGATGATGCCATGATCGTGGTTAGCATAAAAAAAAAACCGGTCAAGTGCGAGTCAGACTCGCACACCGAGGGTTCCGGACCACCCCGTACAATAGAAACAAGTCCACTATAAACTGACACTCACTAAGTATGTATTTACATACTTAGTGCGTGTCGGTTTATACTGGACATCAATTTTTCAGTGAATTAACTAAAAATTTACGGTTTTCGCAATTTCTCCTTTGTTTGTGCTAGGTATAAATACTTCGTACCAAATTTCAAGATTCAGAGTTCACGGGATATGGGCATGGGCATTTCGTCCCTTACGTCCTTTGAGCCTACGGTAGTCGATATCCTTATTGGCAAAATTGAGCTTTAACAGTTGGCCAGCAGTATTCCAATACGAATAATGTAATGTTTAAGATTAAATAGGATTATTCGCGAATGACGAATAAATATTTCGAATAATTATTCGCCAATATTTATTCGCGAATAACTTCTTCATTCGCATAATCATTCGTAATGCTTTTCGGGAATAATATTTTGAACGAATATTGTAGGAATACTTTTTAATGGAATATATCTCAAAAACGTAGTATTTTCCTACAGACAGAACACTAATACCTAGTTTTAAAATTTGTTAGTAAAAGGTTACCGCTTCATCAAGGGTACCAATTAACATCGCCGTGCATGGTGAAACGGATATTAATTGTAATTATTTCACCTGTTTTATTAGGGTTCCGTAGCCAAATGGCAAAAAACGGAACCCTTATAGATTCGTCATGTCCGTCCGTCTGTCTGTCTGTCTGTCTGTCTGTCTGTCCGTCCGTATGTCACAGCCATTTTTTTCCGAAACTATAAGAGCTATACTGTTGAAACTTGGTAAGTAGATGTATTCTGTGAACCGCATTAAGATTTTCACACAAAAATCGAAAAAAAAACATTAGGTTTTAGGGGTCCCCATACTCAGAAATGAAACTCAAAAATTTTTTTTTCATCAAACGCATACGTGTGGGGTATCTATGGATAGGTATTCAAAAATGATATTGAGGTTTCTTACATCATTTTTTTCTAAACTGAATAGTTTGCGCGAGAGAAACTTCCAAAGTGGTAAAATGTGTGTGTCCCCCCTGTAACTTCTAAAATAAGAGAATGATAAAACTAAAAAAAATATATGATGTACATTACCATGTAAACTTCCACCAAAAATTGGTTTGAACGAGATCTAATAAGTAGTTTTTTTTTTAATACGTCATAAATCGTAAACCGCAATTTATTTCACGGAACCCTTCATGTGCGAGTCCGACTCGCACTTGGCCGCTTTTTGTTTACTATTTCGGCTTTACCACGGGTAAAAAAAAAACCGGTCAAGTGCGTGTCAGACTCGCGCACAGAGAGTTCCGGACCACCCCGTACAATAGAACCAAGTCCACTATAAACTGACACTCACTAAGTATGTATTCACATACTTAGTACGTGTCAGTTTATACTGGAAAGTAAATTTTCAGTTATGTAACTAAAAATTTACGGTTTTCGCAATTTTTTTATCTGTGCTATAGGCCGTTGCTTCGCACCAAATTTCAAGTTTCTGAGTTCACGGGAAGTAGGTTTTGATTCCCTTGCAGGTTTCGAAAACTTGCGGAAATTTGCGGCATAAACGGCTGTATCTTTTGATTGCGTTGGCGTTAGATTTTTTCACAGCTCCAAGAGACAGTAAACCTGAGTATTTGATATAAATTTCAGCTTAATTCATTTATTTGTTACAGTATGGGTCTTACAAGATGTTACATATAAATACAGTTCCAGCATAACCATGTTAAGGCACAGCAACATTAATATAAAAAATATGAATTCTAAAATAATGCATGCAACAAACACACTATGCATAGGAATTCGAACTTTAAATGATTGATACGAACTTATTTTTGACACATATTATACCTTTTTATAATGTCTGAAGTTTCATTATAATAAAATAACACACTGGCCACATAGAAAAACAAAAAACCGGCCAAGTGCGAAGTTTATTTGTGTGATGAGCACAAATATGTGCTCCTGAGTCATGGATGTTTTCTATGTATTTAAGTATTTATTTATCTATATAAGTATGTTTATCGTCGTCTAGTACCCATAGTAGTTTGCTTAGTTTGGGACTAGATCGATTTGTGTAAGATTGTAAAAGAAAAGAAAAAATCTGTTTTTTAGGATTTGTTGTTATAGCGGCAACAGAATACATCACCTGTGAAAATTTCAACTGTCTAACTATAACGGTGCGTGAGATCTTTGAGTACGGAACCCTAAAAACGATGACGTAATATATGGACAAGCCCACACACATGACATATTGAAACAAACCTGTTAAATGCCCCATGAAGCGACTCACTTAACTCACAAAAATATTGTTAATTAGTAGAAAAGGGTATTAATACTTGAAAATAGGTACACTTGTAGTGATAGTGTTAAATTCGTGTACGTGTGTTTATAACGAGCAACCGCATCCTTAAATATTATTCGTGGATTATTCGATGATTTATTCGAATGAAATGAGAATTAATCATTCGTCATTCGAAAGTGTAGACGAATAAATTATTCGCGAATAAATGTTAAGTCGAATAATTATTCGAATAAAAATCATTCCAATAATGCCCCTTTCTGCACCCACATAAGTAACATATTTTATTTAAATAATTCTATACAGAAGACTGAGCGCTTATAAATAGGTAATCGACATTTCACGATAATTATGTCTCATGCTGAACAATTTAGTTATTATCGATCTAATGAATACAATATTTCAGTAAATCTCCACCCTAGCCGAACCGTGGTAAATGCCACGTTCGTGTTTATAAATGTTTGACAATCACTGACCTATCATAATAAATGAAGACCGAAACGCATTGACAGCGGTGGCGAAGCGGCGGCGCGGCGCAGTGTGGAGGTGGTACCGGCTGTAATGTTCGATTTCGATCTAATACGAAAGGGTCAGCACAGAATACCGACCGGGAAAAAAGCGTTCGGATCCTTTCATATTAGCTCGAACATTACAAGTACCGCCTCCGCGCCACCCCGCGCCGCTTCGCCACCGCTGCCAGTGCGTTTCGGCCTTGAATGCCTGCGACTCGCGACAGCACGGTCGGTAGTTGAGGCGCAAAGCAATGACGGCCTTATTCTGCAAGAGATAAGGTTCATATTAAAACTTTAGTACGAAAAAATATGAATTAATTAATAATCGTGGATATTTTTTGTTTAATTTGTTTCTTATAGTACTAATAATATGTTGACAGCATAAATCAAACACTTTCCAAGTAGTTATGTATTTTGGTTTTCCAAAAACTACCAATATTTGTGACTTTAGAAATCCGCAAAGAAAATCTGTTTAATTTTTAATAATTTATCAACACACATAATATACTATTCAGAATAAATTGTTAAATTGCAGTTATCTATAATTTCTGGTAAGATAAGCTAGAAAATGTGTAACTTACTGAACTTTCTTTATTAATGATAGTCCCGGTTGATTAATTAGTTTAGTTTTGATTTCTTTAACTGGAATGCAAGCTTCATATCATAATAGAGGCAATTTTACAAAGTTACATATTATGCTGCACTTATGAAATCAGAATTTGTTAAAAAATTAGATTTTTGGTTTTTTTACAATGACGCGGAACCCTAAAATGTTTAATTATTTTTATTTTAACTATAACTAACAATACTTTACATCATAGAAAAAGAAAATTACAGTTATCGAATTATGTCCGGGTTTAGCTAATTTGATTGGTCTAATATGAAATAATCAAATTGTGAACTGAATCAAATAGGCACGACGCGGAACGCGCCCTGTGCGCTGCTTGGTTGAACGAATTATTCCACTTGCATCAGTTTCCACTTACCAATGTTTTTTTTATCTTTCTTTTGATTTTGTTTTATTTTTATATTTACTCGTTATTGAGTAAATTTGTTGAGATTGTATTAATTTAATATTATATCTTTATTTTTTCTTTGTTTTTGACGATCGTGATAAATAATCTTATTTTTTTGACATGAAAGCTGTAATGTAATTTTTTATCATGAAATAAATAATCTAATCTAATCTATCCAGACATTGTATTCCATTCATCTCGTCACCTGGCAGTATCGACGGAGCTCCGCTGCGCAGGGCTCCTATTTCTGGGCGGTTTGCCCTTCGGGCAACTGAAGATACCTAACTAACCTAACCTACCTAGTCTTTGTGTTCGTTCCGTAGCAAGCCAATTGACATTGACATTGATAGTTTATAAACTAACGAAACATATTGCGTTAAATTGTGAACGGTTTTGACAGTTCAACATAGGTATGTTTTTTGAGAATATTGTTGTATGTAAGTGTGTGGATAAGAATAATTATATTACACGGTCTGCAGTCCAAAGGATCCAATATAATTATTGTGAGGTGACTTCGGATTCCTCTTAATCGTGAAAGTCATATATTTGTAAAACAGCAGTAGTAAGTAGTTTCTTGGAAAAACTAAATATCACTTCTGTTTTCTTACAATAAATATTAGGTACGTCCCATAGTTTCATTGTATCAAACATTTTACTTTTTTCTGTCAGTCATAATATTTATACAGGCATTAATTAACATAAATCATATCTCTCTTGGTGGTTTCAGGTCGAATCGTATATTAGTGCCATCAGGCGTTCCACAGGGATCACACTTAGGGCCTTTATTGTATAATGCATATATATTCAGATTGTTATATGCAGATTACAAAAAAGTTTTTATCAAAATTAAAAGCCCGTCTGACTGTCAAGTTTTGCAAAACACTCTTGATTCTCTAGTAGAATATTACCACAGGAACGAAATAACGGTAAACGTATCTAAATGCCAGATAATAACTTTTTCTAGAAAACCATCTCCTATTAGTGCTTCCTACACTATGAACAATATTATTTTACAAAGAGTCCAGTTAATTCGAGACTTAGGAGTTTTATAAGATAGTAAAATGTTAATGTCTGATCATATTGATAATATTATAAACAAAGCTTATAAAAACTTAGGTTTTGTAATGAGAGTCTGTAAAGCATTTAATGACCCTGTTTGCATCAAAATTATTTATTTTACTTACGTACGTAGTGTTTTGGAGTATGCGTCTAATCTAATACATGGTCCCCTCATTACATTACCTACAAATCTCGACTTGAAAGACTACAGCAGAGGTTTCTAATATACCTTAATTACCGAACCAAACGTACATCTATTAGTTATAGTGATAGTTGTAAGCGGCATAATATGATGAGTCTGGAGGATAGGAGAGACATGCTCGATATGGGTTTGCTTTATGACATTGTCAGAGGTTGTGTAGATTGCCCTAACCTTATAGCAGCCATCAATTACTTCACACCGAAAACAAACACCAGGTACCCACGCCTTCTTAGTTTACCTAATCATCAAACAAATTACGGTAGGAATTCTGTAATATATAGAATATCAAGGACATACAACAATCAGTTTAGTGACATCGACCCATTTGTGTATAACAACAAAAAATCGTTTAAAAGTGCAATTGCGAAACAAATACATAATAATATTGAGGAGGGCTGAACACACTTAGGGAGACCTGTCATTGGCTCGACAATTGTATCTTAGATGTAAGCCTATATTGAATGTTAAAAGCTGTTGGTCTTCTAATAAATAAAAAATAATAATAATAATAATAATCTATCCGCAGGGCAGCTTGTGGCGAGCTGTTGGGGAGTAACAACCCCACGGACCCGAGTGCTCCCGAGAGTCGGTCAGGGCCTCCGTCTCCGGCGTGTCTTCGTCGGTCGGAGTGGAACCCCAAGGGGGCCCGCAGGACTCTCAGCTCCGGCTTGCCTTCATTGGCCGTCCAGAGAGGAGTCGTCAGAGCTATATGCTCCAGGGGTGGAAGTGTTAAAGGGCATAACGCCGCGAGTAACTTCGGAGAAAGCGCAGCACCACCTCTCGACACCCCTGAGCCGCTCACCCGGTGTTGCCCCTGGCCGTCTTTACGACGGCATTTTTAGGCGGCCATCTAATGAGCGGCTAGTCACCGCCTGCCTCGATAACCTTGTGGATAACATTGTTATGGCAGGTGTCCGGACCACTTTGTAATAACCCAATTTTATTGTCCACCCAAATGTCATCACCATAGACCCAATTCTCTTTTCCATTTTCCTACAATAGCTCCAACGCCTGCTGGGACCAGTTCACGGGTATCTACCGATGTACCCGTGAATGGGTTCTAGCAGGTGTACTACATGACATTAAATTTCGTCTCCAAAGGGCCTCTACGTGTTGGATCTATATCCCCACGCACGCCTTCCAAATGACCGGGGTTCGCCCCGTGAATTTAAATCGGAGATACATAATAATATGTAGCCTTATAAAAAACTAGCTTCGTCCCGCGACTCCTTCCGCGTGGAACTCATTTATAACGTAGTCCGTACAAACTTTCACCCCCATTTTATTATTTCTGGGATGAAAACTATTCTATGGCCTTCTCCGGGATTCAAACTATCTCTAAACCAAATTTAATTTAAATTGGCACAGTGGTTTAAGCGTGAAGATGAAACAGACAAGACAGACACACTTTCGCATTCGTAATATATGTATAATGTATGGATGTAATACAGTCTACTAAAACAGATTATATAATAGTTCTTTACTACCACTATAGTCCATGTTACCCAACTATGGTTCAAATCAATTCTCATATTAATTGCTCATGGACTATTTTCATGGATGAACTTAAAGACAAGCGACATAATAACACAAATTTAAATAAAAGCGTCTAAAATCATTAATACGAAATCGGTATTGATAGAAACGAATGAGTTTACTTTTGGACCATAGTTGTGGTAGTGGACTATAGTTGTGTGGTTTTACCTTAAAAATATGTAGCTAGTATTTAAAATAAGCATTGCTTCGTAGTCAACTGTACCTACCATCAGGTGTGTCATACATAAACTAGTTTGCCACTGACTTGGTATTAACTGACTTAATATTTCTAATTGCGTAAGAGTTTTTTTTTATCAAAAGCGTTTGGGGGGAGTAAAGGTTGCTTCTTTGTGAAAGTAGCAATTTTAGGACATCCAAGTATACACATTTATAAATAATTTTATATAATTGTTTCACGTTTTGGAGATGGATCGATGAATAAATTTAATTAAAGCATCCGTTCTCACTCTGCTGTCACGGTGCGGGGAGTACAGCCCTTTCAGATATATTCTTACGATCCGGTTTCAGTGAGTATAATTATACCCGCAATTTTAAGTTATCGATAGAATTTAGCAGCAGCGGTAGTCAATATTGATTAAAAGATGATACTTAACATGGCAATGATACTTAGAAGCAGCAACTAAGTACCTACTCGCTTTATTGAATTGCCGCTAGAATTTGGCGTCAACGGTAATCAATATTGGTTAAAAATATATGTTTCTGTGTTCTGAACCTGCTGTTTGAAAGTTGAATGAAATAAGAATACAGTCGAATTAAATAAAGTCAGCGGTAACCAATAAAAAAAAAACTGTGAGTACGAACTCGATATTTCAAATTGCCGGCAGAAAACTCAGTTATTAAAAATTGTTCAAGCTAGGAACCTAATACAAAGAAGCTGTCTGCGCTTACAGCTTTCTAGTGAATAAGGCTCGTCTAGCTGGCTGACAACACTGACAAACGACCGGACGCGCGACAATACTCAATTATGCGCGAATTGATCAAGTTAGGAAACTACTACAATATAGCTAACTGCGCTTACAGATATATAGTGAAGAAGGCTCGTCTAGCTGGCTGACAACGCTGACAAACGACCGGACGCGCGACAATACTCAATTATGCGCGAATTGATCAAGTTAGGAAACTAATACAATAAAGCTAACTGCGCTTACAGATATCTAGTGAAGAAGGCTCGTCTAGCTGGCTGACAACGCTGACAAACGACCGGACGCGCGACAATACTCAATTATGCGCGAATTGCTGGTGGAATATTAATGTAACTTCAATATGCGATCGTTTTTAGCGAAGCGCTTTACAAGATGTCACACGGGTACGCGACGACAGGACATGCTGCATTCAAAGATTTAAAAAAGCGGCCAAGTGCGAGTCGGACTCGCACATGAAGGGTTCCGTTACATAAATTGCTTTTTACGATAATATGACGTGTTAAAAAAAAACTACTTTCTAAATCTCGTTCAAACCAACTTTCGTTGGAAGTTTGCATGGTACATCATAGATTTTTTTCAGTTTTATCATTCTCTTATTTTAGAAGTTACAGGGGGGGTACACACATTTTACCACTTTGGAAGTGTATCTCGCGCAAACTATTCAGTTTAGAAAAAAAATGATCATTGAAACCTCAATATCATTTTTTAAGACCTATCCATAGATACCCTACACCGGGTATAATGAAAAAAAAATTTTTGCGTTTCAGATTTCAGTATGGGGAACCCCAAAATTTATTGTTGTTTTTCTATTTTTGTGTAAAAATCTAAATGCGGTTTACAGAAAAACATCTACTAACCAAGTTTCAACTGTATACAAAAAGTGGCTGTGACATACGGACAGACAGACATACAGACATAACGAATCTATAAGGGTTCCGTTTTTTGCCATCTGGCTACGGAACCCTAAAAATGCTAGCCTCACCTGGGAATCGAACCAACCAATTTATAAAAAGTTTTAGGGTGGGTTGCACCATGGTTACACCAAACCGTCTGTAGGTAATCGTAAGCGGTGTTCTTTAAAATCTGAATGCATGGAAAGTTTCTATAGAATTACAGTTGCCTGCGCCATATTTTAACGTTGATCGGTCCGTAATTGTAAGTTGGTGCAACCCACCCTTAATGATAATAATCACGAGGTTAAAATAATAGTGAATAATTCCGCTTAAGTAAGTAGGTAATAATAGTAACCTATCATAAAGTAAGGTGATAAAAGATTCCAGTTTATGGTTGATGCGGTTCACCGGTGCGGCAAGAATTTGTTTAAATTTTTGAATGCATCAATATTTATTTATATGATGTACTTAGAAATAAACAGAACTAATGTCTCTGAAACCCATAATCAATAATATCAAAATATCACAACGTAATATAGAGCGTTATACATAAAAGTCAATGTTTTACAAGTCGGTATATGTACATTATATTATAAGTAGTATCAAATTCAACTTAAAAACCAGAAAAAAAAGAATAAATAAAACTAAATAAAACTACTTATGACTAAACTAAGGGGTCTCCCCGCGGCATGGTGCCGAAGATGCTGGCAGCATTTCCCCGCTGTATCGCAATACTAATGCGTTGAGCGAGGAAGCTGCCAGCTCTTCGGTCCCCGGTGGTGTCGGCTAATTTTTTGGCGAGCTCTTTGATTAGGTTGAGTGCGCTGGGACCCCATGGACCAAGGGTCTCGACGCCGAATGGAACAAAGCAGTATTCAGCGCCGAGACCCCTATATTTATTAACTTTGGCCTTTTCCGCAGCCTCTGCAGCCGCACCGGCTCTGGAGGATGTTCCGTGGAGATGGGATGGGGCCAATGTGTCGACACAGGTGGCGTCCCACACGAGCACCCGACCCATCTTCCACGGAATTAATGACATTCCATCCGGTCTCTTGCCATCGTCCCTGAAAATGCCGGGCGGCTCTAACAAGGCCGGCACATTGACGCTGGCAAGAGAGCGGCGTAGAATGTCATTCAGAGCGGCGTGCCTGGAAAACCGGCCAGCGCTTTTCTGGCAAGAAAGCCCATGATGTCCCAGTGAGTCTACAGAACTGCCGCAGGGACATCTGTGTGGAGTGCATATAGGAATCCCGAGTCGCAGACATGTTGAGATACGGAGCGTTTCAGGCTCCAAGAAAGTGCCAGTGTTTGGCGACGGGTAAACGTGGAGCCATTCACCGGATTCCTTGGTACCTGACGCCAAAAGTCTGGCCCGCTCCGCACCTGTACTGCGGCTCAGGAGAGAATCAACATAAATTTTGCAGCATACATCGTCCCAGCTCCTTTGGCAACGAGGATGGTCTGGGAAATCTTTTCCCGGGCAAGCGGATGACCAAGCGTTTTTTGCCTCCATCAAGCCAGCAGTTTCAAAGTTTGAGGGGGCACCCCCAAGGATTTTGCCTATGAGACTAGCTGAACTGTGGATGGAAGACAAAAAAGCTGGCAGAGAAACACTAGAAATTTTTCTTATCCCTAGCCCACCATGTCTAATGGGGAGGGATGCTTGGGTCCAAGACTGGTCGCTGAGCTGTATATTCAAAATTGATTCTAGATTTTATAAGGTCGTCTAGTGGTGCCAATATACTTTGAAATTTATAAAATGGGCTGCAGCGAAGTACATACGTTAATTTGGGCACGAAAAGGCAGAATTTTAGCAAGGTTAAGGCGTAATGGGGGCTTATTTCTAAAAGACGGTTGGAACAGATTTGGAATTTGGAAATTGATTTTTGTATATAATCTTGAAAAGAGTCCTCGAAAATAGGGGTCCCTAGGAGGCAAAGTGTTTTTGTATCTACAATATTTATGTTAGGCGTCAGAGTATTAAATTTAAGCGTTATTAATTATTATAGATCAGCAGTATTACGTAACATTTTCGAAAGAAACGTAGGTATTAAATATAACAAGATTGAGATACAACCAGCTCCAAAAATATGAAGAAAAAACAAAGTATCCGTTTATAGAGGTGACTGTAAATAAATAAAGGATGTATTATTCAAAAGGGGCAGTGAGGGGAAATCCGAAACTACAGGAGATACGAAAATTTGCTCAAGGAGTCACGAGACTGAATTTGGAAAAAAAATTACTGCATTTTAACATTTTCAAAAAAGCCTCATAATAGACGGCCGGGAATCGAACCCGGTTAAATCTGTCTAAAAAAACTAACTCCTTATTTTTTTTCGTAACGTAATAGTGCTGAATGTTAGGAGCAATTGTTGCTAAGGAACTCTGTATCTACGATGACTACGATCACAGGAAAATGCCGTATTTCATGGATCTCCTTGTACAAACAGTAGGTAAGTACTGTACCTACTATGGATATGAGTATGGGAATGATATTTTATTACAGTTTTTAAAAGACTGGTGCAAATAATGAAAAGAAATAATCTACAAATGTACTATGTATTACGTCTAGTTTCAGACGTCAAATCCCCTCATAGTAATCGGCATGGCTTAGGCACTTGTCCCACCGCCGGCGAGTAGCGAGTACTCTCATAGTAATTCTTACTCGCGCGAGTAAAAGCGAGTAAGAATTACTATGAGAGTACTGGCTACTCGCCGGCGGTGGGACAAGTGCCTTAGTATGGGTAGGTATCCCTTTCTGTAACTAAAATTATGAAATTCAGCAATTCTTTGAGATTGTAGATAGGTACAGATGTAGTGCATAATTGTTTTCCATCGTAATATCTCGGAAAGGTTCGAATTTGTCATGTTACTTCAGTCAACCTCAGTACTTTTTGTACTGTGACCGACTGAAATAGCAAGACACGTTCGTACGCTACCGTGAAAATACGATGGAAAACAATTATGCACTACATCTGTACATGGTTACATAGCAGTAATTTTCCTAATAATTTGATTCGCGGCCTTAAAATGAGGTTTCTTGAAAATCTTTGAAAGCAGTTTTTATTTTTACTAAAATCAGTTTCGTGACTCCTAAGAACAAATGTCCGTATCTCTTGCAGGTTCGAATTTTCCCTCACTGCCCCGTTTGAATAACCCTGTTGATGGGTGATTCTACGAGCGTTCCAACCGCCGTCAGTCCGCTGCTCGCATTATTGTCAAAGTTCTTGTAGATTTCAATTCCCTTTCCCAATAAATTGGTAGTAGTCCTGGGCTTGTTTAAAATACCTGAACATGCCGTGCCAGTTTGCCGGAACATACAATAATGCGAGCAGCGGACTGACGGCGGTTGGAACGCTCGTAGAATCACCCTTATAACTCTCTCTCTTCCGCGCGATGGGACAGTTACAAATGATCACATGGCTATCACAGTACCTACTAAATACAAATTTATTAGGTGGCATACAATGTGCAGGGTCCACTGGATGCGGGTGGCGCAAGACCGCTCACTTTGGCACTCCTTGTGGGAGGCCTATGTCCAGCAGTGGCCGTCTTTCGGCTGATATGATGATGATGATGATGATACAATGTTAAGGGATGGGTAGAAGGAAAGCGATCACGCAGTCGTTCTCCTAAACGCTGGACGGATTCGGTGAAAGCTGCGACACAATCGACCATAGACCAGTGTTCCCGTGATGCTGAAGACCGTAACAAGTGGAGGAGCATCGCGAGGGCTGGTGCGAGGGGTGGTGCGAGGGGTGGTGTGAGGGGTGGTGGTGGTATACACCATTATGAAATCACGACCACTCTGTCAAGAGTGAACGACTGAAGAGAGATATTCTTAAATGTAATTACGTGAATTTTTATATTTAGTTTGCACAAACATGCACAAGAGAATAAGATGCCAGTAGATAAATGTAATTATATAGTTAAGACTCTTTAACTCATAAAATGTTTAATATTCAAGATTAGTAGTAAAGCTCAAAATAATGAATACGTATATAAAAACGCAATTAAACAATTTAAATTTAAAAAATATATATTAAGAAGGTTCCAAATTTTGTGCTGCATTGTTTTCATTAGTACAAAAAAAAACTTATCTACCGAACGTAAAGTGCTCTGAGTACATACATACATAATTTTTTCAAAAGTTGCTGAATATGTTTAAAAACATAATTAGCCTAATCTGTACCTAATCTCCACTTATAATAAATCTCTAAATTAAAAAAAGAATCAGCCAGTTTGAAACTAAGCTTTGCGCGGTTCGAATGTTCTCAGCATCCCATGAACGGAAAAATATGAAACATTTTATATAGGTACATTATTATTCCAGCTGCAACTTAGGATAGTTTTTATCCGACTGCGACAATTAATTTATTTTCCGTAATATACGACTTCATTTAATTTTTAATTTATTTTTATTGAAATCAAACGCTGCTACAACTGTCAGGTGACACTGACAGGTGAGCTGTCAGCGAACTGCGAAGTCAAAATATTCATGGCGGGTTATGATATGAATGATATAACTGATATTTGATGTGTACTATAAAATTTGTCAACCAAAAATATCTCGGCAATTTTATACAAGTTTCAAAAGATTATGATCATCATGAAATTATATTTAAAAGGCCCATGGGAAATATCAGTCAAAATTGAATATAGGTGAAAAATTGAGTAAGTATAGGTGAAAATACAGTGAATCGAGATTCTGATGTTAATGTTACTTAATTAAATATTCGAGATGAGAAACAGGCGTGATACTGTTCTTGCAGATAAGAGAGACGGCCAACATAACAAATCCGTAAAGACGGAATTGAGTCAATCTAAGCATTGAAAACTAACAAGAATTTTAACTTATAACTGGGACGTACCTAATTGTAAAAAGAATTATGAAGAAACACCGAGACAAGTATTACTTGTATAGGTAATTTAGTTATTTGCTGGACAGCTATGTACTCTCAACATTGATTTTGGTTGTATTATCAAAATGTATTACTTGTACTTCCCTATCATTTGATTTTACACGATGTATACCTACTAGCTACCCGTGTATTGCAAAGAATGCAGGCAAACTCGCGGGATAAAATATAGCCTATAACCTTTGCATTCAACATGCAGGTGAAATGAATAAGTGGTTCTGGATATTATGTAGGTACCCATTAAGTAGGTACATGCAAAATTGTAAAGCTACAATCTTCTTTTAGTAAAATTTAATATATTTTAATTGTGTGAATATTTTCTTTAAAATAAACATATAGTAAACATATAGATTATTTAACCAAAGTGTATGATATCTTTCACCCAGTAGGTCTATCCTTTGCAATGCAATGTTCAGTCTGAAGAAAAGGTTCACCACTTATGTCTGGGCAAATAGATATTTTATAGGAGATAGACAAGGTGGACTTGGTAAAGGATGCGGGAGTCTGCTGGATGTGGGTGGCGCAGGACCGGCCATTGTGGCACGCTTTGGGAGAGGCCTATGTCCAGCAGTGGGTGTCTTTCCGTTGATATGATGATGATGATAGGAGATATTTCACAACCTTAAATTGACATAATATTGCCAAGATAATAAGTAATGATGCTGTTCTATGGCAATCTTCTTTACATATAGAGCTCTCAATGTACAACAAATTGTCATTGCCACATAACAACTGTCAATGTGATGAAAGGAAAGGTTAGTATAGGATGTTAATCTTAAATTATCTGATGTATTGGCAGTTTTTAATTTCATATATTACAAGTACATATTATACAACAATTCAAAGACAGCACTGTGAATTTCTAAACTTTCTCCATCAACTTTTATCTTAGAGTCACTCTTCTCAGGTAAAGGAAATTTTAAAATCGGTTTGGTGGTTCCAGAGATTACCCATTACTTTGGCAACCATTACATACAAAGTTACAATCTCAAGTTTTCCTCTTTGTAATATTAGTATAGACAATGTTCTTCAGATAACCTGGAGAGGATTATTATGATGCAGCACACCGGCAGAGCACCTGCTAAATCGAGCATACAAATCACTGAACCCTTGCAACTACATCTGCATGAGGCCACGCATAAAGTGGGTGTTAGGAGCCCATGGGGTAATCTGGTCAACAACAATAGGACATGAAGTCACCATCCTCAGCATTGGGGGAAGGACTGATGATGATGATGATAGATAATTCGGCAATAATCATCTGCCAAATATGATAATGTGCCCAGTGAAAAATAAAATTAGATACAAAACAAACATCAATTTTAATAAGCACAATAATTGAAACTTAGTAAATCGTTCATTATTTTTGGCTTTCCAATTGCTGAGTGGTTTTTCTTCCTTTTCTTATTCTGCATACTCAACTGAACACAATTCCATTTTTTTTGGTTTGTCTTTACACATCATATTATAATTATTATGTTCCTTGGTTGAGAAAATCCATGGCCCATGAAAATCCATACCTAAAATAAATTATTATATAGATTAGGTTTTTACAACAAAAAAGTTTATAACTGTAGTATTACATTAAATAGGTACACAAAAGAGTGAGTTTGTCTTATAGCTCAAGCCCTAGCTTGAGACATACTGTGCCCTAGCACAGTATGTCTTCTCACTCATATTTGGAGCAGCCCAACTGGAGAACAACCTCTACCTTCCAGAAGACAGTGTTGTGTTTGTGATGGTTAGTAAGGTCACCCACTGTGAGGAATCTACGTAAGTCTCTCACTGTCAATGCAACGAATCTCCAAATCAATAAAGCATATTAGTATCATAACTTACCAAATCTTATTATTAGTTTTATGCTCATTAATGAGTGCGCGAGTCGTGGGGTAGGACAGGTTAAGCTGTCCTATGAGAGGCATCAGCGTTTGTTTTGTAACCACTCGATTGTAGGATTGAGAATACGATTCGGTTTTGGTAAATGCCTTTACAAATCAATGATCTTCACTTCACAAACACCACGTCCAGCGTTTTCGCTATTGTATCCTTATTGTTGGTTATAATTTATTCGGGAATCACGGAGTAGAGTATAACGTAGTGTTTATATTCTCTTTGTAGAGTAGGTGCCGGTTATGTACGGCCATGATAATGCACGGCCATGATAATGTACAGCCCAATAATTCGCGTCCAATGTACGTGAATGATTGGATCGTGCATTATCAGCCCGGACAAATTTTAATGTGGCATCCCCCCGTACCGAGTTTCCTCAGGGTGATAATACACGGCCCAATAATATGAGTACAATGTATAATGTAATGTATGTTAAATGTGATACACACACACAAACACACACACACACAAACACACACACACACACTTACCACATAGTATAATATAAAATGTTTACTTTCTAATTTATATTTTAAGTTACTTATGCCTACACCTAAATCACAACATGTGGAAGAGCGGTGATCTTCTTAGCACAAGTATATTATATACTTAAAAAGAGGCACCAGCACAGATACTTGTATATGTATTTAAGTTACTGAAATAAATTATTTTATTTTTTGATATATAGCACAAATATATGCAATTTGTCAAACCAACTTGATGTAGTTAAGGCTATTATACAACTAGCAATTTGTCACAGCAATCTACCGACGCAGCTGTAAAGTCAGTTTGAAGGCGGTTGTTGTGACAAAATGTTATACTACGTTTACAAAGCCGAAGTCAGCAGGGAAGTTGGAAGGGAAGTGGGCAGAACGGGCGTAATACCGCATTTTACGCCCATTCTGCCTACACTTCCCTGCTCACTTCGGCATAGTGTAAACTAGGCATTAGATGTATAGAACTCCTTAAAATCATCATCCTCCTAGCGTTATTCCTGGTTGTGCCCTAAAGTAGCCCCGGGTCCGTTTTGGCAAGTTTTGACCGCCACCGCAGGCAGTGTGATTCAGGCCTTGGAATGAAAGATATATACGGTTTCCTCATAGACGGCCATACACGATGATTAAATACTGATGATCCACCATAGTTGTCTCTTTCTATTGCATTTTGTAGAAAGAGACAGCTATGGTGGATCATCAGTATTTAATCACCGTGTATTGGCCGCCATTCCAACTATAGTAAGTGGTTGTGTCAATTTGCTAGGCGTGTAAGGCCTGAGTCACACTGGCCCGGCCTGCGGTGGCGGTTAATAGTAAATTTGATAGCTAATGACAAGTTTACTATTGACCGCCGCGGCCAGGCCGCGCCAGTCTGTGAGAGACTTCATGGCTCTTACTAAAGCAAGTTGGTGCGACAAATAATATAGAACGCCATAACGTGCGCCCACTTTTATCATCGTGATATTTTTCTAGCTGTCTGTCATAACCTATTAAAGATAGAGAAGCTAGAAATATATCACCGTACAATTTCGAGTATCACAATATGATTATAATAAAAATATTGCTAAAATACTCAAGTGTCAATCAAGTAATTGAGAAAGAGAATGCGCATGGATCGCGTGATAATACTTCACCGTGTATGGGCGCCATCCATCAAACAGAATCGTGTGGTGTGGCTTTAGTCGCTGATAGATTATTTCTTATCTTTGGGTGGATTTTAAAATTATCCGGATTTTCTGCTCTATTATCTCAATCCTGTAATACACGTCAATATGCCTGTGATTGGGATTGTAAAATGAGTGGGTCGCCTGATAATACTCACTGTGTAATGGCCGCCATGGTCGAAACAATGCAAGACCGTTTAAGGAGACGCTACACGGGCCGATATCGGCCGGACTGCACACCAGCCGACGCGTGATTCAGTCCGTGTGGATACGTGTCGGAAGCACGGCGGCCGGCCAAATCAAGGTCACTCCATACTAGATTTTCTGTGACGTTGCTTGGCCGTCCGGAAAATTCGTAGGTGTAGCGTTTCCTTTAGGCCTCTCACACACTGGTGTGGCCTGCGGTGGCGGTCAATAGTAAATTTAACAGCTAATGACAAGTTTACTATTGTCCGCCACCGCAGGCCGCGCCAGTGTGGTGCAGGCTTAAGCCCTGTCACACACTGGCGCGGCCTGACCGCGGCGGACAATAGAAGAGTTGTCTAATGCTGTCAAATTTACTATGGTCCGCCACCGTAGCCCGCACCAGTGTAATTCAGGCCTAACAGCTCTTATGGTGGGCACACACTGAACAAAAGAACGAACGCGAACCATTACACGCTGCACGGTGTCCGGCAAAACCAGAGTCCTCCGTGGTCGCCCGTCTATATACGCCTTTAAATAATCAAGTTGTACTTACTACTTTTTTAAAACCTATGATTAAAATATCGAAATATATAATATAATAATACAATGTAAACATACTTCGTAACGTTTCATTATATTATTTAATAATTTCCACAAAATATTTGACTGACTATGAATTAATTGATATTATATTGGCTGTTTGGAGCCTTTTTTGTCTTACATGCGCGCGCATAGGTATTTCAATATCAAAGTAAGTAGGTATATAGGTACAAAAAAAAGTTCGCGCCATTATTTATTCATTTCATATCATAGGTATCATACTTAACTCGTGTAGTGTAGGTTAATATAAATATTAAATGCTGCAAAGAATGGTCAGCGAAAACGTAAGTAGGTACCTTATAATCTAATGTAATGTGTTTTCCTCGCGAGTGAAATAGGTAGGTAGGTACTAGGTACGTTGTACTTCGTACAAAACATGCGTGCCTTGATCCTTAAGGTGTAGTTACATATAACTTACCTATATGGTATAAGTTAACCCTTAGCGATTAGCGATGGCTTAGCGTGGCCTGCGGTGGCCGTCAATATAAAACTTGACTGCTAATTTCAAGTTTACTTTCAGAGTGAATCACACAAGACGCGTCAGTGTGATTCAGGCTTCAAGCCTCTCACAGACTAGCGCGGCCGTCAATAGTAAACTATATAACCCTCCTCTCCTTCGGCAGTCGGGTAATAATAATCGTATAGTTTATTACTGACGTTACCGCAGGCCACGCCTTACTGGCGCGGCCCGCGGTGGCAGTCAATAGTAAATTTGACAATAGCTGTCAAGTTTACTATTGACCTGGCCGAATTGAATTCATCACATCAATCTTGGTCCGGGGCAATAATTGGAAGCCACTTTTGTTCGGGCTCATAATGCACGGCCCAAAAAAGTGGTACATTATCTGGCCGTGTATTACATAAGTATTTATGTTAATTGGCTCCATACACTCTAGCGCCTCTAGCACCGATTTCATACGCGGTACCATGGCGGTAGCCGTCATTCCGCTTAGGCATGCTCTTGATAATGGGCCATCAATACCTCATGACCCATCATACAGGATACAACTATGCGTTAAAGGGAGAAAGGGCCTACTTTTATCTCATCCGCATAAGTACTGCCGCCGTGATGGTAGTTTGTGTTCGTCGTCATTTAAGTAGAGGAACCTTTACATGTGGCCTGCCAAGCAGAATTTCGCAACGGAATTCTGCCTGTGGGTAGCTATATGACCGACTGCAATGGATAATACGTACATGCCATACCATGCCACGACGACCGAGAGCCCCAGCTAGCACGATAGCTTTTATCGTCAAGTTTTATGGCGAAAATGTACTGAACCGTCACGTAAAACTTGACACTAAAACCTATCGCGCTATTAGGACCTGCACGGCTATCACAAGACGGCACGCGAGCTCTCTCGATTTTTCTCGCACTATCTGTCTCTCTCTTATTAGAAAACTTAGAAAGAGATGTATAGTGGGAGAAAAATCGAGAGAGCTCGCGCGCCGTCTTGTGATAGCCGTGCTGTGGCGACAAAACATATAATCCTACTAAATAATGTTTCCTCACGACTGTGAATGTATGACTATATTTGTAGCAAAATTGATCAGGAATATGGATTCCAATTGAGGTAGGCCGACGACCCACATAGCCTGTTCACACAGATGTTACAATAGCTACAAAAATGACTCCTTATCAGTGGCAGTTTATCGAACATAATTTATATACATATGTATAGGTGTATAAACCGTTAACTGTTGTATTGTTTACAGGAAGAACAGAACGTTTATTTTGGTTCCCGATTTTGAGTCAAGAAAGCATTCGAAAGTAACTACTTATACTAGAGACATGACCCAATAAAGAATAAAATGGTTCGCAGAAAGACAAATCTTTCACGTCGCACTCGGGTCGCTATAAAGAGAAGACGAGAGAGCGTTCGCAAAGCAGAGGCTCGAATATCAGAGGAGCTTACTCAAAGCTCAGCGACTTCAGACTTAGAACAAGATGCTATCTCCCAGACTTCAGAGACATTTACATCGAATTGTGCGCGTTTGTCTGCTACCAGAGAAAAAGACGCCATGCCACGGACATCGCAAACATTTACACCAAGTTCTGCAGGTTTGTCTACAAGTGGAAACGAAGACGCCATGTCACGGACTTCACAGAGATTTATACCAAATTCTGCAGGTTTGTCTGCAATCAGAGACGATGAAGTCATATCACAGGCTTCACAAACATTTACACCAAATTCGGCGCGTTTGTCCGCAAGCAGCGGTGAAGATGCCATGTCACGGCCTTCACAAACATTTAAACCAAGCTCGGCGCGTTTGTCCGCAAGCAGCGGCGAAAGCGCCATGTCACGGCCCTCACAAACATTTACACCAAACTCGGTCCATTTCTCCACAAGCAGCGGTGAAGACGCTGTGGCGCGAGCTTCGCAAACATTCACATCAAGCTCGGTGCATTTGTCTACAAGCAGAGACGAAGATGTCACATCACAAACATTTACACCAAGGTCGGCGCGTTTGATCGCAAGTAGCGGTGAAGACGCCATGTCACGGGCCTCACAAACATTCACACTAAGCTCGGCGCGTTTGTCCGCAAGCAGCAGTGAAGTTGCCACATCACAATCGTTACAAGCATTTACACCAAGCTTGGCGCGTTTGTCCGCAAGCAGCAGTGAAGACGCCGTTGCACAAGCTTCGCAAACATTTACACCAAGCTCGGCGCATTTCTTCGCAAGCAACGGTGAAGACGCTGTGTCGCAGGCTTCGCAAACATTTACACCAACCTCGGCGCATTTCTCCGCAAGCAACGGTGAAGATGAAGATGCTGCGTCACGAGCTTCGCAAACATTTACCCCAAGTTCGGTGCATTTCTTCATAAGCAGCAGTGAAGACGCTGTGGCGCGAGCTTCGCAAACATTTACACCAAGCTCGGCGCATTTCTTCGCAAGCAACGGTGAAGACGCTGTGTCGCAGGCTTCGCAAACATTTACACCAACCTCGGCGCATTTCTCCGCAAGCAACGGTGAAGATGAAGATGCTGCGTCACGAGCTTCGCAAACATTTACCCCAAGTTCGGTGCATTTCTCCATAAGCAGCAGTGAAGACGCTGTGGCGCAGGCTTCGCAAACATTTACACCAACCTCGGCGCATTTCTCCGCAAGCAACGGTGAAGATGAAGATGCTGCGTCACGAGCTTCGCAAACATTTACCCCAAGTTCGGTGCATTTCTCCATAAGCAGCAGTGAAGACGCTGTGGCGCGAGCTTCGCAAACATTTACACCAAGCTCGGCGCCTTTGTCTACAAGCAGAGACGAAGACATCATATCACAAACGTTTACACCTAGCTCGGCGCGTTTGTTCGCAAGCAGCGGTGAAGACGCCATGTCACAAGCTTCGCAAACATTTATACCAAGTTCGGCGCGTTTGTCCGCAGGCAGCGGTGTAGTCGCCATGTCACAGGTTTCGCAGACATTTGCACCGAGCCCGGTGCCTTTCTCCGCAAGCGGCGATGAAGATGCCATGTCACGGGCTTCGCAGACATTTACACCAAGCTCCGCACATTTTAATGAAGAAGAAAACCTCATACAACTTCGATGGGATCAAATAGAAAATAGTGGTTTTGCCTACTTACCTAATATTAATTACCAAGAATTTGCCTCAGTTGGGAGAATGGTTAATGTTTGCGGTAATTGTCAAGCTTTGAAGTGGGCAAAAGAATCGATGGGATTCTGTTGTTCAGGTGGCAAAGTTCGTTTTGATTTATTTTCAAATCCGCCTGAACTTATAAAGTCACTTTTGAATGGAGAACATCCATTATCACAACAATTTCTAGCCAATATTCGTACATATAATGCCGCTTTTCAAATGACGTCTTTTGGTGCAAAACAGGTGATACACGGGACATTTATGCCTACCTTTAAAGTGCAAGGACAAGTGTATCACCTAATAGGATCTTTATTGCCCGAAGAAAATCCTAAATTTTTGCAAATTTATTTTGTTTCCGATTACCAAGAGCAGGCTAATATCAGGAACCAACACTTCACAAATTTAAACTCCGGTCTCATATTTGATCTTCAGGAGATGCTTCATCAGTCTAACCATTACTTGTCCGATTTTAAGGCCGCATTGGAATCTATACCTCCTGATCAGCAGGAGGAGTACAAATTTGTTATAAGTGCTGATAAACGACCTCCTACAGAACACCGCGGTCGCTACAACCCTCCTTCTACCAACGAAGTAGCTGTTGTTCTGGTAGACCAACAGTGCGACAAACGTGATATTGTCTTACGTGCACGAGATAACCGTCTGAAACGTATAAGTGAAACCCATCGTTCTTACGATTCATTACAATATCCGCTTATTTACTGTCGCGGTGAAGATGGTTATAACTTTGCAATACGACAACTTGATCCTACCACTGGGGCAATACGAAACGACAAAAAAGCCACGGCGCTACAATTTTACTGCTACCTTTTGCAGGTCCGACTAAACAGATTTACGTATTTACAACGTTTTCGCGGTCTATTTTCTCAATTCATTGTTGACATGTACGCAAAAATCGAAACTGAGCGTTTAGTTTATATCCGCACTCATCAAAGGCAGTTACGAGCTGAGAATTATGCAGATCTCCAAGATGCACTGCAAAATGATACTAATTCCGAGAACATGGGGCGCTTGGTAATTTTACCTTCAAGCTTCATCGGAAGTCCACGTAACATGCACGAGCAAGTGCAAGACGCACTTTCGTATGTTCGCAAATATGGTAAGCCAGACTTATTTATCACTGCTACTACAAATCCTAAATGGAATGAAATAACTCAAGAGCTGCTGCCAGGTCAAGTTCCGTATGACCGACACGACTTAATAAGTAGAGTTTTTCATTTAAAACTTAAATTATTAATTAATTTACTCACAAAAGAAAAAATGTATGGCGCATCTTTGTGCTTTACATATAACATTGAATGGCAAAAGCGAGGACTACCACACGCTCATATACTTTTATGGCTTAAAGAAAAAATACGTCCCCATGACGTAGATAAAGTAATAAGCGCAGAAATACCAAATCCCATTTCAGATCCTGCTTTACACGCAATTGTGAAG
The DNA here is from genome assembly GCA_963854355.1 of Epinotia brunnichana. Lineage (NCBI taxonomy): Eukaryota > Metazoa > Arthropoda > Insecta > Lepidoptera > Tortricidae > Epinotia > Epinotia brunnichana. The sequence goes on from OY977938.1 coordinate 27,290,595, forward strand.
CAACACATGATTCACGGACCTTGTGGCCCTTTAAACAATAGCTCTCCTTGCATGCAGGACGGACGATGTGTTAAAAAATTTCCGAAAAGCCTACTACAAGAGACAATTACAGGTGAAGATGGTTATCCTAAATACCGGCGACGTGCTCCAGACCATGGAGGGTTTACTGCAATGCTACGGTTGTTGGAAGTAGACAATCGGTGGGTTGTACCATTCTCACCTGTATTGTCGAGAACGTTTCAGGGTCATGTAAACGTGGAACTGTGTAACAGTATAAAATCGATTAAATACATTTTCAAGTATGTAAATAAAGGAACCGATCAGGCTACGCTTGCTACAAGTAATGACCGTGACGAAGTAACCAGATTCCAAACGGGGCGTTACATTAGTTCCTCGGAAGCAGCATGGCGGATATTCAGTTTTCCGATTTTTGAACGATTTCCGCCTGTGATACACCTAAACGTTCACGTAGAAGGTGGGCAACGTATTTATTTCAATACAAACAATTTAACAGAACAGTTAGAGAATCCCAGGCAAACAACATTAACGGCATTCTTTTCGTTATGCGAGGCAGACGATTTTGCAAAAACATTGCTTTATGACGAAGTTCCATCGTACTATACGTATGACAAACAACACGGATTGTTTACACGCCGGCGACGTGGAACGCCTGTTGAAAATTTTCCCTCCATCATGAGAGAACACGTTATTGGAAGGGTGTACACCGTGCACCCCAATAACGCAGAATGTTTTTATGTGCGGTTGCTTTTGCACAATGTTAGAGGACCGACGTCTTTTTCAGATTTAAAAATTTTCAATGGCACCGAGTACCCGACTTTCCAGGCAGCTTGTCGGGCTCGCGGACTATTGGACGATGACCAGCATTGGGACGAAGCTCTATCAGAAGCATCACTTGGTGATAGTCCACATCGTTTACGACAGTTGTTTGCCGTGATGTTAGTTTTTTGCGGGATTTCCGACGCCAATCACCTGTGGCTAAAATACCAAAACTACTTGGCAGAGGACTATTTACGCACATCAGGTCCTGAAACTCATCACGAGCTCGATGACCGCATGCGCAATATCAAATTAAACTGTTGTTTGTGTGACTTGCAAGAAATTGTCATCTCAATTGGCGGCCACCCGTTACCACACTACGGTCTGCCTGAGCCTGACCTGAATGAAACCGACACTCATAGAGAATACGCAACCGAAGTTAATTATAACTTCGCAGAACTTACTGTTGCTCTTGAAGGGGTTTCAAGCCTCACAACAGAACAAAAAGGAGTTTTTGATATAATATTCCAAAGTGTTTCAAATGCATCCGGAGGATTGTATTTTTTGGATGCCCCGGGAGGCACAGGAAAGACTTTTTTGACGAAACTCATTCTTGCACAAGTTCGAATCCAAGGTCAAATTGCCTTAGCTGTGGCATCATCTGGAATTGCGGCCACGTTACTGCCCGGAGGAAAAACTGCACATTCCATGCTAAAAATTCCCATACAATTAGATGTCACTGAAACTCCCGTCTGCGACATTTCGCGCAATTGTGAAAAGGCTAAAGTATTGCGTGACAGTGTACTAATTGTATGGGATGAGTGCACAATGGCGCATCGCAAAGCAATTGAAGCAGTAAATAGAACGCTTCAAGACATACGCCAAAATAACCAACTCATGGGCGGGCTTACTGTACTCTTCTGTGGAGATTTTCGCCAAACATTACCAGTCGTAACCCGTGGAACGAGAGCGGATGAAGTGAATGCTTGCTTTAAAAAATCTGATCTGTGGCCATATGTTAACAAATTAAATTTAACAACCAATATGCGAGCTCTACTGGGGGGAAATATAAATGCTCAACAGTTCTCCGAATTGTTGCTAAGCATAGGCGAAGGCAGATATCCCGTAGTAGAAGGCAAAATAACTTTAACAAACGACATATGTAAATTGGTATCCAATCTCAACGAACTTATTTCGTCGGTGTATGGCGACCCACATGACATAATAAATCAGGAGAACAGCTGGCTTTGCGAGCGAGCCATTCTTACGCCTCGGAATGATCAGGCGACAACAATCAACTCAAACATAATGGAAAAAGTTGAAGGGCAGTTCCACACTTATACCTCGATAAACCGAGTAATCGATCGAGAAGAGGCTACAACGTACCCGGTAGAATTTTTAAACTCATTATCAGCGTCTGGTCTCCCAGCGCATGAACTCAAACTCAAAATAGGCGTACCTATCATTTTAATGCGAAATTTAAGCCCCCCAAAATTATGCAACGGAACGCGTTTAAAAGTAGTTGCGTTACAGAGGAACGTAATCGAAGCGGAAATACTTACCGGTTGCGGTGCAGGAGAATGTGTTTTTATTCCGCGCATTCCAATAATTCCCAATAATTACCCATTTCAATTTAAACGGATTCAACTGCCTGTTAGTGTTGCTTTTGCCATGACCATCAACAAGGCCCAGGGCCAGACATTGCGCAAAGCAGGCATAGATCTCACTAGCAGCTGTTTCTCGCACGGTCAACTCTACGTTGCTCTCTCTCGAGTCAGCGATGCCGCTGATGTATGTGTTTACACACCGGAGAATAAAACTTCTAACATAGTTTATCAAGAAGTTTTGCACTAAATAATTTATGCCGTACCTACTAAGTAACTCAGCGAACATACCGTCTCAGATTCATCATTGTCATTAATAGTGTACCGTCAAATTATGTAAATTATATATGTTTCGGAACACTTCCCGTGTGTAAATGCACGGTAATTAGGGGTTGATGGCGCCACAGGGGCCGTGAATCATGTTCGTAATTACAATAACATGTAGATCTGATACACATGTGATATCATCTATCTGTATGGTCCATATAAAAATGTGTAGTCAGGTAGGTAAACGTGGTTTCGGAACACTTCCCGTGTGTAATGCACGGTAATTAGGGGTTGATGGCGCCACAGGGGCCGTGTATCATGTTCGTAATTACAATAACATGTAGATCCGGGGGGCTAGCACACTAGGCTTTATGTCGCGTTTTACGTGACGTTTCAGTACATTTTCGCCGACATAAAACCTAGTGTGCTAGCTAGGCTGATACACATATGATATCATCTATCTGTATGGTCCATATAAAAATGTGTAGTCAGGTAGGTAAACGTGGCAAGCTTCGGTTTTGCCATTCAATAGTAAAAGCATAAATTATTCCCAAAAAACGTAACAATGTCTAACAATGTAATTCATCATTCATCAAGTGACTGCATTTTTACAAGCTTTTATTTAACTTGCACTTTAGACCAAGCGTTTAACTCAGATGGTCCCTGATCGGCGCGCGGCACAAGCGGGGAGACGTCAAAGGGTGTAGGGCGGTTAGTGGGCGGCAAGTCCTTACTTTTTGACGTCACCCCTGCTACTTTGCAGCATCAGCAGCGTCCACGCGCCGTCTGAGTTAAACGGTAGGGTATCTATAGTACCTAAGTAATATATAATGTTAATTTGTGTACATCAAATATGATCAACTTACAGAAGTATTTTTTTAACTAATGATACCTAATATATATATATATATATATATATATATATATATATATATATATATAAAGTTAGTCTGATGACGGAAACGGGAGGCCTTACCCTTAGAGACAACTACAAAAGGTAGTTTAAAAAAAATACACGTCTATTTAGACGTCAATCCGTCGTGTAGTCAATATTTATGACTAGTGGCCTTTTTAAAGTGTTGCTTGGACTGATCAAATTGTAACTTACCGACAAGCTTTACTGGTCATGATATCGATGATTTTCATAACAACTATCTGATAATGCTACGAATAATACGGTTTCCCAACCAAACTTATGTTCCTTACAATGTTGCGGCGAGAAATTGATGACTGTGTAAATAAATATTCGGACAGCAATATGTTAACCGTGTCTTAAAACAAAAAAAAATTTGAGAGTAACACGTTTATTTTTAGGCTGTATATTGATAGATATGTGTACCTAAGACATTATGTAGATGACACTACTGCCTACTTGCTAAATGTTATATAATTTTTATACTTTTTAATTAATTGTTTTAGTAGAAGCAAACGTGTCACTACCCACCACGTGGTTGCATGTACATGGCATGATTAAATACTAATGTGAAGACATACAGTCTTTCATACTAATAAGTAATAAAAAACTGTTACGTTGTACAATTCAAATCTAAAAATGCTGATTCGACTTTTAAATTAGATCATAGCATGCGAAACCCATAATTTGTAGATAAGGATGTAGATATGTCTTTTATAATGATTATACCTTTTTTTACAAATTGTTCTATTTTTTATAGGCACATATAGTTAAACTCAGTTTTATACAGATCCGTTAAAAGCCGTCAATTTCTGTAAATAAGTAAAGTAAAAATAATATTGACTTATTAAAATTTACACCGACATTAGATATAACGGATTTAAGTAAAACTTGAACGCATAGTTGCGTCCTGTATGCTGAGCTGGCCATAATCCGACAATTCGACCGAAGTTCTGTATAAATTTTATACAGAACTTCGGTCGAATTGTCGGAATACTATAAAACCTGTCACAAGCTAACGCGACCTGCGGTGGCGGCCAATTGTTTACTATGATAATTAATGTTTCAGACACACGCGGCCTTGATTATCATAGTAGCTATACATCTGGCCGCCACCACAAGCCGCGCTTATTTTAGGCAGGCCTAATGAATAATCAATAAGTAGGTACCTATGTCCTCCATGGTCCAAAGAGAAGGAACACATTTAATCCTACGCAAACGAAGTCGCGGGTACAGCTAGTATATCATAATTTGCTGAACACGTCTGACTACATAAATCCGCTGATATGTATAATAATCATAACTTGCTGAAGATGTTTAATTATATAATTAGCCTGATAGGCTTGACTACGAAGCGATGAGCTACGATGCTCAGACTGAGTTGTTTGTACTCACTGTTCAGCAACCGTTGTTTAGGATAGGACTTACAGCTTCAAATTATTATTTATTATTATTTTATTATTATTTGCGGACAATCTTACACAAATCAACCTAGTCCCAAACTAAGCAAAGCTTGTACTATGGGTACTAGACGACTATATGGATACTTATATAGAGAAATAAATATTATAATAAATATTATAAATTGAAACCTTTCCGGACCCTTTATATAGTTATATTATGTTTTGAACCTGCAGTACAAATACCGATATTAAGTAGACATTTTTTCACAACTTGAGACGTCGCATCGCATCGGCAGTATATAAGTAGCAACATTTGAGTTCTACCAAATGGGAACACCTTCTTTTCGCAACTAACGTTTGGCAAACTGATTCATTTCGCAACTTTTCATTTCCCAAACTTTGAACCTGTAAATATTTCAGGATTTATTTCATGGCCATCGTGTAGAACCCTTTAGGTTAGGTAAGGTTAGATTTTAAACCCCCCCGAGGGTGCTCGCCTTGTCGGGGCGGGGGGGCTTAGTAACCGTGGACTGGTCACCCACGGCGAAGCTAAGAGGCACCCAGGGCCGGCCTGTTTGGGCTGCCGGCTGGCTCGAGGAGGGCGCTCCTAGCGGGCTTGCCTAAGCCCGCTTAGGATGCGTTGGAGAGGGACCGCAGAAGAAGTTCTCACGCGCTATCTTCTGCGACCGAGGTGGGATCGCAGGGGGAGAGGCGTGTTGGTATAACGGTGCGCCACTCTCCCTACCCCCTGCGAACTTGGCGGGGCCGTTCCGCTGAAGCGGCATTGGTGGGACCGCAGAGGAAGAGGAATGCCGGTATTACGGTGCGCCGCTTTCCCTATCCTCTGCGGCCGAGTCGTGGTAGGTGGCGGAACCACAGACCTGATCCGCCACCGGGTGCTGGATTTTTCGCACCCATGATCTCCTCGTAGCGGACTCAGGGGGGTCCGCTACTGAACAGGTGGAGATCGAGGAGGCAGGCGCGCCAAAACATCTGGCGTGCCTCACGTGGGCCCCCGGGCATACGCGAAGGAGCCGCTTGTGGGTGGCTGCCGCCGGCGGGGTCGCGGATGTGTGCGCAAGCGTTCCCGTGACCTCGCCATGAGGCGGCGAGGTGGCAAGTGGGGGGGTTTTAGTGGGTACACCGTGGGTCTCATTAGCCCATACGGGAGTCCCACGTAACCACTCGGGAAACCCCCTGCACCCGGGTGGTATGCGTAACGCATTTTCCCCCCTAAACAAAAAAAAAAAAAAAGGTTCGTTTATAAAAATCCTGAAATATTTAACAGTTTTTGAAATATTAAGAAGTTGGGAAATGAAAAGATGCGAAATGAATCAGGTTGCCAAACGTAAGTTGGGAAACATTAGGGTAGGCTGGGTTACGATTGAAACATTTTTTCTTATATCGTCCGTAATTTTGCTTTTTATTATCTGAGAAATGAAAGAGCGTGTTTTAGCTACTAAACGGCAATTGAATTTTGAATCCAAGTGTGTCAGTTTTAGTAGTAGATCAAGTTAAAAAAAAAACGATTTGTTTCAACTGTCCCCATCCCAGGGGCGGTCGAAACAGTGACATAATATAATACATTTTTGTGTTTTATTCGTTATTTTTATGAAATTACGTATAATTTAGGAACTGTTTTTAATTAGCTAGCGTTTTTGCGAATACAAGTTTAACTCTACTGTTTATTAATATCAGTCATTTGTCACCTTATAAATAACTAAAAAATAACTGTAAATTAACTTAAAAGTAAACTGTTTACATTTTAAACGTAACAAGAATAAATTAAACACATGAAAATAAACTAAAAGAAAACTTTATTTGACTTTCGTAATTCAATGTCAAACAAATACAAGCAAATCACTCTGTTTCAACCGTTCCGTTTCAACCGTCCCCACTTACCACTTTCGGAAAAAAGCCGTTGTAGTGATAATGAGAATAATGATACAGTAAAACTAGATACGCCGACATGATCCACAAGCTTCACTTCAAACATAAACACACACTCAATACTGTGACTTAAATAGAAACCAGAATAATTAAAAAACTCTACGAGTGAAAATACTTACTTTTGGGGATCAAAACACAATAGGGGCTTCTACAAACAAACTACGCGCGCGGGAAGCAAGATGTTTTTCGTGTACAAACTGATCGTCCGCTTCTTTCCCCCCTTGGACCCCTCGCCGTCTCGCCAACGGATTGCGAGATATTTGCGTTGTTTCAACCGACCTGTGTTTCAACCGTACCCAGCCTACCCTAGCGAACCTACAAAATCACTGCCATGTCATGCATGTCAATAAAATAATTATTGTTAATTATGCCCTCAATATGTTGCAAGATTCTACAAGTCCACTGTTCTATAAGATCTACTGTGCTCGCAATTTAAACATACATGTACGTATGAAGGGTTGAACAATGACATGAATTCCGCTAAAGGACGTTGCGGTCTTCGCGGACGACCGTTTTATGATGCGCTAATATGGCAACCCATCTTTTGTGTAGCTTCTGGCGGCTTTAGTCTGATTGTTGTAAAGTTGTCAACCCCTGAATGTTTCCATTGATCATTGTTTATGTCGTTCTTTCATAAAAATAAAGTATTTAGGTCAATTGACTTATTGTTGTTATGCTGTCCTGTAAGCTAGAAGGCAACGTGAAAGAGTTTCTCACAAAATTGAATGTTACAATACCTATAGAATTCTAACATGTTCTAAACCAGTTAGAAGACTTTCAACATTTTTTATCAGATTTTTTGTCGACATTTTTTATCACATAAAATTACAACAAAACCCTACGTTTGGTGGATTTAAACCCAGAATATCAGTTGTAAAAAGTGAAACAGGAGTCCTTGCCATGGTTACATGGTTAGGTCTACTACCGACAAAAAAGTTGATTGTCCCATTAACAACATATATAATGTCAATTTTGTTTGATTTCTTTATTCTCGATGACTGCTGGAAACTCATGGTGCTTCATAAGTATATACATAATTTTATGATTTAAATGTAGATAATAAAATAAAGAATGATGTGAACCTACTCCATTAAAATTTCGTCTCAACCTCAATGGAATTGAATCATTTTCTCAATCGATGCTTAATATTGTAATGAATACTTAAAATCTGTGGCGTTATTACCTTTATAAGTTTGTATGTTGGGGGCAGGCTCCGGAACCTCTTAAGTATCTAATTTCAGAAATAATTTTATTTGTGTTTATATGGACTTTCTAGATGTAGATACAAAGGCTATATTTTATCCCGCAGGTTTGCTGCGTTCTTTTTAATACACGGGTGGAGGCGCGCGGGCAGCTAGTTCAAAAATAAAATCGCCCTGGGATTTATATGAGGCTATGTACCGTTACAGACTGACTTATTGAATTGATCTTTCCTCAACTCTACCGTAAGAAAGAAAGAAAGAAAATATTTATTGTCACACAAACATAATTATGCATAAGAAAAATACATTATGAGATAAAAAAATTACAAGATTATTTGTGTGACAAAAGTAACGCACTCAGCATGTGCTGTGACAGTCATTGCGGCTGTACAGCGCTGGTTTTCAGTTCGTCCCCTTTTCACTCATACCACATTGACTGCTAGTGCGGGTCGAGGTAGAATAAGAAATTACAATATAATACAAATATTCAATACTAAATAAAAAAAATAATAATAAAGAAAAAATATAAATATATATAATACAATATAATTTACTTTTAAAACAAAGTTTTAACCGACTTCAATTCAGTACTCCGCCAAGCCACATTAACATTTCCACATTTTTTTTCCAATTTACCACATGAACTGATTTTCGAGAACAAAAGCGTTAATTTTTAGACCAATAAACCAAATCGCTGTATGTGGGCCTATAATATTTGAGGACTTCCGTCGATTCCTCAAGGATCTCAGAATTACCTTTGGCATTTCATTGTTTGCTATTTCAACGGAATAATATCAGAATCTGTGACGTACTTATATAGTTTGAAGTACAACATTGAGAAGTTCCACAAGCCATCTGTGGTCTTCATTATCACTTTCACTTCACCAAGTTTATGATTTCCGGGTGTAAATACACGAGTTTTAATAGAAAATACCGAAATTACTACACGCGTGCCTAATATATTTGAGAAGTTCCCTCAATTTCTCATGGTTCCCATCATCCAACTGGGGTTTTGGAAACAATGGGACCAATCTGGAAGCATATACTTTCAGTTAAAAAAAAATTGTATGAATCGGTTTATAAATGACGGAGTTCTGAGGTAACAAACATTAAAAATAAAAAAAATAAAAAAAATACATCCGAATTGAGAACCTCCTCCTTTTTTTTAAGTCGGTTATAAAAGCCTAGTGGACTATACCAAAACGACAGTGATGAAAGATCAAAAAATTGGCACGAGTTCTACCCACTTGTTGACGCATGCAAGTTTCAGAATATTCTTTAGCTGTCTATTGAATCAACATGTTCCCGTGCTCCTTCGTGTTAGCCAAGTCCCCAGTCTCTACAGTTTCGTTATCTCTTTGTTGTTTTCGTAGCTTGGATCTCATTGTAGCAGTATTTGCTCTGCAGAGTCCAGTGTGAACGCTATGAGTAGGTTGCGGGAGCACATTTAAATGCGCGCCCTGAGCTCTGCTTGTAAAGAGCTGATAAAACCATGAAAGAATAATGGCCAGTAATAACTCAATGCATTTATTTTTTTAAATAGGCTTGATTAATCAACAGCATAATATATCAAACTCATCATATAATATCAAAATATATATACAGGATGATTTCGGGGTCGTTGAGCAAGAAGATCAAAAGTGAATAAGATGGTCATGCTGAACAACTTTTCCCATGGGATCACACACGAAACCGCAAAAAAATAAGAGCCAATTAAGAGTTAACTGTGAGTTAATTGAGAGTTAATGTATGTAACAGCTGATTTTTTTTTGTGATTTAGTGGTCGGTTTCTTGGGAAAAGTTGTTCAGTGTTACCATCTTATTCGCTTTTGGTCTTCTTGCTCCACGACTCCGAAATCATCCTGTATAAATATTGCTTTTTTAAAAGCAGGGTGCGAGCCAGCCCCAACGGCATCCTGAAGGCATTTGCAGCTAGGTTTGACTGTCATTATCTGAACCATTGCCACATGATTCATCTACTGACAGGCAAACCAATTTACTAACTGTATGTAGTGTAGTGTCTTTGTTTTGTATGTCCCTTTTTTAGACTTAGGGTGATTATTTGTAGCAATTAATTGTATATGGACTTAGTCTAAAATAAACGATTTGAATTGAATTGAATAGTATAGGATAATAGGTAATTCGTAGGTACTATCTACTCAGTAAGTGTCCCTACACAGTGCACTTTGCCCCTTCGGGTATTAAACGTGTTCCTGTATGTACCTACATTATTGCTCATAATACCAATCAATGCACTCGCGCACAGCAATTTGGACGCTGATACAATTTTCTCTGCTCTTTGAGTGTCTCAGTACTGTGTGTTGGACGCCATTACTGGCAATTAGTAGCTGCTATTTTCATAAAAGTAATAATAAACCTTTATGGAGTGGGATGCTTCTTCAAACTTAGAAACAAGAAGCTTCATAGTTACTTTGGGACCAATGCTTTTCGCCTTTATACATGACAGCTAGCTGCCCGCACGGCTTCGCCTGCGTATTGCAAAGAAAGGACGCAAAGCCGTAAGAGAAAAAAAGGATCTGAAGATCCATTCTATACACTGGTAAAATTATTTTTGAAATCGGATGAGTAGGTAGTTATTTTAGTATGTTTAAAGACAGTTTGGTGTTATTATCCTAAGAACATCTTTTAGAGTCAAGATGGAGGTCCTTGGTGTTCTACGTCCGTAAGAATAACCCTAGAAACCCTACACGTGACGTGCGGGTGGTGCTAAAAGAACAACAAGCTCGGCAGCTGCACAGTAGGTACGTCAAGCACAACTTGCTGCTAAGTCGTGTCGCGCGCGACTCAGCGACTCCTGTCTCAATCCTATTGTGCAAATTAGAAAGAGGCGGGTGGATTCTCTCGACTCGCGTCGCGCTTGTTGTGTCAGTTGTGCTAGCCCCGCTGTTCCTACTGAAACTCGCAACGCACAATGGACCCTATCAGCGAAATCGATACGAATATATATGTGTACCACTGTGTAACCGCCATACGATAAATAAATAAACAGACAATATCCGCATTTTCTTAGGCCGGTTCTCATGTATGGCAGCGAGACGTGGGCGTTTACTCAAAAGCATGTCCATACCATCCAAGTCGCCGAAAAGAAGATGTTACGGTGGATGCGCGGCGTTACCAGGCTCGATAAAATCCGCAACGAGTGAGGAAGCCTGGGCGTCCGTGACATCGCCGATAAGATCCAAGAAAGTAAGCTGCGATGGTATGGTCATGTGAAGATTGTGAAGAGGAGGCCACCCAACTATTTCCGTCTCTGTTCGAAGATCCAGGGGCAGACCCAGAAGAAGATGGAAGGATGTAGTGCTAAGAGATATAAGAGAGAACAAGTTATCCGAAACCGATGTTTAGGACAGAGCGAGGTGGAGAAGTAAGACGAGGAAAGCTGTACCCACCACCATGTCATTGTGGGATATATAGCTGGGAAGAGAGTGTGAGAGAGTCAATATCCATATTTCTAGTTAGCTCGTGTCTTGTATGAGCAGCGATAATACTTACATCGCCTTTAATCTCCACTTATAATAAATCTCTAAATTAAAAAAAGAATCAGCCAGTTTGAAACTAAGCTTTGCGCGGTTCGAATGTTCTCAGCATCCCATGAACGGAAAAATATGAAACATTTTATATAGGTACATTATTATTCTAGCTGCAACTTAGGATAGTTTTTATCCGACTGCGACAGTTAATTAATTTTCCGAAATATACGACTTCATTTAATTTTTCATTTATTTTTATTGAAATCAAACGCTGCTCCAACTGTCAGCTATAAGAACCGTCAAATTTTCGTCAAAATGGCGGAATTGCTTTGCCTTTCACTTATTAATAATTTAAATCCCGTCTACGATAGACCTTTACGAGACAAATGCTAAAATATAAACCATAAAAAAATATTCGATTCTGATATGAGAACTTATATGCGCAAATGTCGTTTCATGTCGTAATTTCAATAAATGAAATCAACAAATTTGAACAATATAATTAACACGAATTTGTTTTTTTTGAATGACAATGGCACGCGCTCGGCGCATTCAGCCAAAGTACCTGCGGCGCTACCACGAAAACCGATACTCAATGTTCATATATTTGCATCCCTGTCACTCGAGTATGGTTAGTGCGATAGAGATATAGATACCCGAATATTTTCGAATTCCGAAGTTCGTGGTTATAGCTCAGGAATCGAAAATATGGTAAATAATCATAATGTATTTTCTCGAAAAAGAATTTAAAATAAATATAGTCAAATGGAGAAAAAAAACAAAGCAAGAGGTTATATAGGTAATGATTAAGTTATAAGAGTCCAAAGTTTTAAGAGGGGGTATGTTCTGTCCCTTTTCCGCAAAACGCACCTTCATATGAAACGATTGTTTTTTACTATGACGCTCGAGTATATTGACGTCACAGTCCCTCATCGTTTTCTCACTCTAACAAGCGACATTAAAACGGATGTAGCTTCATAATTTTTTGAGATATTTGAATGGGAGTTTCATTATCTTCTATCTATTTATACATAATAAATGCCTATGTCCTGACTGACTTATTCACTCAATCACTCACTCACTCACTCATCAACGCACAGCCGAAACTACTAATCTTAGAGAGTTGATTTTTGCACAGTATGTTGCTTTTATAACGTGGGCTAGGGATAAAAAGGGATTTTTGAAAATTCTACCCCTAAGGGGGTAAAATGGGGGTGCAAAGTTTGTATGGGAGAACCTTTTTTTTTGAGCTATAGACTTAAACTTTGTAGAAAAATTAGTTATTAGAATACAAATGAAACACTTTCAGCGTTTTGGAAAATTCCACCCCTACGGGGGTAAAATAGGGGTGCAAGGTTTGTATGGGGGAAACATTTTTTTTTTAAATAGAGACTTAAAACTTTGTAGAAAGATCAGTCATTAGAATACAAATAAAGAACTTTCAGGGTTTTAGAAAATTCTACCCCTAAAGGGGTAAAATAGAGTGCAAAGTTTGTATGGGAAAAACTACTTTTTTTTAAATAGAGACTTAAAACTTTGTAGAGAAATTATTCATTAGAATACAAATAAAGTACCTAGTGTTACAGATTCTTCGATAGCTCAGCGAAAGGGGGGTTGGAAAGCATGAATTCCCCAGAGAAAGTAACCAAGGCGATCAGCAAGAGAAAAGAGCAACCCACTCACCTTGTGCACCTCAATAGCAGCAGCTCGTGATGTGGTGAAAGCCCAGCTCCTTTCTCCTTCTGCTATGCCTAGGTCTTATAAGCCTCGATCTTGGTTCAGCACAGGTTAGAGTAAAAGCACAATAGAGAAAGCGGTAAAAGTAAATAGCCACGAAAGCACCGTGGTATATATGTCACAGCGGCTGGAAGGGATGCGCGCGCGACGACAGCCAGTTGCGTACTACCGAACGTTCTGGAAGGAGCCATTCGGAAAGGGCGAGATTCGCTTGGCATTGAAGGAGCCTTCGGTGATGGACTACTCCTAGCTCTTGACAATAGCCTAGTTACTTAATCCTAAACATGCTCCCCCCCGCTGCGAAATCATAATTTCCAGAAATGAAAGGGAATAAACAGAAACGCCTGATGGCACAGTGACAGACGGCCGAATAGCATTCTTGTTATTGAGGTTCAGTATAAATAGTATGTCTAACTAACGATTAAGTTAAGATTAGTAAAGAATAAAACAATGCGACAGAATTATAACAGATGTAAAACGAACCCTAGTGGCAAAAAGCACACTAAGTAAAGAAAAAGTATAAAGAAAGTGTGTATTTGATGTCTTAGTTATTACTAATAGGAAGTACGCAGAGCTTGACGACGGGCCGTTTAAAGTCTCTATTACGCGAATCAGCATCTGCGGTACGAACAGTTGCCACTCGTACGATCCCGTCCTGACCAGGATGCACGTTGACGACGCGTGCCACCGACCACAGCAACGGTCGAAGGTTGTCGTCCTTAATGAGGACTAAGTCACCAACTCTCACAGCACGAGAATTGTCTGTCCATTTGTTTCTCTGATTTAAAGTATTTAAATAGTCACGATGCCAACGCTTCCAAAAATCAGCATGTAATCGCTGTAACAATTGCCAGCGTTTCAGCAAAGAAATCTTTGTGATCTCATTATTATCGTCCGGGACAGACGTTAAAGGAGAAAGCGTTAAAAAATGGCCTGGCGTAAGGACAGAAAAATCATTTGGGTCATTACTGATAGCACACAAAGGACGTGAGTTCAGTACTGCCTCTATCTGCACGAGAACGGTATGAAACTCTTCTAAAGTCAACAGATGACCTCCCACTACCTTGGCAAGGTGTCCCTTAACTGAGCGTACCCCGGCCTCCCAAACTCCACCGAAGTGGGGGGAAGAGGGCGGAATAGTCTTAAATTCAATGCTCTGTGATGCGGCGGCATCCTTCATAAGCCCCGCTAACTGATTTCTGGCACCGACAAAGTTGGTACCACAATCGCTCATTATCAGGGAGCACCGGCCCCGGCGAGCGACGAAGCGACGTAAGGCAGCGATAAAAGATTCAGCCGAAAGATCATTGGCAATCTCCAAATGCAGGGCCTTGCTCGACAGACAGACAAAGAGACAGAGATATACTTTGTCAGAGCGCGCTCCTCGGCGACGGCGACCAAGGATGACATGAAAAGGACCAGCGTAGTCACAGCCCACACGTTGAAAGGCTTTGACAGCAGTAACCCTGACGCGAGGAAGGTCCCCCATCATGGGTTGTGACGTCGTTGGTTTAGCCCGAAAGCACGGGATACATCGAGAAAGACGTTTCGCAATAGCACGTCGAGCAGAAAGTACCCAAAAGTTCTGAGACAAAAGGAAATGCACCATTTGTGCACCACCATGCAACGACTTTGCATGTACATCATCGATAATTAAAGACGAAAGTCGATGATTTGAAGGCAAAATAGCGGGATGCTTTGCATCGTATTCTAAATCTGAGTGTCGAAGTCTCCCTCCGACACGCAACACGTTGTCCTGTGAGAGAAAAGGACTCAATTTCTTCATAGGCTTTGGCAAAGGCTTGTTATCTTTGAGATTATTGATCTCATTAGCAAAACAATCTTGCTGACATGACTTAACGAGAGTTTCAAGAGCTTGATTCAGCTCTTGTTCACATATTGGACCAGAATATGTTCTCTGCTTCCGCAAAAGACTCAGGAACCTAAGCACAGTCGCAGTTACTCGCAGGATTTTCTTCAAGGAAGAGAACCGGAGTAAAAGCTGCTGTATCGAGTCAGTCTCGTTGGTGACAACGAAGGCTGACTTCTTCTCTTCTTGACGTAATTCCGTTGTTACGTCGATTGGTGGGGGAAGAGTTTTTAAACGAGGCCAATGATCAGACGAGAGGGACAGAAAACTCGGACCATTCCACCAAAGTGAATGTTCCAGCATTGCATTTGGAAGCATGCCTCTCGAGGCTGCATCGGCCGGGTTATCGTGGGTGCTTACGTAGTTCCAGTGTGCTGAGGGCAATTTTCGTTGAATCTTTGCGACTCGATTGCCAACGAAAATTTTCCATTTGGATGGGTGAGATGCGATCCAAGAAAGAGTAATCGTCGAATCAGACCAAGCAAAGATATTCTTGATTACGATCAAAGACAACAGATGAGGAAGTATCGAGTGCACTAAATCTGCAAGCAGAACGGCAGCACATAATTCCAGACGTGGAAGACTGATCCGTTTGGTAGGGGAAACACGAGACTTCCCACACACCAGATGGGTAGAAAAAGTCCCATCATCTAGTTCTGCTTGCAAGTAGACGACGGTGGCATATCCGGACAGAGAAGCATCGGCAAACCCGTGCAAGTGATAGGCCACTGCACGCGAGTGCGTTATCTTCCGTGGTACAGCCAAATTACATAGAGCGCCCAATTGGGAAGAAAATTGACGCCACAATTTTACTATTTCTTCGGGTGGCTTCTGGTCCCAATCTAAGCCTAAGAGCCAAAGACGTTGGATCAAAGTTTTTGCCAAAAAAATGACAGGACAGAGTAGCCCTAAAGGATCAAACACACGAGCCAGCTCTGACAGTATCTGCCGCTTCGTGCATTGATTTTGAGACGCATTAACATTGTACTTAAACTGATCAGACGCTGAGTCCCAGTTTAAGCCAAGTACTTTCACAACAGCATTATAGTCTTCGTCAAACGACGTTGCTTGAGTCACACAATGCTCAAGTGGGATATGGCTTAACAGTTCCGGATGGTTGCTTGCCCATTTACGGAGCTCAAAGCCTCCCTTGGCTAACAACGCGATTAATTGCTTTTGTAGCTCAAGAGCCTCACTAACAGAAGACGCACCTGTGGGAATGTCATCTACGTACGTGTCTGTAGACAATACCTCCGCCCCTCGCGGAAAGGCTTGACCATCTGACACGGCCAGCTGTTCAATTGCCCGCAACGCCAGGAAGGGGGAGGATGAGACCCCATAACTTACAGTATTTAGACGATAGTCCCTGAGTTCCTCATCAGGATGGAAACGCCACACGATGCGCTGAAAGTCACGATGTTTCTCCGACATCACAATGTTTCTGTACATCTGACGAATGTCTGCAGTAAACACTACTTCGTGTAAACGAAATCGCAAAAGTATATGGGAAATGTCCTTTTGAAGCTTCGGTCCCGTCAGCTGTGTGTCGTTTAGTGACAGTCCCTCGCCGTCACGAGCCGATGCATCAAACACGACGCGTAACTTGGTGGTTACGCTTGATGGTGACAACACACAGTGATGAGGGATGTAATAGGAACCCGTGGTATTTTGGTCAGAGGAAGGTACCTCTGACATGTGACCACTGTCCAGATAGTCCTGCATAAACTCATTGTAAGACTTTCTCAATGCGGCGTCATTAGATAAACGCATTTCCAATTTGTTAAAGCGGCGCACAGCGATAGACCGCATGTTACGGAAAGTCGGCTCAACAGATTTGAACGGTAGCTCAACAACGAATTTTCCGGTGTCATCCCGCTTGTGGGTAGAAAGAAAATTCTCTTCACAAGCCGCATCTTGCGGCGACAGCATTTTTTCGGGAGTACGCACATCCTCTATCTCCCACAACCGTTTCAAATCATTTTCCAAGTCAGCATTTGACGCGTGAAGCGTTTGGACTGACGAAAGGTTTGAGTATAACGAGGGTATACTCTCAAGGCAGCGAGAGCGCCCTAAAAAGACCCAGCCAAAAATAGTATTTAACCCTACAGGGGAGTCATTCCCACCCGGAATCATACCATGTAGAAAGATCTCATTCCAAAGTTCGGAACCAAGAAGGAGGTCGATTGGTCCCGGAACATGAAAGGATGGGTCCGCGAGTTTAATGAAACCTAAATTCTTTAAAAAGCTGGTTTCGACCGTGACTGACGGCATGTCATGACAAATGCGGGGTATCACAATTGCCTCGAAAGATATTTCTTTGTCCTGATGGTTCTCGGGACGGACAGTGCATTGGACGGTACCCAATACAGGCGTGGAAGCGTTACCTATGCCAAAAACGGAAGGTGCGTTACTTGAGACAGGTAAGCCTAGACGATTTGCTAGACCTTGGGAGATATAATTGGCTTGACTGCCAGAGTCAATTAACACGCGCACGGCGTGAAAGGAGCGCCATCTATCCAAGATATCTACTTGAGCGGTTGACAGTAAGACCGTTTTATTGGACGACGTATTTGTAGAAAGCCCCTGAACACCTAAAGCATTAGAGGTGGCGTTGGGGTTGGATGGGCCTGATTTGCGATCCACATAAGTGTCCTGAAAGTGTAACAACGAATGATGACGGCGACCACAAGTTCGACACGAACCTTGTGAAGGACAGTTTGACACTACATGACCTATGCGCAAACAATTGAAACAAAGCTGTTTCTCACCAACGACTTGCGATCGATGCGCAACAGTTAAGTTTTGAAAGTCCGGACAATGTGCGAGAAAGTGCTTTTTCGAGCAGAATTGACAAGGCGGAGGTGGAGGCAGTGCAGGAGAAGTCGACTGGTTACCCACCAAAGTCGTTTGCCTAAAACGTCGTGGCGGTGTCGTGACGTGATCGGATCGCATGGTGTTAACGACAGGTGGCCGCGTGTATCCGCCGTGAGCTGAACTGGTACTAGCTCCGGCATGCTCCACCGCCTTACAGTAGTTCTCCACGAAGGTCTCCAAAGATTTATAGGTCGGAATGTCCTCCGACGTGACGGTCATCTCAAATTCTTTACGAATGGATGGTTCCAATTTCGATAAAAGCGTATAGAACATTATAAAGTCCCATTTATCGATGGGCAAATTCAATGACTTTAAAATAGCTAAGTTTTCTTGGAATGTGTCCAAAAGAAACCGAAACGCTTGCGCCGTGTTATTCTGTAACTTAACAGTTACAATAGACTGCCACGCTAGAAAGGCTAGCTGGCGTTTATTCTGATAGCGCTTCACCAAAGTTTCATACGCCATATCGTAATTGTCACACGAGATAGGAAATGCTTTTATTAGGTTTAACGGTTCACCTCTCAATGACGAGACTAAATATTGAAACTTTTCAATTTTAGAGATCTCGTGTTTGTCATGTACCAAGGTTCGGTACAGATCATAGAAAGTAATCCACGTTTTATAGCCACCCTCGAACGTAGGTATATGGATGGGCGGCATGCGAATATGACCCGTATTGCTGCTCGAGCTACCTGCGGGTACGGGCAAAGCGACGGTATGCACTTGAGGTGCTTCCTCAGGAAACAATTGCGATTTAATGGACAAAATGTCTATCACGGTCTCGTCAAACCCCTGTCGTATCTCCTCATTATCCGCGATCTCCTGAGGATCCTTTAAAGAAGCTACTATTTTCGCATGATTCTCGTCAAATAACACTTCTAAACCTTCCAATCTCGATAAATGCACCTTAAAGCGCGGTTCCATTTCCGGGTTCGTTATGCATCTTTTTGCACAAATATAAGCGTCATTCAAACGCTTAAGAGCCATAGTGCGGCGGCATTTTTCCATTTTTTGCATAGTCTAATTTATGAAAGCGAACGCAAGCGATAGGTACAACGTGATCGAACAATTACCCTTACTACGAGTAAGTATAAATAATTCGACAAAAGGCGAGAAAGAATTTTAAACCTTGTGTCTACGGCGTAAGGTCGAAAGTCAATAAAATTATGACGTATGGTTACGTACTGCATTAACTAACAAGACTTACTAATGAAAGAAGTTCCCCTACATACAAATTTTCACTGATATCGCTTATGCTTCAATGTACTTAATGCATAAACATAAAAGTTATAACTTGATCATATTGAACTCGGTACCTACGTCAACTTCAAGATGCAACGCGTTGAGTGCGCGCTAAGGAATTTGAAACACGGAATAACTACCCTGTTTCGCACAGAATATATAAATTTAGTGAAATTTACTATTAAAACAACCAATTTTACACTCAAATAAATAGTTAAACGTGTAATTAGAACATACAACTATAATGTTATAATTTACGACAGCGAAATAAGCCACTTTACTCGTAAACAACTCGCTGCTCGGACAAAAGGTCGTAAGTTCATACGAAAATTACGGCGGTTACATCTTTTTTAGTAATCGAACAAATTAGTTTGAAATACATCAAATATTTTAATTTAGTATGTAATAGTATGTTAATAAAGAATGCTATTCGTATGGTTTGCACTGTAATCCATAGGTATACAACATTTAGTTCGAATTAATATATCCGGTATAGAAGGAACACAAATATGTTACAGATTCTTCGATAGCTCAGCGAAAGGGGGGTTGGAAAGCATGAATTCCCCAGAGAAAGTAACCAAGGCGATCAGCAAGAGAAAAGAGCAACCCACTCACCTTGTGCACCTCAATAGCAGCAGCTCGTGATGTGGTGAAAGCCCAGCTCCTTTCTCCTTCTGCTATGCCTAGGTCTTATAAGCCTCGATCTTGGTTCAGCACAGGTTAGAGTAAAAGCACAATAGAGAAAGCGGTAAAAGTAAATAGCCACGAAAGCACCGTGGTATATATGTCACAGCGGCTGGAAGGGATGCGCGCGCGACGACAGCCAGTTGCGTACTACCGAACGTTCTGGAAGGAGCCATTCGGAAAGGGCGAGATTCGCTTGGCATTGAAGGAGCCTTCGGTGATGGACTACTCCTAGCTCTTGACAATAGCCTAGTTACTTAATCCTAAACACCTAGATTCAGTGTTTTAAAAAAATCTACCCCTAAGGGGGTAAAATAGGGGTGCAAATTTTGTATGGGGGAAACAATATTTTTTTTAAATAGAGACTTAAAACTTTGTAGAAAGATTAGTCATCAGAATACAAATTAAGTACTTTCAGCGTTTTAGAAAATTCTACCTCTAAAAATAGGGGGCTAAAATAGGGGTGCAAAGTTTGTATGTGGGAAACTATTTTTTTTAGCTAGAGTCCTAAAACTTTGTAGAAAGATTATTTAAATACAAAGAAAGTACTTTCAGCGTTTTGGAAAATTTCACCCCTAAGGGGGTAAAATAGGGTGCAAAGTTTGTATGGGAAAAACATTTTTTTTTTTAATAGAGACTTAAAATTTTGACGAAAAATTACTTATTAGAACATGAAAAATACTACATTCGGCGTTTTACAAAAATCATTCCCAAAGGGGGTTAAAAAAGGGTGCAAGGTTTGTATGGGGAACACTTTTTCTGAGCTAGACACTTAAAACTTTGTAGAAAGATTACTTATAAAAATACAAAAAAAGACTTTCAGGGTTTTGAAAAAGTCTATCCCTAAGGGAGATAAAAAGGGGTGCAAAGTTTTTATCAGGGAAAGTTTATGTTTTTGAGTTAGAGACTTGAAACTTTGTAGAAAGATTACTTATTAAAATACAAAAAAAGAACACAAATCGTTTTAGAAAATTCCACCCCTAATAGGGTTAAAAAGGAGAGCAAGCTTTGCATGGGCAACACTTTTTTTTGAGTTAGACTTAAAACTTTGCAAAAAGATTACTTATTAGAATACTAAAAAAGAACTTTCAGCGTTTTAGAAAACTCCATCCCTAAGGGGATCCTTAAGATCCTTAAGAAGGGTAGCCAGTGTTGTGTGGGAAAAACTTTTTTTTTTACTAGACTTAAAACTATTCAAAATGTTACTTATTAAAATTAATAATAAAGTACTTTCAGAGTTTTAGAAAATTCCACCCCTAAGAAGGTTAAGAAAGCTTTGTATGGGCAACACTTTTTTTGAGCTAGAGACTTAAAAGTTTACGAAAAAAGTTCTTTCAGCGATTAGAAAAATTCAACCTCTAAGGGGGTTTAAAAGGGGGTTCAAATTTTAAATGGCGAGCAATAAAATTTTAAAGTGTGAGTAAGAGATTTTTAACTTCGGTCTTATTCTGTACGTTAAAAGACTACAAAACTGATTTCAGAGTTTTTCCAAATTCATCCCCTAAGAGTGTTAAAATTGGTTCAAAGTTTGAGTATTTCAAGGCATTTTTAAAGTATGAGATTTTTAACTTTGGTTTTAGACTGTTTGTTCACAAACTAGAAAATGAACATCAACTTTTTTTTTAATTATCCCCTAAAAGAGGGTTCAAATTTTGTATTGAGAGAAATCATTTTCTAAGACGATAAAAAGTTCTACGCGGACGAAGTCGCGGGCAACAGCTAGTATTATTATAAATATTGCGCCGATATCGTCTCGTCATACCCATTTTTAATATATCGGAAACAAAAACGTATAAGGAATGCATTGATAACAGAGTACAAGCCATGGTAAACGTTTATAATTACTTGCAATTAAATGCACGTTTAAACAAATTTATTATGCAGATGTGCCACCTCGCTATTACGTAGAGGGCGTGAGCGTAGAATAAAACAGCACTTATGGTCTCTTAGCGCCTGTGGAGGTAGTTACCTAATTTGGCAGATGCAAACAAGTGTTTGCCCAAACGGTTACAGCCAGTTAGTGCTTGGGGACGGTAAGAACAGGTCTGTTTGACTAAACATATTGAATTAAAATTGATTTGCATTTTCTTGCTTGAGTTCTTAGACGTCCAATTTTGTTGGCTTATTCACATATTATTCAGCTATGCCGTGACAGTTAATCAAATTATTGTTACCTAACATTTGTTTTGATCCTATAAACCACTTCTATAAGGCTTAAAATTATACATGATAAAAAAATCTTTTCACCTTTCGTTTTATTTCTGTGGCTGAGCTGCAGGCTACCAAAGGGGCCGCAGGTGACAGGAAGAGAAGGGTCAGTAGACGTAGGTAGCTTTTAATACAGGTACACAGTTACGCCTGCCCCCTCCTTACAAGGCTTAACACGAAAGCAAAAAAATGGCTTCTCGAGCAAACATTCTACAGCAGAGCTACGATGAGTATTTGAAGCTTAAGTACGAAATTACATTAGTAATTAATGTATTGCATGTAGCGTAAACATTAGGTAATTAAGAAAAATCGAATTCATTTGACATAGAATGTAAGATTATTTTATTTCCAACATGTAAAATTAAATGTATTTTATCATTATCAATAAATAAGTATGAGTATATCGAATAAAAGTAGCGGCACGGGGCGGGAGCCGCGTGGTGGGTGAGGCGGGGGCTGGACTGGCTATTAAAAGCTTTATATGTTAGCCTAGACGACTTTGCGAAAAAAGAGAAAAAAAAATCGACAAAGGGGCACTGTGGCATAGCAACATCTGTATCTGTATTGGTAGTAGGCTGACGAAGCTGCTTCCGGTAAGACTGTTTACCGAAACGGGGAATGACCAGGCCAAGCCTGCTATTATACTACGATTTGGAAGGTAAGTGCGGAATCCACCACATTCATTACCAGTCCTTATAATGGAGTAATGAGTAGAAAATAATAGAATGGGACAATGAAGTCACCGACAAGACCTCAGCTCTTAAATTTGTGATGACGACTTGCATTTCAATGTCTTCCGCACAATCGTTTTCATGACAACATGTCAGAACAAAGATTACTATGTGACTATATTTACCTTCTTAACGCAAAATGTATGAACCAATCAAGCTCCCGTTATGGCGCCTATGAAATCGAGCGCTCAGGAAAAATGGGTACCAAACCGATTTAAATTCAGTAGTTCTAGTCAAATATACTCCCGAACACATGGTTAAAGTAACGGGGTGTTGTAAACGGAACTACACTACGTGGACGTAAATGTTTCTGCATATTAACCCTTATTAGTACAAGGGGATATTATTTCCCACTTCGTCTGTTGGTATAAAATTTTATGGATTTTGTATACGGCAACTCTTAATGAAACCTACAATACAGTTTTACACTTCTTAGTAAGTATTATACTTATTATACTGGCAACACTTTTCACTCAGACTTCATCTGTCAACACACGTCAATGTCAAAGTCAAAAGTTGTGAAAAAATCGTAAACAACAGTGTTTTTCGCCGATGAGTGTCCAGATCCATCAAAAAAAATAAGGTAAGAGGGTTTTGATGGAAGTAACGTACAATTAACTGTATTATTTGTTATTTAGCATAGAAATTACTGTCTGAAACCATTGTTTTGTCCGGCTAAATGTCCTTTGAAGTTGGAGGGTCCAAGTGGGAAAATAATTCCCCTTGTTCGCTCACGAACTTAAAAAATTCACGCCGTAAACTTCTTATAAATATAAATAGTACGATATACAACGTTATGACGAGTTTTGAAGCCCGTTTCTATATAATAAATAGTCTTTGATATTACTTGTTTGAGTTTAGTACACAATCATTACTATATAACGTCTTTCAACCAACGAAAAAAACGGAGGAGACGCATAACTTTTTACAGAGTACTTCGATTTTGATATTTCTTTTTTTATTGGAAAGGCTATACCCCTAAGTTGGTCCCATATACATTTGGAAAAAAAACCAACCTTAAGGGTAGGCAAATAGGGGATGATCGATTTTTCGTCGGTTAAATCTTTGTTTTTAAAGTAAATTATATGTGTGAAACAGGTGATTGACTTGTAAGATGGTGTATTAATATTAAACTGATGTATAATATTAGTTTTTTTTGTAATTTTGTGATAAACACAAATAAAAATGAGGCTTTGTAAATACTTTTCCAATTTTACGTTTTGTTTATATATTTATATGATTAAAAGTTCGTTTTTTTATGAATTTTAAGTTCCAAAAAAAATATGCTCTGTCCTATTGAGCGTTAACATTAAAGGAATGTAACGTGTAAGATATTTAGTAATACGAATTCATGAATAGAAAACACTACAATAGGCAGATGGAGGACAATTTGGTCTCGACGCATCGCATTCTGATTTTATTTTTGCACGCACTCGTTCTGATTCTGAAACTAATTCACATAACATATTGATATCACATTGTATAGCGAAGTGACGTACCAAACTGAACTCTTGAGCAGCTTGTGAAATGTTCACAAGGAAGTTTAAAAACTGAAATAGTAATTCGAAATAGGATTCATTCATACGAGTATAGAAAGTTGAAATTTTGGATTTTTTTCGAGGCATCAATAAACCACAACCTCCACGTTTAGACGTGAAAGTGTTATAAGACGTTCCTGGGCACTTTTAATCACACTGGAAAATTGGGTAGGCGTTTCAGGGACAAGAGCAATGACCACTGGAGTATTCTGCATATTGGCTAGGCCAATACATTTCATAGGAATCCAGCGTGGAAATGTTGCCAGCATAAATTGGGACTTCAGGATCGGGCGGGGTTCCCGGTTCAGGGTGGAGATATATTTTGACGAAACATGTAGCAGATATTTTAGGTTTTAATGTTAAATGGGGTAAGTTTTTGACGATGCTTGTTTGGATTACTTAAGCTTATGCAGTATACAGTAAGTTGAAGAAGCATGTAGTGGATAATTAAATTATGAATGTCTTCGTTTTTTCTATTTACAAACAAATTAATTACTCTTTCAACATTAGGACTAGGTACACAAATACAATATAACACAAATGGTGTCATGCTACCCCTGTATGCAATCCCATACACTAATTGTTAGTCGTTCTGTCTGATTGAATAATTCATTAATTAGTAATGTTTGAGAGTTGCTGAATGACAAAGCAGTGAAGCGTTTTGGTGATTCGACAAATTGATTGAACTAATTGACTAAATTTACTATTTCTGTTTATTTGAGCTTTTGTGTCACTTGCAGTTTTAAGTTGTTGAGGTAAAGTCGAAGTCGCATTTATAAAAGGTATATAATTGGCAAAATTAATATGTAAATACCTGATCAACGATCTTCGTACACTCGATCAACTCGGAAATGTCTAGAACAAAAACGAAAAAATAATGTATTTCCAACAAATGAAAATGAAATGTATCTATTTATGTTTATACTGACGATAAAACATTCATGTTTCTTAGTAATATAACCAACCATAAAAAAAATAAAAAAACTGCATCAGACTACGGAAAATTAACTGAAAAAATAACTGGTTTTTACTGGTAGGCCAGTCCGTAGAGTATATCTTTGTTGCAAAAGGTGGTGTAGAAGATTTTGTTTTTTAATATTGTTTACATCAATACAACCGAGCAAATATCAAAAAAGGTTACACGAGATATCTTGGGACAACTTTTGGCAGCCACAAATCTGGGACTTTTTTTGGTTTATCACTCGTAGCTTCTATACGGTGCATCCTAGCGAAAAGTTATACACTAGGGAATTAAGGAACATGAAATTATACGTCTATTGAGTACCAATACATCTTAATTCAGTTCAGGAACATAGTAGAAAACCATGGTCGAAAACAAGGCTTTCCTCAAGTTTGTAAGTTATTTCAAGATAGTCGTTTTTAAACTTCTGCGTTTCAATTTTGAATTTAACTATAGATTTTAGCTCCTCAATTGTAGGAATTTACAGAATCGACAGTAATTTCAGCATTAGTATCATCATAACTGGTAATCGAAGATCTGGCAGTTTTCTCGTGCAACGCATCATCATTGCAGTTCAGTGAGGAAATACCGCCAGCATACTCGGTACACTGCCTAGAGGGCCTTTTTAGGGTTCCGTAGCCAAAATGGCATTAACGCAACCTTTAAAGTTTCGTCATGAATGCCCGTCAATCCGTCTGTCCGTATGTCACAGGCATTTTACTCGAAAACTATAAGGTGTATTTGAATAAAATTTAGAGGATAGGTGTATTTTATTAGCCGCTACATAATTCTAAAATGAATTGACAAAAAAAATGTTCTTTTAGAGGTGCACTCCATACCTACATATAACTGCAAGTCAAAAAAAAAAGAAAAACATCGTATGTCCACGTGTTGCACATAAATCGATAGGTCTTTTAAAATAAATATAAGGTTTCTCAGCAAGTTTTTCGATTAAGTGATAATAGTCGGAGATAATCGCCCCGAAAGTCACTAAATTTCCAGGATTTGTAGCTGCCAAAAGTTGTCACGAGGTATTTCGTGTAACTATTTTTGATATTTGCTCGGTTGTATCCACAATACATGACATAAAAAATAAAATCTTCTACACCACCTTTTGCAAAGTACCCCGTGCTTTGAACCTTTACGGACTGGCCTATGGTTAGGTACCTGGAGCATTTTTTCTACTCGATTGATGATTGATTTGGTTCAGTATCTTAAACGTTTCGGAACACACGTAAATACAAACATAGACTGCTAAAATTATAATGTTTCTTCGGGATACGAGTAGACAAAAACTTTATTTTATCCCGTTTCTGCAATAGGTTTTCTATAATACGCGGGTGGAACCAGGCAATTAGTATATTATTACGACTGCTCTTGTGTTGTCCTGGGGATACCAGCGTTTTAAGTTCTTTCTGGAGATCCACTTTTGAATTTACTAATTAATTAGACCTAGTGAAAACGTTTAGAATGTATTTCAATATATTTTTGGGATATATGGCTCCATTAGGGCCTTGACTTAGAATAATAACGCCTAGAATGATAGTTTTATACGGCCGACGGGCCAAGCGTGAGGCATAAAATGGATTCATGTAAGTAGTTGTGATCAACTCGTATTTACACGCGCCAATACGCACACAAACGCACCAATAGTGTTGCCAGCGCATACACATTCCCTGAAAATAGGGATATACAATTGGTGATTGGTAAAATAAAATATATATATAATCATAGAACTATTGTTGACTAATAATAATTTTATTAATTTATTTAATACGTGACGGACATGGTTACAAATCTAGATTATAATAACACTACAATATGTACGTTACGTACGCCTAAGGTGAATTTTCTAATTTGTTGACGATGTCGTTACCATGGTAACCATAACGCCGCTCTCGCAACATAAAAATATTTGGTCTCCATACAAAGTTTCATCCCCTTTTTCGTCCCTAAAAGGGATGAAATTTGACATAAATTATAGCCTTTGTCCTATTCTGCTATATAAGGTACATTACTAGAAAGTTTCATAAAAAATCGTCCAGTAGTTTTTGAGATTGTTTGGAACGTACATCCATCCATCCAAACTTTCGCATTTATAATATTAGTAGGATAATTTAGGAGTTCCTATGGCCACTTTCTAAGATTCGGCCAATACATTATAATTGTCGCGGCACCCTCCTCATAATGGAATATCACTGTGGACGACGCGTGGCGCCGACGTGGTCGATGTGCGACAGGCCTGGGTTTGACCTTCGCGACCTCACAGTCACCTAACAAGGGGCGTTTAAAAACCGCGGCGGGCGAACCGCGCGTTTCAACCGCGGCGGGTGAACCGCGGCGGTTGAACCGCTCAGCGTGTTTTTAAACGGCCGTAACGCGCTCTGATAGCGCAGGTGCTCTAGGGGAGCACTAATCCCGCAGACTGAGCTGCACTGTTGAAGGATGGGGTGAGGGTGACGATAAAATAATACTTGGCGAAAAATAAATGAAACGGTATAATAAAGTAATGAGACACAAACTACTGGTTAAACTTTCCCTATCACAATTTCCTACTTCCTATCACAATTTCCCTACTTCTTCCTTTCTTCTTCTTCCTAGGAGCTCCCACTGGTGGGGCTGAGCGAACACAAATATATCCGGCGATTATAGCCTCTTTTATACCCCTAAGACATCAAAAGTGGTGGGGATACAATTTTAAAGTACATTTTTATTTCACATTTTTCGTAACTCTAGTTACCGATGTCCCTTGTTGACGGACTAGATCGGGATATAGTCTCAAGTTGATTTCTTTACAAATAATTTGGCTGTCTCTCCCTCAATTATCAGGGGTTCTCCCTCTATCGATCTTTATGAAATAATTACTGGAGGTACCTGGTACCTTTATCTTTACTTTAAGCTATTTTCTTCGTCTGTACCTATGGTACTTAGGTCCTAAATAAATTGCGCGCTTCTTATATGAGCCGTTTGCTTTAGGAGCTTAATCTGGGCACAATTGCCGTCCTTATGTGAAGGAATTATAGTTACACATCCTTTCTCTTCGTGACCCGTAGGTCTTATCTTTCACGTATTATACAACACCCTTTCTCTTCGTGGCCCGTAGGTCCTACATTTCACAAACTACATTCTGTCGCCCACAATCACTATGTAATAAACACTTGTATAATACAATAAGACTGCGTAAAGACTGAGAGGACTAAGGAGTGATAATTTTAATCCTACCTTAATCATCCAACGCAGTCCACGGATATCTGCTTCGCTCTCCGACACGATGATGCTGGCATGCACGACCTGTGGTTATAAACATAACCATGACACCACTGTCACTTAAGCCGTAGAACTTAGCACATACAAGTTCTAACTAGGAAATAACTGAAGTTGTATCACTTATTGTTAATATACTAATCGTCTCGCACATCTCACTTACATACTGCCAGGTCCTTGCACTACGAGAGGTTAGCCACAAAGGTGTGTGCACCTTATATTCCTGTCTCAGGTTCTCGCCTATCGGCAGAGCAACCCTGGGCCTCCACTTCCTACTATACTCTGTCCATCTCCTGTTATCTATACTGTCCCTTATTGTCTGTATATCTACATAGAAGCAGTCTCAACTATGTCATACTAGTATCCAAGGATATTGCATCATACTGGTGATTCTAACTAACAGTAGTCAGGTCCTCGTCAAGTCTATTCTTAGTCAGCGAGCATTGTCTATATATTTATCGTATTCTCCTAAGGGTGCATTGGCATCCACACATTCCGTATGTGTAGATAACACGCGACTGATAAACATATATGCCGATCACGGCCATGCATGTCCCTAACCAGGCTTTAAATCAGGAATTACTACTAATATAAAACATCTAGAATATGCAGATTGTAGAACACAGTTTAGCAGAACAAATAAATCTACGTAGAACAAATATAAAGAAACTAAGACACTTAGCTTTAGTCAGGGACCGGCAACGTAGTCCCTAGATCCTCGATGGCAACACTTTAGCTTCCTTCGACACCTCTCGCAAGACAATAAAATTAGCTCTTTTCAACGGCGAAAAAAAAACGTTAAAATACGCCAAAGGCTATTCTTACATTACCAGGGTAAATAATATCTTAAGGCGGTATTACACGCACCATTACATTAAAGCAAAGTAAAGTAAAGTAAATTTTATTTGTAAAGCAAAGGTAACAAAGATGGTACATGGTAATAATGCGTATCACTATGTTTGGCCATTTAGGCATACAAGCCATCGCGATATTATCAACTGCCATAATTCGCGACAATCATCTTCACGATAGAAAATACTTATATTATAAAACAGCATTTACAGAGAGGTAGGGCACAGCGGAATGTCATCTCGCTCGTATGTGGAGCAGCCCAACTGGGGAAGTACCTCCACCTTACAGAAGACCGCAGCGTAGCCATAATAGCACCACTGCTTTGTAGTGTTGCTTTATTATTGCATGCTATGAAGTATGCGGTGTTGTGTTCTTGGTGGTGAGTAAGGTCGCCAGAGCTCCCTAGGGCGCGCTGTGTTGGGAGTGAGGGACATGCATGTCTCTATCTGCCAACACAGCGAATCCTCAAGTGAATAAAGGGTCGGCAACGCGCTTGTGATTCTTCTGGAATCACAAGTGTCCATAGGCGACGGTACCAGCTTAACATCAGGCAGGCCGTAAGCTTGTTTGCCACCGTCGTAGTGTAAAAAAAAAATATAGAAAGAAAGAAAGAAAGAAGACATTTATTTACTACACAAAAGACACACAGAGACAAAGGGAGTAGACATACATTACAATTTAACACATATTGTGTGTGTCTTCGTGGCAGTGAATCGGTCGCTGCCTCAGCATTATGCCGAGGTGTCAGACAGACACCTACAGCGCTGATTTTCAGACAGCACCGTACGTGCCAGGGAACGCAACACAACATAAGACCATTAATAAACACATAATTATTGTATACACATAAATCACATAATAAATAATTAATGTAATAAATTTGTAAAATATGTACCAGTAGCCAAATGGGATAGGAAGAAAAACACAAAGCAAAAAACGCGACACGGTTTTGATAGGAAAGTGCTGGATGGGTTAGGATTGGGATTTCTGGAGCGTCAACAAAAAGCCTTTAAGCTGACGCTCAAAGGTATACTTGCTAGACGCTCCTTGAATAGGTGGAGGGAGATCATTCCAACACTTGGACGCCGCGAACCTAAAACTACCACGAAACGCCGTTGTCAGATGCATTAGCACCAGAATCATCGCCTTACACCTACGCGCACTCTTAACAAATACACTTCCAACTAATGACAACTGACATTAAGAAAGAAAGAAAGAAAGAAAGAAAGATACATTTATTCACTAACACACAGGACACATATATTAAGCAAAAATAAATAAAAATAACAGTAAAAAACATGTAACAAGTGTGTCTCTGCGTCCGTGAACCGGACACTGGCTCAGCATTATGCTGAGGTGTCAGTCAGAGACCTACAGCGCTGATTTTCAGCCAGCACCGTTGGTGACTCACGGAAACGTCATACAATTATAATTACACAACTATACATATAATTAATTGTGCAAGGCGAGAGAGAAATAAACATAAATACATAGTGAGATAATACATACAGCACTACCTACATGCAGCTTTAATAAAATAATAACTACGTTACACATTAAAGTAAATTTTACTATTAAACTAAAAACAAAAACTAGATAAAAATGTGCAATTGGCATATTTTTGCTGTCAAAAGTGCAGGATTAGGATTAGGATTTTTGGAGCGTCAACAAATAGCCTTTAAGCTTACGCTTAAAGGTGTATCTGCTAAGCGCCCCTTGGATAGGGGGAGGGATATCATTCCAGCACTTAGACGCCGCGAACTTGAAGCTACCTCGGAAAGCAGCGGTTCGGTGCATAGGAGTTATGGCCATTGCCTTAAATCTGCGCGCACTCTTTGACCATACCAGTTTATTGAAAAGGTAAGATGGGGTTTCGTGCCTTACCACCCCGAAAAGCAGAGTGGCAAGGTGCAGGCGTCGGCGTGCAGACATGTTAAGCAAGTTAGCGGCGTTCAAGTATGGAGTGATGTGGGACCGGGGAGGGACTCGGAAACAAAAACGAGCACATGCGTTCTGCACTCGTTGTATGAGCCTCTTGGAACGACCAGTAATGCACCCGTCATACACGACATCACAATAGTTTAACCTAGATAATATAAGCGATTCACATAGGTCGACACGCAAATCGACACTAAGGTAATCACGTATATTATATAGGACTTTAAGGCGATAGAAGCAGTTACTCACAACATTTAGTATGTGGTTCTCAAAGCGCAAATTCTCGTCCATAAGAAGGCCGAGGTTGGTTGCTTCTACCACCTGCTCTATTGGTTCGCCCATGACGGCGACATTCGCGGAAGTTCGAGCATCAAGGGTATTACGGATTTGATGTTTTGACCCGAAAACCACATACTTCGACTTGCTAGGATTAAAAACCAAACAGTTCCTCTCCGACCAAGAGGAAATATGAGCAAGGTCCGCATTTATCGTGTTAATGGCAGCAGATGTGTCTGACGGCGCACTAGACAAATAAAGTTGCACGTCGTCCGCGTAAAGGTGATACTTACAGCTCTTTATACTGTTAGTGATGTCAGCGCTATACAGTATAAAGAGCAGGGGTCCAAGTATTGAACCCTGCGGTACTCCTCTTGTCACAGGACAAACAAAGGACCGCAGAGCACCACCATCCACCCTACGCAACGAAACTGCCTGCGTACGGCCAGACAAATAGCTACTGAACCATTTTGTTGCAGTGACATCAAACCCGTAATAAGACATCTTGGATAATAGAAGAGGTACGCTAATGCAGTCAAAGGCCCTGGAGAAGTCTAAAAGAACTAAAAAGGTAATTTTACCAACATCACGAGCCTGTAGGATGTTATCGACTACATCGAGCAACGCAGTAGCTGTCGATCGATTACGACATTACGGAGAGTTAAGCCTGCAACACACTCTGGGGCCACGGTGTTTTCACTAAGAACCCTCTGTAAAATTGCTTTTCTTTTGTTTCTGTCGGATAATACTTATTCAAGCGTTGAAAGATGTCACTTAAGCCGGGTCCGCTGCACCAATGTTTTCCATGTTTTTAAACATCTAACATGTTTTCCGTCAGGTTTGGCAAACAAATTTAATTTGGTATTGTTTTGATTGGCAAAACATGTTTGACGTTTAAACACCACGAAAACATGGCGCAGCGGACGCGGCTTATGATAGCTGCATAGAATTATACCGCCTAGAAGGATAGTTTCATACGGCCGACGCGCCAAGCGTGAGGCATAAAATGGATTCATGTAGTTGTGATCAACTCGTATTTACACGTGCCAATACGCACACAAACGCACCAATAGTGTTGCCAGCGCATACACATTCCCTGAAAATATATATTATAATAAAACTACAATATGTAAGTTACGTACGCCCAAGATGCATTTTGTAATTTGTTGACTATGTCATTACCATGGTAACCATAACGCCGCTCTCGCAACATAAAAATATTTGGTCTCCATACAAAGTTTCATCCCCTTTTTTGATGAAATTTGACATAAATTAGGTATAGCTTTTGTCCTATTCTGCTACATAGGTACATTACTGGAAAGTTTCATAAAAAATCGTCCAGTAGTTTTTGAGATTGATTGGAACGAACAGCCATCCATCCAAACTTTCGCATTTATAATATTAGTAGGATAATTTAGGAGTTCCTATGGCCACCTTCCGTCCTCATCATCAGGCCCGCTTGGAAGTAACATAATATTGCATTGTCACCTGATTTAAAACACGTGTACAAAATTTAAACTCGATTGAACTCTGGGAAGTTAGTCAAAATTGACTTGCAAGATTTGACCTAGATATACTCAAACATACACGGGGAGTCAAGTAAAAGCTTGGTACAAATCAAGTGATTTATTTTCTTCGTATTTTCAACCCTGCCGATATTTGTATTTTATGTAAGTATATTATCAGAACAGAATTATGGATAAATATATCCGTTACATTGGCAACACTACGCTGTCATGTCGCTTATAGAAAATATGCAATTTTGATTACTGTTTTACGTAAAAATACGAGTTAGAGAATAATACTTACGTGTGAAATGTTATCTTAGAATGTTTATCCTTCTTATCCGATGCATTGTGACACCCTTTCACTGCACAAACCGTCATATTAATGAAAAATGTGGGAGCTATTTACACTTGACACGCGTCCTTGCAACTGACAAGCCGATCGGCGTACTACCTACTGGGCCATTTATGTCCTACTTTTGGTGGCCTCACCGTTGCGCGTGAACTGCGTTTCTTTGCGTTATAATTCTATGGATAGCTGTTACTAAGCTCTTATTTTAACGTGGTTTCTATGTAATATTATTTTTCTAAGGGCGGCAGTGTAAATTTGACAGCTAAATTTCAAGTTTACAATTGATTGCCGCGGCCAGTACGTGATCGTAACGCATTGTACGAACGTCGGGTTTGAAATGAAAATGTCAGGGGTTTTTCAACTTTTTTGATAGCCGTCATCCCAGTACAATAAACGTCAATGATGACATATGATGACATGAATAGTACTGGGATGACAGCTGTCAAATATTGGATGTAAGGGCAATTGCACTATAATACATATGGCGTAACCTCAACTAACTAGACGGCTCAACGCATACGTAATAGGTCAGTTACCGGACTAGGTTCCCCGACAGGCTCTCTTATCCCTGGCAGGACGATAGGGGAGTTTCGTCTAATCACCTACAATTTAATGAGTTGGCTAAAATAAGTCGACGGTAAGTATCATTTATAAAAAATCACTTAAAATAAGTTTTCTATATAGAGTCTGGCAAATGAAAGATGAGAATGAGAAAACGCGGCAAATTCAAAAAATCGGAGTGTGGTATCCCTTACTTGTAACGCAAAAACCAGTCTTGAGACTTGTAAGACATTTAAAATTTATAAAACGATATTTTTAATTTACCTGTACATAGTACAATCCAAACTAATATTATAAACTAGCTATGCATTGCAACTTCGTCTGCATGACACATGTAAACTTGACCGCTTTATGGGTTAAAAACTATGCTGATATTAGAATACATATGTACAGATGTGAGCTGTTTGTAGAACAGACAGACAAGAGTGATTTCCACATTTTGATGTAATATTAGTAATAAGGATTATTTCTATAATATTAGTAAGGGTTTGTAAATTGTATCTCCGTGGAAAGGGCTTCTGGTGCAATTATGATTTACACTACCAGCTGTGAAAATATATTAGCAGTAAGCCACCCCTTAATTCTCCTAAAAAGCAAAAACGGTCCAATTTATTATCGAACAGGTTAGGTACTTTCTTAGTTACCATTACAAAAACCAAAATATCCAAAACAAAAATATATTGTAAAGAAAATGAGTGCAATCATCGCTAATAAACACTATGTTTGGCGAACTTATAAGTAATAAAAATGTAACTTATTATTTTTGGAAAAATAAATTAAAAATTATAAATTAAAATTAAATTAATTAAATTATCAAGATTAGGACATCAAACTAATTTAAGGAGTTTGACACATTTGACAACGATATAACTGTCGCCATATAAAAAGTTTAACTAAAAACTCATTCTCATCTTTAATTTGCCAGACTCTATAATGTTAACTCTTTCTTTACTATGGCGTAAAGCGTCTCCTACACATGCAAGAAATTGCATGCAAGTTTCATTACATTGCGGGTTACCACTATGCTGAGTTCAATTGATATATCAAACCCCGCAATGTAGTTAAACTTGCATGCAATTTCTTGCATGTGTAAATTGAGCTTAAGGATGCGTTTTGGGTTAGTCTATGCTTTTACCGTCTTTATATCAAAGATAACAATAAGTATATTCTCTTTGGTTTTTGTCTTTTGACAGATGGCTATCGAAATGCATTTTTTGTTAATAATGAGTGACACAAATAAATAAATGGTATAGGTAACCAAACCAAATAATTATACTCACAAACCTCTCAATGTTGAATTGCTGACTCATCTACAAGTGGAATTCGTTGTGTTCATAAATGTGAAAACTTGGAACGCTTGACTTTGAATGAAATTCGGGTGAGTTTTTTTATCAGACATCAAATACAAATACAAAAAAATACAAATACAAAAATGATTTATTTACCTACCTAGTGAATTACAAACAGGAAAAATTACAAAGAGCTTAGCTTATAGTACATTGTTTGACAAGGGGCGTATGAGGAATATTGCAAACGAGTGTCTATCAGAAGCCCGACGCCGTAAGGCGGAGGGCTTTTGATGATTCGAGTTTGCAATATTCTTACGCCCGTGTTATACCTACACAATGTTTTTCATCATATTTGCGAGGAAATAAATAACTACAAAAGACAGAAAAATCTATGTTTTATACAAG
Organism: Epinotia brunnichana; assembly: GCA_963854355.1. Classification (NCBI taxonomy): domain Eukaryota; kingdom Metazoa; phylum Arthropoda; class Insecta; order Lepidoptera; family Tortricidae; genus Epinotia; species Epinotia brunnichana. The sequence continues at coordinate 27,326,489 of OY977938.1, forward strand.
CGCACCAATCAAATGTTGACGAAATTGACAACTTCACTGCCAGATCAGTGCGTAGCTTCAATATTTCAACCAATCACAGAGCATGGAGCATGTGGTTCTTGCAGGGCATGGCCTGCTCGATTTTATTTTCCAACCAATCACAGAGCAGAATTCTTGTCGTACGCGGCCGTCCAGATTTGCTTAACCAATCAGATCACACACAAGTTCATTACTCCCTTGGGACCATTATTTCCCGCGGGAACAATTTAGGCCATTGTCCTTCTGTATACAGGCATGGAATAACACCATTTATGAGCAAGTGTGATGCAAATATTTTTAACATTAGAGTTGATATAGTCCTCACACTAGGTCGAGCCTGTGTCGTGAGAACTGTGAGGTATTTCCAGAAAAAATTTACCCAAACGTGATGCACTGAAACTATTTAGGATATCAACATCTTTTTACTAGAACGGCACTTACTATCGCACTGTAAACTATTTGTCCCGCAAAACCACAACGTTCTTAATTGAATTAATTCTAAATGGTTTATTCTGATGGTCATCCGGGGTTAGGGTTGCCTTGCCATAAAAAATCCTGACATCACCCTAAAAGTCTTTTAACAGAGTTTAACATTTCTTGTAACAGAGTTGTATCATTTCATTCATTAAGGGTTGAAGTTGCACCACGTCCGTAGGAATTACCCATCGCTACCCTACACGTGACCCCTGGGCGGTGCTAAAAGTGCAACAACCTGGCAACCGTACCGTCTTTTCGAAGATCTCACGGTTCTAATACAATGATTTGCCATACGATAAATAAATAAATAATTCATTAAAACTGTGTAAAATTTGTAATAATAATATATGTAGGTATCATAAAAATATATATTTGATTTTTAATTTTGTAATTTCTAAAAATCCTGACACTTGCCAAGTCCGACCGCAATCCTGGCAAAGGTTCAAAAATCCTGACATTTCAAGACAAATTCTGACGTATCGCAACTGTATCCGGGGTATACGGGTCAAGAGGTGTGAGGTCGCTACGCCATGGCGTATCCCCCGCGTGGTCTGATAACGGCGCAGAGTAGCGAAACTAAACGACCAAAAATCCTTAAAAAAATATAAGTACCGAAGTTTACAAATAATTAATAGTAAAACCACTACGTAAAAAACTTTTATTTACATGAGAATGTTTTTTACTTAAAATTGGCCTATTATTGCTTCTTAACGAAGTTTAAGTAGTATTTTGACCGCTCGTTCGGGAAGAGAACAAAGTTTTAGAAGCCACTTTCGCCTTAAGGGGATCCCATGCCCCAATGACCTTCGATCTGAATCCCTTAGTTTTCTAATGTTTTTTGTAGCTTATCATATTACTTAACAATAACAGTTTTAAGCAATATAGTATTTCTTCTTCGAGACATTCACCATAAAAGTTGGACAATTTTAGACCAATAAACTGGTTTACTGTCCATAACTTTTGTGTTTATTAGATTCAACTCAAAACACACGTTTATAGAGACCTCAGAGACGAACCCAAATATGTAGATTTCGTTTAAGGTAAACGCAGGTATGCTTCGACTAGGTGCGCTATGATAAACTGTGGCAGATACTGTACGAGGATACCAGCTGCATCTGCTTGCCCAGGGAGTTGACTGAAATGTTCAGGTACTGGTACGGTCACCAGAAAAATGTTGTCAGATAGTCCAACTCGCTTTCTGATTCGTACAGGCTGGAGTGCGGGGTTTGTCTTCGCCCAAACTCTTCATTCTGTATGTTAATCGGTTGATTGATGAGCTCAACTACACTATGACTGGATGCTCAGTGGATGGCTCATTTGTGAATAACATTAGTTATGCAGATGACATGGTGTTGTTGGGCCCATCAGTCAATGCCCACAACAAGCTACTCAGGGTCTGCAAAGAGTATGCGGAGTCCCATGGGCTCAGGTATAATACTTCCAAGAGTGTGTTGCTGGTATTTAAGGCGGGGGCTAAATGCTATCAACGCGTTCCACCGGCTTATCTATACGGCACACCTCTGAAAATGGTAAAGGAGTTCAAGTAGCTGGGTCACAGGGTCACGGAGACCCAGAGCGACATTAAGGACGTGGAGAGGGAGCGTAGGGCGCTCTCAGTCAGGAGTAACATGTTGGACGTGCCACCGACGTAAAGATTACCCTTTTTAAGGCGTTCTGCCAATCGTTTTACACCTGCAGCCTATGGATCAACTATACGCAAAAGGCTTACAGCGCCCTACGCGTCCACTATAATAATGGCTTTAGGATGTTGTTGGGGCTGCCGCGCCATTGCAGTGCATCAGGGATGTTATGCGAAGCGCACACGGATGGGTTTCACGCTATAATACGTAAGCGTGTCGCGTCCCTGATGAGGCACCTGCGTGGCAGCCCGAACAGCCTCCTGCAGACGGTGGCGGTGCGCCAGGATGGTCCATTCCTGTTCCACTGGGATAGGTTGCATAGGCCATCCAACTGCTAAATGTAATAAAATACCTACTAACATAGTTTTAAGATCACTGTTACTAACACATTATGGAAATAGTACTTCCGAATTAAATGATTAATAATTAGCAAGTAAAGTAGCGTTACACATTATTTAAATAAGTGTATACCATTAATTTATACAAATTGTAGTATAGGGTACTTGTGAAATACTATGTCTACCTACATTGGATATAATAAATCAGTGTTGAACTAGCTATGCGTGTTTTACTACATGGTGACAGCGGTGGTCACTAATTAATTGGAAATTTGCTATAATCAAGGCTGTGGTGATTTGTTTTGGCAAGTTAGTGTTGATTGGTGATTGTGTACGTTGAACGTTATAATGGAACACGCGCGTCCTCCGGTGGAATTAGTTTTAGAAGGCGGACCGGCCACGCGGGCCGAGTCATGGCGCAAGTGGAAGAAACAGTTTTTGGTGTTTCTTAAAGCCTCCGGAGTGAGCAAGGAGCCTGCAGATGTCCGGGCTAGCTTGTTAGTCAACCTCATAGGGCCAGCTGGCTACGAAGTTTATTCCGCGTTCACGATGAGCGAGAAGGAAAGCGAGGACATCGAATCTTTATTGAAAAAATTCGATGAACACTTCGGAACCAAGCCGAATATTACGGTGGCTCGTTATAAGTTTTTTATTAGGAATCAGGAGGAAGGCGAAAACATCGATCAGTGGGTTACATCATTACGTCTGTTGAGTCAGAGTTGTGAATTCGGCACGTTGACAGATAGTTTAATTCGCGACAGGATCGTGTGCGGTATTACTAGTAATGTTATACGAGATAGACTATTTCGTACGGAGGAATTAACATTAGAGAAGGCCATTCAAGTCTGTCAAGCGGCAGAGATGTCACGCGAGGAAAGCCGGTGTATCGATGGTGGCTCGAATGAAGTTCGTGTCGATGCCGTGTGGAGGCCGGCTGCGCGAGCGAGCGGCAGCGGGACGCGCGCGGGCGCAGGCGGGCGTCGGCGTGCCAGCTCCCGGCGCGGGGCGCGGCGCGGCGGGCGGCCGCCTGGCGCCGCGGGACCCGCGCGACCCTGCACGGCTTGCGGCGGCGCTTGGTGCAACCAGGACGAGCGTTGCCCGGCACACAGTGCGTTGTGTTATGTGTGTGATCAAAGAGGACATTTCGCTAAGGTGTGTAACCGGCGCAAGGTGACACAAGACCAGGTATGTGACTTGGCAGTGGACGATTCGGATGGGGAGGACGGTATGTTTTATGTCGATGTTATTCAGCAGGAAAATAAGTCTAGACCGCCTAAAGAATGGGTGGAGGTAGTTAAATGTAAAAACAAACGATTGTTGTTTAAACTTGATACGGGATCCATGTTGAATATTATATCGAAGACTGAATACCTAAATCTAGGTTTACATCTAAGCGATTTGAAACCGTTTGTTAAGCGTGTTTATTCATTTACGGGAAACGATATACCCGTTATAGGCATTTGCAGTTTGTTATTGTCATGCCGAAATAAACAATGCCAGTTAATGTGTGCGGTGTCTGATTTGAATTGTCAAAATGTACTGGGGTTAGAAGGTTGCGTAACCTTAGGACTAATTAGTCGGGTTAATGTCATTAAATTGGAAAATTACGCCGATCTCTTCGAGGGTCTAGGAAAACTACCTGGTAAATATAGAATAGTGGTGGACCCGAACGTTCAACCGGTTGTATGCCCGACTAGAAAAATTCCGCTAGGGTTACGTGATAGGTTGCATGCGGAAATACAGCGAATGGAAAAAATTGGGGTAATCAGGAAAGTCTCGCACCTCACCGACTGGGTCAATGCCATTGTTTTAGTGGCGAAAAAAAGCGGCGATCTCAGAGTGTGTTTAGACCCAAGGCCCCTGAACTGTGCGGTTCGACGCGCGCACTACTCGTTGCCCACGGTGAGTGAGCTGGCCGTGCGCCTGCGCGGTGCGCGCTACTTCAGCGTGCTGGATGCGCGCTCGGGCTTCTGGATGGTGCAGCTGGACGACGCTAGTGCTGACCTTTGCACTTTTTCAACGCCTATGGGCAGGTACCAATTCCTTAGATTGCCGTATGGGGTAAGTTGTGCCCCTGAGGTATTCCACGCTAAATTAAGGCAGTATCTGGAAGACTTAGATGGGGTTGAAAGTTTTATTGATGACGTCATAGTGTGGGGCAGCACGAAACAGGAGCATGATACTCGCCTGGAGCGCCTGTTACAAAGATCAAAAGAAATAGGTATAAAGTATAACAAGGAGAAGTGTAAGTTCTGCGTGACAGACATTATTTACATAGGGCACAAATTTGATGAAAAAGGGATGCGGCCAGACGACTCTAAAGTTCGCGCCATCATGGAGATGCCCTACCCTATGGATCGGAAAGCTTTGGAAAGGTTTCTAGGTGTGGTAAACTATTTATCAAAATTCATCCAAAACTATTCCGAATCGGTGGCGGTACTACGAGGGTTGTTAAAAAAGAATTCCGAGTGGCTGTGGGATCAGAACCATTCCAATGCAGTTGATGTATTAAAATCAAAGATAGCATCAGCTCCGGTGTTGGCACTATACTCAAGTGAGCTGCCGGTGGTTGTATCAGTAGACGCGAGCAGCGTCGCCGTGGGCGCGGTGCTCCTGCAGGGCGGACGGCCGGTGGAGTTCGCCTCTCTCACTCTCACCGACACTCAAACGCGGTACGCTCAGATTGAGAAGGAGATGCTGGCAATCTGTTTCGCCGTAGAGAAGTTTAAACAATACATTTATGGCCGACGTGACGTGACGGTGCAGACTGATCACAAACCTTTGGAACCGCTGTTTTCTAAGCCACTGTCGTCCGTGCCAGCGCCTCCAGCGCATGATGATGCGGGTCCAAGGGTTTGATTTCAAGGTCCAGTACACTCCCGGTAAGTACATGTACATAGCGGACACCTTGTCGCGCGCGCCGTTGCCTGAGCTGATGCACGATCGGGTCACTGACGAGGTCGAGTTACAAACATGTTTTTTAATCGAAAATGTGCAGGTCAGTAGTAAAAAATTAAATAGTATCAAACAATACACGGCATTAGACGACGAAAGTAAAACGATTATACAGTATGTTTGCCATGGATGGCCTAAATATAGGGAGGCTGTTGAGGAATGTGTTAAGGTGTTCTGGCCGTATCGTGAGTCATTACAATTCATAGACGGGTTAATATTTAAAAATGACTGCGTTTACATTCCGCGCGTTTTACGCAACGAGATGTTGAGCAAAATACACAAAGGACACTTAGGTATAGATAGGTGTAAGCGTCGTGCGCGCGAGGTAATGTTCTGGCCGGGCCTGGCCGCTGACGTGGAGCGCCGCGTGCGCGCCTGCGAAACATGCGCGCTGCACGCGCCGGCGCCGCGCCGCGAGCCTTTACTGCAGCACGCGCTGCCAGACTTGCCCTGGTCGAAACTTGCATCGGACCTCTTCGAGTATCGGAAAAAGTACTACATAGTCTTAGTTGACTATTTTTCAAACTATGTCGAGGTAGGTATGCTCAACAATATAACTAGCAAATTAGTTATAAATGTTATGAAGGAACAATTTTCGCGGCACGGCATTCCTTTAGAACTGGTGACCGATAACGGGCCAGCTTACAGCTCGTGTGAGTTTAAAAAATTCATGACCGATTGGGAAATAGAACATGTGACGTCATCCCCTCGCTATAGTCAATCGAATGGCAAAAGTGAACGCACGGTTCAAACAATAAAAAACATGATAAAAAAGGGCCAGGACTCGGGAGAAGATTTTTATTTGAGTCTACTCAATTATAGGTCAACTCCTAGGTACAATCTAGATTCTCCGGCGCAAATGTTAATGGGGAGACGGTTGAACACAAAGCTCCCAATTAAAACCGGACTTTTGCATGAACGGGTCGACAATACGCATAATTATCAAAAAATGTTGCAACACAAGGTAAATATTAAAAGAAATTACGATCGATCAGCTAAACCTTTATCGCCTTTGTTGCCGGGACAAAAGGCGACACTAATCGACGGAAACAACAAAAAACCGGTTACAGTAGTAGATAGTGCGCCCGAACCGCGGTCATTCGTAGTAGCTGACAGTCAAGGTCGGAGGTACCGGCGCAACCGGCGCCAGCTGGTGGCACGCCAGTTCGACTCCGCGGCCACGGTGGCCCCGGGGCCCGCCGCCGATACCTCGGCCGCGCCTGCGCCAGCCCCCGGTACTGAGACAGTTCAAGTGAGACACGCTAAACAATCGGAAATGCCTAAGAATTATTCACCTATGATGACACGCTCAAGAGCTAAAGAGTTAAGAAGTACTCTGGAAAAAATTGATGAATTGTTTTAGTAAACTAGATTAATATAACATTTAAAAACATGCAGATCTACATAATTTAAGTACTTATAGGTATGAAATTATTTGAGTTGACCGCATCAAGGTAATCCATTGGAAAACCCAACTTTATTATCCAAGCTGGTGGGTTCAAATTCCAACAACAGTTTCGTAAAATATCGGTCATCTTAAATGATTTCAACCATACTTGCTACTACTGTTGTATGAACTAAGTATAAATAATGTATTTCATTTGTATAAGGTACATATTTCATTGTTCTTGTTAATATTGAAGAGTTCTAACTATGGTTATCTATTTGTGAACATGAAACATCGTGGTGGTGGCTATACATATGTTATAGTAATTAGTTGGTTATTTGGTCTGTTAACCAATTCTATTAAATGTAAGGTTTGTTAAAAAGGTTATGCCTAAACTTTTTTTTTTTTTTTTGGTTTGTTTGTTTTTTTTTTTTTCTCGATGGGGATAAGATGTAGTATAGGGTACTTGTGAAATACTATGTCTACCTACATTGGATATAATAAATCAGTGTTGAACTAGCTATGCGTGTTTTACTACATGGTATCTCACACATAACTTGTAATGACTACAACTTAGAAAAGTTGAAAAACCCTCGACATTTTTATTTCAAAGTTCAATATCACAAAAACGGCTGAGCCGATATTGTTAAAACGTAGCTATAAAAAAAAATACATCCGAATTGAGAACCTCCTCCTTTTTTTGAAGTCGGTTAAAAACAACCTTGATCGCGTCAGCTTTTGGATAAAAAAAAAACGCATTCAAATCAGTCCATTCGTTTAGGAGCTACGATGCCACAGACAGACACACACACAGAGAGAGACAGACACACATACACGTCAAACTTATAACATCAATCTTTTTCCGTCGGGGGTTGATAAAATAACACATTACATATTAGGCCAGGGCTGTTATTCGCTACGCGTTAATGCGGCTCACCCCGCCGGTCACCCGTTACGAAACTAGACATCTACCTACGCTTAATTACTACGCATCGCGGTGTCAAGGTATAATTGTGGGTGAGCGTTGAGGTGAGCTTAAAAAACAAGTAACAGAATAGGGGGACAGGACAATGGGGATTGCCAGTCAAGTGGATATCTTAGACGGACGAGGATAGCGAGGCCGGTAGGATACGCTGAGGTACGTATACCTAGTATATGGTGATTTTCACATGCAATAAAATAAAATTTAAATTTAAAGTTTTTTAATGGCTGAACTCCACGATGTTGGGTTACGAATTGCTACTGAAACAAAAGAAAGTCGCTTTGCAGGCCTAGGCTTCTAATTTTGTATGAAATTCCATTATGAATTTCTCGTATCGCCACGGGTGAAACGTGATACTTCGAAGCTTATAAAGAACACGTAATCAATAATTGCTTTCGTCGTTTTACATTCAGTATACCGCTTATTACATTACTGCTTAATTATCTGCTTATTGTCGTTTATATCGTTTGGTAACAGAATACTCCCAATCTAAGTATTAATTGGAAAGCTAGGATCAACAACTAAGTCCATCGACTCTTCATTATTTAGGACAATAGGCTTTCCCTCAGCATTAACCGAGTATTGTCTTCAAGTGCTAAACTTTACAAGAGCTGGGGACCAGGACTCAAGACCCAGAGATGCCAAATGGGGACACGCTCCAATAAGTTCCTTATACATGGGGCGTTTAGAGTTATATGGCTCGATTAAATTCTCGAAGGAAAAATAATTAACAGACACAGAAGAGTCGGAGTTAAATCCAGGCTGAAGCGCGAAGTTTAGATTGAGTTGAGATAACTTGAGATAAAGAGGATTGGCCAAGTTATGACTTTTGAGTAGTGATTAACCGGTTTTGTTATTAGTAATCAATTTATCCTGTGTGAATATGTATAGGTAGTCAACTAAAAATAAATAGTCTAGTAATTTTACTGACAACTAGTATGGAAAAAAAAATAGGTATTCGGAAATAATTTATAATACTTAGCATTTTTTTTCTGCGTAAGGGATATATCATCATATAGGTACGAGTACCTAGAGACAAAATCTAACAAAATATCAGACATTCAAAAAATGATAACTTAATTAGCTCCTGAAAAGTCGGTTTTTTTTTATAAATGCAAAAATCAAAATCAATCAAAATCAATTATTTATTCTGCAAATAGGCCACAAGGGCACTTTTACATGTCAAATGGTGTTCTACAATATAATATTAATAATCTTACACAATAATCATTTTAAAATTGCAGATTTTAACTAATTAGTACCTAAATGGTTACAAACTAAATGTCACTGAATGAAAACTAGAACAATCCAAAATTGTAAAATATTATCAAATACATTTGATATAAGGTCTGTATCAGAATTAACAATAAGTTTATGATATAATTTAGTACCCCAGAGATGTATAATGTCTCTGAGCATCCAAATACAATTAATAATTATTCTAATGTTCTTGTAGAGATGTATACTGTCCCTAAGCGTTAAAACAGAAAAAAAAGGATCATTAATGTAATATTGTCAGAGATGTACAGGGTCAATAACAATAAAACGTGTCAAGAACAGAATGATGTCTCTCGTCAAAATAATGATAATAACACTAGTATTTAGGTAGTTACTATGCCCTTGCAAGCATGAACAGACCGGACTCCACAAACAGCACCCGATCACGAGTATGACGCATATCTCAGCCATCGCCTCCCTCAACCATATGTTAGGGAAGGTGGCGACCCGATCAACGACGCCACCGTAAGCAAAGCCCTTTAAGCGAGCATGACATATTCAAGCCACACTGGACATTGATAATAGCAAAGATTAAAGCTACTTGTTCGGCGAGAAAAAGCATTACGTGCTCTCATGTTACATAAAACGGAACAGCTATTTCCGGTACTTATAATAATTACAAAGGTAATACGCCAAGACAATCATACTCGAAGGTATATTAATTCTAATACAATTTGACTGCTACTGGCTTAAAGGCATTTTTGTCGTTTATGAAATCGTTGACATTATAATACGCCTTGCTTAGCAAATATTTTTTTATATGAGACTTAAATTTACTTAACGGCAAATTAACAATTTCGGTAGGTATTTTATTGTAAAATGCTTCAATCTTTATTTTGGATAATTTACATTTGCTCTGTAATATTCTGAATAATCGTACAAAAAAAGACAGTATATTGACTGTCTTCATTTAAATCTATACAGGGTGTATGGCAGATCGTCTGTCAAAAGACTAGGTACTCATTAAGCTCAACTTTAAGGCACAATAAAAAAAATATTAAGCACCTCAGATCTTCCAATATCATAAAAAGATATCCAGTTCATGACTATTCTAAAGGTGTAACCACATGTAGAATGAGTAGAATCACTTACAACTTTCCGGCAAAAATAGTTTCCTGTCTAAAATACGACGTAAATCACCTATTTAGTACTTTTTTGAAACTACTTGAAAATAAAAAAAAATTAAAATTTATAAATTAAGACTAAATGCACTAAATAAATCAAATTAGTTCGACTAATTATGATAAAGAAAACTTAAAAAGTCATCACAGAAAATGTTAATATTTTTTTATATTTTATAATAAAATAAATATGCATTAAACTGAATCGAAGGATAAAGTCCTAATATCACCATGAAACTGCTGATGAAACTCCGTGATCCGAAGACGGCATCAGAAGGAAGAGAGTTGTGTCTCTGTTGAGCAGAGTGCGCGGTAGTTCTAACACCATCCTAAATATGTTTTTTGTACTCGTCGATTAAAATCTGTGTATTAAGATTTCATAAAAAATACTGCAACGTCACTCTTTTCATAGTTGTAATCCATGTTACTGTCGAAACAATCGAAATAACTGTTTCGATACGCTCCAGACAACCGAAAAAAAATTGAAAATAGAACTAAAATAAATTCGACCAATCTTTACCGAACTGTAATGAATTGGACCAATAGAACCGCTTTGATTATTGAGTTTACTCGTTGATGTCGTACACTCGTATATGTCTTTTAAGATATCAACGAGCGTACGAGCGATAGGCTGCACGAGGACGAGACAGCCGCCCACGTCATCCTGACATGTCCTGGAGTGGCGGACTACAGGGCAAAGTACCTCGGAACACCGGGGTCACTACCGGAGGCCGTCGGCAACGTAAAGGGTCTGCTAGGGTTCCTGGTGGAACTGGGTTGGCACGAATAACAGTAGTGCCAAAACCCCTACGCAAAATAGGCGCATTTATGACGTCGAGTTGCGGAAACCCAGCCCGCGTACAACCTATAACCTATAGGCTGCACTTCGTTTCAACAGTAGCGAGTTTGTTTAATTAGTTCAGTTGACTCGTAGAAAATTAATTTTAAAATACTATGCTGAGCGCCTGTCCGATGACAAAATACTGGATAAAGATTATCACTGGCCAAATAAAGTAATGATCTTTGCCCAGTGTCGCAAATATGTAATACACGTATTAATTATTTATGTCGATTATTTTATTATTATTATTTCTAAATTATGAATTTGTCAATTAATAATGTTAATATATGGGTTTTAGCCTAAAATAATAGTACATTGTTTAACAAGGGGCGTATGAGGAATATTGCAAACGAGAGTCTGTCAGGAGCCCGACACCGTAAGGCGGATGGCTTTTGATGACTCGAGTTTGCAATATTCTTACGCCCGTGTTGTGTTATACACAATGTTTTTCATCACATTTGCGAGGAAATAAATAACCACAAAAAACAGAAAAATCTATGTTTTATACAAGCGCATCAATCAAATGTTGACGAAATTGACAACTTCATTTCTAGATCAGTGCGAGTGGAGGGCGGAGCTTCAATATCTTAACCAATCACAGAGCAGAATTCTTGCCGTTCAGATTTGCTTAACCAATCAGATCACACACAAGCTCATAACTCCCATGGTGCCATTATTTCCCGCGGGAGTAATTTAGGCCATTGTTCTTCTGTATACAGGCAAGGAATAACACCATTTATGAGCAAGTGTGATGAAAATTAATTTTATTATTTTATTTATTTTATCGAACCGCACAATAAGGAGAATCTATATATTTTCATCACACTTGCTCGGTGTGGTATATAAGGGTGTATTATAGGCAAGTTTATAGAGCAGCTATAGTAGATTTACTTCCCGCGGGAGTTATGGATTTATAACTCCCGAGGGAGTTATGCGCTTGTGTGTGATCTGACTGGTTATAAACAAATCAAACAAATTGGTTGGCAAATCTAGTTGGCCGCGCGTCACGAGAATTCTTCTCTGTGATTGGTTGAAAAAAATCTAGCAGGCCATGGGGCGCCACGCCCCGGCCCCTCGCCCTCCACTCGCAAATTTGTATGTGAAGTTGTCAATTTCGTTAATTTTTGATTGGTGCGGTTGTATGAAACTTAGATTTTTATGTCTTTTGTAGTTATTTATTTCCTCGCAAATGTGATGAAAGACATTGTGTATAACACGGGCGTAAGAATATTGCAGACTCTGATAGACTCTCGTTTGCAATATTACTCTTACGCCCCTCGTTAAACAATGTACTATTGAGTATCTAGTTCAATTACGTTCTTCTAATACTTAAGTTGTAAAGAAGTGACCGCAATCCCATTACGCTGCAACATCAATATATTGAGATGGACATTAAGCTACTATTTATAAATAAAGAATCCAATGGCTCTCTGCTAATTATCTGGTTGCCATACAAACTATTTGCGAGCCACATTGCGCCAAATATAACCAGCGAAACGTAACTTTAGCAACTACAGATGTTTTGGTAAACGACATTAGTCCGATATTCTACTTTCGACGAGCAGTTTAGGACTGTAAAAAAAATATAGTCACGAATGGAAACTTTCCTCGAATGGAATCCATTTGCCGAGAATTAAAAACGAACCTTTATAACCCGGTCAATTTAAGAATGCGCCAAATCCATACATACACACCTTGCTGCAAGGTGCCAACGTGTCTTAATCGGGATATAAACATAACTACACGAGTGTCGTAATGTTATTAAACACGCGTGTTTAATACCCAGGAATATGAGCCCAAAAGCGGCACAATAAGAGGCACATTACGAGCAGATGTGTTGAAATAGTACATTACTTACCTAGGGCGGTTCGACTGGAGGGCCGACCAGGAAATGGAGTCCCCGAGGGTCGTCAGGTAGCTCTGAACTACCCGGTACTCCTCGTGGTCCTCGGGGAGGAATCTTATCCCGTTCCCATAGGGGCGGGACTTTGGGTAGCGGCCCAATTTCTCCCGGATTCGCACGAAATGTTCGTGCCATTCCGGGAGGTTATCCACTGTTATTGGGCGCGGCTTTTTCTGTGGTGGTGGCGGTGGCGCGGTTGGGGCGGGACCCAGTGCGTCGGCGGCCAAATCCTGGCGCTCGTCGTCACTGTTCACCACACGCTCGTCGCTCTCGTCGCCGGCTGCGGATGCGGATGAGGATGAGGACCCGTCCTGCCGGTCCTGGTCCATGAGGTCCTGGCCAAGGTCTAGACGGGGGTGGCTCTGCTTTTGGGGCCTCTTTGGTGGAGACCCCGGTTTACGTTTGCTCCCCTGGGGCGGCGTTGACGGCTGCGCAGTGGCAGCGGCGTGGGTGGAGGGGGCTCCTCCGAATGGTTGTGGAGGAGTCTTCCCGGTGCGCAGCGGAAACGGTTGCTTGGCGTTTAGTGGCGTGGGCGCCGCGCGGGTCACTTTTCTCGCCTGGCCCACTCTGAGGGCGGGCGGTGGTTGCGGCGCAGGCGCGGCTTTTTGTGCGTAGCTCGGTCGTGGTGTGGGCAAGCGCGCGGCTCGGTGCGCTTCGCTTACCTTGCCCGCTCCGAGGGCGGGCGGCGGTCGCGGCGCGGGCGTGGTTCGGTGCGCCTGACTCACTTTGCCCGCTCCGATGGCGGGCGGCGGTCGCGGCGCGGGCGCGGTTCGGAGCGCCTGGCTCACTTTGCCCACTCCGAGGGCGGGCGGCGGTCGCGGCGCGGGCGCGGTTCGGTGCGCCTGGCTCACTTAGCCCGCTCCGAGGGCGGGCGGCGGTCGCGGCGCAGGCGCGGTTCGGTGCGCCTGGCTCACTTTGCCCGCTCCGAGGGCAGGTGGCGGTCGCGGCGCGGGCACGGTTCGGTGCGCCTGACTCACTTTGCCCGCTCCGAGGGCGGGCGGCGGTCGCGGCGCGGGCGCGGTTTGGTGCGCCTGGCTCACTTTGCCTGCTCCGAGGGCGGGCGGCGGTCGCGGCGCGGGCGCGGTTCGGTGCGCCTGACTCACTTTGCCCGCTCCGAGGGCGGGCGGCAGTCGCGGCGCGGGCGCAGTTCGGTGCGCCTGGCTCACTTTGCCCGCTCCGAGGGCGGGCGGCGGTCGCGGCGCGGGCGCGGTTCGGTGCGCCTGGCTCACTATGCCCGCTCCGAGGGCGGGCGGCGGTCGCGGCGCGGGCGCGGTTCGGTGCGCCTGACTCACTTTGCCCGCTCCGAGGGCGGGCGGCGGTCGCGGCGCGGGCACGGTTCGGTGCGCCTGGCTCACTTTGCCCGCTCCGAGGGCGGGCGGCGGTCGCGGCGCGGGCGCGGTTCGGTGCGCCTGGCTCACTTTGCCCGCTCCGAGGGCGGGCGGCGGTCGCGGCGCGGGCGCGGTTCGGTGCGCCTGGCTCACTTTGCCCGCTCCGAGGGCGGGCGGCGGTCGCGGCGCGGGCGCGGTTCGGTGCGCCTGGCTCACTATGCCCGCTCCGAGGGCGGGCGGCGGTCGCGGCGCGGGCACGGTTCGGTGCGCCTGACTCACTTTGCCCGCTCCGAGGGCGGGCGGCGGTCGCGGCGCGGGCACGGTTCGGTGCGCCTGACTCACTTTGCCCGCTCCGAGGGCGGGCGGCGGTCGCGGCGCGGGCGCGGTTCGGTGCGCCTGACTCACTTTGCCCGCTCCGAGGGCGGGCGGCGGTCGCGGCGCGGGCGTGGTTCGGTGCGCCTGACTCACTTTGCCCGCTCCGAGGGCGGGCGGCGGTCGCGGCGCGGGCGGCGGTCGCGGCGCGGGCGCGGTTCGGTGCGCCTGGCTCACTTTGCCCGCTCCGAGGGCGGGTGGCGGTGACGGCGCGGTTGTTGCGCGGGGCGCTATGGGCACCGGTCCCGCTCCGAGGGCGGGTGTCAGTCGTGGCGCGGTTTTGGTGGCCTGGCGCTGCGCTACGGGCGCGCGCTAAGGCTGAGGCGCGGGGGCCTGCTTGTGGGCGTTCACAGCGGCGCTCTCCGGCTTCACTATTTTCGCCCTGGCGCCCGAGGTGGGCGGGCGGGGGGCGGACGTTGCGGGTTGGGCAGCGGCAGCTATTGCTTCCCCCGTTGGTGCGGCGGCCTGGCTCAGCGGGCCAAGCCAACCGAGGATCTCCTGGATCGCGACGATTGGCTTGGGGAACGGGAGGTCTCGGGCCCCCTCGCTGTTTGGTGTTCCGGGGGTGCTGGGCGTCGACGCCGCGGTCGTGTAGGCCGCTACGGACGCGCGCAGGACAGCCTTGAAGGCCTGCTGGATGCGTGGGTCGCGGGCGACTCTGGCCGCGTCTCCGATGCCACGGGTGCGGCGGAAGGTCCGGGGGCGGCTTGTTCGCTCCTGCGGCACTCCCGTGGAGTGCGGGAGCGGTGGGGCCATTCTGCTCTTAGGTGTGCGGAGTGCCGACGACGCTGTCCTCTGCCTCCGGGACTACAACCGTGAACCCTCCCTCCATTCGGGTACACCCGGGAACACGGTTGCGGTAGGCGGCAGTGGGGCTTATTATGGTACGGCAATTCGCCGGCCTAAGCCGGGTCGCTTATTTCGCTCAACTTTAATTAATAAAGGAGCCGAAATTCGCGGTGTATTGGGCTGTATTACACACGTGACCTCCGGGTGGTGCTAAAAGAACAACAAACCCGGCAGCTGCACTGTTCCTTCTGAATCTCGCAGCGCACACTGGAACCATATCAGCGACATCGATACGAATAGGTACAGTCGGGGAATGATAAGGTTGATCACCTTAAGATCTGTTTTTGCTTGCTCAGTATAAGTTATCAGTATCTGCTTTATCGACCGAGTGTCCGTTCCGTCGTAACTCCGACATAATGAATGTAATCTTACTACACCTCTTTGAATTTTGGAAAACGAGTTAAAAAAAGCAAAAAAAAGCGGCCAAGTGCGAGTCGGACTCACACATGAAGGGTTCCGTGAAATAAATTGCGGTTTACGATTTATGACGTATTTAAAAAAAACTACTTATTAGATCTCGTTCAAACCAATTTTTGGTGGAAGTTTACATGGTAATGTACATCATATATTTTTTTTAGTTTTATCATTCTCTTATTTTAGAAGTTACAGGGGGGGGGGGGGGGCACACATTTTACCACTTTGGAAGTGTCTCTCGCGCAAACTATTCAGTTTAGAAAAAAATAATGTTAGAAACCTCAATATCATTTTTGAAGACCTATCCATAGATAGTACCACGTATGGGTTTGATGAAAAAAAATTTTTTGAGTTTCAGTTCTGAGTATGGGGACCCCTAAAATTTAATGTTTTTTTTCGATTTTTGTGTAAAAATCTTAATGCGGTTCACAGAATACATCTATTTACCAAGTTTCAACAGTATAGCTCTTATAGTTTCGGAAAAAAGTGGCTGTGACATACGGACGGACAGACAGACGGACATGACGAATCTATAAGGGTTCCGTTTTTTGCCATTTGGCTACGGAACCCTAAAAACGTATACAAGAAAAATTGCAATGATGACATTGACAGGACCTGTTACTCACATTTACAGTTTTAATCATTTTAAGCGAAGAGGATTTAATCATTAGATTTATCAAACTTGACACAACGTAATGACAAGATCAAACTAATAAAAAGGTATAGTTCAACTATTAATAGTCAAGGAAAATTCGTGTAAGTAAATTTAAACTTTGTTGTCAAACAGTTGAACATAATTCTCGTCTGATACACAGTTTAAAAAGGTAACATGTGCTTGCAACGCGTAAATGATTTGATTTGAAAACTGATCAACCTTTTCATTACGCCACTGTACATACATATAATGTACCAGTATGTAACCGCCATACGATAAATACATACATAAGTAACGAGTTTCAGAGTTTAACCCCTGAAATACGCGCCCTAAGGGCTGCTTTACGCGCCGCTAGTCAAAGGATATGCGATGCGGACTACAACAGGTATGAATGTGATGACGTCATAATAACATGTATGCCATTCTGACGAGTATGTGGCCTTTGTAAGACACGAGTGCCTGCAAGTTATATGTAGCCGCGCAAAGGAACGTCTGTCTGAATGAAAGGTAGTTTCTCGAGTACCTAATGTCTAACTCTTGAAGTATTCATGACAAATGTTCATTGTATGCAACTAACAAAGTTTTCTAGGATATAAACTAATATAAGAGTGTATGATATGGACAAGAATTTTGTTCTTTTTTAAAAACGTATTGTTCTGTAAATTAAACTTAGCTGGTAGATTGTGATTCGTATCCTAGAGGAACTTGAGATACG
This sequence comes from Epinotia brunnichana, assembly GCA_963854355.1. Taxonomy (NCBI): domain Eukaryota; kingdom Metazoa; phylum Arthropoda; class Insecta; order Lepidoptera; family Tortricidae; genus Epinotia; species Epinotia brunnichana. Next base: position 27,343,762 of record OY977938.1, read on the forward strand.
CCTACCTAATGTATCCCAGAAAACTGCCATTATGACCACTCAACCTGATGGAAAAACTAACTCTTGTAGATAATGCTCAAATAAAATAGGTAATAGTCAACTTTATTTAATTGGTTTAATACCTATCGGATGGCTAATGTTATATAGAATATTTAAATACGAAACCAGCACCGGGTAGCTGCGTCCTCCATCTCATTATTGTGGTGGGTAATAATATTAAAGCAATATTTGCTTATAAATTGCGCATGGATATGAGTGCAGTGACCATGTTGATGCGCAAATACGCAGTCTGGAATAGCAAATGTAAACAATTATGATCTGTGAGATATCTTAAACAAAACTTACTAGGACATCCCAACTTTTGCGAATTTGATGTTCACCATAACAAAGCTATGTCAACATACAAGTAAGCTCCAAAGCTGTTGTAATCCTCGTAGACGTAAATTACTTCTCGTGGCTACCCATCCTATGAGAAAATGTTTTGACATTCTAAAGCAGATGGCGCATTACACTCACAATGGACACAAGCGAAGTACGGTAATACCCCAATGATGGAATTTCCTCATTGATCTCTTACAATATACCTACTTAATACTTTTTTTTTTTTTTTATTTGTTCTGTGCGATTATTTAAACATTAGTCTAGATGAAAACAATCAAAGGACTGATGCCCCCTGTTTAACGTTTTGTCAAAAATAATAACATTTAGCACTGGGGGCCGATTTTTGACTTTCGAGCGCTCGAAAATTAAATAAAAGTAAATACGATTTTAGTGTCAAAATTGAAGGCACTAATTTTCTACCGATAGGATTGAATACGAGTGGTCAATACCACTCGCTTTTCAGTTTTCTATCGCTATTTCAAAAGAGTATTTCGTAATTTTTGTCAGTTTTCGAGTGAAAGATTCGAGCGCTCGAAAGTCAAAAATTGGTCCCCTGGTGCGCAAGTGGCACATTTGGATGTATCAGTGCACTAGAAATATTTAAAAATGGGTATTTTTAAAACATCACTTCCATACAAGCTCTCTTCATATTCCTTGCTCTCTAGTATAGTTCCCATTCATATATAAAATATGTTGGAAAGTAATTTTTAGTTTATGATAGTTTATTTTCAAGTTAGTTTTAATTTTAAATCTAGTCTGAATTGTATATTCTATTTTGTTTTCAATGTACTTAATGATTATTTTATTTTATTTGTGTTAACAATAAAGTTAGTTTGCAGCGAAGCAAATACGTAAATAGGAAGGTAGGTATGTAGGTTATAGGTGTTCGCGGGCTGGGTTTCCGCAACTCGACATCATAAGTGCGCCTATTTTGCATAGTGAGTTAGTAGGTAATACAATATTTTAAAGGACAATTAACTCGACGACTTAAAATATGAAAAGATACATTAGATAGGACAAGCAGAGGTATCCTTTTTCCTTAGTATGTTAAGCACTAATGTTATATTGCATTAATATTTCAGCATTCATTGTCCTTATGGCCACCCCGCACTATACAACAACATACAGGAAATTTGAAGCGGATCAATATGGCTGCCAGCCTTGCTGCCGCGCACACATCTGCATCACATCACATCGTTTCATATCATATCTGTTCTTTGAACAAATGGGGGCAATAAGATTCTATGTAGGATGAGTATAATGTTCAGGACTTTGAAAACAAAAGCGTTGAGAAGAAATGAGATATTGTCAAGGCGTTTGAAGCCCGTATCAGTTTCATGTGGCATAAAATGAAATAAAACAAGTAGGTATGTACTAGGTAAGGTCTTTAATTAAATTTCTAGTTTTCATGGCAGACATGGCGAACATAAAACGAACTTTCTGAAATGTTTCGATGTCGTCGACGATATGTCGGCTGTGCCAGGATAAGCTAAGTGATTCTGCCCCCCTCGAATTTGGGCTTGTAACTTTTATGGATAGTGTGGCTCTACATTCGTAATTAATGTGCAAAATTTGACCAGTGAGCACCTAAACTTAATGTAAAAAAAAACTAAATATGAACTTTCTTCGATTTTTTTTAGCCAACCATTTCACGTTGTGCCAAGGTTATTGATAACCTTAAAATGGGGTGAGTAGGGATTGAGGAGGCAGTTGTGTTTATCGTTAAAATTAGGAAATTAAACGACAGATAAAAATAAAAAAACTAAGATTCATACGGCCGGAACATTCTTTATGGATAAAAATCAACGTGCCTCATGTAAAAATCATCAAAAAACAACCAACCACACACAAACCCAAATCATTTTCTCAAGGTTTGAATGTCTATTTTGACTCAACTCACCCCGTTATGAGGTATTTAATAAGTTTGCCATTTTAGTAAGACCAGTATTTTATATGCGAGCTTTAATAGTCAGTACCAGCAGTTCTGCAAACTACAATAATTTACTTACGGTCATCTTAGTACAACCTAAAAGCATAATACAGAATACAGAATACAGATATTTATTGGTAAAAGTACATTTTACAAGTCATAATTTTTAAAACACAATTAAATTAAATTAAGTTAGGTACACACAGTCACACATTACGGTGCTGGATTCTTATGAGTGTGCAAAACTCGTCAATTGAGTAAAATGCCTGTTCCATAAGCAATGATTTAAGCCTTGTTAAGATTACTATGGCACTATTCGAATTGTAGAACATTGTCCCATAATATTTTGACACCCTGTTGTTCACCTATAATTACAAGCTTTATATTAACTTGACCTGTTTGTATGTAGGTATGTAAGTAAGTTGTCCGTCAAAATATGCAATCCATTTTTCAGTTGCCGTTATCCGATTGAGCTGAAATTTTGCGTATTACTAGTAGTATAGTTTGGATGACAATTAATTATTATGGTACCATCGAGCTGATCTGGTGACGAAGACAGAAGGTGGCCATGGGAGTTCTGTGTTTAACCGACGTAACCACGTTGAGTTTGGGCTTCTTAGAATCGTCCTCAATACAGTATACAGAAAAGTACAGTCAGCAATAAAAGCTTGTACCAAAAATTAAATTTTTGGCAGTAACTTATTGTTATGGATTAAAACTGATGGTGTCAAGTTATAGGGCAAATGTCGAGCACTGGTACGTTTAACTTCTTGTATTTTAATATTGGAGAGGATGAGACATCAATGTACTAAGGCATCCTAAAGGTATTACTAAAAACACTTCGAATTATTTTAACATAGTATTTTAATTGGTTAAGTAAATTACAGCGTTTACACAACTGATTTGCGATATAGAGATATAATTTACAACAATTTGTTACTAATAAATTAAGTGAGCAGTCGCCATAAAACCATTAGGTATTTCTAAACTGAAATATTGCTGAAATAAAAGTTTTCATTCTAACTTCTTAATAGTGATCACATCATTGTCACTAAGTTAGCCGAAAGGACGTAACTCCGCGGCACGTCTGTAGCAAACTTTACGTGACTTTACGTTAATAAATTATAAGATGTCTACTTTAGTTTACCACGCGGGAAGAAATTAATTTGCTAAAGTCAACGTCTGCGAGCTATTTCGTGGAAGTGTACCAAGAACAAGTCATGAAATAAACCGGCAGTAAAATTCGTATTTTATCTTCTGTCGATTTTAATATGAATGGGACGTTAATTTTGGATCTATTTGGTACTTTTATCACACATTTTTCTTGTACGAATATGGGGCTAGTGAGAGCTACGAATCCTTAAAAAACGATACTTTTGAAAAAATATGCCTTGTTGGATTGATATTTTACTTTATTTATTAAATCTTCTTCGAAACATAGCGCAGCAGTGTTTAGGAAAGGTTTCAACATAAACATTATAAATAAACATAGGTATGCGTAAACTGTATAAGCTCGTATAAAAAAATATAATAATGGAAGTCTTCTTTACACGATGCCGACACATGGCATTTATGAAGAATGTTGAAGGGAGAAAATACAGATCTTACAAAATTGTTAAGGTTTACGGTATATTTTAACGTCAATCCAGAAATTGAATAAAGGAAAATTTCCGAGTGTATCAAATTTCTATTGTAATGTTTTAATTATTCAGTTAATAAAGGGCCAATTTTTACTCATTATCAACAAAGCCTAACTGACTTCAAAAAAAGGAGGAGGTCCTATTTTTTTTTAATTGTGCGTTACTTCTGTTATTTATGAGCCGATTGGTATTTTTTTTTGTTTGACTGTATAGGCTTCCAGGTTGGTCCCATTCTTTTCAAAAATCCATTTGGATGATGGGATCCATGTAAAAATGAGGGAACTCTTCAATTATATTAGGGACGTAGTGAAATGTAGTGATTTTAGTATTTTCTATTATAACTCGTGTATTGGAGTGTACGCGTGTTGGTGAAGTGGAACTGATGATGAAGACCCCAGATGACTTCTGGAACTCATCAATGATATAAAGTACTCTACATATTCTAATATGATTCCGTTAATGGAGCAGCTGTGGCGCCCTCTATACCCAAGTCGTTGTGTGTGTAACACTTGCCTGAATTCTATGGGTATATACTCGCTAGGGGCCACAAAGTATTAACTATTATACACAATATATGGCTGCACATGAGAGTAGAAGGAGGGGACCACCTCCGTCTTCGCTGCCAAAGACATGTGTCATATAGGTTGCTACCGTACACGTATACATGCATATATTATATCTGAGGGTCTGGTCTACTGGCCAATCCAGAGTGACCCACCGTACGGCCGATTACGCCTCCAGCGCAGGTACTGCCTGTCAGTACCCTGGTGCCCTACGCACCAGCTGGACGTGGGGGCGTTGCCCCCACGAGGTCCTCCATATGCCTGCCCCCTAGACCTGGCCCTGTTACTCCAACTCATAATCGACCGTACTACATGCCTTGCCAGTGTGGCTTCAACACACACTCCTGGGAAGCCGGACCGGGCATTCCCTGTCCAAATCCCTTGTCTTTCAGAGGTACATACACCTCGAGATTGGACTACGTGAAACTACATTAACCAGCGACCGTTGGTTAATCCCCTGTTCTACTCTCATGTAGCTTGAAATGTCGATTATAGTATACAAATCATGCATGAGCACTTACCAGGATCGTCTCTAGTTTACCTCGTGAAGACACGCGCGCAGCCTTCCTGCGCGGCCCATCGCCTTCACGGTCCGTGCACATACCTTCTCACAAGATGGCGCCGCGCTCTGCCGGTGGCACCACCTCTCGCCATTAGAACTGTCATCCCGACTGCCAGTGTTGCCACATGACAGAATGCAACAATTACCTGACTCTTTCCGGTCCGAATCGCGCTCGGCGCGACAGCAGCTAATGAAGTGCCAAAGGTAGTTCTGAAATCCTTGAGAAATCGACGGAAGTTCTCAAATATTATCGGCACACATACAGCGATTTGGTTATTTTTTCGCTAATAATCATCGCATTTGCTCTCGGAAATCAGTTCATGTGGAAATTTGGAAAATAAATGTAGAAATTTAATATTCATGTGGCTTGGCGGAGTACTGAATTGAACTCGGTTTCAACTTTGTTTTTAAAGTAAATTATTTGGTACGAACTTTCTTTGCCGACGCCACTTTTTTGATCAATCTTCAACTACTTATAGAGAGGATTGCAATGAGCCCCAACAATACGGGTTTGTCTTGTGTCGTTTAAGAGTTGCTATGGCAACCTTTTGTATCCATCATCAGATCGATGCAAAAGCCATCATCATCATCATCACCATCATCGGTGGTGTCATTGAAAAATAGTAAAAGAAGCTTATGTTTAAAAATACGCACCCTTCGTAAGTCACTGCTGATGTTAATTGCTGGTCTATTTAGCACATGCATTAGCTCTCATTGCATTAAAAGTTTATCACCACACACCTCTCTGACAGACTGGAGGCAACCCTCGATGCAAAGGTCCTAACTGATATTTGAGTCATATACGTCCATACGCCATTTAGTTCAAGAAGCTAAGGCTACGCCATGCTACGACATGTGTAACGACATTAGTCGCTAACGAGCTAGCCTCAAAGAGATCCGACTCGATTACTGACTTCTCGATCGAAGGCTCTGTAAAGGGTCCACTTTGTAACTTGGTTAGGCTGCCGCATGTTGAATTGTATATAATTGCTGCTGAGCGATACTAGAACCTGTGCACTATTCATAAAAGGTTTTTCAATAGGGACGCTCGAACTTTGCCAGCGTATACCGGCCGTCTTGGTAAAGCCATGGCTGACAAATTTGGCGGGAGTACATAATTAGTCGTGACATTTTATAGGTACCTAATAGTAATAGGTCGCGTATGTGTGTGCATCCATTTTAACCCTCAATTCACTTCCTGAGTCCACTGGACTCACATCAAAATTTCAAACTACTGTAATTCTAACGTATTAGCGAATAGTTTCCCCTCCGTCCCTGTACCTTCATTCAGTGACGCGGGCACCGCGATGGCGAGGGGACTTGTGCCTGCGCTGCGTATTTGGTGAGTTATTGCGTCAAGTGAGTCCCATGGACTCATACAAATGCACGCAAAATAACGTTTACCCATTGCACGTGCATTTTTCTTATATAGGAGCATACATTTTTGTTTTTAGGGTTCCGTACTCAAAGAGTAAAACGGGACCCTATTACTAAGACTTCGCTGTCCGTCCGTCCGTCCGTCCGTCCGTTCGTCCGTCCGTCTGTCTGTCACCAGGCTTTATCTTACTAATGATGTATGTATGTTGCCGCTATAACAACAAATACTAAAAACAAAATAAAATAAATATTTTTATTGATAATGGTACGGAACCCTTCTTGCGCGAGTCCGACTCGCACTTGGCCGGTTTTTTAAATTCTACTTTGTATACCTTCGAGAGGTTAAAAAAGTTAAAAACGTGTATTTTTTTCGAGTTTTTGTTATTTTTGTAGAGATTTGGTAAAATCTCTTTTTTGAGACAGGTAAAATGAGTTTCTTTAATTTTTAAGAGGATCGAATATGTCTTTGCAGTTTTGTTATCTTTTTCTAGTGCCTTAATAAGTACGTAATAAGAGCAATAAAAAAATATTAAAAAACATTGCGTTATTTCGGAAAACCACACATAAAAAAATATTTGAGTCCCAAGGACTCATAGAAAGTTTTTACGTTAGTATATTTCACCTAGTGGATTGAGGGATAATCATCGTCATACTCACAATTTTAAGCAGAATTTTACTTTAGCCGCTTCTATTTACCATAGAATAGTAATACAATAAAAACTATATAATGTATATGAGACACGGCCTAAACAAAAAAAGCGGCCAAGTGCGAGTCGGACTCGCACATGAAGGGTTCCGTAAAACGAGTTTTTGATAAGTACGTACCTATAGCAGACAATCGGTTAGCTTTCTAAAATGACTACCTATTTAAAGAAACTATTAATATAGATTTGCAAGTTATGTGCTATGTAATTACCTACTGCTGCTGGGATAAAGCAAGATAGAAAGAGAAGTAATTTGCTAAGGTAGGGAACGCTAGGCTTAGCTCCGAGGTTATTTATATTGTTCCCCTGAGGACCACCTTAGCTGTTTTATAGGTTATCGCCGTAGTTTTAACCTATTTGGAACATTAATGTTACGGCACGTCAATAACGCTTAAGCCGCGTCCGCTGCGCCGTGTTTTCAGTGTTTTTAAACATCTAACATGTTTTTTCGAAAAGAAAAGGGGCGTGGCCAACATATTTTTTGTTTAAAAACATAGAACCATTTTTTTTGTCAAGGATGGAAAACATTCGCCGCGTTCTTCTGCGAGGGAGGGGGTTATGTTTTGTCGGACGTCCATGTGACGTCAAAGATGACAAATTTTACTGGGATGACAGATGTCAGATGTCTAAAGAAAAGTGACAAACAATACATCGTTCACTTCAACCAAAGTCGCAATGGACGTGTAACTGTACCTAAACATGCTTTGTAACATGTTTTGCTAACATAATGTTTTGTTAGTTTTTTGGCGCTGCGGACACGCATTTAGTCCCCGATACACTAAAACTCGCCTCGCCACGCAGGACTTATGTAGTAAATACATATTTACATAAATCGAACTAGCCCCGTAGCTCATTAAGGTGTGTATAATGAGTAGTTATTCCACAAACAGTAGGTAATACTAGTACTCGACCATACATTATTTAATAGACTGGGCGAGCTAGCTGCTTTCAACCAACTGACCTATCGGTTCCGATCGGTCCGATTAAGATCCAATGTGTGTCTCAGCCTCTCAGCCTCTGATACGATTGTTCTTTACTTACCCGAATTTTGTGTGGTTCGCCAGTCACCAGTTTGAGTTTCGTGATAACAATACAAACTGTGATATGTGTCGAAAATTACATTTGTTTGCATCCTCGCTTTAGCGCAGTTACATAGGCTAGTTAGGTAGCTCGAAAACTATAAAGTCTTTCAACATCTGCTACATAGTCGAGTGTTCGTACTACAACAATATGTACAGCAAATACCTAACGGTGTGAAATAGTAATAATAATCCTTTGGGATCAATTCGTCATTTCACCATTTAACCGGATTCCCGTTCCTAATACTAGTCCCTGTACATCCCAGTGGGTGCTGTCTCTGTATACGTCCCATGACATGGACTGAGACAGCATCCGCTCGGTGTACCCCATGAATTTCATAAAATTATCGACCGGACATCTACGTGTTGACCTGGTAAATAGGTACGGTCTGCCTCAAAAGGGCCTTAACATTTTTGTACCGTGTCGAATGCGTTTAATGAAACGTCATGCTAAACTATCATATGAAGTTGTCAAACCAGTGAAAACGACAAGGTATTTAGGTGTTCAGCTACTTATGAGGCACGCCTCCCAAGTGTCCTAGACACCATTGTCCCATGAGCGGGAAAAATATACTTTTGGATCAATTCTTTTAAGTACAGAAAAACACTTTTCACCTCACTTGCTCGGAAAGGTCTTTTTGTATGTTTGATATCTATTGAGAAGATCGTTTTTTATCCACATGTGAAGAAAGTAGACGTAGAACGTTATAAGTACTATGACGTAGAACGTTAAATGTTTATTTTTGGTTTTTTGTATATTTTGACATATTTTTTTAAACTATTTTTAACTTTTTTAAACTTTTTTTTTAACTTTTTAAGTTTTTTCAACTTTTTTTACTTTTTTTTTTTGCTTTTTTTATAATTTTTTTTTACCCTATTTCTTATTTTCTTCGCTGTTAGTAGTGAGGTGAAAAGATTTGTGTTATACACGGGTGAAAAGTTATTTCACTTCTCGTGTGTTGAAACACTCTCTACGCTCAGGATTCTATTTTTGAACCACTCGCTTCGCTCGTGGTCAATCATAGACTCCTTTCGCTAGCTCGTGTTTCAAATGAACACTCGCAGGTAAAATACAACTTTCCCCCCTTGTATAACAAATAACTATTATCGCATACCACACAACAATAATAGGGATGCAATTTAAAATACAGCTGCAAGAAATGGTTTCATCCATCGTTCTCATTGAAAATCAGTAATCAACTGCACATATCAGCAATAATTTAATGCTAGTAAAGTCTGTTTTCCCCTACACATGTCGTGTTTCATTCGTCAGTTTTACAGGAGGCTTCACATCAGATACAGTACAGGCTTTAATGAATATATCGTTTGCCGCACATCGTAGAATCGTGAAATGACACGATACGATTAAATATTCTGAATAGGTAGGTACTGGCTTGCTTTGTTCGGAATCGCGTGCGGATGCGGACGCGCGTAATGTAGATCGTATTCGATCGATCGTATTTATTAGTATTTGTTCAAAACGTCGAGCGCTCGTATCATCAATCATCATGTTAATAAATTTTACAACACCAAGTAGACAACCTACGACAATTTTCACAAAAAATACCTATTAATAAAGACTACTCATGCGATTTCAATAATCCTTTCCTCCTCACGAGAAGACATTATGGTTAGTAGTTAATTGTCATTATAATTAATTAACAAGTGTTATTGACAGAATAATATATAAGTCGTTTATTTGCTAAACCATAATAGGTTTACACAAACTTTTTAGAAAAACATAATCTAAAAAATACAATACCATACCTTAAACTAAAATTAAATACTACCTAAGCTAAATTCAAAACTAAGTATCGAAGAACCCGCCCTTGTTAACAGAATATCTTAATTCTGATCTACAAGTTTCAGGTTCGTTGAATGTTTTGTCAAATAGGTAACACAGCACTTGGAAATTTGGCCAAAAGCATTTTGGTGCAACACAAGGGCTTAAAGTGCATTTTCATTCGAACCGGAGATAGCACCGACATACGTTACAAAAAGACAACGGAATCCGGCAATTCAATCCTTTCTAACCGGTTACTGTGCTATCTAGGGTTGTGATACTGATCCGATTTATATTAGTTCTCAATCGTCATCCTCCTAGCGTTATTCCCGGTTGTGCCCTAGATGCGCCCGGGGTCCGCTTCGGCACCTAATCCTAATCCAACAATTGGCATAGGCACTAGTTTTACGAAAGCGACTGCCATCTGACCTTCCAACCCATATAGGGAAAACTAGACCGGTTTCCTCACGATGTTTACCTTCACCGAAAAGTTATATTATTTCCCAAATCAATCAATCACCATAATTTTTTTAAATTTTATACTTTTATAATCATTTAATGTGGTCGTTTTTAGGGTTCCGTACTCAAAGAGTAAAATGGGACCCTATTACTAAGACTCCGCTGTCCATCTGTTTGTCTGTCTGTCAGTCTGTCTGTCTCTCTGTCTGTCTGTCTATTTGTATTATTTATGTTGCCGCTATAACAACAAATACTAAAAACAGAATAAAATAAATATTTTATAGATACCTAATGGTACGGAACCCTTCGTGCGCGAGTCCGACTCGCGCTTGGCCGGTTTTTGTATTAGAATAACAGGTTTTTCACTGGATTGGTACAACAACGTGTTGTGAGTCCGGTAAAACCATGTCCTACACGCATTTTCTAAAAGTAAAGTGAAGGTACCTACACACAAAAATATACAGAGGTAGCCAGTGCCAAACCATCACAAGCGCTTGCAAGATTGGTCTTAGTAAATAAACCAAGTGTATATTGGTGCTTGTGATTCTTCTGGAGTCACAAGTGTCCATAGGCTACGGTACCAGCTTAACATCAGGCAGGCCGTAAGCTTGTTTGCCACCGTCGATGTATAAAAAAAAAGTGTCTAAGTAATTTTTTGAATCAGGCATTCCTTACGAAAACATTATTTTCTTCTATTATTTTTTTTAAATTCTCGTCTCTGCTGATGAACCAGCACGATTTTTAGCGGAATAGCAAAGGAAAATTGTGCTCGTAACAAGTTATTAGCACGTTGTACCAGCAATCCAGACACTTTGGTTTGATCCAGAGGCTCTAGTATAAGTTTTATCGATACAATACGTTTTCGAACGCGTTTGCGTTTAGTTACAATTTGTATGGCAACGCGAACAGCGCCTCTGGTGGTAACTATTAGGAACTACTCGTTACCATATAAATTGAAACTAAACTCAAACGCGTTCGAAAACGTATATGTATCGATAAAACTTATACTAGAGCTACTGTTCTATGCTCGTAATTCAAACTTTATCCGGTTACATTTTTTGGCCACGATACAAACTGTTAAATGCCTTCTAGCAGAACCATTACTAAGATGTGTAAAATCAAACGACAAAATACGTATTTCCTTTTGAATCGCTAATTCTTTTTCCAACCTAGGTATCGTCCCAAATAATTTGTAACAAAAATAAAACAATAAATCTACCATTTTTAGGGTTCCGGAGCCAAAATGGCAAAAACTGAACCCTTATAGTTTCATCATGTCCATCTGTCCGTCTGTCTGCTGTCTGTCCGTCTGTCCGTCTGTCCGTACTGCCGTCCTATGTCTAAAACCGAACTAAGCTGCTTTATAACAGTTTTCGATAGTTTACTTGGGCTAAAATAGAAAGAAAAGCTCTACCGAATGGTCTTGGGATCATATTTTTATCATTTGTAGTTGCGGAGATACGAAGTCGACTTAACACGCTAAGTGCATGATACTTGGAGACTTTACAATACTATAAAATTGCAAACCAACATTACTACACTATAAGCAATATAAAAGCCCCTAACTGTTGTTTAATTAAAAAAAACACTAGAATATTCATGGCTAAAAAACCGTTATTCGACAAAAACTTTATAAATCGCCGTTAAAGTCCATTTACCTTTTTTACCTTTTTTTATACACTTACTTTATTATCAAAAACTACACAAGTAAACAGTTACTATGCTTATACACGGCTAAACGCCTTTAGCCCTATATTTCAAAGAGTTTGCATGTGATTCCTATTGCAAATACATCACTAAAACCTAGTAACTGTAATTAAGCCATGAACACCTTCATTAAAAAAACATAAGAATGCAACTTTTAAACCCGGCTAACCAGCAATGCTACGCTAAAACCTAGCTATGCGCAAAACATATCCCCTCCAATTTTACGGCATGCGGGCAGTCAGCCGAGCCGCGCGTGCGCAGGAAGTTGTGTTTAGTTGTGTAGTGAGTGATGGCTGCATATTTCTCGTCAAAAGATGTCCAGAAACCGGAGGTAAGTATATATCTCGCTATTTATATTTATTTTGTACACTATAATTTGGATATCGCTTACATTAAAAGTGGTGTAGTAAGATTTTTATGTACTAGATATTAACTTTCCACCTGTATTTACCTTAGAATTATTAATTTACAAAGCGTAGTGAGATATTGCGTGCGTATTTGGGTTTATAGGTGTTTATACTAATTTCTTATTTTTTCAGGCATTTTACGTGCCCGAGAATACAAAGCATGATAGACTCCTGCAATCTCAACGGATAAAGACAAGGCCAAGATAATTCATCGTCGATGCAGCATGACAGAGGAAGCTCTGAGTTTTATAAAGGTACCTACATCGGTTCCGTATAACGAGAAGTCTGTTCATCAGCGTCAAATCAGTCGCAAACTTAATAAATCTAGAAAATAAACCGAACTGGAAACCTTGTTTAACAAATAACTCTTTCATGATTATATCCTTTATTGAGCAGTTTTCTGAAACATACAAACAACTTCACAGAATTATTTACCAAATATATCCACAACAAACGATTTCGATTTACTTGTCGACTAGAGATAATGCATCATCTTCAAAACTTTCCTTAAATGAAGCTAATACGATCGAATTGAGCGAAGCGGAAGTAACTGAAATAAAAGACCTCATCCAATCAAACTAGAACCACGCTCCCGATGACAGACGTTCTTCAACATCGGTTTTATTGTTTGACTTTGGTCAAAGAATTTTTACAAGTTTTATATTAACTTGCACTGTTCGTATGTAAGTATGTAAGTTGTCCGTCAAAATTTGTAATCGATTTTTCAGTCACTTCCCGTTATCCAATGAATTTGCATGCATACACAATGCAATATTATGATGACTTGGAGCTGATCTGATGCTGGAGCTGGAAGGTGGCCATAGGAACTCCGCAATAAAACGACACAACCCCATCGAGTTTCTTTATGATGGTATGCAGAAAAGTACAGTCGGCAGTAATAGCTTGTACCAAAAATGAAATTTTTGACAGAAACTTATTATTAAATGGGGCATCTAACATCTCCCAGATTGATCTCTTTTCGTCAAACGATTCTGTCCCACTACAACAAACGATGATTCCGAAAAAGGAAACTGTACAGTTTGTTAAAAACGCAAAAGTCCTTCAATAATAAATATCAATGTTACAAAGTGTGTGACGCTGACGCATGCAAACTCTTTGGATTCAGAAGATTGAACCCAGAAACAGAGAAAAAATCTAAACAAGTATTGTTACCTAATAATAGTTCAAGCAATTATGCACTAGATGACGTCGACACAGAATCCGAAATTGATCAAATAAAATCAGACACTCAGAATTGCCACACTGATGCATGAAAACAATTAAAATCCAGAAACAGAAGATAAATGTGCACATTTAGTACCAGCTACCGATACTTCAAGTAATACTGCACCAGACGTCGTCAAAACAAAACTCGAAATTACCTCGGTTCAAGAAAAAAATATGCAAAGTCATTAGAAGAACGAAAGCAAGAAAAACAGGCAGAAGAAAGAGATAATTTTTATGTTAAACCAGGTTGTGGCGAAAAATGTCAAAGAGAATGTTAGAAAAAAATTACAAAAGAGGAACGTGAGGCAATTATTAATGCAATTAATAATAGTACATTACTTACCTAGGGCGGTTAAACAAAGAATGTCTCAGATCGCAGGTATTTGACGCCCGAGCCGAAGGCAAGGGCGATAAATATGCGCTCTGAGGCTTTCTTTATTACCGCCCGTGGTGAGTACAACATTTTACGTCTCTATCTGGCCAGTAAGTGGGATTTTCCGCACGCATAGCGTGCGGTAATTCCTACTTTATGGCCAGGTATGACGTAAAGATTTTGATGACGATTTACCTACCTTAAAACTCACAGTACATTATTGTGTGAGTTTAAAACGAAACGCAAAGGAATCGAACAGAATAGGAAACATGCAATTATAACTGCCTTCACAGGTACGCCACATCTTAAATTGTTATTTTGGAATAATACGGTTGTCAGTACTGCCGACAGGTAGTAAAAATAAAAGAAGCAAAACCAGAATGACTGTCTAACTAAAATCAAATATATACTAAGACTAATGAAGACTGATTTGTCAGTATTTTTCCCAGTGTTTTTTTTTCTAAACATTCAAATAAATACATCAATACAGTTTTGTGTTATTTATTTAACCTTTTGAATTGCTTTTAAAACTAAGTTATATACTGCAGAATAACGTGGTTTTGCCAAAACACCAAAACTTTTTTCCACAGGATTACACGACTAAAACCCAGTTAGAGGCGAGTGTTAGTCAACTAACGTGTTTTTAAATTAGGAACGCATCCAACTTGCTTGAATGTTTGCAGTTATTACATACCTACAAAACGGTTATAGTCCAATAACGTGCTTATTGAAAGTTTTTCAGTGTAATCTTTTCACAACTCCAAATACTATAAACACGTTATGTGACTTAGCCGTTATTTAGCTATGTTTTGTTTATTATGCAATGCTAAAGAACGGCTAAGGTATACTTAACGGTGTTTTAGGTGTAAAAACGTTGGTAGGTTATTAATTATTTGCAACTCTAAAATACAAAAACGTTATTGTCAAAAAAAGTATTCATTTTTTAAGGAGTATTAGTTAAGGATTAACAATGCAAGTATAAATTTAGTTTAAATTTTTATATAAAAAAAATCTGGTATAAATATACACATTCCTAGAGATATTGATTTTAACGTTTTTTGCTCATTTCTCAAAACTATAATTTGTGGGTTAGTTTGGTTTTAGACATAGGACGGCAGCGTATGTTACAGGCATTTTACTCGAAAACTATAAGGTGTATTTGAATAAAATTTGGAGGATAGGTGTGTTTTGTTAGCCGCTACATCATAGTTATGTTACAAAATGAGTAAAAAACATATTTTTTTAGGCGTGCGCTCCATGCATGTTACAGAAAGTAAATAATTTACTTTAAAAACAAAGTTTTAACCGACGAAAAATGAATCATCCCCTATTTTACTACCCTTAAGGTCTGTTTTTTTCTCCAAATTTATATGAGACCAACTTCGGGGTATACCCTTTCCATTAAAAATAGAATTATCAAAATCGAACTACTCTGTAAAAAGTTATGCGTGGTCATACATAAAAAAAATATATATATAGGTAGCGTCGACGTTCTCAACCTCCTCCGTTTTTTTCGTCGGTTGAAAAAAACATTGTAAGTCGACGTGTCACATCAATTGTTAGGCCTGTGAAAATAAATATAAGGTTTTCAGCATTTTTTTTTTATTAAGGGTACCTATAGTTTGAGATAATCGCCCCGAAAGTCACAAAAATTGTGTCCCCCCCCTCTTATTTTCAAACGGTCTGATAATAAAAATGAAAAAAATCACGGACATGGTGCTTATTAAATTCTTACACCGAAAATTATTTCGAACAAGATCGGTTCAAAGGTTTACGAGATATTGCTGAATAACTGCCTTCCTTATAGAAAAAGACTTAAGTGCCATAAGATTTTTGTGACGATACGACCTTTATAATAGATACGGACACCTTTGTTGTGCGTGGTCCGACACGTACTTGGCCAGTTTTTTTTTCAGCAACCCTAGTAAATACTTCCACTAAAGAATGTTTAAAATTCAACGTCCGATCATCAGGCCGTCTTTTTCATTGATTTCATTTATGAAAGGGATACAGCTATCGAGCTCTCCAACCCTAGAGCATTGTGTCACGTCTCTTTCAGATCAGGGGGTAAATCTGACACCAATATTTCACATTTCAATTTCAAACAAATGCGATTCGTGCGCTCGGTACCATGCGCGCCGAGTAAATGTGTCAGATAGTGCGAGCATTGAAATCAAATTAGAATGCGAAAAGCCAGGGTCAGATTCATTCTAGATCAGCTCCGCTCCGGATGACAAATTGGAAACGCCGAGAACGTTCATCGTTTATATTTTGGAGAAAGCCGTAACCGACATGATTCTTTTGTCAAAATACTTCCTTCCGCCCTATGAGATGCGTGCATAAAAACTTTTAATTTTTTTTTTATAGTTCCAAAGGACTTTATTCATCATTTACTAATATACTTATGTACATTTATTATTTACAAACGACTTAAAAATAAAATAAAAATAACAGAGACGTATCAAAACTTTGCCCTTTAGGCAGGGTGCCCATCACTTTTAATTGTATTTTGGGATCGAATAATTCGTTTGAGTTGAGGGGAAATAAACCAAAACGAGAGCTCAAAGCCGGACTAATTACGAACGTATTGTATGCAGCGCAGAGTATGTAGTTTTATCTTATTCGCATCGTGTCGAAGACTATTGTTACATTCTGCTTAAATTGTTTAAGCAGAATGTAACAACAAACTTCGACACGATGCGAATAAGACAAAACTACATACTCTGCGCTGCATATGTTTGACAAAGGCTTACGATTGTTACAGAAATTGCGATTAAATTAAATTATACTAACCGTGTAAGTTTACGGCCTCCGTAGCCCAGTGGGTAGTGACTCTGCCTACGAAGCTGGAGGTCCCGGGTTCGAATCCCGGTCAGGGCATTTATTTGTGTGTTTATCACGAATATTTGTTCCTGAGTTATGGATGTTATATATGTATACAAGTATCTATATGTATTTATCTATTATATATATCGTCGCCTAGTACCCACAACACAAGCCTTATTGAGCTTACCGTGGGCCTAGGTTGATTTTGTGTAAGATTGTCCCGTAATATTTATTATTTATTTATTTTATTTTATTACATTTTTACCCGACTTTAAAAAAAGGAGCAGGTTATAATTATGTTCCACTGTATGTATATTATATATTTTTTTAATAATTGTACAAGCTTTGCTTAGTTTGGGACTAGGTCGATATGTGTAAGATCGTCCGCAAATATTTATTTATTATTTATTTATTTAATGTATGTTCGCCGATTTCTCCGTCAATTGTTGACCGATTTCCAAAATTCTTTTTTTATTCGAAAGAGTATACTCCCGAGGTGGTTCCATTGTCACCAATTCAGGATCTGATGATGGGATCCCAGTAAAATTGAGGGCAATCCTCAAATTTAATAGGCATAATCTATTATAACTCGTGTATTTACCCTAGGAAATCGCAATTTTGGTGAGGTGGAACTGACGATGAAGACCACAGATGACTTATGGAACTCCTCAAAGATGTAAAGTAGGTAGGTACGTCAAATATTCTGACATGATTCCGTTGAAGTATTACCTAATGAAGTGTTAATTCCGAGATTCTTGAGAAATCGATGAAACTCCTCAATTATTATCAGCCCACAGATAGCGACTTGGGTTTTTTCTGTAATAATCAACGCATAATGATCTCCTCGGAGCGCAGTTCATGTGCTAAATTGGAACGGAATTTTTCATGTACCTATGTAGTTTGGCGAAGTACTGAATTGATATCGGTTTCAACATTGTTTTTAAAGTAAATTATATTATAATATTCCCTCATGTAGTTTGAGTACATTGCCAAAGGTTCAAAAATTTCAGAGCAACCTTTAGCCCAACGCCCGCCACAACGGAACTCAAACAAGCTCTTACACTCGAATAAGTCAATACAACTATTCGGCGGCCCTTGCTACAACAATGCGAGCAAAAACCACGGGCGCCGTCGTCGGGGCTCTAGGGAAATATTTGAGAACTATTTAATTGCGGCCAGGCGCTTATGTACCTATACTGGCGTTGTGGTGTGGAATGGCAGCGACAGCGGGGCATGCGGTCACTGATACTTAGGCCAGTGGTTTTCAACCTTTTTCATGGTGCGACCCATTTAGCGGCTGAGGGTAGTCGAGAAATAGTTTTACAGTACACATGGTGCTACTTTTCCGCACGTGTGCGGAAAAGAGCACTTTCCGTGCATATGTCGAAACTTTAAAGATCCATATGTACTGTAAAACTTTGTACGATACACGTGCGAATAGGTAATTCGCAACTCGTGTCGATTTAAAACACTCCCTTCGGTCGTGTTTTAATTTATCACCACTCGTGGCGAATTTCCTATTTTCTGCACTTGTATCGTAAATAACTATTGCATGCTTTTCGGTTTTAACAGCATTAGACACAAATCAGGAAAAGCAGCTTTTCCTTACAAGCGAATCTTTATATAATGTTATCTCTTAAATTGTCAAGCAATTGTGCCCCCTTAAAAAGGTCGCTTGACCCCCCACAGGTTGGAAAACACGGCTTTTGACTATTAGAAGTCTCTACACACACACCAGACACACACACACACACACGCACACACACACAGTTTTACACAGGTAAAACTCGGTGAACGTCGTTTAAAGGTCGAGCTTTTAATTGAATATTATACAGATAAAAATAGATTTTTTCCCTGTCAACGTCTTTATGACATTGACATAAGAATTCATTTCACCGGAGGGGTATAATCACGTAACGTTCCAAACGCGCGTTCCATCTGTCATTTTTCCACATAAGATTTGGCATTTAGATCTACCTAACGTGCGTACAATGCGTTACGTGATCGACCAGCTGGTCTACCGAAAAGGTTTTTCCACTACGCCTGTAATCAGTAGGTAATGCACAGGGGGCGTACTTTTCATGCCGATGACATCAATTTGACGTCACGCTGCATATAGGATGATCCCAAATAGTTTTATTGTAATTATTAATCAGTCGTCAATTATTTTAATTATGTACAAATTACTTCAAAAGTAATCTATTCACACGTGGAATAATTATTAGGTACCTACTTGATACGTGAAACGTAAATTAAACAATTTGTTTTGTTTTTATACATACAATTGCAATCAAACTCTATGCAGCGTGACGTCATCTTTGCGTCAACGGCAATAAGTACGGGCCCTGGTGGTAACAATACCATTTAATAAAATGTATGGATAAAAATAATACAAATAGTTTAATTTACGTTTTACGTATCAAGTAGGTACCTATTAATTATTCCACGTGTGAATAGATTACTTTTGAAGTAATTTGTACATGATTTAGGTACTAATTGGTTAAAATCTGCAATTTTTAAATGATTATTGTGTAAGATTATTAATATTATATTGTAGAATACCATTTGACATGTAAAAGTGCCCTTGTGGCCTATTTGCAGAATAAATAATTGATTTTGATTTTTGATTTTGATTAAAATGATTAACGACTAATGATTAATAATTACAATAAAAGTATTTGGGATCAACCTATATGCAGCGTGACGTCAAATTGATGTCATCGGCATAAAAAGTACGCCCCCTGGACTAATACATATCAATCCATACTTCATATTTCTTTTTCACGCCACTGCAGCACTGCTCGGAAATGTGGCAAATTATGATGGTCAGAATTCTGACTTCATTCAATAAATAAAATAAATAATAAATGAATATTACGGGACAATCATACACAAATCAACCCAGGCCCACGGTAAGCTCAGTAAGGCTTGTGTTGTGCAATGAATTCAAATGGTCCAAAATTGTTTTTTTTTAGTTGAGCCGAAACAGTGATTGGATCACAGGCTCTTTTGTGTAGTATAATGATCTTAATTTTCATTTATAAATATTTGCAATTTCCTCGCCGGTAGACTTGAAAAGCGCTATGTATAATCACGGCCAAAAGTACGATTGATGGACTCGTCTCCTTCGACGTCGGCTCAGTCTTCGAATTCCTTCCCTCGTCCATCTATTGCCTACTTTCTAGCCTATACAACAATGTAGGAACTGTTGCGGTGCATGGGAAGTGTTCAGAAACGTTTAAAAATCCAATGTATTTTAATCCTCATTCTTAGGAACACATTTGTTTCGGTTTCAATCCTATGTAATAGAAGCCTATGTAATATATCCAATTAATATGCACATTTTTTAAATAACATGTTCAATATTATGTATAATATAAAATTAGTATTCGGTCAAATTGTCTATACACTATTTCATATGGCAATGTTTAGAATTAAACTACAACGGATGTGTGCAGCTTACCTTCCAGTGACTAAAACACATGTCACGCTTCTGTAATTTTTCAGTTTGGATTATACCAGCTTTTCTACAGTCCACTCGTTGATTTTATCATCCTACGGACCTGCAAAGATTTTACAGCAAGCTAGCATTAGAAAAACACATGCAAAAGGAACACAATGCTCATGTTCATTGAATAGATACATTTATTGTTGCCTGTTCATTAGAGTAATGAGTATGTGTGAGGCTACATCATTAATATGATTGCTATTAAAATGACACACAAAGCGCTATCTAGTAATCCCCTTCGTGTGGCGTACCGGAATTATCCGGATTACGGCAGGTATACATTTGCACAGGACTTGGGTATGCACATGAAAATTTAATATTTCTACCGTTAGTTCTACCTTTAACACGCAAAATAACTGTGATGAACAGCTTTTTCTGTCAGGGTTTATCATCATCATTATCATATCAGCATAAAGACGTCCACTGCTGGACATATGCCTCCCCAAAGAGTGCCACAATGATCGGCCCAGCTTCACCCTTAGCCAGCAGACTCCCGCGACCTTTACCAGGTCATCAGTCTACCTTGAGGGAGGTCTACCCTCGTTCATATGTTACGGCGTCGGGCCGGGCTTGGCAACGCGTACTGTGAGTCATCCCTTTTATGAAATTAGGTCGCAGAAAATATTACCTATAAGTTTAATCAAAACTGAGCCTATCGATTACACGTTTTGATGTCCGTCCGATGCATGCCATAGCCACGCTCCATTGACGCAATTTGCCGTCCTATTCCTTTCCAACGTGACAGAAAAGGATACTTCAGAAACTATTTTGTTTGTCAACGGTCGTCGACATGTAATTGATCCTGACAAATAAAGCGCACACTCGATTAAGCAAAGTTATCGTTTCATTTAGCGAAAAGCAATTTGAACTTTACCCGCTTGATTCAAAGTTGTAGTAATTGTGTTTTCTGGTGGTATGTAAATCACCGCGGGAATTTAATCCCAGGGAAGCAGTTGAATAACAGGAAAATATATACGCTACCTAGGCTGCAATGGAATTATAGGTATTTGAACTTGTACCATCGAATGTATGTAAGTATGTATGTCATCCTTCAAAGTAGTCTTCTTCCTTAGTATCAATATAATTAGCAGCCACAAACTGATCGAAGGATGGCCTATGACGACAGCAATTTTTAAGCGCACCGTCCACGCGCGTCTGTGTCGAATCGCAAGCAAATTGACACAACCGCGTGTCATCGGCGCGCTTAATAAACGTAGTCTGCAATAGGCCCTAAGGTGTTCATGACAAATTCTAAACTACATAGTAAAACCCCGTCGTGTTTGGTCTCATTCGAAGGGTTCCAACCAGGGAGCGAAATTTTGGTGCCGATGACAGACGTATGACGTCAAGCTACATACAGAGTGTTTCCATTAGGGCTTGCGATCGTGTCCGGGTTTCGTGTAATCGTGTCGGGTACCCTGATCGTGTTACACGAACGCGGTTTTAAGCGACCGGTCCGAACGGATCCTGACGTGATATGATCTATTTGCTTAGACTTACAACCTCCTTCCTTTGCCAACCTCTAACTTCACTCCTGCTTGTCATGTCACTATCATTCAAGATTTCTCCGTGCATGTCAAATAATGTACAATTTTATGTTTATTAAACCTTAATACTACAGGTTTTCTCATTATTTCAAATCCGTGTAATGATAATTCATCATCATCATCATCCTCCTAGCGTTATTCCCGGTTGTGCCCTAAAGGAGTTCGGGGTCCGCTTTGACACCTAATCCCAAGATTTGGCATAGGCACTAGTTTTTACGTGTAATGATAATTATTCATTTTAAATTCAAACATCTAAGGGAGAAGTACTAGTGCTCGACGCAGTACTAGTACTCGTCATCCATACTAATTGCGATAAATAAGATTACCGTTACTTTCATCGCAACTAGATTTATCTTATTTATCGCAATTGAAAGTATGGATGACGAGTACTAGTACCGCGTCGAGCACTAGTATTCTCTACTAGACGTGTGCGCCGCGCAGCCGCGCCGCCGCCGCCAACCGCGTCGCCGCCGCCAACCGCGTCGAGCACTTGTACCTTAGATGTTAGAATTTAAAATGAATAATTATCATCTAGTAATAATTATCACTACACGGATCCGTTCGGACCGTTCGCTTAAAACCGCGTTTGTGTTACACGATCAGGGTACCCGACACGATTACACGAAACCCGGACACGATCGCAAGCCCTAATAAACACTCTGTATGTAGCTTGACGTCATACGTCTGTCATCGGCACCAAAGTTTCGCTCCCTGGTTCCAACATTGATATGCCTACGTTAATGTTTATTTTTAATATCATAATAATAAAGACATGTAAATATAGTGATATAAGGGAAATTTAACATTAGATACTTTATGCAGTTTTATTTGCAATGAAGCGTTTTACTGATCAACAACGAGCTTTTTGTGTAGGCAATACAGTTTTTCATCACTCTTGCCCATAAATGGTGTTAGTCCATGCCTGTATACAGAAGGACAATGGCCAAAATTGTTCCCGCGGGAAATAATGGTCCCAAGGGAGTAATGACCTTGTGTGTGATCTGATTGGTTAAGCAAATCTGGACGGCCGCGTACGACAAGATTTCTGCTATGTGATTGGTTGGAAAATAAAATCGAGCAGGCCATGCCCTGCAAGAACCACAAGCTCCATGCTCTGTGATTGGTTGAAATATTTAAGCTACGCACTGATTTGGAAGTGAAGTTGTCAATTTCGTCACCATTTGATTGGTGCGCTTGTAGAAAACATAGATTTTTCTGTCTTTTGTAGTTATTTATTTCCTCGCAAATGTGATGAAAAACATTGCGTAGGGGAAGGTGGCTCAAAGTGGGCACCTTAACGGAAAGTTGAAAAAAAAATGGTTTGTAACCCAGCAATATTATTCATTTGTTTGCCACAAGGTCTATAATTTAACACTTTTTGATGGATTATGGCTTAATTTATCGAAAAATTAATAACAAAATAATTCTACGCAATTTACATAACCCCTACGATTGACCGCTTTGCCCTAGGGGGGGCTAAAGTGGGCACTCGCTTGGGGCAAAACGGGCACGGACATAATGTACCGTAATGGGATAGCCATAACTAAAGAAAACATAACATCTTGATTCAATTTTGTATTATATTTTTTTAGCAGCAGTCACTAAGGAAAATCACAGGAATAAAAACCAAAACAAAAATAAACTTCTAACCTAACCTAACCTCATTTTTTGACGGTGTGAAAATGCCTTACGCATATCCTAACCTAACCTTACCTTTTTTTTTGACGGTGTGAAAATGCCTTACGCATATCATAAGTGAACTTAAACTTATTTTCTTTTTTTTTACCTACCGAGGAACCTTTGAGCGCAGTGCCCGCATTACCCTGCCCGCTTTGCCTTTTTTGACACTTAAAATATCCAAGCAAAATCTAACCTCAAATTATTGAGACGTGTAGAGTTTAATGCAACGTTATTGCGGCCAAATAACTAATTAATAACTAACAGGCATTGATAATAGCATTGCAAACATCAAAAATGAGAGAACACACGAAATATACCTTCAATAATTTTTCAAAAAACAGCCTGAAACATTTTTTTGACGGAGCGTGATGTAACAGCGTGTTTGCAGGTGAGCCGGATGAATGACACGAGGTGCGCGCGCGCCAGGGAGTACTGTCGCGTTTAACGGCCGCACTCTTATTTTAAACGGCAATATTAAGTCAATTGCCCGCTTTGGGCACGGTGCCCGCTTTAGGCCACCTTCCCTATAACACGTGCGTAAGAATATTGCAAACTCGAGTCATCAAAAGCCCTCCGTCTTACAGCGTCGGGCTTCTGATAGATTCTCGTTTGCAATATTCCTCATACGCTTCTTGTTAAACAATGTGCTATTATAAAAGCAACAATTTGTTTGTAATTCGGGGATATTTATAAAGCCGAGTTCTAAGTTAAAAGTTTAAAACACCGAAGACAATAACTATCTAAACTCAAGCAAAACTTCCGCGATGAGATAGCCGACATCCCTCGCAGCATATTGAGTCAGCGAGTTTCCCAAAATCTGCCTAGTTGTTTGCAGGAGTGTCAGCGTCTTAAATATGTTATTTTCAAAAACGAACATTGCTTTAGTTAAAATTAAATGATCACGAAATTAACTTTCATGGTTTTGGTTTCATCAAAGTTTCAAAAGTGCAATTTTTTTGGCCCAGTCTTTTTTTTGCTTTTTTATATCCACAAATTCCAGGTGTACACAAAAACAGGTACTCGTATTTACACTTTAACTCGTATTTATAATTAAGGACCAAGCTCTTCTGATAATCACAGAGATACAATTCGTTCCGAGCTTACGAGTACCTACACAAGATCATAATCATAAACCAATGCCTTCCAAAAAACCGAATCGCCAAAAAATCCATATACCTACCTAACAACGAACCTGCTCGCAATATTTCACGAGAATCGGTAGAGAAATGCGGCTGAATGGAGAAGAACAGCCGGACATCCGGACATCCAGACTGGAATACGAAAGCATTTTTGCGCAAGTTGAAACGGACAACTTTGTTCGCTTCACTCACGTTCAATAACAGTGCTTTAGTAAACAGTCATCGTTAAGTTGTAAATTATGTACGTTTGAATAGAATATTTTTGTCTATAAGTGCAACAAAGAACCAATAACCGGTGCATAAAACAATATCCGGTACCGTTATAACCGGTCATAGCTGGTTGTAATCCGTCCGGCCTGTAATCCGGGCGCTTTGATTGAATCGCGAATACCCGGATTAGGTACAGTCGCCATCACATACATCGGTACACTATAGGTGTTCTAAAATGACATGCACCCTAATGCCTTGAAAATAGAGGTGTGTTCCGATGTTTGTGACGTGCTTGTTTGCTCCGATGTATGTGATGGTGACTGTACTCGGTCATACAAACTTCTAACTCCTGTGACGCTTCGGTGCTAGCGGTGAGGCTACTCTAAGTTAGCTATACTCATAGATAGATACAACATTTATTTGGCATTATGCAAAATCCAACAAAAAAAAATCTATTTTTCTCTTTTTGCTTTGTCTTGTTTTATTCCAAGCCGCATGGACAGTTAATCTGTATTTGTCTTGATCTTGATGTAAAATATGAGTAAAACAAGAGGTTTTAGAAAGTAACAAACTGAATTTTAATTACTGAACTTCCATAACACAATGTAGGTATCCTTAGTAACCTAAAACCGCAATGGCGGCTGCAAACAGTGTTGCCAACCTTTAGTATCACATTGACTTACAACACTTCCCCTCAATGTTATACCTATACTACCAAAAACAAAAAATAAACTTACTGTTCATACAGACCACACTTATTTATAAGCTTTGACAACACATTTTTATTAAGTGCTTTGGTAAACATGTCAGCTGTCTGGTCTTCTGTTTTTATGTATTTCAACATCAATTTACCCTCTTTAATCAAATCCTTGATATAATGAAATCTTATATCTATGTGTTTCAACCGTTTAACACTATCAGTACTAGCAGCCATTATGGCACTTTGGCTGTCGCTAAGCATCATCACAGGACACACTCTCTCAATATTAAAATCTTTGAGTAGATTTATTAGCCAGCAAGCATCACTTGCAGCCATACTGATTGCTACATACTCTGACTGTGTAGAAGACAGACTAACACTGGCTTGTTTCTTGGAGCACCAAGTAAATAAGCAATTGGCAAACATAAAACAATAGCCAGTTGTCGACTTCCTATCCTTCAAATCTCCTCCCCAATCCCAATCCTACCAACATATCACTGTTACATTTATACACTAGACTGTAATTAATAGTATTTTTAATATATCTCAATAATCTTTTCAGAGCTGATAGCAAGGTATTATTTTCATTATTCTGATATCTGCTTAAAATTGACACAGCAATACATAAATCAGCCCTTGTACCTAATGCTGCATATGACAAACAACCTATGATCTTTCTGCATTTCTTTTCAACATTTCTTTAAATTTTTGAATTTTGTAATATTTTGTTTTTTTTTCATGTTTTTTTCTCATTTTTAATGTTTTTTTCCCCCTTTTTAATATTTTTTTAAAAAAAATTCTTGCTTTACTTTTTTGTTTTTTTTCGTTTTTTTTCCTCGCTTTAGTGAGGTGAAAAGATTTGTGTTACACACGGGTGCAAGTTATTTTGACGTCTCGTGTGTTGCAACACTCGCTACGCTCAGGATTCTATTTTTGAACCACTCACTTCGCTCAGGATTCTATTTTTGAACCACTCGCTTCGCTCGTGGTTCAACCATAGAATCCATTCGCTGGCTCGTGGTTCAACCCTAGAATCCATTCGCTAGCTCGTGTTTCAATTCCACACTCGCGGTTAAAATACAACTTTGCACCCTTGTATAACAAATAACTATTTATCATTCTCTTATTTTAGAAGTTACAGAGGGTGGACACATTTTACCACTTTGGAAGTGTCTCTTGCGCAAACTATTCTGTTTGCCCTTCGGCAAAGGCCTCCTCCAGCCTTCTCCACTCGTTCCGATCTTGTGCAACCCTGTTCCAGGTGCATCCTGCCACTTGCCTTATGTCGTCTTCCCATCTCTTCTGGGGCCTCCCCTTCTTTCTCTTTCCGTCTCTGGGGTACCATTGGGTGACCCGTTTGCTCCACTTGTCTGCGCCTCGGATAATGTGTCCGGACCACTTCCATTTGAGCTTTTTCCACATCTACTTACCAAGTTTCAACAGCTAGCTAGCTCTTATAGTTTCGGAAAAAAGTGGCTGTGACATACGGACGGACAGACAGACAGACAGACAGACATGACGAATCTATAAGGGTTCGTTTTTTACCATTTGGCTATGGAACCCTAAAAAGAATACTCAGTTGGTAATGTAGGTAATTACGGTTTGAACTACCTAGACCTACGGGTGACAGTGGTGGAGACATAGTTTTCGATGGCAATTTTTTTTCGTGAACAAGCCTTACTCGTCAATCATGCTAAAGTAATAGGGTCCCGTTTTACTCTTTGAGTACGGAACCCTAAAAAGGGTAAGACAAAAAAAAAGTATCACAGGAAAATGAACATTTAGTACTTTTAACGTTCTACGTTTTTTTAGCTGTCACATGTCACTTAAGCTGCGTTCAAATGTCAAAACTCTTTCTTAACATGTGGATAAAAAGCGATTTTCTCAATATTTTATCAAACATACAAAAAGGGCTTTCCGAGCTAGTGAGGGGAAAAATATATTTCGGTGTATTATGTATGTTGTGTGTGCCAAGTCTGTGACAGGCTTTATGTTTGCATTAAAGCTCCGTTGTCCATGGACTGACTGGAAAACTGTCAATTTAAAAATAATTTTGATACCTTTTAAACTATACCCAAGAGAAGTTGTCAATAGTAGGTATAACTGTCACATAAAATTCAACGTTTGTTAATGTTTTTTTCTGGAAAATTTATAATTGTTAGGTATTTTAATAACTAGGTATATCCACAATGGCTTGGGTCCCTCCCCTTGGATCCGCTAAAGTTTTTAAACGCTGTATAAAATATAGCAATTATCCATCCAGAGAATCGTCTATACATAGGTGAAAAATGTAAAAAGAAGCGAGTCAGTGGTTCCGGTAATTACCCTCTATATACATACTAACTTGACTAAAGAGATATAATAGGTATAACATTTTTAAATACCACGATAGTAACGAGCGAGCTTACAACCAGCATATGAACGCTTTCGAAACAAGCTCGTTCCCGACCCTTTATTGCGTTGAGTATTCCCTGTGTCAAGAACTAGAGTCCAATGTAACATGTTTTGCATTTCAATTTTTTTTTAAATATTTTCTAAATGTGATGTCAAAAACCGAATTAGCGCTGGGTGGATGAAATGGCGACAGGTCTCCGGAACAATATGCGATGGCAGAATGCCTCCTAGGTTAAAGGGCAAAATCTATAAGACCATTGTGAGACCTGTCGTCATGTATGGATCGGAATGTTGGGCCTTAAAGGTGACGGATGAAAAGAGATTGCATGTAACGGAGATGAGGATGTTAAGATGGATGTGTGGTGTGACGAGGATGGACCGAATAAGAAATGTGTATGTAAGGGGAAGCCTAAAAGTAGCACCGGAGATGAGGATGTTAAGATGGATGTGTGGTGTGACGAGGATGGACCGAATAAGAAATGTGTATGTAAGGGGAAGCCTAAAAGTAGCACCTATCGCGGATAAATTGAGGGCCAATTGCCTTGCGTGGTATGGGCACGTAATGCGGAGGGATGAAAGTCATGTGACCAAAAGAGTATTAGGTATGAATGTGGATGGATGTAAAAGACGAGGTAGGCCAAGAAAAAGGTGGATGGACTGTGTGAGAGACGATATGAAGAGAAAAGAAGTGAATGATGATATGACGGCTGACAGAGAAGTATGGAAGAAAAAGACATGCTGCGCCGACCCCAAGTAAATGGGATAAGGGCAAGGAAATGATGATGATTTTCTAAATATTCTTTTTGATTCAATTTGGTCACACCATTACTTAGATCTTGTGTCACACGTATCCCTAGAAAAGTTTACACTAGACCCAAATCTTTCATCTTAAATTCTTCATTCAGCGTTGATTTAAGATCACATATTTCAGTTGATTTATTTCCAAAAATGAGTAATTCATCAACATATAGCAAAACATATGTTCACCACCACATTTTGTGTACAGACAAGAATCACTCTGAGACCTTACAAAAACTTGTTTCATTATAACAGAGTTAAATTTATCATTCCAGTATTTAGGAGATTTTTTTAAACCATACAGGGACTTGTTTAATCTTACAATTTTTTTATCACTAATATATGCACCTTCTGGTAATTCCAAATACACTACTTCATCAATATTCCCATATAAGAAAGCTCCTGTGACATCTGTAGCGTTTAATAAACGCGCTAGGTACTCTGGCAACACACACGAAACTGTCTAGATGACAGATGTGCGGTGTCGGCAGAGATACTGGCGGAATATATAATATGGTGTTTCCATTAATAGTATTAATACGAAGCATCCATTAAATACAGAAACCTGTGGTTTATTACTATACGTTACAAATGGCGACGTGGATAAACTGTAAGTAAAAGGCCAGTGGAAAGATCGCGCAGATGTTGTCGGCGATTTCCATACGAGCCGCCATTTTTGCAAAACAAAACAAAAGATAAATCATATCATATTCCACATATACAGACAAATCCTGCGTTAAATCGTCATGTGATTTCAAGTAAAACCATTTTGATAACCAAAATCATTTACATGTAATGTTTGGAAAGCACATTATAATCGAAATACTTAGTAAAACTATGTAGTGCGTTTTCCTTTGATATACAAACGTAGAATTTGTCCGTAAAACTATAATATAATGAGGAATCTAACGATATGGGTCATGATGATCATGAAAATACAAAATGTGTCCTGCAATAGGTAAAAGTGCCTAAGAAATGAGGTTATTACAAATTAATGAATGTGTGTAAACAAGTAAATCGGAGAATTTTGCATTTTCATACCCATGTAAGCTTGGGTACAACTCGGTGGCAAATGTTGAACCAGTAAATTGTAGTTTCGTACACAAGGTTTATTATTCAAGTGCAAAGTATGACCAAAGGGTTCCTGCGAAATGTGCACCACTAGATAGCACTCTGGTCTAATTGACCAAATGAGGATCAAACGGTCCGCATACTAGTACTTGTGATAAGAAGAACAATTGGTTCATGCAAAATGTGCATCTAGTGGTGGCACTCCGGTCTAATTGACCAAATGAGGACCAAACGGTCCGCGCACAATGTGCGTTACAAATATTTATGCAAAGAAGAACCAAACGGTTCGTGCACTTATGTGCATCACTCGGTGGCATACCGGTCTAATTGACCAAATGAGGACCAAACGGTCCGCGCACAATGTGCGTTACAAATATTTATGCAAAGAAGAACCAAACGGTTCGTGCACTTATGTGCATCACTCGGTGGCATACCGGTCTAATTGACCAATATACACCAAATGGTTGCAGAAGGTGTATGGTATTTGTATATGCAAGTATAGTATATGTATGGTATATGTAAGTGCAATATTGGTCTAACTGACCAAACCAAAACAGTTTCAATGGCTACAGATATTGTGACCTAACTAACATTGGTATCAATTTATAAAAATTGGATAACCAGTTCCTATTGATGTCAACAAATGTCAAATTCATAATATGAGAGTTGAGTTCCAGTGACATAAAGTAGCCATATACTTAGTAATAGTAATAACTTTATTGCAAACCATGTTTTACAAGATGCAAAAAATAATAGTGTATCTCATGGACCCAGTAAAAACCAGTTTGTTCTGTAATAAAACAAAACTTATATTATGTACCAATGGTTATTAAATCAAATTATCGTTGATATTTATAAATTGCAAACCAAGTGCTAGGTACCAATCTGTCAAGTGTGAAGTTAATTTTGATAATGTTCATGTTTCAGGAAAAAAGGCCAATATTATCTAGCGAAGGGGAGCAACATTCAGACGGGTCTTATTCCAAGAAATTCATGTGAAGGAAAAACTCACAAATTACTGTTGATTGTTTAACAATAAAAATGATTTGGACATATCAGCATCAGCTGCTTGTCTAAAATAGAATAATAATAATTAAAATTTCAAATGGCATTTTCAGATGACATTAACCATATAGATATGATCACTCAAATGTGGGTTCACCAAGCTCTGGAAGAAGATATTGATGCTTGGAGACACTCACGGTTTGGTAAAACAATTCAAACTCTTCAACCAAGGCAAATCTGCTGGAAAGCCAAGAAGTCCAGTAAAAAGGAAATAATGTGTCAATCAACAACATATTCTGGAAAAGGAGTAAGACGACACATTCTAAGTATACTATTTTTAATTCGATATTGCTAATATTGAAATTGCTAAGCAATTATAATTGTAAAGTATAGTTGGGGAACATTTAAGGATATATTTCTACAAAATAAAGAGATATCATTTAACCTTTTCAATGCAAAGATGGATTAATAAGTTAAGAAGTACAGTGTGATAGCAACCTTCATGCATTGATATAAGGTTTAACCCCACACTAATTGTCATGTTGACATGAAGTTTGTTTGACAACTTATCTATTTGACTGAGCATTGAAAGGGTTAACAACGGTTGCATAACATACTTAAAACCTAGCGGGGTAAAATATGGCAGATTATTTACCAGACTTATTATCCTTTAGTTTATGTAAATTGTAAACTACACCTTGCTGTATTGCAGCTGTCTTTTCAAGCAATAATACATGCTTTTCACATGACAGAAAAATTCCAACTGATAACAGAACAAGTGGTTTCATAATGAATGATTTAACTTAACCCTTTTACATTAAATTCATTAATAGTTATAAAATACAGACCTTTCAAAGGATATTTTCAAAATAACCCATATGGTCTATTGGAACAATGGATTTTGTGCCTTATATAAAAGTTAACAAGAATAACTTTCCAAGGAAATGTATGTCTACTAAATAACTTCTAATCTCACAGATAGGTTCTGTCTTTTGATTGTGATTATGAAACAGCGTTGTCAGCTTTTTCATGTGGTATGGTATACCTTTCAGTGAACAAAATGGATAAGTGTGTTAAGCAACAAATTTTGCAGACTCACCAACACCAAAGTGAGCATTCCATTGGATGTAATCTTGCAACACATAATATTAACAGCTGACTGTCTTAAGGTTAGCTGGAAGAGATCCCTTATAGGGATAAGGTTGCCTTGTACCTCCTTTAATCTTACATATCATGTTAATGCTTTAACTTGTTTTGTGTACAATAAAGTGCTTACATACATACATAATGAATGATGCTCAGTCAGATGAGCCGAAGTCAGTTTGAGGCATGTTTGTACCCACACAACCTGCATTCAATAAATTTGGTGTTCAATTCAGTTTTTATTATTGTCATGGAAAAACTGAGTTGATTAACTCAATGATCTAAATTGGTTCATGTGCAGTTAATAGCATGGATAATTATCTATATTGTGATATAAAGCAAAGTAATTTAACTGAAATGACTCAGAAGAAAATAATAATTGTAAGGGCATTAAGTACTACTAAATGATTTTTGAAGACTAAGAAATACCGTTTCAAATGGTTTAATTAAATTCATTTAATTTTATGCTTATTACTCATGGATTATTTTATTAAAACAATTGTTAAATAATTTTATTATGTAAAATTATTGTAATGTTTGCATGCACACTGGCGAAACATACACTGACATGTTAATTAAGGCTCGACAGTCAACAGGGGCAGCGTTTTCGAGTTTTTAAAAAAACAATCTCAGACATAGAAAATAGGGTTTAAAAATCTAAAATAAAGATACGTATTACTTAAGGATCTAATCTAGTCAAAGTCGCATTCAGTTACGCGATCTAATGAACTTCACTCGATAGAAAAAAATCCCAAAGTTACCTCTTTTTGTAAAGTTTATTCAATATACAAAAAGACTAACCTATTGATATTTTAAATTAAATTTTTGTACTCAAATAAAGTTATGAAATATTTATAAACAAATTCGCAGAGTTTGAATAGATAAAATGATTATCTTAATTACTATGTTAAAATACCTACAAAATGCGCGAGCGCGGAGGCTCGGCAGGCCCGATCAGTCGCGCGCTGGACCATACGGACGACGACTCGAGGACGTTAGCGGGTGTATAAGCCTTAAGTGTAACGGTGTATGTTCTGGCAAATAAATTTAATTGAATTTGAAATATCCAACCGTTTGACAGGTGTAAGTAAGTGTGTATTATTGGCTGTCTCATTCAAACTAAAGCTTTGGCCCTGTCGGTTGTTGCAAGACATTGTAAATAATTTAATTAATGGCATTGAGAGTGAAGGTAGTAACTATGCAAGCGAATGATGTCAAATTATTACCTACGATCAAATAGCATCCAGTTTTATTTAAATAAGTGGAGCTTAATGTTTAGTATTTTCGACTTTCCTAATCGTTGTCTCAGCCTATACTAGTATACGTCCCACTGCTGGCCACCAGACTTCCTCTCACGAATAAGAGTGAATGATGTTGTTGATGTACCTAAATGTAATTAATTTGTAAGGTTGTTAAGTACCGTATTGTAGCACCTATATATATACCTACAGATTAAATTAGAAAAGTTTTGCCTGGTAGTCTTTATGTCATCAATGTAAAATGGAATTTGACCTGGCCAGTGGATACGTTTTTCACTATGTATAATATGGCAACCTAGTAAAATATCTAGGTAACTATAAATATAAGGACTGCTTCACAATATCTACTAATGTAATAATGATTTATTATATATGGATAAGGTATAGGATGCGGGGTCAACATAGGGTATGGGCAAATCTCACAGGCCATGAGGAAAATAAAAAAAAAATAAAAAAAAAAAAAACCGAAAGAAAGGGGAGATGTACTTAAGTAATATAATATAGTGTTGATAGAGGTATAGAATAGTGACATAACGAGCTTAATTGGAGATAATACTGATACTGAGACTGATCAGGCATGTGTTCTGTATTCCATATTCCTAAGTATTCATGATATTATAGGAAAAGATTTAAAGTGTTTAATTTGTTGAACTAATTGATAGGTGAAAGTTTTATCATCACTTGTTATTATGATCATTTGTCTTTGATATAATACTAAGTTACCTACATGTAGGTGGTGTTCCAAGTGTAGTATCAAAGTGTAGTTTGTGAAACAAATTGTTATTTTTGATGTTGCTACATATGCTTATTGAATACAAATATCATTAGGGTGATTTCTCTGTAATCCAATAGTAGCGTAATGTATAAGAGTCCGAGAGCTTAATAGCTCTAATGCAGATTCTGGTTTTGTGTTGTTCGTTCACATGTGCAAATTGATTACGGTTTAAATCCTTAAATTTGTTAAAAAGGAAGAGGATGTAGCGTTTAATAAACGCGCTAGGTACTCTGGCAACACACACGAAACTGTCTAGATGACAGATGTGCGGTGTCGGCAGAGATACTGGCGGAATATATAATATGGTGTTTCCATTAATAGTATTAATACGAAGCATCCATTAAATACAGAAACCTGTGGTTTATTACTATACGTTACAACATCCATCTGGTAAATTGGTAAGTTTAACTTTGTAGCAACTGACACAAATAACCTAAAAGTGGACAAGTTTGCTACTGGTGCATATATTTCATTTAAATCCAATATATCATTTTGTTCAAAGCCTCTAGCCACTAACCTAGCTTTATATTGAACAGTACCATTAGAATTTTTAATTTTAAAAACCCATTCACTACTTACAGTCTTTACGCCAACAGGTTTCTCACAAAACTCCCAGGTGTTATTCTCTTTTAAGGTTTCTAGTTCTCTATCTATAGCTTCTTGCCATTTATTCGCTTCTTTCCGTTGCATAGCTTCACGGTATGTTTTAGGTTCACTTCCCTCAATAAAAACATGATTACATGTATAGAATGAGGTCTGTTTTCTGATTCGAGTACTTTGCTGACGTGGTGATAAGACTCCATCTTCTGCATCGCTGGAGCCTTCATCACTGGTACATAGTATATATAAACTTTCATCACTTTGTATAGTTTCATCCTGCTGTGTAACTTCACTGGGTTATATTTGCTGTTCCCCTCCACTGGATGGTGATTCTCCTTCTTTAGGCTTTTCTTTTCTGGATAATTGAGTGTTACTTGTCGTCTCTGGTGTATTTGTGTCATATTCTAGCAAGACCAGCTGTTCATTCTCTTCCTGACCTCGCTCTAGGAAAACAACATCCCTTTTTGTTTCTACCTTGTTGATCTCAGGGAAAAACACTCTATAGCCCTTAACATCTTGTCCATAACCAACCATGATTCCTTTTTGTCCTTTAGGATCCCATTTTCTTCGCTTCTCCTTCGGGATATGGACGAAGACAGGAGTACCAAATATTTTCAACTCATTTATGTCAAAATCCTTATTATTCCATGTCTGATATGGGGTTTTTCCTTCTTCATTGCTTTTACTACTTCTATTCAAGACATATACTGCAGTGTGAACAACTTCAGCCCATAACTTCTTGGGTAAACCTTTTGCACACAGCATTGTTCTCGCTGCCTCAGTCAGCGTGCGAATTTCGCGTTCAATTTTTCCGTTCTGCTCTGGCGCATATCCAACTGTAGTTTGGTATACAATCCCCCGTTTAGCGAATAGATTTTGCACTTCTTTGTTCACAAGCTCCGAACCCTGGTCAGATCTAAAATACAGTATCTTGTTGTTGGTAGCATTCTCCGCTTTGTTAATGAAGTTCTCAATGCATGTCTTAACTTCATCCTTCCCTTTAACAAAGTATACAGATCTGAAGTTAGAGTAATCATCTTTTAGAACAACGAAGTATTTGGAACCGCCCACAGACAGCACCTCCATAGGCCCGCGTGTGTCAGTGTGTATAAGTTCACATGGCCTCGTCGTCTTGGTTTCACTAGCACTAAAAGGCAAACGGTGTATCTTGCCCTCTAAACAACCCTCACACTGTACGTCCGTACCGTTTTTCATTGAAATTTTATTATTTTTAAGCACAGCCTTGACGTATTGCAAGTTTTGATGAGCTAGTCTTTCGTGCCATTCTTTAAGACTAGATTGTACTTGAGTAATGTTTGCTTGTTGGCACTTGTAACGTACGTCCATGTAGTACATATCGTCGCTCCCATGCTAAAGTAACGAAACTGCTTTTTTGTCAAAATTGAGTTATTGATGTAGAACTGTACCAAATATGACAACGCACAATGTCACAAATTTTCAGGCTTCTATCTTTTAAGCTTCCCAAGTTACCTTTGTACCAATCTGCATTATACATTTTTTGTCCCATGGTAAACTTGCGATGTGTGTGTGGTGATTTGTCTTGGCAGATAAAGTTATGATGCCGGTGGATAGTTAACGAATCTGCCATTTGCGTTAATTTTCTTTGGTGGGAATTATTATTAACAGGTATGATTACCCTATAGCAAATTTGCGAATCTGACAGATACGGCAGTTTACTGTGGTCG